>CM033642.1:58792112-59452881 GCA_019512145.1 Engystomops pustulosus
AGTATTGTACTGTAGCCTGCAAAGTTTCTGTGCAAGTGCACAGACATGAGGCAGGAACACATCCAGCTATGCCCCCACTTCAAGCCCCTACATGTCCAGTTGACGTGTAGATGGTGTGAAATAAATAATACAAAGTAATCACAATAGATTCAGTAAAAAAATACACAGACATAATATAGATAGAGAGTTAGAAAAAAAATATAGATATCTAGAAGATAAATCATGTTAATTTCATTGATTCTCCATTTCAGTATTACGCAATTCAGATTTTGCTAAAAATATGAAACCAATTTCAGCCCTGCCCACAAAATCATTGGTTTGTCCTCATGTGTGGCCCAAGAAGACTCATGGCTGTACTAGCAAAAAAGGTGTTTCGACTCAATACTGAGCAAAGGGTCTGAATACTTATGATCATGTGATATTTCAGTTTTTCTTGTTTAACAAATTAGCAAAAATATCTACATTTCAGTTTTTTCTGTCAATATGGGGGCAGAGTACATTAATGAGCTAAAATAGACCTTCTTTGATCTTATCAATTGGCTGCATTGAAATAAAGAGTTTAAGAATTTAACCGGTTAAGGACCGGGCCCTTTCCTGTTTTTTTCATGTCCATTTTTCACTTCCCACCTATTTTTACACGTGAAGAGCTGTGCGAAGGAATGTTTTCTGCGTAACAAATTGCACTTCATAGTGATGGTATTAAATATTCCTTGCCATGTACTGGGAAGCGGGAAAAAAATTCCAAATGCAGTGAAAATGGTGAAAAAACACATTTGCGCCATTTTCTTGTGGGCTTGGATTTTACGGCTTTCACTGAGTGCCCCAAATGACATGTCTACTGTATTCTATGGGTTGGTACGATTACAAGGATACCAAATTTGTATAGGTTTTATAATGTTTTCATACATTTACATAAATTAAAACCTCCTGTACAAATTTTTTTTCAAAAATTTGGCCATCTTCTGCCATAACTTTTTTATACTTTGGTGTATGGAGCTGTGGGTGGTGTCATTTCTTGCGACATTTGATAATATTTACAAAGACATCTATTTTAGGACTGTATGACCATTTGATCACTTTTTATAGATCTTTTTATAATTTTTAAAATGGCAAAAAAGTGCCATTTTCGACTCTTGGGCGCTATTTTCGTTCGGGGTTAATGCATTGAAAAACCGTTAATATATTTTGATAGATCGGGCATTTTCAGACGCGTCGAATACCTAATGTGTTTATGATTTTTATTGTTTATTTATATTTAGTCAGTTCTAGGAAAGGGGGGTGATTTGAATTTTTAGGTTTATTTTATTATAATGTTTTTTTTTTAACTTTTTTTATTTTTCGTTTTACTATTTATGACTCCCTAGGGGACTTTAACCTAGGTTGTCTGATCAATGCTGTCATATACTGCATACTACAGTATGGCAGTATATGGGGATTTTCCTCCTCATTCATTACAATGTGCTACCAGCACATTGTAATGAAGGGGTTAAAACGAAATAGCCTCGGGTCTTCGTAAGACCCAAGGCTATCATGGAGATGGATTGCCGCTCTCCGATGCGTCACGGGGAGCGACGGTCCTAGGCAAGATGGCGGCACCAATGCGCCGCCACCTTTTTGAGGCTGCCGGCAGCTTTGCCGCAGCGATCGTTGTGACAACAGCCGCAATCGGTGCAGCACCAATGCGGGTGTTACCGATAAGCCTTTGCTGCAATATGCATCAAAGACTTAGGCCCTTCTACACTGGCGTTTTTTCACGCGCGAGTTCTGCGCGTGCATTTGACGCGCAGAACTTGCATTGCACTTGTCCCATTGTATTCAATGGGTCTTTCTTCATTTGCGTTGTTTTGCACGCGCGTGCTTGCGTTCGTTGCACGCGCGTAAAATCGCAGCAGCATGCTCTATTTTTGCGATTCACGCGCATTTTCACGGCCCATTCAAGTCTATGGGGACGTATCAAAAACGCATTGCACTCGCTAACATTGCAAGTGCAATGCGAGTGCAATGCGTTTTAAACGTAAGGGTGCTAGTGACCAGTATAACAGTTTTCCCTGCTCGCGAACGATCAAATAATTAAAAAAACACAATGAAGAACAGTGAAGAATAGAATAAAAACAGTGAACACAGTGAACACAGTGAACACAGGATCATTTAAGTGAAAAAACACAGTGCAGAACACAGTGCAGAATAGATTACAGATGTTCGGCACATCTGCTTACTTGTCGAGAGATACGCGCGGAGCGGTGCGCACAAAATAGCATGTGAAGAACAATATATATGTGTGAAAAGAACACATTGCCAGTGTTCCATACATCTGCAATGTTTCTTCACACATATATATTGTTCTTCACATGATTTTGTTCGCACCGCTCCGCGCGTATCTCCGACACAGTAGCAGATGTGCGAACATCTGTAATCTATTCTGCACTGTGTTCTGCACGGTTTTTCACTAAATGATCCTGTGTTCACTGTGTTCACTGTTTTTATTCTATTCTTCACGTCTTTCACATCTGCTAACTTGTCGGGAGATAATATACGCGCGCGGAACAGTGAAGAATAGATTGTAGAGTTTGCATACATCTGCTATCTTATCAGAAGACATTCTTTTTCAAATAAATAAAACATTTATTCCCGAACCTTGGTCCCTTTGAAAAAGTCCATTGACTATTAAAAAACGCGCGTGAAAAAACGCAACGAAAAACGCAAAAAACGCGAACAAAAATGAAACAAAAACGCAGCAAAAACGTCAGTTTTTCACGCATTGCACCCTGACGTGAACGCAACGGTAGTGTGGAAGAGGCCTTACTGGCTATGGAGAGGGCTCAGCCCGGTGAGCCTCTCCATGCAGCGGGACATGACCGCCACCGTGAATACACGGCGGGTGGTGCGTGAACCAGTTTAAAGGAGTCCAAATACTTTCAATATCCCCGTTACAAATATGTATATGTGGATTTATTGTTTTTATTACACACACTCAGAATTGTAATTATATGCACTTTATGTATGAGAGGGTTGGAGGATAAAAAGTAAAGCTTCATAGATATGAAAACTCCTGGTCCATTTTCATACCAATGAACTACATGAACACCAAATTCTTAAGGGTTTGTCTAAAATAAAATAATTTTTGAACAATAGGGAGCCCATTAAATAAAAAGAAACCATCTATTTGCATATATTCGTGGAAAGTGACTATAGTTTAAATTTATTATTTAAAAAAATATTACATCATTACAATTTCTAATCATTTGTATTCATTTTTGCAGAAACTGTTCAGTCCAAACAGATAGATCATTTTCATTTATAATATAAATTCATTTCCATGTCAGTCAGATAAAAGCCTGTAAAATTCAGTCAAAACATGTTAAGTAGATAGGAAAAAGTATTGGTATTAAATAAAGATGGTTGCCAGTCTGGAAAGCTGTCAACAAGGTCAACAGCCACTAAGAAATCAATATTCAAAGAATAGTATATAACCTTCAGCACATACTGGTTAATCAACATCAAAAATAGATAGGACATTGGATATCAGTGTTCAGCAGCCTTGCTGCCACTGCTAACAAATATCTTGGGTGTTCAAAGATTTTACAACCATAAATTTCAAGATGAGATGGCTATTGATCAATGCCATAGGATATTTTACTCTGCAGGATATCACAAAATGAATTTCTGCAAAGCTTGATTTATTCTTAAAGGTGAACAAACTCTCCATGTATGCTTCTTACTCAGAATGGTAACAGCATGATATTCCTTAAATCAGATTACTTGAAATCATTTTATTTATAATAGACGCAGTTACCTCAATTTAATATGTTCAAATAACTTATAACATAAATAATCCAGATAACAAAATATGGATAAAACAATATTTTTTGAGTATTTACATTTGAAATATTTCATTCAATTACTCTAAATGATAAACAAAGAAAAGTTAAAGTATAATAAAAAAATAACATTCTTTGTATCTTTTTATATATGACCAAACCTAATCAGACCTTAATGACAAGACATTTTTTTTTAATGTTTGTCCATGTGTTGCTTTAATAATATTAACAGTTCTTCTTTTTTATTTTAAGCTCAGAATAATATAATAGAGAGTTTATGAGTATCAACATTTTGAAAAAGCTGTGACGCTATCAATGGACCCATCCTTTCTAGAATTCCCAGTTTTATAAATACCCATGTGATCTAAAAGATGAGATTCTTATTTCTAATTTGACACCAAAATCATTTTAACTGATGCTCCCATTGCATTTGCTAAACGTGAGTTACTTATCTCAGGCAAAAAATATATTTCACATTAAAGTGATAATTCTATAAAAGAGATTTCATATCCTATGTGAAGGAGGTCATAGTTTAATAGGGTAAAATCTGATGACAGGGTCCCTTTAAGAACCCTGTGGGTGGATTTAAGACTCAACCATTAATCCATCATTTCCCACTAGTTATGTTACCATCATATTGATAACTTTAAAAGAAGTATTCAGACTTAGCTGAAGTAGTGTATCGCAGATATCATGTCACACACTTGATGATGAAATAAATAAATTTATGTATGATCGGTCACCATTTAGTTTGACATTGAAATTTATTCAGACATGGCATTTCATGTACTATAGTGTTTAAATGTTTGTATTTTAGGTTTATAGGATTGGATGACACACAAATATTATTTTCTCTCCATGAGAACAAGCCAGGGAAGGTGTGGAGGTAAAGGTTTTGGTATAAGACTGGAACTTACCGTCTGCTTATTTTGGAACCATAGTATAAACAAGCTTAAAGGGACTCATTTTTGGAAAATAATGGCAAAAGAAGATACATCAGGAGGTCTGTTGTCTTGAATTTAGAGTATGATTTGGCCTCTATATGAAGTACAATTCTAGTGAGCATTCCATATGTATGAATATCCCATTCTTGCAAAATTTTACAAGAATCATGTATTAATAAAAAATGTTGTAAGGGAATCTAAGTAACTGATGATAAACCCAAACTCCACTTTGAGATTTTTTTAAACACATTTCTTAGGCCTAGTTAAATCTGGGATTCCAGTTATGCTCTCCATTTAAAAATGAATGCTGAATAGAAAGCCATCTGTTCACTTTCCGTTCCCCTTAGACTTTAATGGACCTTCCATGATCTCCTGTTACATATTAGTTAGTAATAGTGGTAAAAAAGACATGCATTGCTTTGCTTTTTTCCCCACTATTAATAATAGAATCTGCCAAATGCAGGTGTGACCCTAGCCTTACTCTTAATGCTATGATGTGATTTTCTTTCAATGAGAAATAATTTACTAATCAAGCTCGTGGTTTTAGGGGGCTTTTGGAAAAGAGTGTCTGATATTGATGGTATATACAGTATGCATGCACTGAATTGTATATATTTTATACACTAAGCTCTACGGAATTTGATGGCGCTATATAAATAAAGATAATTATTTTTATTATTACATACATAATGCACCAGCTTAGAGCAGTGAGAACATAGCTGTAGAAATTGGTATATGGTTGCTATACAACCGTAAAGTTTTCATGAAAGTACTGCTACTAAGTGTCTGTAACATTCACACAGTCCCTAAGACAGGCGGTAGCATGGTACAAGTAGTTGGATTTTCAACAATAAAAATCATTATCTGTGAACAGTTACCTGTAATAGAGTACAGTAGCATGGATAAATGGGATATGCTTATAGAATATGCTTCACAAAGAAATCATTTATCAATTGAGTCACGGACCAAGATATTATCAAATCAATTACGGCGTTTAGAATGAGTTGCAAAAGACAAAGAAATTCTAGGTGGCGATGCTTCTGATATTTAATTATGCTAAGAGCTCTTGTCATTTCACCTTTTCTTCCGAGCAAATACAAAGTATACAGATGAAGTGTGGAATACAGCAAACGGCGAGCACTGTAATCTACTGTATTCTACAACCTCAGTAAATCACACAATTTCAGATTGCCTGTAAATGCTTCTAATTAAATGTATGCTTCAAAGGACAAAATCTCCCTAAGATACTCTTATGAAGCCAATTCTCGCAAGGTCAAAATCTTTGTTCTTGGCAGAGATCCTCATGTAGTTGTCACATGTTTAAAGAACACCAATAACTTCTGAAGGAAAGGGCACTGGCATATGAAGGTCAGAATAAATCATAACATATTACATCAGCCTTAATACTAGCAATACTGTACTTGTAAGATATATATTTCTCATTTACTGGCTCTAGAAAGAAAAACTTTGTCTCGCTAGGACAAATTCTTGGCAAACACTTTTCAAGCATGCGGAGAAATGCTTTGCTTGGGGTGGTTTTGCATTTAAATAGTCTTGAAATAACTGACTGGAGAATTAATAAGAACATGTACCTTGAATTTGGTCCATGCAGATACAGATGTGATAGGAGCACAGTCAATTCACAATATATTGTCATACAAAAATGACCCCTTATGGTATCTGCACCATTACGGAATGGCTGTGGGATTTACCCCAGCTATAGTTCTGCCATCTGAGAAGGTGTGCACTCTTAGGCTCCTTTCACACGTTTGTTTCAATTTCTGATGTGTAAAGGAGTGGGTAAGCTTACCCCTCTTCTTTCCTTAGGGAGCTGTTTGGCCAAGCTGCACATACTGGCATTAATAGGACATGCCCAATCTTTTACGGCTACATGGCTCAGACACTTTTTATTCACAGTTTGGAATGTTTTATGTTACTGGTATATGAAACACTAACAAAATAAGTTTGTAAGAAGTATAGGCAATGTATGATAATTGTCTGTGGTCGGACACATCTATGATCGGTCCATCTATTCTAACCTTCATACAATAATAAAATATACAATAATAATTAATATAGCCATTTGGAATTATATTTAGCCTACATATTCAAAAAGCATTGGAAATTGTGTACAACCTCCTATGCAGTTTTTGTAAAGACACACTAGATTTGCTGTTGGTTTCACCTGTCATGTGGCTATTTTAAGGACTTAGTTTTCATCTGCCTTTGACTCATGAGGAAGCCAAAAGAGTGGCAATATGCATGCTGAATCCAAGATATCAGTCTTGATCATTCTTTTATACACTGTAGGTAAGTGTGTGATACTTTTGGATGATATTTTCTTGTATTTATGATCTTATGAACCAGTATATTGTTTAAGTATTGATGATTTCTGTTTTATTTTATTATTTTCTAATTAGATTTTCTTGGGATGGATTTATCCCCTAGAAATCACAGAGTCCATTTTTATATTAATCCTTCCTGTTTGTGGGGTTATACTCATTTCATGATGGGTGTTTTTAGTTCAAAGACAGGCCCCCTTTTTTTTTCTTGCACATTTTTAATTAATTTGCTATTATCATGGTACCAATTTGTATAATTTATATGAAGGTTTTGGTCAGTTGTTTTTTTAGTATATTTTGACTTAGGTGGTATGGATTTCCCAGACCAGCAGACTTACCCATGTTCACTATGTTTATCTATTGTTCTTTTGTCAAGGTACACCTAGCTGACAGATCAAATCCTGTAATCTCTACTTATCTTATTTTCTTAAAAGTACTGTAACGGAGAATACATTCTAAGATGGCAACAGCATTGTGTCTGAGTAATTCCTTGCAATTTGCTTTTAACTAATTTGAAACACACAACCAACACACACTAAAAGAGGATATCATAAATCCTCCCCTAATACTTTATTTTGATTATTTTTGATAACATACTTCTGTACACATTTTATGGTTCTGTGTTATTCTTTAGATTGCTACATCCCCAACTTGTGACACCAGTTGATTGTTTATTTATATATTTCCAAGAGAAATAAAAATATGTCAAAAGATATGTCAAAAAAGCTGACAGATCCTCTGTGCACATTATTGATAAATTGATGACACATGAAGTGTCAGTGAGTTCCAGCAAGCACTGCATCATTGCCAAACTTGCAAGAATTCTTGTTGTAAAGAAAAAAAATCTGGCCATGGGAAAAAAAAATCATGGTTCGCATTATGATTGGCGATTTAAGTTGAGTTACAGTGTCAGTAAAAACTCCTAATTTAGTAAAAATATTCATAGCTAAAAGCCTATAATTTAGTACAATCTTTAACAAAATAAATCTAATCTAAAACATTCACACTTTTTATATTTATCCCATATCTTCTCTCTTGGCTCAATAGTTCCTAAAACTACAGTGGCTATCCAGTGGGTGTGTTATGCAGCGCCATTAACTAGTGAAACATACATAGACAGTGGGCCCTGAGACTAAAGCTCCTTCCCAAGTGTCCCTGCCTAATTCATTTACCTTCATTAAGCAGTAGAAGACAACTGGCTGATGTTCCTTTCCTGCACCCATGGAGACAAAGGAAAGATAATACATACAGACAAGTAAGATTTAAAACAAAAAGACTATAAAATACAAAACCACAAGGCAACTGGATAGCCAGAGAATCAGGTAAATAGTCAAAGATACCAGAATACAGATAACAGAATATACATCTGGTAGCTCAGTACAAAACTATAGTAAGCAAAAAGAAATAGTCCACTAAAGCTTATTTCAGATGCCAGAGCCCCGGTCCACATTCAGTTATGATAGAATCAGTTTTCTGGTACCAGACAGAGCAGCAATGAGAGTGAGATTATGTTTAGCAACGCAAATTAACTGTAAACCAGAGTAGAGTATGCAGGACACAGACAAGTGTTATGGAAACCAATCAAGGTTGCTACAAAACTACACCAGTGTTCAGACTAGCAAGGACAGAATGGAACAAACAGTATGTTATGGACAGAGGATGGTTCAGGAACAGATAATATAGCTATGTTAGATATAAGAACATCATAATCAACATATTTAGTGATTAAATACATTTTTTTTAAATATATAATTGGATGGTTCTGAGATTTACAAATTATAGCAACTAGTCAAAATAGTAAAAACAATAAATGAAGTTCTTATATTCATATAAATGCTTGTTTTCTTTCTAGAGTAAAATAATGAGTATAAGATACTAATGCTAATATAGAAGACAGAGTTAATGCATATATCTCAGTGCTAATGAGACTATTGACTGGTCAGATAAATGTAAACCCTCAAAGCAACAAGCTAACATGCATCTGCTTATCTAAATAAGAGCTGATTGATTTTAGAGAAATAAATAATCAGTCGGATATTATCTGCAGTCACATCTGAACTTTCTTTTACAACTTCCTTGGAATTTAAATGTACGGCCTTTGGCAAAGGAGATGGCATTTGTGCTATAACAAGGAGGTCATATTCTCCTATAATTAATACTTAAATATGGCCACATAAGCAACTGTTCTTGGGTTATATTCTTCTGCTAGATTGTGCAGGTTAACAGTTAATATTTGTAGTATAATAGTTCATATTTTTCTATTTACCCTGCTGTTCTATTCCTTAATTTGTTACAATGCTCCAGGCATTTCAAAAGAACTTTGTTTTTCAGAAATGTGCAGATTCCGACTGATTCTATCTGGTTTGGAAAAATAACATCTCTAAATAACCTATTAGTGTATTGTTAGTAGATAGAAGGTCTAATTTTTTTATTTTCCTTATAAATTAAAAGCTTACTGTGAAGGTCTCTTACTAAATTTGTTTTCCATGTCAGTATCACATTGTCATTTGTAATTGTTACAATGTATAATGTAATGTTTTGGCTATTTTGCTGGAGTGCCATGGGAGTGTTATGCCACTTGCGGGAAAATGGATATATGCTGACCAATTCTGCAGATTTCAGATGTCTCTTAAGGGTTTCTGCAGCAGAGCATCATGTGGAAGATTTATATTTTCCTTTTTTTTAGTTTTCTAGTTAATTTTTTTGGATTGTTTCTTAATTTGTAATCAATTCTAATTGGTCACATGTTATTTTAGTATGTTTGTTTGCTTTCGAGTATGCAAATGTTCTAAGCAAAAAAAAATAGATGCAAATTTTTATGTTTCTGTTTCTTCCACATAATTTTGCCTGCCAAGGCTAGGTGAGGTTTTGCAATTTTTATAGATTTTAAAAAAAAATCTCAGAGGGTAAATTTAACAAAAAAAAGTAAGCGAGTTAGTTCAAAGTAAGTAACCAGTCAGGAAAATGCCACCATTTAGATGTAGCACTCAGTTCAATAACTCTCAATGGTTTTAAAAGAAATCAACCAGAAAAAACAAAACAAAAAGGCAGCAAATACTCACCACTGCTCCTTTTCACCTTGATCCCGGAACTGTCCCTCGTTAATCTTAACATGCCGGGATCACCTAGAAACACACTTATAATTAGCTGCACAATGTGCAGGGACAAGATATCCGGAGCTCCGTACTGCTAACAATTCACACCTTTTGCATGACATGACCTTCCCCTCCCAGCATGGGAGAGGAAGGTTTGGGGGCATGCATAATTAGCAGCCCAGAGCAGCAGACATCTTGTCCTTGCACTCCATGCTGCTAATTATAAGTTTGTTTTCTAGGTGATACTGGCTTGTCAAGACTAGAGTCACGGAAAGCACCAGTATCAGAGTGAAGAGGAGCGTGGGTGAGTATTTGAAGCCTAATTTTGTTTATTTTTAGTCGTTGATTTCCTTTAAGGATAAAAAGCTGTCTCTTCTTCAGACTCTTTATCAACGCTAAAATAATCACAATTTCTGGCATACTGTGGTTTTGACTGTCAGCATGCGTGATCGGAAGATACATCATGATATCTAAGCATACATAAGACAGTATATATATTAAATCTCCCCCTCTGAGTATATGGAGTCACTTAAAACAAGAATTTTACAAGTAAAAGGAAGGAAAATTCTAGATGTTGTTTATATGTCTAGAAGCAGAACCAAAGAAATATCTATGTTTGCTTTTTCTTTTTATATGACAATTTCTAATCTATTAAATATTATACTTTTTAACTCTTAGTAACGTACTCAAGATTTGTTAAAATTTGCAATATATATTAGCTAAAATGCTACAGCACAACTATCCTTTACTGGCTTTGAACTGTTTATAAATGCTATCTATGTTATATATATATTTCCATTTATATAATGTGATATAAGAGAGACAGCATTGACTTGCATGTTTTGGGTATTGTGGGTATTATGGTTAAGAGTTAAAATATACTGTCTTTACAGGAAGATTTATTGTTTTTGTGAGTTTTGACATTGAGGTTTTACAAGTAAAGGAAGGAGATCTAGAAATATTACCTTAATCTCTATGAAGTATTGCTGTAAATCCTCTGTTACTTTCCATAACACTTCCATCTTGGGGATTGAGACAAGAAAAGAAACATGCTTTCCTCTGACTCATGTATGCATACCAATGTTCTGTTCCTGAGTATCCTAGTTTATTGATCTCAGTAGGCATTCTTGTGACTATAGCATAATCATTGGTTTATGTAGTTTGCTTCTTTACTATGATGTTTCTGTGTTATATAATATATACAGTAGCATAATATTGACTTTTAAAGATAAACAATCATTTTTTAATGATTAAAAACAGTGAAAGAAATTTCTATTTTTCTAATCATTTTCTGTTTAAAGGTTTTAGATTGTTTTAATTGTGTTATTGATTATGAGAAATGTAATAATATTACACCAGTTTTTTCTTTTTCTTTTTCTTTTGTTTCTTTTTATTAACTGGAACCCACATGCTCTCATTTATTACCCCACCCAATTGCATTGACAGGCAGAATGCTGCTTTTATTCATCTGGCACCTTAAGACACACATCCTGGCCCTCAAAATAAAATGAGTCTTTCTTTAGTATGCCTGCCTTTACAAGATACACTGAGCAGGGTATGTGAGAGGAGGGTGTCCCACCTAAAAACACAAAGAAGAATCTATTTGTCCCATAACTTGGACAAAACTCATGATTATGAGAACTCATTTAAAGGAGAGGGTTCAAGAGTAATGAGTATCTCCTTAATTTCAAGAGAGAATTTTAAGGAGAATCGCCTTAATTTCAAGAACCTAGCCAGGTGGAAACACTTTCAAAATTGTGGAACTCCCCTGATTTTAAGCTGAGCCACCCCAAGTTTGATATCGGGTGAGTGGTAGCAAGCTACCCCAATGATTGGAGGCAATGGCATGGTTATGACATCTTACAATTAAAAGTTACGGGGTTTTAAGCTAAATCATCTACAGAGTGTACCTTTCTGAAGGGAGGGTGAAATGTGGTCTTCCTCCCCTCAATCACATCACAGTAAGGGGGTGTGATCAAAAACTAACTGGATTTAAATTAGTGAATCCTTCACCAGTCTTGGGAAACCCACCATCACTGGAAGGGTGCAAAAATTGTCTTTGCTGCGTTCCTCAACTGAATTAATTCTAACTATTCGGTAGTAAGATTATTTTGTTTCTTTGATTCCATTGTATTTTCATAACTGTTTGTATGTATTGTATTTATATTGTTTGTAGTCTTTTTATCTAACAAGTTTATATTTTAAGTGAATGGTACTTCCAAGTATATTAAAGCTTAAAGCGGTATTCCCATCTGGGCATTTACATTTAATTGAATTCATTTGCCATATGTAAACATTTATTCAATTGGATATATTGAATAAATATATTAAAATAAAAAAAAATGTTTCTGTGTGAAGATAATTTTTCATAAATGTAGTCATTCTGTCCCTTAGAAACAAGATGGCTTCCTTGGATATGACCACCTCACATTTTGGCAGCAGTGGCCAAATATGCGCTATTGAGTTCTGTCTGACCACCTGGATTCATCATTTATTACCACAGGACGGCTGTGGGACCTGCAGTATCTCCCGGACATTTAATGTACCAGTTCCTTTTGTTTCTTTGTGCAATCACTCCAGCAGTGGTGTCGGTATCCGAGGAAGCCATCTCATTTCTAAGGGACAACATGGCAACAGTTATGAGAAATTATTTTCACACAGGAACATTTTTTTGAATAACATCCAATTGAAGAAATGTTTACATTTGGCGAATGAATCCAATTCAATCTAAATGCCCAGATGGGAATACCTCTTTAACCTAAATAAGTTTCATCTGTGTGGATGAGGTACCTTTGGCCTTCTTAGTCTAAGTAAATTTGTGGCAGGTGGCAATGTGTTGTGTTGGTGCTCAGAGCACTTGTGAGTAGATTTCGCATAAGCCCCAACAACTTATGAAGCCAGTGTCCCGGCGAAACAGCTGGCTAGTAATATTGTGGAGATAGACAGATAGCATAGTGGTGTGAGTTTAACAAACAACCTTTTCAGCATTGTGTACACTAAGCTAGATAGTTAGTCAACGTCCCATTGGGATAATGGGTTAATGCTTATTCATATATTTAGTTATTGACTGTGATTGTAGACATCCATAGATAAAGTCACCTATACTTTTGTTAGCCACTGGCTGTAATTGTAGACAGCCCTACATAGCTACTGAGAGATTAACACATAATGGACGGTTAGTCCTGATTAGCCAGTGTCTATTTTATAGTGCACTGTGGATGTAGACAGCCCCACTGAAAGACAGTTAGTGCTATTCTCATTTAATCTATCTAGCAATAGGCTGTGCTTATAGACAGCCCTAGCTGTAGTGTATACTCTAGCAACGGTTTGCATATATAAACTTTCCTTGTCCAAGACCACAGTGTTGCCCAAAGGTGGCCAGAGTTTCCAGAAAGGTGGTCACTAGCCTTACTAGCAAGTTCACATTTAGTGATTGAATGTAGTGTAGTGTAGACAGCCCACCCCCAGATGAAGGCTAGCGCCGAAACACGTGTTGGGGAATTCCCCCCTGGCAGACGGGAGGCATAAAATGACTACGGGTATGCTAATATCGCATTATTTGCACATGCACTGAGCACTTTATGTGTTTAAAAGGATGTAATAGCATCCTGGTCAATACTACCAGCATTTGGTGCACTTTCTTGCTATTTCTTGCAATAATTATATGATTACCCATAAATTCATGCGATATGACCCTTGACTATTGACTACTTTGACTCTCCCTGTCGTTCATGTTTTTAATGTTCCTGTGTGATATCCTCACTAACCGTTTGTGTCCCCCCCTGTTGAATTTGTGTTTTTAATGGAATTTATTTTGTAATAAAGATTTCATACATTTTTGGTTAAAATTGGCTTAGTGTTGTGCTTGTAGGTGTGTAGTGTAGACAGCCTCAGAGCTTGTCAGCCTTTTAGTATATGTTAGACAGATAGTTCCTTTTTGTAATCGACAGTTATACCTTACTGCCAATAAATTGTTACTGCTTTACAACTTACACACTTGCTGACATAATACTTGAGTCTAAATCATCAACTATACTAATAAAGTGTTACTCCTTTTCAACTTTTAGACTTGCTGACATAAAAGGTGAGCTCATATCTTCAATTATGGTAAATCTGCTGAAATAAAAAGTTTAGATTATATTAATTTTCTCAGGCTATGTGTGGCTCCTTACCACACTTGATTTCTGTAGGGGCATATTTGGTTATAACCTGTTTTTACTGCATATCTTTGGCCCTGGCCATATACTTTAAGGCTCCCTTGTATTTCTAAATGTTCTTGCTCAACTACCATCTTTAAATATTTGGTTATATATATTTGACTAATAAAAGTTAACTCAAGATCTGAGCCCGACCAGCATCGGAAAACATGGGGAGCTGGCTGTAACATATAGCCGGCACTCCTGTGTAACACCCGCAAATAATATGTCTCTGGGGGGTCTTTCCCCCACGATCGGCCCCCTGAACAATTTTTGGGCGGGGGCAATCGTTGCTGTGGCATCATTGGGGTCCTATCTGGACCCCAGTGTTGCCTGCAAGAACTGGCGGTAAGATGGCGTTTATGACATCAGGGAGGGAGGACAGGGCAGGTGGAATGACTGTGAAAGAGACGGAGTTCCCCGGTGGGAGGAATTTGCAGCAGCACAGGAACTACCGCTTACCTTGGAGATGCTGGGAAGACAGCTCGCGTTGAATTGAAAATACCAAGGGAAGACATACATACCTCTCTGTTTCTGTGCGGGTCTCGAGCCACTGACCTGATAGGACAACATTCAGACTTGTGAGTACTGGGACTCCCCTATTGGAAAAAGACACTGCAGTGCGGTATGCTTATTTTATTCTATCATCTGTAGCGTAGAGGCGGAGGTTAATTTTATATTAACTTCTCATGTGTGCCTGTTTCACTGTGTCCATTTGCAGCTCACACATAGAGCCATAGGTCTATGGCTCTAGGTCCAAACTTCTTTTTACCACAATTTGCATCCTATATTTTTTAACAGGTCAGAGAATAAGTTCTACAATAAAATATGGCATTATAGGTAAACATTTTATAGATGTTATTTTATATATCATAAATATAAGCTATTAAAATCAGCAGCATTGTTCACACGCTATTGTACACCTGTGTAGGACTATTTGTGAAGAGATAGACAAAAAGATCTTTAACAGGTGTTCTAGATTCTAACATTTTCAACAATTTAACTATAGAAATTATGTATTTTGTAGACATGTAAAAATTGTAAACTTTCAGTCAATAGGTTAGGGCATTAATATTAATTTGAAAATCAGTCTGTGATCTAATTTACGAAAAGTATATGAGCACCCATTGGCGGCTCCATGTCCATGGTAAATAGGTTGCGCAGAAGTGTAAGACTGTGGGAGAATTTCCTTCCTTTCAACTGGTTCGCAATCATCGACTATGTAATTACAGTGGGTGGTCCAGTCCATATAGAGTCATAGATTGTCAAGTGTATGAAGGTAGAAAACATCCCTCTGAAGAGAGCAGCGGCTGGTGGTGGATCACGGGACTAAACAGCAGTGGTAAGAGGATGCTGCTGTCTAGACCCCGCACAGAAAAAATAGTGACAACATAACTTTTAGGCAGTCTCTTTTCAACCTAAACAAGGGCTTCACAGCAACCCAAATTGTAAAGAAAAGAAAAGTGAACAAAGAGCAAGGTCTACTGTGACCTACAAAGTAAAAATTAAAAACAAAAGTAAAAAAAATCAATTTATGAAATAATTCATTAAAAAAAATTCAATTCCAAAAAATATACATCACTAACATCACTCTATACTACACTAAAATAATTCAAGGTACAATTGTAAGCATATGTAGCAATTGATGTATTGCTCACTAGAGATGAGCGAGCACTAAAATGCTCAAGCGCTCGTTAATCGAGACAAACTTTTCCTGATGCTCGAGTGCTCGTCTCGAATAACGAGCCCCATTGAAGTCAATGGGAGACTCAAGCTTTTTTTAAAGGGACCATGGTTTGGGAATAAAATGTGTTATTTAATTGAAAAAGAATTTTTTTTCCTTAAGTTAGCAGATGTATGCAAACATCTGCAATCTATTCTTCACTGTTCCGACATATTATATATTATCTCCCAACAAGTTAGCAGATGTGAAGAACAGTGAATAATAGAATAAAAACATTGAACACAGGATCATTTAAGTGAAAAACACAGTGAAGAATACATTGCAGATGTTCGGCACATCTGCTTACTTGTCGGGAGATACGCTGTCCCGGGATCCATGCTGCTGCTCCCCGGTGTCTCCGTGCTGCTTATCCCCAGTGTCTCTGTGCGGCCCCAATGTCTCCGTGCTGCCCCGAAGTCTCCATGCTGCCCCAATGTCTCCGTGCTGCCCCTGCCCCGATGTCTCCGTGCTGTCCCGATGTCTCCGTTCTGCCCATGCCCCGATGTCTCCGTGCTGCCCCGATGTCTCCGTGCTGCCCCGATGTCTCAGTGCTGCCCCAGTGTCTCCGTGCTGCCCCGGTGTCTCCGTGCTGCCCCGGTGTCTCCGTTCTGCCCCTTCCCCGATGTCTCCGTGCTGCTGCTCCCCGGTGTCTCCATGCTGCTGCTCCCCTGTGTCTCCGTGCTGCTGCTCCCCGGTGTCTCCGTGCTGCTGCTCACCGGTGTCTTCGTGCTGCTGTTCCCCCGATGTCTCCGTGCTGCTGTTCCCCCGATGTCTCTGTGCTGCTCCCTGGTGTCTCTGTCCTGCTCACCGTGTTCTTCAATGTGTTCTTCACACATATATATTGTTCTTCACATACTATTTTGTTTGCACCGTTCCGCGCGTATCTCCTGACAAGTAAGCAGATGTGCCGAACATCTGTAATCTATTCTTCACTGTGTTTTTCACTGTGTTTTTCACTTAAATGATCCTGTGTTCACTGTGTTCACTGTTTTTATTCTATTTTTCATTGTTCTTCACTGTGTTTTTTAATTAAATGCTTGATCTCGAGCAGGGGAAATACTCGTCCGAGCAACGAGCCGTTTCGAGTACCTTAATACTCGAACGAGCATCAAGCTCGGACGAGTATACTCGCTAATCTCTAATTATCACACTAAATATGCAAATATAAAAAAGCACTATGTTTTAATGGAATAGAGAGGCTATATACCAATTTCTAGGACAATTAAAGCAACATGGATTTGGACCAAATTGATTTGGACCTGAATCAAATCTTCCCAAAAATTTTTCAAAGCTCAGGGAAGTGAATTTTGAATGATTCACTTATCTCTATTTTTCAACCTTCCTCACCCCGACACACTGACAGTATTTCTCTCTTTAACTGACATTGTAGACAATTATTAAATGGTTGCTCCAATGTGCAGCATCTCTTTGCCTTTATTTGCATTAGATTTTTTCCATAATACAGATACTTTATTTCAGACTCTTATTGGATATGGTTTTCCTTCATTCTTGGCAAGCTCATGGATATCCGATTACAACCAAGGTGTTTACAGGTTAGAGTCCTTCCTAGAATCTGCATTTTTATATGATATAATTATATGATAAATATAGAGAATAAGAAAGCTTTATTTAGTTTTGTAGCTGACATAAACATTAGGACACCAGAATTAAGTATAATTAAGTTAAAGGGGTTGTCCACTTTCGGCAAATAATTGATAATCCATCACATCACATGGACAGATTTCTATTCACTGGAGTAAATATAGAAGCATTACACAAACAATATAAAATATTTGCTGAAAGTGGATAACCCCTTTAAGAGCAAAAAGAACTACAATATTTGACATGTATGTATAAGTGCTAGTATGTAGGTATATTAATCTTCCTTAGATTACATCACATTGTTTGAATAAGGAGATGTGCACATTGCAGTGAAACACAGAGCTGATTTGTAGAATAAGTTGCAGGACTACCAAGTCAACATGTAAATGAGCTGTCAAAGGCTGATTAATCAGTCGGCACATTCATTATTTGCGTTGACACAACACAAATACAATTTGCTTACTTTTATCAGCAAGGCCCAGAGTCATTTGTTTATGTTGTAGGGATTTTTTTCTAAATTCTACTCAGAGGAAATCTTTGAGACAATATTTTGTTACTCTAAATAAACATTTCACTGTTTTAGTTGTATCTAATTAGGCACCTGTCACGAGGTGGATTTAATATGCCAGCTTAGTACATATAAGAATAAGAAATAGTGGAGCAATGCGAACAAAGCACAATAACCTTTAGTGAACATTTTGAAAGTTTTACATTAGACATAAAACACTTTTACGTTCTGTGATCTTTATTGGAATGAAATCCATTGAAACTTAGCTTTAATTTGACTTTATTGAATTTGTTTGCAACAACAACAAATGCTTGTAATTTGTACTTTGTATGTCTTCTTTTTATGTCACTAATAGAGTATGATCTTCACAACTACTAAAAAATACACTTTGGGATCATTTTTATCCTACAAAATATTGGGGCACATTTACTTACCTGTCTGAGTCGCGATCCCTGAGGTGTATTCCCCGACGTTGATGCACATATGCCATGATCCACGTAGATCCTGCACCCAATATCCTGCATGTGTTGCTTCCCACTCAGGTCCGAGTTCACCTTTTTCTTTCCAGTGCATGTAAGTGCTTGAATTGCGAAACAAATTTGAATGTCAAATCCTGTGCTTAGTCCGAATCCATCAGATCGTCCGACGCCCTGCCCCCCGATTTGTGTCGCTTGAAAGCCGGCACGATTGTGACACAATCCCTGGCACGATCCCAGAAAAGTCAGGAAACCCGACGAAAATGCAGCCGCGGGACCCTTAGTAAATAAGCCCCATTGTGTCTATCTCATACGGCCTAAAATTTAGGGCATTGGGTTATTAAATTGTTAGAATTTAATTGTTGACATCTAAATATCAAGTGTTATGTCCAATAGTATTACAGTGGAACCTCTCTGAGATAATTGCTCAAACTTGCATTGAAAGCAGTTCCAATGGATGTTCTCCTCAGTATAGTGGAGCTTAAAATCTGTGCACAGCTAGCCACACACATATCCTGTCTTCTAAGCATTTTTATTCACTATTGCACATGCATGCACAAAACAAGTGGTGAAAGTCACGGATAGACTTTCAGTAGACTTGCAGTAGCTTCTCACTGAAATAAAAGAATACAGACTGGGCATTTAGAATACAGTCCAGATGACCCCCATACACATAAGATGTGGACAGGACAGGACTATTGTGCATGGCCTCTCTAATACTGTTGATAAATGAATGAGTAATGAGTATAAGCCAAGTTTTTCAGCACAAAAAATGTGCTGAAAAACTGAAACTCGGCTTATGCCTGAGATAAGAAAAAAAATTAAGTCAAAACTCCCCTTTCCGTCAGCCACCCCCGCAGGGCTTCTCTTCTTCTGTCGGCAGTTGCTGGTCCAAGTGCACAGTGGCCGCGCAGCTATGACGTGTGCACAGACCTGGCGCTGACCTGGAGCTGAAGCAAAATGAGAACCTGCGAGTGGCGTCGGAAAGTCTTTTCTGTCTGACTTTGCATGGAAAAGAACATAAAAATGACTAGCATGCCAGTTTTGTGTCATGGCTGCACTCTGCCCTAGAAAAAAATGTGCACCTATAGGGATGTGTTAATGCTTAGTCAGCATTTGCACCACATTTATTACTGACAGGCGCCACAATTCTGCAGCATGAACAAAGTACACAAAAAAAAATGGTGCCCACTTTCAGAGCAGTGCAGGGTTCTCCAGATTAATGAAGACTTTGCACCAGTTTTGATGAATGTGGCACTGTCTGCACACTGCACAGGCAAACTGCACTTAGTACAGACTGCACAAGTTTTGATAAATGTTAGCCAATCTGTTAATGCAATATTAAAATATAGGAATTGCTACCAGTAAACAGAAGGATTATAAATTGTTTTTTTCCACAATTCAGCAATGGGATGGCTTTGAAATTGAGTACGTTCTGCAAAAGATAGTAGTTAAGATTTTAAATGCTTATTGTTAGTGAGACGTTCCTTTTAAAATTGGTTTTACATATTGTATACAAAGAGGTGAAGCTCCTTTAGCAGCGCTGGAAAACTAGTGCCCAACATTTAGTTAGTTGGAGAAATTCTTGGTGTACAGTATGTTGATTTCCTGACTCTTTAATAGATACTGCTGAATGACAGCCATGTACTTAATGACTGTCATGGCAACCATCAAAGCCAATCAATGATGTCATAAAGGGCACCAATGGATGCCAGGATCCCAATTCATGAGGTTTTCAATACATTCTTGATGACCTGTCAAGGTATATTAGCGTCATTTGATTGTAAAGAGGTTACATTTAGGAAATAAATATATTATTGAAGTCTACACATATTAAGAACATGTAATATATTGTCAAAATGATTCAGAATGTGTAACAGTTCATTGACTATTCTCTAGTGACTCCTGCTGGCAAATGCCAATGTGTATGTGCTAAGTTGGAATTACATCCATTGAAGTCATGTTAAATAGCATTAGTTTAGTATAAAATGTACTGGATCTTGCATATTATTATTATTGCTATGAATAATATATATAGGATTATTGTATATTAATGATGTATTGCTGTAATTATTTGGCATCAGTGTATTTTGGATGTTTACTAATAAATACATTAGCCCCATAACACAACAATTGATTAAGAACTAATTATTATGGGAGGCCTATTAGGTAGATTCATTAAATGGCTAAATTTAGAAATGAAAGCTATAATATGAGTCATTGCTGCTGTTGAATTTTTCTGAATATATCTGGTAATTTTGTCACTGTCGATGTGACAGCCTTCCTTATTAGAGGGAATTTATATGTAGATGTTAATTATTTGAAT
Source organism: Engystomops pustulosus (assembly GCA_019512145.1). Classification (NCBI taxonomy): domain Eukaryota; kingdom Metazoa; phylum Chordata; class Amphibia; order Anura; family Leptodactylidae; genus Engystomops; species Engystomops pustulosus. The sequence goes on from CM033642.1 coordinate 58,813,143, forward strand.
ATACACCAATCTCTGTGTCCATTTTCTGCCAACACGCTAAGTAAACAGGCTGAGCTCCAATGATAATTTTGTTAAGCAATGCATAAAAATACAGGACAAACCAGATACACAGAAATCAAATATAGATCATATTCAGCGAGTTGATAAAGGTCACAGAAATGAAGTACTACTTTTTATACTTCAAATTATGCAAAGTGTTACCAAATGAGAAATATTGCTGTCTGAAATAAGAGGATTACTTATGTGTTTCCTATAATTTAATTGCTGACTGCTTGGGCTGAGTACAATGTTACTTGCCAAATGCAGCAGTCAAGGGAACATCTTGAACCCTGTGAAAACCACCTCTTCGGCTAAGTACATTTTCAGAATTGTGCTATGCACTCCTTTAATCATTGATATATTAAGAGACATACTTTGACCCTTTAAGAGCTATAAAAATGGAAAAATACCTAATACAGATAAGTGGAATGGCTTCAATTACATCAAGTAATTGCTGACTTTATTATTAATGTCAACATAAAGGCACAAAAGCATTTGTGGGCCACTGGAAACACACTAACAGACAGATATTCAGCTTATCGAAACCTAGCTAAAAGATTTTCTTAAGTAAAATCTGTCTATACTGCAGACTACAGGGATCTAGAGATGTTACAGAAGCAAACAAAGTCTATAGCCCCCTAAACGCAATGTGCTTGGTCCATAGAAACGGACCAGTGTGCCGGACAGATCCCATGGTCAGAGCACAGTGCGGTGGATGGGAGTCCTTGAAACATACAAAATTATGATGGAAGGAGTTTTGGAAATTTGACTATTTCAATACAGCCAGAAATGGAGATATAAAAGGTTCTTTCGACTTCCATTCGGGGAAAAGAAAAGCCCTCATTATAATGAAAAGGTAAATAGAATTTAATATTAATAAAGTAATTTTAAAATTCTACAATATACTCAAACATAATAAAGCAAAGTATTCATAAATAAATAATCATACACATTAGTAGGGAAATTGGACCCATTATGGTTCAGATCTCGTTCACACTGGTGGCACCAATCGTGGGTTTTACCCTTTAAATGGTGGTGGCACATGGATGCTGCCATTTTCCCAAGGATCATCACTCCCAAATGATGACACAAGGGAGCATTTAATTGGCTTTATGCTTGTGTAAACATCATATTCCTACTATTAACTATCATCGCAGGTGTGGTAGTGTGAATACATTGTTCTATGTGTTTTTTTACATTATTAATACTGTACTAGTTTTACCATAACTCAGGCCAAGGCCAACAAGCAAGGAAACGGCTGTCATTGCTACCATGCTTTCTATCTACTATCAGTTATTGCCTTGTTTTCTTTGCTTTTTACATGTAATTTATATATTGTAGAGCTACATTTTTTGCAAAGTCATTGGTTGCCCTTGTGATTTTGCAATACCTGGAATTGGTGCTTTTTTTTACCACTGTTTGTTGACAAAGTGACATTTGAAAACCATTAGCATTTTAGGCACACTATCATTTCATTGTTTGCTATTTTACAGTACATGAAGCGCACAATAATAAAAAGTCTGAAGTGATAAATTTCAGTATCTTTAGCAAAGACTAACAAATTACCTATATTTGCAATTTACTATTGTTACAGTGTGTAAACAATGCAATTATTTTTTGTTTCTATGTAAAATTATAAATTCATGGTTCAGAGGTTTGCTGAACCATCTGCCATAGTTACTGGATGCAATTAATTATACTTACTTTAGGCTTACTAAAAGACGTCTCAGAAATTACCTTTACAGCACAATGCTGATAAAATGTATATAGCATCATTTAAAACATATTTTATCCTTTTTAAAGACAGTGCAGCTTCATGTTTTGGAATTAGTGAGACAGTTAATTAGTCAAATTGGATAGCGCATTCCTATTTCTCCTAGATCCAACAAAATGTCTTATATTCAACTTTTCAGTTGGTAAATTATGAAAAAAAAAATATCTTAAATGTTGCTTTTCTGTTAAGGTTATAGAAAACATGTTATATGTTCTTTTCCTTTTTTTTTTAAAGAGTACTACTTTTCTTCCTAAGGGTTGGCTGGTGTTGTTGCTATTGAACTGCGTTGATCCGAATAGGACAAAAATGATTTACTAGCTCTCCTTGTAGCATGTTTTCTGCTCCATCTGTGCTTTTTACCTGTTGTGTGTACACATTGGCACCAAATTGCTGACAATGAACCTTTACTTCAGACAATTCCCAGTTACCACATTCTCCAAAATCACATCTCCATATTATGTATCCTAAGAATATTTCCCCTTGCCCAAGAACAATACTTGTCCTTTGCCTGGGAATCCCAATTTGCCACCTGTAGCCCAACTGTTTCTAAGAGACACTTCTCTGGGGTAAATGAAATTCCATCCCCAATGTGGGGTTGATGGGGAAGAACTTGCACTTCTTCAGAATCTGCTCATTAATGTTTCCCTATCTCTACTATCTCTAGGCCACTTCCTGCCTTATACAAGTCACATGCTGTTAGCTTGCATGCTCATTGAGGCTCATTAAACTTTATTAGGCCCAACCAGGTCAAAATAGTGATGTTTACAGTTGGGAATTTGTTCCTTCTGGAATAGATATCCTGGTTTGGCTTAATCCTACATCATGTGATGCTTGGTGTTAAGGGGGCGGCAAAAGGAGGTATTGTTTTCCATTTCCCATCTTGGAAAACATATTTGCATATTTCTCAGTCACACCAGCCTTAGGGGCTCATTTGCTTAATTTTAAAAGCCTTTTTTGTAAAAGCCAGGGCATAAAGAGCTGAAAGAAGAACAGATCCTTCCAGAGGGAGCACACACCAGTATGTTAGTATGTGTGGTTTATAATCCATGATTATGGTGGTAAATAGCCTTAAATAATGGGCTTAAGACACTTTTAAAGACACTAGACTACATACTGACTTAGACAGATAGTAATTCCGTGTAAAAATGAAAATTTTGGCACAATTTTTGGCATGTATTCCATTAACCAATTCAATCCGAGGTGTAGTAAGACGAGAGGCATAAATATTGCCAGATTAATTATCCCACATCAGTCGTTGTGATACATCTGATGTAAGATAAGACAATTACTTTTTAACTGTCACTGACACTTTTGATAAAATGCCCCAATAACTCCGATATGAAGTTGTGTAGGCATGAAAAGTGTTTCTCACCAGAATATTCTTAAAACATATTTTTTTCCGGATATCAAAATATTGTCTTCCCTACAGTACATGAAAGCACAATATCCACAGGTAGAAAACAACATGGATTGTCCTTAGTTTTTTTAATAGCCTCTAAATTGTGAAAATTAGAAAAGGTATATGGAAATAAAGGAAATACAATTTATAAAATAATCTTGACTTATGCAGACTGTTACAATGCATCATTATTTTTGCTAATTTAATTTGTAAGATTTTTTTTCTATAATACAATAGATTGCAGCACTTAAAGCTATTTCAACTTTTAGTATATTCTGTATAGAGCTAATGAATTGAATTACATTTATTCAGCTCTGCGAAAGTAACAAAACAACCAAAGGCTACAAGTGCCTGAAAATTGGATGGCAATGCAACTTATTGAAGATAATAATATACTTTTATAGCAACTGTCAGGGAGGGCTGTCAATCAATGAAAATAAATTGCATAAACTTTGGGAAGTGTAATTTCTACTAAAATAGATTTGATTGACATGTTCATTTTCTACTTCCTTATACTTGTCTGCATTGGATGCTAGTATGAAAGTGTGAATCAGGTATGAGTACAGTGGTTAGTTTGGAAGTACTTAAGCTGAATAACTGGTAAATGTAGCAAAGCTTTATTTGTTAGAAGATATAGATGTGTTTATTAAATAAAGGAACTAAACAAATAAAATGTAATATACTACTCAGTGAGTTCATTCAGTACATGCCTGGTGTATTTTTGTGTCTAGTCATCAATACTGAAAGAGAGGAGTTCCTCAAAAGCAATTTTTTTTCATCCTACCTGAATATGTAGTGTAAATTGTGTTTCAGGGGATACAAAAACATATCAGTATAGTTATTTGACAGATAATATAAACTGTGTAAACATCATATTCCTACTATTAACTATCATTGCAGGTGTGGTAGTGTGAATACATTGTTCTATGTATTCTAAATTAACAAAGAATTTTAATGGGAAAACGGATGTGCAAAATATCCATGAGTCTTACCAATGAAATCTCTTTACATTATTAATACAGGCTGTCCCCGGGGTTACATACAGGGTCTGTAGGTTTGTTCTTAAGTTGAATTTGTATGTAAGTCGGAACTGTATACTTTATCATTGTAACCACAGGCAAATTTTTTTTTGGTCTCTGTGACAATTGGATTTTAAAAATGTTGGATTGTCATTAGAACCAGGATTAACAATAAAGATTAATTACAGACACCTCTGATAACTGTTATAGCTGTTTATTGTAGCCTATGACAAAAGTACAGTAACTTACCAAAATCCAGAGGTCCGTTTGTAACTAGGGATTGTATGTAAGTTAGGTGTTCTTAAGTAGGGGACCGCCTGTACCAGTTTTACCATAACTCAGGCCAATGCCAAGCAAGGAAACGGCTGTCATTGCTACCATGCTTTCTATCTACGATCAGTTATTGCTTTGTTTTCTTTGCTTTTTACATGTAATTTATATATTGTAGAGTTACATTTTTTGCAAAGTCATTGGTTGCCCTTGTGATTTTGCAACCATTTTCAAAATTTGAAATAATCTTTTTTACAGGCAAATAATTTTAGCACCTCAATTAGTTGTTGAATTGCATTTCACATACACTCACCGGCCACTTTATTAGGTACACCATGCTAGTAACGGGTTGGAACCCCTTTTGCCTTCAGAACTGCCTCAAATCTTCGTGGCATAGATTCAACGAGGTGCTGGAAGCATTCCTCAGAGATTTTGGTCCATATTGACATGATGGCATCACACAGTCCGGACAGGCAAGGATTTTGTTTGATGTTTTGTTTGATACTGCTGTTTTTCTGGAATAAATGCACAGTTTCAACTTGAATCCTGCTGTCCATGAGAGCTTTGTCATTGCCAACCCCCACATTTGAGCTGAACCCCTACAATGGGAAATATTATATAGATGAATATTGTTTATCATGGGGCATTCATTTCAGGGAGAAATTTGCAGTACTGTATAAGGGGAAGCATAGGGGTATGACATAAATTGGGTAAAAATGGAATATCAGTATTTTAAAGGGAAAAAAGAGGAATTATTAAAAGCTACTACTAATACAGGGTATGGAGATTGTGTGGAAGAATTAGGGGTTAATCAGGTGTCTATAAAAGTCAAAATGTGTGCCTCTCTGGCATTTCCTATTAATTTTCCTATTAATTCACCAAGCAAGCCAATTCTTCACTCATGGGTTATTGATCTAAGTTCATCAACTATTCTCTAACCTACACTATTCATATATTCATATATCAATAGACCAATGTATTTATTTATTTATCTTGTACTGAACACTCATTCAGCTACACATTGACTTAATTATATGAATTATAAGAATGTTATGGGTTTATTTATTTATCTCTTTCATATCTGTAGATTTATTTATTCTCTACCGTATATCCACTCATTTAATTATCCATCTAATTATATGAATGTTTTTTACTACTTTGAAATTTTATGTGTATCCTATGAATTTTATTGGTGTACTATAATTATGAACTGTCCAGATATTATATGTTTTCATTGTCATTTTTCTATTAATTATGACATAAGACTTTCTAAGTGATTAGATTGCTATATTTATGTGACCTAGACCCTCTTTATACACTTTTCTTTCTTTTTTACATATGTTTATTCCCCATACTAGACTCCGAAACGTGTTGTGTTGCAGAGATACAGAATAAAAATCCTTGCACATTACACTCTGTCTATGTGAATGAACCATGTGCGCCAACCATGATAAATACCCTTCCTATTCTACGGAACGCGATTCCATACCGGTGGTCTTGACAACCCATGTCCGCAGGCAGCACCGGGAGGCATTGACACCTGCTCCAACACTCCCTTAATAGAGCTGTGCCTAACCTAGCACAACCAGATCCTGTGAGCCTCCCTTAATCTGTCAAATCACCACCACAGATTACAGCAATACTACTCTATGAGCGCTATTTGGTCTTCCCTTTTTCGCCTTTCTATACCCTACCCCAAAACCCAATAGCACTAACTCTGTTCTGGGCTGAAATAGCAGTTGACATCCACAGGTAAGGTATTGTTGTACTCAGGTGCAACAGCCCTAATACTTTGGGGTGTATTTTTACCTCTAATACACTCTGAATGTATCTATATGTATTTTGTCTATATGGGCAAAATTAGAAAAAAGTTTTATTAAATAATTGAAATGTAAAGTTTCCACTCAATTTTTGTTTGATTCCTGAGAAACAATTAAAGGGTTAACACCTTGTTTGGAATACTTGTAAGTTCATAAAATGGTGTTACTTGTGGGGGTGTATAGTACATATATAGTGCCATATAAGGCACTTCCAAACTTAATTGGTCACCAAAAAATATAGCTTTTTATATAAACCTTTTACTATAAACCTTCTAACATCCGTAAAAAATAACCAAACATAATAAATATGAAAATAGAAAGAAGACTAATGGCAAAAGTGTAACGCAAATAAAACTATATGTGTTATGACTTTTTGCCCAAAAAGTAGAAAATTTTAAACTTTGAAAGTCGTAATTTTTTTTTTAATTTATAAATTGTCAAATTTTTACCCCCAAAAATCCTAACAGCGATCAATGAAATTATACTACTAACATAAACAACGATTGTAGTGGCAAAAACTGGGTTGGTTTAAGATGCGCTGCCCGTAGTTAAGTCAAAGAGACACAAATTTCTTTTAGGGAGATATTTATTCATGTAGACACTGGACTACGCGTTTACCTGGTATTCTACCCCTTTCATCAGGTCCATAAAAGCAATTAGTCTGGAATCGGAAATCTATCAATAAACAACAATGGGGCACATTTACTTACCTGTCCGACAGAGTTCACCGAAAGTGAATTGTCTGACGATAATGTACTGTGCCGTGATTCACTAAGATTGTGCGCCCAATATATGGCACTTCCCCACTCAGGTCCGACAGAGTTCACCTTCTTCTTCCTGGTGCATGTAAGTGCATTGTCCTGCGACACAAATTGAAACAACAGGCGCATCTCTAATGGGAGTGGATGTAGGCTACATGGGCAGTTCTGTGGCTGATACACTTCTGCTTCCTGATCCCTCCCTAGTGTAGCTCTACCCTGGAACAACGCAATGTATCTCAACCCTGAAAAATGTATATTTTCTTCCACTCTTCGCAGTCAGTTTGGAATTGGTATTTAAAGGATCCGCATAAACTATAGTCTATTAGTGAAACCCCTGAAAAATGTTAGAACCTTTGTCAAAATAAAATCAGTGGGCACGAAATCATAAAAAAAATATTTAAAAAATGTAAGGTACTTGGTCATTTTTGAATGTGTGCATCTAGCTTAATCTACCATCAAAATCCATAATGATAAACCAAGGGCACTCATAGACTCAGACACCAATACTGTGATAATCTACTTATATTTGTTATCCATGACCTCCTTTCTTCTAAAATCTAATTCACAGGCTGTTACACGGTGCGTGAGCACTGCCACGGTGGGATTACAGCAGGCAGAGGGAGGAGAAAAACCCTGTAAGAGCATAATGCAGCTAAAATCTGCTATGTTTGGAGCACTCTCAGCCTCTTAGGACGCTTCATACAGCCGTAATGGACAACTATTATGTACAGATATGCCACATGTGGTGAGGGTGTTAATTATTTGCTGGAGTAGGTCAGGCCAGCACTGCCATGCAACCTTTAAGCTCCTAGCTCCTTTTAGGCTGGGCTTTCCCTTTAATTGAGCCTGGAGCCACTCAGGCTCATTTGCATAATTTTTTAGCCTTTTTCCTCATAGACTGTAAGTTCTTGTGGGCAGGCCCTCACTACTCCTATTGTTCCATATGACTGTTTGTACTCTGTAATGTGGAGCAGGGATGGGTGTCTGGCTGCCTGAAGATGATTCCCAATGTAATTACATAAGGAGCCATTCAGGAGCCAGGAGAGCCGGCTCTTCTTAGTGAGCGGAGCCTAATGATCCAGGTTACTAAAAAGAGTTGGACTTCCCATCACTATCTGCTACACAGGAAGGATGCCATTACAATACATATAATGTTAATAAAAGCAATGACCCTTGGATAACCAAAAGGCTGACATATACACTCACCGGCCACTTTATTAGGTACACCATGCGGGTAACGGGTTGGACCCCCTTTTGCCTTAAAAACTGCCTCAATTCTTCGTGGCATAGATTCAACAAGGTGCTGGAAGCATTCCTCAGAGATTTTGCTCCATATTGACATGATGGCATCACACAGTTGCCGCAGAATTGTCGGCTGCACATCCATGATGCGAATCTCCCGTTCCACCACATCCCAAAGATGCTCTATTGGATTGAGATCTGGTGACTGTGGAGGCCATTTGAGTCCAGTGACCTCATTGTCATGTTCAAGAAACCAGTCTGAGATGATTCCAGCTTTATGACATGGCGCATTATCCTGCTGAAAGTAGCCATCAGATGTTGGGTACATTGTGGTCATAAAGGGATGGACATGGTCAGCAACAATACTCAGGTAGGCTGTGGTGTTGCAACGATGCTCAGTTGGTACCAAGGGGCCCAAAGAGTGCCAAGAAAATATTCCCCACACCATGACACCACCACCACCAGCCTGAACCGTTGATACAAGGCAAGATGGATCCATGCTTTCATGTTGTTGACGCCAAATTCTGACCCTACCATCCCAATGTCGCAGCAGAAATCGAGACTCATCAGACCAGGCAACGTTTTTCCAATCTTCTACTGTCCAATTTCGATGAGCTTGTGCAAATTGTAGCCTCAGTTTCCTGTTCTTAGCTGAAAGGAGTGGCACCCGGTGTGGTCTTCTGCTGCTGTAGCCCATCTGCCTCAAAGTTCGACATACTGTGCGTTCAGAGATGCTCTTCTGCCTACCTTGGTTGTAACGGGTGGCGATTTGAGTCACTGTTGCCTTTCTATCAGCTCGAACCAGTCTGCCCATTCTCCTCTGACCTCTGGCATCAACAAGGCATTTCCGCCCACAGAACTGCCGCTCACTGGATGTTTTTTCTTTTTCGGACCATTCTCTGTAAACCCTAGAGATGGTTGTGCGTGAAAATCCCAGTAGATCAGCAGTTTCTGAAATACTCAGACCAGCCCTTCTGGCACCAACAACCATGCCACGTTCAAAGGCACTCAAATCACCTTTCTTCCCCATACTGATGCTCGGTTTGAACTGCAGGAGATTGTCTTGACCATGTCTACATGCCTAAATGCACTGAGTTGCCGCCATGTGATTGGCTGATTAGAAATTAAGTGTTAACGAGCAGTTGGCCGGGTGTACCTAATAAAGTGGCCGGTGAGTGTAGATAACAATGCACAACTCTAGATAAATAGAGATGAATAGAATGAATAGAACTTTATCCCGTTGGGAAATTGTGGGAAAATGTTTCGTGCATCGCAGCTCCAGGCTAGTCATATCTCAGAGAAAAGTAAACAATCAATCACAAAAGCCAATAGTAGAAAATAAACAGTACATTATAATATAACTATATGCATAGTGGATGGGAGGGGGACGTTAGTATTTTGTTCCTGCCACTGTTTGGTTATACAGTTTGATTGTTTTCAGGATGAAGGAATTATGGAATCTCGAAGTCCGGCAACACTCCTGGTGATAACAATTGCTTATGGAGCTCTGTTGTAGTGGTTGCTTACAGCAATGGATTAAAAGTTTCTTCAGGCATCTGTTATGCCAAACCTCCACAAAGAGACTCAGTGCTTCTTCAATTGTGCTGTCTGGATGATTTTATTCAAACTGCTCTTTTTCTCTCCGTAGATGCTTAAAATTTTGATGGAAATGTGACTTGAGCTTCCTTAACAAGAACAGTTTGCTATACACCTACCAGTTGGTCTTCCAGTTTAGTCAATTGTAGAGGTAGGGTGTCGGGGGATACCCAGTCGCCCGACTAGGATGTCGGCACTGCCAGACCCAAACGCACGTGATTATTGAGGAGGTATTAAGACACACCACTTGGAGCCGGGTAGAAAAGACTGTGCGGGTGGTGCTCTGCCGTGACACAAGGTAGATACTTCATGCAAATAAAGACAAAGGTAGCGGCACTCACCCAGAAATCTTCTTTATTTTGCTATATGCATGTGACAGGGAGGTGCAGCACAAGAAGGAATTCGGCGACGGGCCGTTTCGCGCACTCCTGCGCTTCGTCTAGCCGTATGAGGGACGCCAGTGGAGGCGGGATTAAATACCTCCTCCTCCTGACGTCACCCATAGAGGGATCATGTGATCAGGAAAGTCATGTGATTGAGGGAGCAGGGAGTGTACGCCGAGGCGTGGGCGGCGCCCGCCCGGGACCTTCGGCTGGCCAGTCCCGGTGAGGGCGTCGTCATGACGCGTCAACATCTCTCCAACGCCCACAAAGAAAAAAAGGGGGGAATAGGTAGGTAACACATAGGACTATTAATGTCACATAATTAAAAACAATTTCTTTGTAGTGCGACACATCAAAAAGGGGAGTTACAATAAACCGAATAGCTTACGGTACATCTTATATAAAAACTGTCAAGCTAAAGAAATACCGCCATGTCGTTTTTATCATTTAGTCCTAACGGACCTTCGGCTTCAGTCCTAAGGATCCATCTAACCTCACATCGAAGTAGTTCCCTATGTCTATCTCCTCCATTGGTATCCACTGGTACCCTCTCTATGCCTGCAAAGGACAGTACTTCGGGGTTGCCCGCATGCTCAGTGTGTACATGTTGGATTAATCTTGGAGATCCTTTGCCTGTGGTTACTGACCGGAGGTGTTCCCTAAACCTGATGAATAGGGGTCTGATGGTTTTTCCTATGTAGAATCTTCTACATGGACAAAAGATGACATAGACTACATAGTCTGTTTTACAGCTAATGAAATGTTTCACAGTGGCTGTCACCCCTCCTATCAGGAAATTTTTGTCCCTTATGTGGAATTTGCAGAAATTACAATGGTGGCACGGAAAATTACCTTGTGGGGTGGCTCTATCTAGCCATGTGATCCTGTCGTCTTCAAATTTGCTTCTGACCAAGAGATTTTTCAAAGTGGGATTACGTCTGAAGGCCACTATAGGTCTATTGGCCGTGAGTGCTTTAAGTTCTGGGTCCCTTTCTAATATGTTCCAGTTTTTCTGGATTGCTTTTCGGATATTAGTCTCATTGGGTCCGAAATCAAAGGTGAATGTAAACCTATTTCTCCCATGTTCCTTGTTATGTCCCTTGTGGATCAGTTGCCTCCTCTCTAGGCGCGAGGCCCTCTCAAAGGCCTTACCGATAATGTCATCCGGGTACCCTCTGGCCCTAAGTCTATCCCTAAGTTCCACTGCTTGTTTCAAAAAGGATTGGTGTGTGTCATTAATACGTCTTAAGCTAACAAATTGGCCGTAGGGAATAGCTCTCTTTACGTGGTCCGGGTGGGCATTATCGTAATGTAGTAGAGAGTTAGTGGCTGTGGATTTGCGGAAGCCGCTTACTTGAATATGGTCGTGTACCGTATCTACCTGGACATCTAGAAATTCGAGGTGTGTATTGCCAAAGACACTCGTGAAACGCATGTTCATTTTATTACCCTCATTTAGGTAGTCTACCAACCCATTGAAGTCTTGTTCAGACCCGGACCAAGCCATGAATATGTCGTCCACATATCGTAAATACGTATGTATATATTTAATAACTGGATTGGCCGTGCTTAAAATGTACCTACTCTCGAAAACGGCCAGGAAGATATTTGCGAATGTACATGCTACCGGTGTGCCCATTGCCGTTCCTGTAATTTGATTATACCATTGATTATTGAATAAAAACGAAGTGTGGGTGAGGATAAACATCAAAGCTTCACGTATGAATTCTATGAGGGCATCGCTTTTTTCTGACTTCCGTAGGACAAGACAAATGGCTTCCACTCCCTCCAGGTGGGGAATCCTGGTATACAAGCTCTCAACATCGATAGATGTGAGCTTCAGATCTTCCCGCCAGGGGATACCCTCTACGGCCCTAAGGAACGAATTTGTATCCTTCAAATACGAGGGGATGTCAGTTAAAATGGGTCTAAGCAACCAATCCAAAAATTGTGACAATTATTCGGTCACCGAGCCAATTCCCGCGACAATGGGTCTGCCGGGGGGTTGGCTCGGTGACTTGTGAATTTTGGGAAGGAAATACCAAGAGGGTTTTTTAGGGAATTTGGGAAGTAACTTCTCTGCCATTTTGTCAGAGAGTACCCCTTTCTCTACTGCCCGTCGCAAGACGGAACGAAGAAGGGACAGATATTTAGACGTGGGGTCTCCTATTAATCGTGTGTAGGTGGAGGTGTCATTCAATTGCCTTTCGGCCTCGGCTATATAAAACTCTTCCTGCATGATGACTATGTTTCCGCCCTTGTCGGCCGGCTTTATGACAAGGGATTTATCCTTTTTTTAATTTTTGTAGAGCATTCCACTCTTCCGTGGATAAGTTAGGGGCTTGAGTGGGATAAATCAAGGCTTTTACCTCTCTGCAAACCTGATCGTAAAAAATGTCGATGGGGGAGCCGGCCAGCAAGGGAGGACAAAAGGTGGATCGATTTCCACTGCTGAACTCAGGGGTATTGGAGACATGGTGTGTCAAGGTGTTATCATCATTTTCTGTCAAGAGCTCATGCAGTGTATCTAGACAAATTAAATCTGTATTTTCGAGGGGGCTGTTGATGTGAAAACCTAATGGTCCTATGCAGGGTGTCTCACCTTCTAGTTTTCTCTCATAAGGTGTGTTCCTAGGATTCTTATTATCATAGAGCTTTCTCAATGCTATTTTTCTAATAGCTTTATAAAGATCAATCTGGAATTGTACAAAATCAAAATTCCTAGGGAAACTATAATTTAAACCTTTAGAGAGGGCTGACATACAAGCATCGTCCAAAGTTCTATCGGACAGGTTAATCACATTACAGTCCAACACGGGATCTTGGACTGGATCAGTGGATTCTAACGCCAGGAAACTTTCTTTCTCTTTTGACTCGGTTTCCATCTTCCTCTGCCTCTTCCTGCACCTTCCCCTCCGGATCCTGCGTCGCGATTCGATCTCCCTAAAGGGGTTTCTGATGTTGGGGTGATGGGTTCGTCTCGACCGTCTGTTGTTGATGGACCTCGTTCCTCGGAGCTGCTTGAGTCCGACTCAGTTGTCCAGAAATCCGTAGCACGGCGTCTATTTGATTTAATTCGTCTTGTAGGTTTTTTTATTCGCCAGCTAAAATTCGACCAATTTCGAAGTCGTTTTTATCACGTATAAATTTATCGCGTTTCTTTTCTTTGATCTCTGCCTGTAACGGGATCAATCTTTTTTCTAATTTTTTGTAGAAAGTTTCATTTTGCTTATCCGTGAGGCGGGTCCTCAACTCAATCTTTGCTCTACATAATTCAGAGGTGATAAGTTCGTACTCTTCTTCATTTCTACTTAGCACGAGGCGCATAAGATCCAGGGAGCAGGTTAGTTGGATACTATTCCACCTTTCTAGGAAGTGTGGATCATCTTGATACTGTGATGCTTCCTTATATGGACGTAATCCTCTGGGGACACGGTTATGTTCATTGTAGGTTTTTAGGGACTTGATGGTCCAAAACAGGCGTATTTCTTTTTCTGCCAAATGTGATATTCGTTGTTCTAAGTTTTTTGTGCTTAAAACTTGTAGCTCGTCTTTATGGTCACACTGTTCAAAGAATGTGCTTGCATCCTCCCTGCCAATGTTCAATGCAATATTGTTGCAGCCCGATATCTGGTTAGTGTCCATTTCCATCAGGTTCCTAAATGCGGCGGTCTCTCGGCGTGCTCAGACGTAACAGTATGCACAAAGTCAATTGTAGAGGTAGGGTGTCGGGGGATACCCAGTCGCCCGACTAGGATGTCGGCACTGCCAGACCCAAACGCACGTGATTATTGAGGAGGTATTAAGACACACCACTTGGAGCCGGGTAGAAAAGACTGTGTGGGTGGTGCTCTGCCGTGACACAAGGTAGATACTTCATGCAAATAAAGACAAAGGTAGCGGCACTCTTCTGCTATATGCATGTGACAGGGAGGTGCAGCACAAGAAGGAATTCAGCGAAGGGCCGTTTCGCGCACTCCTGCGCTTCGTCTAGCCGTATGAGGGACGCCAGTGGAGGCGGGATTAAATACCTCCTCCTCCTGACGTCACCCATAGAGGGATCATGTGATCAGGAAAGTCATGTGATTGAGGGAGCAGGGAGTGTACGCCGAGGCGTGGGCGGCGCCCGCCCGGGACCTTCAGCTGGCCAGTCCCGGTGAGGGCGTCGTCATGATGCGTCAACATCTCTCCAACGCCCACAAAGAAAAAAAGGGGGGAATAGGTAGGTAACAGTTTAGCCTGTCATCGATGTACACACCCAGGTACTTGATCTATCGCTCTCCATTGGTTCGGAGTCCATTTTGTTCCTCCTCATAATGATCATCTTCTTGGTCTTTATGATATTGAAAACCAGGATGTTTCTTTCACTTCACTGATATTATTTCGGAATTCACTGTCATCGCCCTCACGGATGCAACCAACAATTACCGGGTCATTGGAAAATTTTTGTAGGTGTTCAAGTTGGCAGGGGTCCGAGTTGTATCTAAAGTCTGATGTTTAGAGGGTGTAACAAAATGGCAGTAACAGTCCCTTGCGGTGCTCCCTTGTGCTGATAACACATTCACATTCGCACTTTCCATATCTGAAGACATTGTAGTGCGTTCCTCAAGCAGCTAAAGGACCAGTTAATTTCAATGGTGTCCATTGTGGCACTACAGCCCTTATTTCTTCACTAATATATGGGCTGGTTCTATTGTATTGGAAGCACTAGACAAATCAAAGTAGATAATTCTTACTGAGTAAGATTTTAGCAGCAGGAACAACACTGCATATTCCACGTCCATCCTGTCATTGTATGTGATCTGGAGTGGGACCAGATGCCCCTTGACCTCCCCTTAGGTGTGCAATCAGTGACTTTTCTAATGTCTTTATGATGTGTGATGTCATAGCACTAGGTCTGTAGTCATTGTGGCTAGTCTATTTTTTTGTCTTGTCCAGAGGCACAAGGTTTTCAAGCAACTGGTACCAAATCTTATCTTAAATGCCATTGTTTAAAGTAGGCGAGAACAGACATCTTCAAGTCTGAATGCTTTGTGAATTGAGGGCTCTCAGCACGTCAGTACCTTCTCACTGTAAACTGTTAATAGTTAAAGGTGTATTCTAGGAAGAAACGCTCAAATGAATATTGTCCAAGACAGAGATGACCACAATAGATATCAAGTTCAATAAATACTTTTCCAAGATTGTTCATAAAACGTTCACATTTTCAACGACATAAAATGAAACTTTCCAAGTAACATGATAATAGCTTGCAATTTATAGACCAAAGGCATCGTGAGAAAGGTCTGAATGAAGATTTATTTGCTCACGATGCCGTTGATCTAAAAATTGCAAGCTATTACCATGTTACTTGGAAAGTTTCATTATATGTCGTTAAAAATGTGAACGTTTTATGAACAATCTTGGAAAAGTATTTATTGAACTTGATATCTATTGTGATCAACTCTGTCTTGGACAATATTCATTTGAGCGTTTATGGAGTAAAAGGAGATCCTAGTCGCCATTTTACAGAGTATATTATATCCACATACTGTCATTTGCGCTTTGTATTCTAGGAATAAGCATATTTCAAATTGGTCATTACAATCTAAGCTAATATGTAATTAGTTGTTATTTAAAATGTGGCTCCCCTCAGCAGAACAATGTTGTGGACATACAATGTAATGGAGAATGCTACTGCTACTGGCTCTTTCATCAGTCCTGTGGCTTTGTCCCAGTGGAGTAGACACATGACAGAAGATGGCTGCTGGTCACATGTACACATCACATGTCCTCCACCTCCCTGGGCAGGACATGTGATCACCACTATGTTTGGCTGTAGTCGGTTGGTAACAGAGCATCCAGCATGGCCAGTGTTGTGGTGAGACGTCATCTCAGTGTGAGACGTCATTTCTTCAACGGTGCAGTGATGGCAGTTACACACATCATTACAGAGAGCAGATCATGAGAGGGAGGAGCTGGTACTAAGAACTGAAGGATAATGGGAATTGTAGCTGTAGATGGCGGCCATCTTGGAGATAACTCTGGAATACTTTGGAAAGCTCACAAAATTTTGTGAATCATAACAAGCAAACAATTTAAGCTCCATTTTGTCATTAATGATGTGGAGTTTTATTGTTTTTATTTATTTAAAGCATTATGGGTTTTTCTATCAGATGTTCATATTCCTGGAATATTCTCTTTAAGGGCAATGATGCTGGTGATTCATGGCAGTGTTGCCAATACCAATTTGGTGCTGTTGGTGACACTGTTGGTGCTGGTACTGGTGTAAGTGTGGCTGGTGGTGGTGCTTCTGGTGGCGCTGGTAGATTCTGCAGGTTCTGGTGCCAATGTCAGTGCAGCTACTGGTCATGAGGTGCTCGGATTCTGGTTCTGACCAGTGCTGCTGTCATGCTCATTGCTGTGATATTTCTTGTGCTGAAGACTTTACAATGCTGAAGCTGCTGGTACTATGCCTCACATTACTTACTGGAGCTATGAGCTGGTTGTCTGGGCTCCAATGACCGGTGCTGATGGCTGGGCTATGCAGACTGTGTGCCATAGGGGCTGATGCTATCTGCAGAAATTGTGATAACAGCGATAGCCTATGGGAGGTCCGACGGAGGAGTCAGGGGGCCTGTGCCGTTGCCGGTGGCTGTCTATGCAGTCAGTGCTGGAGTGGCTGATGATGGCTGGGGTCACTGTGATGCTGGCTGGGGTCACTGTGATGGCAAAGACAACTGCCAGCGCCAGTATGTCATTAAAGCCTTTTCAGGTCACATCCATTAAGGGGTTCTATAACTGAAACTTATGCATCATGCAAAGAAAGGTTGTTTATCATCTTTTGGGTCCACCCACTTGACTTCTCAGTCTTAAATGACCAAAGGGTTAAAGAATATGTTAATGCGATTGGGAAAGCAATCTTCTCAGCATTTCCTGCTCTAAAAACTATACGCAATCTGCTAAAACCCCTCAAGGTGCGCTGGTCATGTGATGCACGGCTCTTCATAGTACAGGTATCAGAGCTTTGTCTTATAATATACTCTGATAACTTACATTATTACATTACCAGGACAGAGTTTATTAAATCATTGCAGTCATGGATCGTGAAAACGGTATAATTTTTCTTGAACCATTTATAAACATTAAAAAAAAATACTATTTTAATCACGATATTTTTCTAGTTAGTAAAGGATTTGCCCATTAATACAACTTATCCCTTATCTCTACTGAAATGACAGAGGTAGTAGGGAGCATTTATTATGTCTTCTCTGCCACTTTTCTTGTATAAAGTTTTATTTGCAGGCAAAACTTTGATATGAAATGTGAAGCTGAACTAAGAAGTGAATGCTACATTAGTTGTGGTTGTTAATACAACTACATAGTGATATAAATTGCAGCAAAAAGAATCAGGATCCCAAAGATCTTAAAGAGTAATGTAAATGAGCCTTGAGAACAATTGTCGCTCATGCTTCTTGTCTTCAAGGGCTTGATTATTCGTTCATTCTGGGTTAATATGGCTTTTCTTGCGCCTTCCCACTGGCCAGGTCCAGTCAGACGGTACTGGTATGGAGTGCACGGCCCAAAGAACATGTCCCAGGCCAGCTTAGGATCTGACAAGAACAGCTTCTTAAAATTAGGTTTGCAGCCTATCTCTTCTGCGACTCCATCCATGTAATCCACATAATCCACTTGTATGGTGTGACGCTCACTCTCAACATACCTGTTTAGAAATATGGAGCAGATTATTTCTAGTAGAACATTATTATTTTCCATTGTAATGCTTACACATGGACAGAAAAGTTTACCCCCAAGCCCCTAACAATAGGGGCATCAGAAACAATACAAATATGTAAAGAAAGATGATTACAGCTTTCCAAATATTCTTCTGGCCTGGTTGACACCTGGCAGTTTTGTGAAATTTTTATACTTTTTTTTTCTAAATAGTTATATTTCCTTAAAAAGCACCCGTCAAGGTCATTTGGGACACTTAACCACCCACAGGTCCTTATGGACTTATGGACAGACTCATGTAAGAAGTCCCTGCTCTGTATGTTCCATGCAGAGACCATAATAATAGTTCAGCGCTGTTTTCTGGTCGTTATTCATGCATCAGATTTAAAGGACACCTGTCACCAGGTCTCTGTAACTATTACTGTCACTACTACCTGTAAGAGCAGCTCACAAGGATTCCATCTCAGCATTTATCTAGTCAATTCATACATTAATCACTATAAAATCATCTTTTTATTATGTAAATGAGGTCGCACACATGGAAATAGAAAGTGATGTTATCCCTGTTACCCCACCCCTGGCCCCTGCTCATGTCTGTGTGTAATGTATAGTAAAGCATTGCTAGTGTCTGTGTTTTACCTGCTGACATGCAGTGCCCTGCTATACACATGTGTGAGACACAGACATCATCTACATAAGTACCTTACATGCTCTTCTATACACATGTGAGAGGCACAGATATCAGCTACACAAGTATCTGACATGTTCTGCTATACACATGTGAGACACAGACATCAGCTACACAAGTATCTGACATGTTCTGCTATAAACATGTGAGACACAGACATCAGCTACACAAGTATCTGACATGTTCTGCTATACACATGTGAGACACAGACATCAGCTACACAAGTATCAGACATGTTCTGCTATACACATGTGTGAAACACAGACATCAGCTACACAAGTACCTGACATGTTCTGCTATACACATGTGAGAGACACAGACATCAGCTACACAAGTACCTGACATGTTCTGCTATACACATGTGAGAGACACAGACATCAGCTACACAAGTACCTGACATGTTTCTGCTATACACGTGAGAGACAGAAATCAGCTACACAAGTGCCTGACATGTTCTGCTATTCACATGTGTGAGACACTGATATCAGCTACACAAGTACCTGACATGTTTCTGCTATACACGTGAGAGACAGATATCAGCTGCACAAGTACCTCACATGTTCTGCTATACGCATGTGAGAGACACAGATATCAGCTACATAAGTGCCTGACATACTCTGCTAGACACATGTGTGAGACACAGACGTCAGCTACACAAGTACCTGACATGTTCTGCTATACACATGTGAGAGACACCTACATCAGCTACACAACTGCCTGACATGTTCTTCCATACACGTGTGAGAGCCACAAACAGCATCTACACAAGTGACATGTTCATACCACACAAGTGACATGTGAGACACCCAGTAGATCAGCAGTTTCTGAAATACTCAGACCAGCCCTTCTGGCACCAACAACCATGCCACGTTCAAAGGCCTCAAATCACCTTTCTTCCCCATACTGATGCTCGGTTTGAACTGCAGGAGATTGTCTTGTCCATGTCTGCATGCCTAAATGCACTGAGTTGCCGCCATGTGATTGGCTGATTAGAAATGAAGTGTTAACGAGCACTTGGACAGGTGTACCTAATAAAGTGGCCGGTGAGTGTATATTTATATGTAATATATTTTGATTTGCAAATGAAAAATAATATTAATCAGACATTTCCTTCTTAAACTGATAGATTAAAAGACTTTTCATAATACATAAATGTTGCCTTCTTGTCTATATTTTCTGTTTTATAATACATTTCTAGTTCCTATTCCAAATTTTTATACTGACCCTAAATATGCAGTATTTTAATGCATAAATGAGATAAGTTCTAAGGAATTTAGAGAATTCATTTTGTCATGCTCTTGATTACTTTTTTATTTAGTACCCTATCCACAATATTAAAAGAGAATTTTTTCTTCTTAAGCCCCTAGTGTTCCAGAGTGAACTTAAGCAGACATGCCAGCAGAAAAGAGCCCTTTTTAATAACATATTTTTAATAAAGTTTCTATCATAGTTTTTTACAGGAAAAAAAAAACTAAAAAACTAAAACAAAACAAAGGGAGATAAAGCTTACGACAGAGGAGGGCATCCAAGGTTCAGGAGGCTCTCTCACAGTAAATAAAGCGGCGTTGAAATAGATTGTATTTGATACAGAATGATTACAAAAAAGGAATAATGGGGGTGAGATGGAAGATAATAGTAAAAGAGCATTAGAACTCATAGAAAAGGATCAGTGTATAGTCAAAAGAAAAAAAATCTATGCTTTGGTAACGTACACTAGCTTTATAACAAGAATGAAGAAAAGTACCAACATGGGTTAAAGGTAGAGATGACCAAATTTGATGTCTGCTTTTGAGTTATGTATTCATCCAAAACTCTAGTTCATAGCCATGGCAGGTTGCTAAGGGTGTCCATTTGCCAGATTGGCTGTTCTGTTGTCAATCCGGCAATACGTACAGGTCGGACCGCCGAACCAAACGTGAACGTGGACATAAAGTCCACTCATCTCTTGTTACGAGTGGTCTTTTAAGGAAACTCACATTTAATCAAGCCTTCTTTACCAGCTTGTGTTATAGCCCTGGGTTTTGGATGATTTCCTGATTCTTGAAATGTTATTTCTAACAGTTGTAGGTACATGGAAAATAAGAGTCCTATCAGTCTTTGGTAGGTTTTCTAGGGCTAAAGTTAAGATTGCTATGTGGAGGTCCTAGGTGGATATCTGAAAATAGGTTTCTTAGCATGTTAGGTGCTGAAGCTAAGGTTAGGGTTAGTTAGTGGCTTAAAAAATTCCTTAATCCAATATCACTCAGTTTTACCATACGATAAGTTGTTGAGGTTTTTCTTTGTAACATGCTTTTTTCCTTTCACAGGCGGAGCCTCCAATCACTGCCGTATTGTGTTTGTAAACAGAGAGCGGCATTGACGTGAATCTATATCTTCTATTTGTATTCAGAGCCAAGCACTGATCACATCTACAGCTGTACTCCTGCTACTGCATTCATTTCTGTCATCACTGGTCTCTGAATACAAACAGAAGCTGTAGACACGCATAATCAACAGAACTAGCAGAAGCTATCAGTGATGGGAGGCACTGTGGGACCAGGTATTGAGAGAGAGGTGAGCATAAGTTCTTTTTTATTTTTAAAGCCCCTCCCACCCCCAGCCAAAGACAGAATAACCATTTTAAGGTAACAATTTTACCCCCAGTAAGTATATTTGCTCACATAATTCTGTGCCTATGCAGAGACTTGTGTTTCTGTAGAAGGTGACTATCTTAAATAGTAGTCTGGTTTAATATTACTAGTTAGAAATAAACTGAAATATACAACAAACATTTACTTGAGTGATGTAGAGTATAAAGACAAGCTGCATCATGTCATCCAATGCCATTCCAATGTTTTTTGCAAAACATTTGACTGAAGATATGGATAGATGATGCTTGGATCCTCAGCTTCCAATACATTATTGATTAGATAGTTCAAGATGTAAGTCAAACCAGATATCAACTGTCAAAAAAGTTTGACTAATACATATTAAACAAAGGGATGTTAAATAAATGAAAAGCAATTTCTCAGACTTATGCAACAGTTAAAGTTAATACTACAGTCAAAGAAATGCTACAAAAAAGTTTCAGGTTTTTCAAGGAGAGTAAAGAATATCCTGATCGCACTTGTTGTTAAATAGTCCTTGTGATCAATGCATTTCTCTTTATATCATTTGACCCACATTATAACAGTCTAGGTCACGTGGAATTTGTTCTGTTAAACAGAATTCACATATTTTTATGCAAGTAAGCTGCAGGATGATCCTGAGAGTCACACGCTACAATACTGACTACAAATGGTGATAGAAACAGAAAAATGCATGTAATAGGTGTGAGACACTGAAGGGGTTAACTGTGGATGGGGGGCAAGTTTCCCCTGGGTTTTCCTACTATGCAAGGCCTTAATGTGTTGTCCAGTACCATGGACACAGGTGGTGGGAGCAGCCTAATCAGGCTGCATAAAGCTGCTGAGCAGAGCTGAGAGAGTTGGCTCTGAAAGGAGGCTGGAGAGCATACACAGCCCTGACTTTTGTGCCTGGAGCAGCGACTTATTTTATGTTCTAGTGGTTAGTTAGAGGAACTCTGTTTAGTTACCACCCAGGCGGGTAGGATTTTGTTTGTTTTGTTGCCTAAATGTGAAAGCTGTTTTATTTTGTTCCTGCTGTTGAAATAAACGCAGGAAAGACCTGTTTTGGACTGTACCTAGGTGTCACTGTCTTGAACTACATCACAAATTTATGCTACCACAGTCTCTACTGGGCCAAATATCCCACATTGGATACAGTGGGATTCATTAACACTAGCAAACTATGAGGGTTATTTATCCTAGCAATCTAGATGCATTGCTGAGCCTTCTGAAGATTCATCAATAGCCACAATTTTGACACAAAATCACTCCAGCACAAAGGGGGCGTAGACTGAGAAGCAAGACCCTGAGCTCTTATGAGGAGCAGTGTATCACTTGTATATACAATAGCAGAGCTCAGCCAGTGTTTACACCACATTGAAAAAAATGATTTTGTTAACAATACAGGCGTATCTAGCTGGCAAGTCGACCCCAAAGAAAAATGTATACAAAGAACATATAGGGGGTCATTTACTAAGGGCCCGATTTGCGTTTTTCCAGACGGGTTACCCAAATATTTCCGATTTGCGCCGATTTCCCCTGAATTGCCCCGGGATTTTGGCGCACGCGATCGGATTGGGATTGCTGACATGCACGTGACGGAAATCGGGGGTGTGGCCGAACGAAAACCCGACGGATTAAAAAAATGTGTCGCGGAGCTTGCACTTACCTTCACTAGGAATAGGCCGGTTAACTTGAGCGCGTTCCGATGCTCTTCAGCGCAGCAGTGCCACCTGGTGGACGTCGGAGGAACTGCCTTAATAAATCCTGTCCGGACCCGAATCCACCGCAGACAATGCGCCGCTGGATCGCGAATTGACCAGGTAAGTAAATCTGCCCCATAGAGTGTCAAGCTACTACCCCGAATCAAGATGTGGAATTTCTGCAGAACATATAAATAAAACCACTTTCAAGTGCTTTGAATAAAAAAATAAAAGAGGTTGCAACCTGTCTCCTTTTCGTTCATCCATTGGTCTATTTGGTACCCGTACCCACTGCCTTGGAAAAAACACACCACAGTTATCTGGCGGGCATATGTGGGCTCATATGTTTGCTGGCTTGAATATGCATTGACTTTATTCAACACGCTGTTTTATTGTTGTTTGAGAGTATAATAAGTACCGTTTAAAGCATTTAACGAGTTTTGGGCGATTTGCACTATGGATCTGTTTTCCTTCTAGTACACATAAGGATCTGAAAAAAAAACATATATACGCCGATTAACTGCAGTGCATTTTCTCCAAGGCAGTGTGTACCAACTGGTTTGGAAACGGGTTGCAAGCTTTTTATTATTTAATCAGAGCACTTGAAAGTGCTTTTATTTATATTTTCTACAGAAATTCCACTTATTGATACAAGGTAGTAGCTTGGCACTCTATATCTTCTTTGTTTACAATACTTGGAGCCTCTTTTTATAGTTCATGAGCTTCTATTTACAAATAATCTGCTAAAGCAGCAGCTCAGAGCACGATAGAAAAGAAGTTTGTTTGGGAGTTTGCAGACTAAGAAATATCCCCGTGTAGCAGTGTATGATGAGGAATACTGGCCAAAATTACAGGAGGGCAGCAGTAGATCAACACTGGATGATCCCATCACGAGATGATAGAAGCCACTGCTGAGGATGATCATTAGGTGCAGCTTGTCAGATACCTGGGCTCTGCTGTGAGTGTCATTTTCATGCTGGGGTGTGGGAGAGAAGAAAAGTAGAGCTTATAGGAGTACATGTAAGTTCCTGAATCAAAGATTGCACCTATATTGCACCTAAAGTAAAGTGCAGTTGCAAAATCAAATTCACAAGACTCACAAATGATTAGTAAGAGGCATAAACTCATTACAAATGGTTATAGGTTATGATTAGAGATGGGTGAATTTTTCAAAAATTCGATTCGCGGAGTTTGCAAAATTTTCCGACAAAATTATATTTGATCCGAATCAAATTATGGCGAGTCACATTAAAAAACAGGTATTTCCTGCCTGCAGAGAGCCTGTGAGGTGTTGTAGAATGTTGTGCCATGCTCAAATATGGATAGTGAGCGTTGTTTGGTCTTCAAACAATTCTGTGTTTTAGTATGACATGGACATGACAGCCGCCGCTCTTAGATTCGCTTCACTCTTCAATTCCATGGGCTTGTACAGAGGCCAACTTCACCAAATAAGTGAAGCAGGAACGCAGCCTGACAAGGTGTCGTCTGTGCCAGCTCGAAAGGACTGAGCTGAGGGCCAAGATCCCACTATAACATCAAAGAGTGCACTATGTTGATTTGACACGGATTTCTTGATATCAACTTTAGCAACAAAATAGAATTGAAATTTGGGGAATACAGAACCCCAAAAACTGACACCCTGGATTTCTAGCAAAAATCACTCCATCAGCTACTGAGAACAAGCAACTAGACACTAGACACAGCACATGCAGTGTGAAATGACAGGATTGCAAATGGCCATCTGTTTTTATAGGGCTGTGTGACATCACATAAACCTGATTGGCTTACATGTCTGCACATGTGATTGAGGGTGTTCATTCCTCTTCCCAGAGTTCTCTGCCCCATGTAACACATTGGGGCAGATTTACTTACCCGGTCCATTCGCGATCCAGCAGCGCGTTCTCTGTGCTGGATTCGGGTCCGGCCGGGATTTATTAAGGCAGTTCCTCCGCTGTCCACCAGGTGGCGCTGCTGCGCTGAAGAGCATCGGAACGCACTGGAATACACTGAGCCGAGCTGAGTGAAGGTAAGTGCAATTTTCGCGACACATTATTTTTTTTTTTATGCGGCTGTTTTTCCGAATCCGTCGGGTTTTCGTTCGGCCACGTCCCCGATTTCCGTCACGTGCATGCCAGCGCCGATGCGCCACAATCCGATTACGTGCGCCAAAATCCCGGGGCAATTCAGGGGAAATCGGCGCAAATCGGAAATATTTGGGTAACACATCGGGAAAACGCGAATCGGGCCCTTAGTAAATGACCCCCATTGTGCTCATTTCCATTTTGCTAACAAGGGGGGGGTGGAATTGTTCCCATGAATCACCGTAAACTTTGGATTCGTGCAGAACCGAAGTTTTCCTGAAGTTCTAAATTTATTCCACCTCGTTAGAATCCATTCGCCCATCTCTAGTTGTGATACTTCTTGTCCAATATGCATGACCACAAATTAATGATGTCTTAAGTAATTTAGAGAGTCATTTATTTTAGGTTTTTCTTTTTTTCTCTTATTGTTGTGCCCTTTTGGTGAATTTGAATATTTGTGTAAAAATTGGCAACTTTTTCTCCTGTCCTGAAAACTCTTTGACACCTTTTAGATCAGTGTTTTACCTAATATATCTTTAATATGTATATGTGGATGTATGTAAAAGCTGCAATTTTGTACAATTGTGGTAAAAAGTTGCTGCTGCACTGGTCTTCTATGCCAGGTCTGACCAGTGCTAACCGCTCAGGTGTGCAGATAAGGGACAGCAACACCCTTTGCTGGGAATTGTGACTGAATCATCGATTTTATGCCTATTTTCAGTTATACAGCCATGATACATGTAACCCCATGACTATGATGAAACTACAAATTCAAATGCCAAATATGTAAACTTCTAAGAAAAATTAAATAAGTCCAAAACTCAAAAGAAGAATAAATTAGTCAGATGCAAAGTCCCAGGTGATAAATGACCCTCAAGTTAGGCTTCATTGTATCTTCTTTTCACAGCTAGAATAGGAAATTCTGGATAGTTTTGAGCAGACCTGAAACGTAAAGTTTGGGTCTGCACTGAACTTTGTGGATTCAGGTCCCTGAACCAGTATTTGAACTTCATTCAGAAGTTCAGGTTCTGGTCCAGGTTTGGCTCAACCACCCCGCTAGTAATATATTGATTGCAGGGTTTTAAATTATTTTGGTGTGGGGAGTGACAATCCTGCCCAAAATAGCAGCTCCCACAGACCACTGTGCCACAATACTCGTGCAGCACTAATTCTGGACTAAACTTGTAAAGGACTGTAATTTTTCATTTTGAATAGAATAAATATTAATACTAATAATAATAATCTTTCAGTATGTGTAAGTTGGATTCTTTGAATTGAGATGAAGTGAAACAGAAAAGGTTATTTGAGTTTCCTAGATTTTGTTTACCATTTCAAATGCCAACTAAAGTATGTAAAGTCAAGTGACAATTCAATTTTGAATGTGGAGAACACTTATAAGTTCCATTTTATTCAAATCTGAATATTTTATCCTCTTCCAAATAGGTTTGAACCTGTGGATAATTATTGGCTTTTACTTTTTAAACATGTTTTTTTCTTATAACTCAAGATAAAAGCCACTACAGTTTCCATGTCCTTCAGCAAGATTATTCTTAAGCAACCGTGGAAATATGTGCCTCTGTCTCACATATGATCCCAAACTAGGAAATTCGTATCGTTGATGGTTTTTACCGCACATAACAAGCATAACCATTTGATTATGACATAGATTTTAAAGATTTTTTCATCTGTACTTTCCTTTATAGAAAAAAAAAACATCAATGGCTGGTAAAAGTTTGCTCATAATTATTTTGCTATATTTCAGTGTAACAGGTGAACATAACATGCTTTAAAATTAAAATTTAATTAAATATTTTTTGTAAGAAATTACAATATTATGATCTTAAATTAATAGTTCAGTGCAAGCATATGAAGAATTAAACTTTTTAAACTATAAAAGTTTAAAACCATTATTTGGCTTGTATGAAAACCACAAAGTAATAACAGGATGTACGGTTTCTGATATGACATGTACTGCATCCACAATAAACAATACATCTATCAAAAAAACCTGCAGATAAAAGAACAGGCGGTCCCCTGCTTATGGACACCCAACTTACAGACGACCGCTAGTTACAGATGCCCACTGTGACCTCTGGTGAAGCTCTCTGGATGCTTTGCTATAGTCCCAGGCTGCAATGATCAGCTGTAAGGTGTCTGTAATGAAGTTTTACTGATAATCCTTGTTCCCATTACAGCAAAAAAATTTGAAAATCCAATTGTTACTGGGACAAAAAAAAAATTAGTTTGGAGCTACAATTATTAAACATACAGTTCTGACTTACATACATATTCAACTTGAGTACAAACCCAAGGAACCCTTCCTGTAAGTAACCTGGGCACTGCCTGTATAACCAAAAAGGGTTGGTATGGGGCCAGTATCGGGTACTGCCCTTGTTAGTCAAATCCTGGTTCTATAGGGATAGGGGCCTTTATATCATAATGTACCGATTCAGTGTAGCCTTTCATCCACTAACAGAACAAACCTCAAACATGAGCGCTGCTGTCCTACAAGCTCCAGGTATAAGTACATTCATATAAACTCATGAGGATACACTGGAAATTACTTTTGTCTGCATCGAAACATGTCTTCCTCAATCCTCACGGGACTAGGGACACAGCTCTGCATACAGTAAGGTAAAACTGTCTTTTTTTTTTAAAAAAGACAGTTTTGCTATAAAAAAAACTCTTTGACAATGAGAATACTATACTCTATGGCAGTGGTGGCGAACCTATGGCACGGGTGCCAGTGGTGGCACTCGGAGCCCTTTCTGTGGGCACCCAGGCCTTCACCCCAACATAGAGTCTGCCAGACAGGACTCAGGATTTGCTCCTGCGGTCCAATACAGTCCAGGACGTACCATGCTCGGCGCCATTTTAAAGCAACATCCAAGTTTGCTAGGGCTACAGGAGGAACAAGAAAGTGCGGACAGAGATTATTGTTGGAGCGCCTGCTCTGGGAACCCTGATTGTTCCTCTTCAAGGGACCCTGAATCCAAGTTCTCCATCATCTTTCTATTGTATTGGTGAACTCAGGACACCAATACGATTGAAACCTGTGATACAGCAGGGATCAATAAGTTACTTTTTACATTGTCATGTTGGCACTTTGCAACATATAAGTGGCTTTTGGTTGTACTTTGGGCGCACTATCTCCAAAAGGTTCACCATCACTGCTATGGGGACATGGGGAAGCCAGAAAAAGGGCTCCTGATGACAAGTCCCCTTTAAGGTACAGTTATCCCAATGGTTGGTACAGGCAGTCCCCAAGCAAAACACTCTATTTAGTGCCTTGCAAGCCGGAGTTGCCCCTCCTTTTCCTTTCATTGAGTGTTCATATAATCTGAAACCTTGGTGATCATCTGTCTGCCTTGTTGACAAGTGGGAATTTAGCAGAAATTTTGTGAAGAACAGATTGTGCTACTGATTTATGCAGAATCTGTAAAAAATATGTGGATTTAGATATTTCAGTTTTTATATGATCTAATACAGATCATTTCAGAACAATAAAACAGTAATTACATTTACCATTATAGATTGTCCCCGACTTAAGGACACTCAACCTACAGACAACTCCTAGTTCCAGACCGATCTCTCTGTCCACTGTGACCTCTGGTGAAGTTCTCTGAATGCTTTACTTTAGTCCCAAGCAGCAATTATCAGCTGTAAGGTGTCTGTAATGAAGTTTTATTTTTGATCCTTGTTCCCATGACAGCACAAAAGTTTGAAAATTGTCACAAAGACCCCAAAAAAATTACAATTATAAAATATACCTGTTCTGACTCCCATACAAATTCAACATAAGTACAAAACCTCTCTTGTATGTAACCTGGGGAGTGCCTGTATTATCACAGCATTTAGGTTTAGTACATTTTGACTGAAGGTAACAACTTATGAGCCCTGTTGTGTGATTTGAAATCAATTACAGTGTGAGCCAACTGAAAATCGAGAATAAACAAAAATTTACAAAAATTAGTCCTATGTTAGTGTCAAAAAATGTTCCATAGTGTGAGACTCACAGTAACCATAATTAATCGTAGCTCCATGAAATGCATCACTAATTAATAATTATAGAGACTACCTCAAGTGTGGTGAAATTCCTAAATGACCATTATTAATGGAAGCATTTGCCAAACAGCTTCAATTTCTATTGTTTAATGATCATTGAAATCTATGGCACCAGATGTTGCTGTTCATAAATGATGACAAGGCTTGTTTTCAGACAATAGTGGACCAAAAGCTTTTCAATGGCTTATCAGCAACTATTGCTTGAGAACTGAAGATGAATGTCAGCAGTATTATCGGGTTCACATTTGATATTTCAACAAAAACATCTAACTTATTATTATGAATTGATAGCAAAAAATAGAGTTCAGGGGCTCTAAATATATTACAATATGCAAACATGTGCAGGTTTTGAATCTAATACATTTGAGATTGGAGGTATTCTAAGATTAGAATGTGAAGTTTGTATCTATGTGTATGCATGGTTTCATGTGGCTTAATTTATTATTATTTAACCCCTTAACAACTAGACCCTTTTTGGTTTTTGTGTTAATATTTTTCACTTTCCACCTTCGAAAATCTATAACTTGGTTATTTTTCGATGTAAGGAGCTATATGAGGGCTTGTGTTCTACATAAAAAAAATTGCACTTCATATTCATGGTATTTAATATTCAATGCTGTGTACTGGAAAGCAGGAAAAAATTTGTGCCGTTTGTGCCGTTTTCTTTTGGGATTGAATTTTATGGCCATCACTGACCCCCCCAAACTACATGTCCACTTTATTCTTTAAGTTGGTACGATCACAGCAATACCAAATGTTTTCATATATTTACAAAAATGAAAACCTCCTGAACAAAATAAAATACTTCATTTTGCCATGTTCTGCGCTAATAACTTTTTCATGCTTCAGTGTACGGAGATGTGGGTGGTGTAATTTTTTCAATGCTACAATTTTGAGGACTGTATGACCTTTTTATCACTTTTTATAGAATTTTCTTAATATTTTTTAATTGATCGGATATTTTGGGACATGGTAATACCTAACATGATTATGATTTCTACAGTTTAGTTATATTTATATCAATTCTAGGGAAAGAGGGGTGATTAGAATTTTTTGTTTTTTTATTAAATTTTTTAAAACTTTTTTTTGCTTTTTTTCAGACCCCCTAGGGTACTTTAACCCTAGGTTGCCTGATTGATCCTACTATATACTTCCATACTACAGTATGGTAGTATATAGGGATTGTACTCATCATGTATTATAGCCTGTACAGCCACACAGGAAGTGGAATGCGTGGGAAGTCAGGTTCTTTCCCTATCTTCCCTGGTGATATACATCTTTATTTATTCCTGTTTATATTATGAAGTTGCTTGCTGCTTTTTCTGAACACCATTGTGACATTTTTTGACCATCGAGGGACTAGGGATGTCCAAACTATTTTGCACAGCACACATTAGTTCAGACTTAGTTGGACTTATGTATATTTGAGCATTTTTGGACACCATATTTTTGGATTATATTTCCTCATAGCCTATAAACTACCACTATGTTGGGTGTTAGGGCCCCTTTCTTTACTTGTTTTTTTGAGAAAATTTGCACATTTGTTTTGTGTATCTTTGCAAGACGGATGGTTTTTTTATTTAGGCCTTCTTCACTACTTAATTTTGAGCAAATTAGGCACAAATCAATGTACAACTGAGCCATACCTCCATACTTTTTTTTAAAGTGCAAGTAAAGTGGTGTAAAAAATATAAAATGCAAAAGATCACACCACAAAAACATATGTTCTAATGCATTTAAGACAGAGATACATAAGAACACACAATTGTGGCGACAGCCGAAATACAGCTATATATGTACCTCTAGTGTTTTCAATTCCGCAACTGAGCCAATTCTATAAGTAGTTAGATAAAAGTTAAGGTTTGGATTTTAACTATCTTTTGTGAATAAGTGAAAACTAAAACAAATGTTTTAAAGGAGGTTAACAAGGATATATTTTTATCATATGAATGAGCAAATAGTGTAGAAATTATGAATTTGTGTACCACCTGAAGAAATACAATGTACCACCTATTTCTCCATTCTTTTTACCTGATCAATATGGCTCACTGAAAAGTGAGAAGCAAAGAAACTTGATTTATGGCAGTTGCCATAACAATAGAATTCTAAAATGTTTGCTACATTCCTCCCGCCAGATCTGATGTTAGTTTCTGTCAATCTTTTGCAACATGTTTTAAACCTGAGCTATTTTCATTTGTTTCTGTTGTCATCCAAGTGATTTTTTTGTTGTGAAAATTGGGTTTTAAGGTTGCTTATAAGATTAATTGAATTTCACGTTTTCTACAAGCTTTTGTTTCCTTTGGTTTGGCAATGTTATCTGTTTTGAAATTTCTTTTACAATATATTACAAAAGAGAAATGTTATTGCTTGACATCACAGCTTAAACACTTTACAATCAAGTAAAGTTTACCAGGCAAAACAGAATCTGTCCGGAAACAAAAGAAAAATTTGTATTGTGCTCACTTTGCAGATAGGGTGAAAGCACATTGGGGTTTTTTTCATAGGCTTTTCTCTTTTTTCTCTTATATTTGTAATGTTTTTTTGGCTGAAAATTTGCAACTTTTCCACTTGTCTAGTAAAGTTAGACATGCAAGAAGTTTTCAGTGTTGGACCTGATATAACATTAACATCCAGATGTGGACATATAACAAAAAGTCACAATTTGGGGGCAAATAAACTCCAGTCCTCTCTGGTAACACCCCAGGAGCCCTTCAGACTCCTTTTCATTATGGATAGGAGAGATTACCATAGTCACAGTTCTTGGATCTGCCCCTGGTTAATCATGCTTGATTTTGATGGTAGATTTCTTTCAAATCAGTTTTATGTTTTGGAGACCCCTTTTTGATAGATTGTCTGTAACAAATGAAAGTACATGTTCTGACTTTTTTCTACTTTGACATTAATTGTGTATCCTGGCAAAAAGAACCTGCACCTTCACACAATTACCTTCACACAAAAACTTACATATAGGTTACATGAAATGTTTGTAAGGGGGCTATCCGAAGGTTGAAAAACATTGCTGGTTTCCTTTGAAAACAGTGTCACAACCTGACAATGGATTGCGCCTATATTACAGCTCAATAGTACAAAGATGAATGGTCATGAGAGGAACACTTTTTTGAAAAGAGCAGCCATGTTTCTCAACCTCTATAAAACACTTTGATGGGTGCAATAATTATACATGTCAATTTGTTAGATCAAATATTAAGTTATAAAAAAGATTGCTGATCAACAAAATATCTCGTGTTCATAGGGAATGATGTGCAGCCAACCAGGAGATGCTTTTATTCCAGATATATGGATGACAGATATTCATCCCTCTTCGATGCAAGCAAGTGCTTTACAAATTCAATATCAACAATAAGTACTCGTCCTTTAAAAGAGCCCTAGATAAGGAGGTACGGCAAATTGGTAGAATAATCCAAATACTACTAGTGACAGATTTCTAACCACCACATCTATCATCCTATAGCTAAGTGCTGGTATTATGTGAGCTTAGAAAACACTTGCAATTAAGAATACATCAAATATGTATTACATGTACAATGGATGTGTAATAATGATAATATCAAGAAGCCTGAAGCAGGGGTTTGCCTATTTTCTTTACATTACATTTGTTTACATAATGAATCCACACATTACAGATACTCCTTACATTTATAATGATGGGGTACAGCTTTCTTAATTTTTGTCTAGAATATTAGAATCAAAAAGTTGCACAGTGCCCAAGCAAGACTCACTTCACATATGTTTAATAGTAACCTGCCATGGCGATTTGGGACACAAAACCATCTATAGATCCTTACAAACCACTGGTTTAGTGTCTCATATCACCACTTGGTATTTTTAAGTGATTGTATTAACAAAAAAAACTTTACATTTCACTCGCTGCATCACAAGACGAGATGCCGCCCCGTGATCTTCTGATGTACATCCAATGTGCCTCATCAGACTCACATCAAGATGAGTATAAACGTTTATTATTTTTTACAGCACATAAAGACTAAACAAAGCTTGATCCGGGACCCTGAACCATTGGTCCATAAGGACCTGTAGTTGATTTAGGGTCCCAAATCAAGAGGGTCTTCTTTAATTTCCTTATTTTATACTTCTTTTATAAATACGAATCTAGTCTGACAGGAAAAGTAGAAGAAGAAATGATAACGCCACTCCATCACCGGGAACAGTTCTCTTCACACCGCTCCATGCCAATTCCTATCCATTTGCTAAGAATTGTGACTATTTCACGGTTTGTTTGCCAAAAAACTGTTGTAAAAACTCTGCCAAATGTCTTCCAAAGAAGTGTCCCCTAAATCCCCAAGTCCAGCGATGATCTTGGAACATAAAAACCTTTTCCACAGCCCTTGTGCTCCTAGGAAATCATACAAAAGTATGATTAGCAAGTGGAATCTGATTTTAAGGGAGTTGGCTCATCTTCCATACATGTAAAAATTACACTACTTCAGGCACTCGCATAGCATCTCCTATAAAGGTGAGTCCATTTATTATAAAAAATGTAAATATTTTTCCAAAATATGGACACTCTAGGACAAGGAAGGAGGTGTGGCCCACACAATGTCACAGCCCATTTGTATTTATGCAAACTTCTTACTCAGGATGCTATGCCAACTACATGAACTTTTTGAAAATATGATGATGTCCATCCATTATAAACACTTTGGGGCAGATTTGTTGAAAATTGGAACGGCATTATGCTGCACAAAATTTATGTTAT
The DNA here is from genome assembly GCA_019512145.1 of Engystomops pustulosus. NCBI lineage: Eukaryota > Metazoa > Chordata > Amphibia > Anura > Leptodactylidae > Engystomops > Engystomops pustulosus. The sequence goes on from CM033642.1 coordinate 58,847,037, forward strand.
TCTGGATGTCTGTTTCTGGATGATTAATCTGGTGTAGTTTAAGAATGTCTAGTCGTGTTTGCAGCTTCTGTTAGTTGTTTTAGTTATTAGTTGAATTCCTTTTTTTACAGCAGGAAACTGGGACAAAATTTTGTCAGTTTATCATAATTTTGGGAACTGATACTTTTTGTCATGTGGCCACACCCATTGTGCAGTACATACCATAGAAGTGCCTGAAAACTGTTTAAAACCTTTGATAAATGCGCTTCAGACAGTTTTTAGTGCAAATTGTGACACAATTCTATTGTAAACAAATTAAAATAAGAGCCCCAAAGGGACTTGAGAAATATAAATTTATATATTTTATTTATAGTGATATAAGGGGAGTTTTATCATTGGATTTCCCAGACTGTTTTGGCATATTTCCAGCCATTAAAGAGTGGATTTATGAACTACAATTTTTAAAAAGGTTGCATAAAAAGTCACAAAGCCACTTCAGTACCCCTGGTGTATTGGAAAATTTCCAGGCCCCAAAAGTCACACAACTGAAGCATTTTATGTGAAAATCCACCATAAAACTAAAGTATGACATAATAGGGACACTTACTCATAGATCCAGACACTATGACTGTGGTAATCTTCTTAAACTTTTAAAATTATGCTTAGGGGATACCAAGGGGATATCTTAGTACATCTGTGATCATAGTACATCTGTGCCTTTACAGGCTGATGATACACTGTCTCACCCCCCACTTGTTCACTACTTGTGGGAATCAGGAAGTTCTCATTGCAAATGTTCTGAGGAAGCAAGAGAAAGGTGAGACAGTGTAATAGCCTGTAAAGTCAAATGGCAGAAGGGCTATGGAACCCACTAGGGCTCATTAGCATAACTTTAAAAGTTGATTTTAGAAGGAAGGACGCCATGGATAACAAATTTAAAAGATTACCACAGACATGGTGCCTGGATCTATGAGTAAGTGTTCTTGGTTTATCATGCTTCAATTTGATGGTAGATGTCCTATAAAAAGTAGCCAAGCCTCTGCATAGAGGTAAAACACTGCTTCCAAATTTATTAAAGTGACAAAGGTACAATGATAAATCTGAAGAACAAAGGGGCAACAAGGAAAGCAAGATGGCTGCCTCATGGTAAATGTCTCCTATGATATGTGATTAAATTTAGGGTTCCATGGGTGCATGAGGCAATAAGGAGGTGAAACATTTTTTATTTGTTTTTTTTTGTATGTGCACATCAGGGCGACATCATACAAATCAATGTAAACAGTGTTAAAAAGCTAAACTATATTATATATAGTTTATGGTCAGACTTGTAAATTCTGATTAATCTCTTTCTGTGTGTCTACAACATTGATGACAGTTTTTCACTTCATCACTATACTCCAGAACTGAGCAGTGGACAAATAATGAAAATTGTACACATTTTGGCCTTAAAGTAATTTCATTGCTAGAACTTTAACTAGACAATAATGGCTGTATTAGTGTTAAAATTCTTACTATTATTATTGCTTATCACAGTGTTAATAATAATTAACAATTATTGTTATTAATAATAATGATAATAAATGTAAATCTTTGCAATAAACTGTAATATATCTACAATTTTTTACTACTATTGTTGGCCAGGGATACATTTGGTTCATTATGATATAATAATCAGGTGAATTCCTAAATGAGACAAAACCAAGTACAAATTATAAAGAAGACAATGTGCTAAGAAAGAATAATACAGCTGCATGCATTGAAGTCATGTTGTGTTAGTTTTAAAGAGAAGCTTATTTACAGGCGTCATCTCAAGGGAGACTGAATCTGGCACCAGCAGATACTAACAATACAATATTGCAATTTAACAGGCCTTACTGTGATGATACAGAAGAATGCTAGCAGCAAGCTTCTGGGACATTGTGAAAACATGATGGATGAAGCTAGGGGTATTTCTTCCAAGCAAGTGTAGCAATGCTAGTTGTAAGGATGTATTATAAACAAATATAATTTTATTACAGTATTAGATCTATAATATGCATACACCTACCTTCTTGACTTTATTATTAATTAATAGTATAGTGTTATTTGTGTCCTACCAATAACATATTATTCTGAATCGATAAAAGGATATCTGCTGAGTTTATTTTCTCAAAATTTGTGTAAAGTGATTTTCTCTATTGGACTCTATAAACAGAAATTGTAGACTTCTACCTGCAACACTATATCTGGATTTATGTGTGATAGCATAGGAAAATGTTGTCTTAGAGGTAAAGTTCAGTTTAGCTCCATTTTTATTTATCCTTATGAGACATCTGTAAGGATATATTAGCATATGGTGGGAGATTTATCACAAATTCTTTTGCAATGGAAGAATTTTCAATTACAATAGTGACTATGTGTGGATTGAGCGTAGAGTCCCACAGCGGCAGTGCCCGCCTCGTACTGACATTCTTTTGAAAAACCAGTGAACTTTCGTTCACTGGTTTTCAGGTAAAGCTACCCCAGGCCGGACCCTTCATAGCTTTGCATGGCGTCCGCCGTGCCCGCTGGATACATCAAGAGGCCTAAGTCTCTTGATGTATCCAGCAGACCAAGAGGGGCATGGCTGCAATCATAAGCCGGCACTAAATCTCCCCCATGGTGATTCTTATATTACAAAGTTTTTGGTTGATAAGATTAACTCTGTAAAATATATTGTATCAAAACATGAAATCTCACCTCTGCAGGCGACATCCATAATTGGTGCTTGGTATCATTAAAATGCCAACATGTAAATGAATTTAAATTTAAGCAATGCACAAGATCACCAACACCGATCCCATGTGTTTTGGATTCAGTTTGGGTTTGAATACCCGAAATTAACCTTTTTTCAAGATTTGGCATAACCTGCTGAACCCGAACCCCATTGAGTTTCCTCCTCTCTAGTGGCTTTCATTTGAAATTAGAATAAAATTGTATAAAATTAGAAGTCTATTTAAGTGGAATAGTTCTCCATAAATGTCTGTGGATCCAGTATACAAACTCTCTGCAGAGCTATAATATGGCTATATGAATGGGTCCATGTGCTGATGCCCTTGTGCTTTCTTTTGAAATTTTGTTGACATCACAAATGATGTGGAGAAATGTGTGTCCACTTGGTCACTAGCATTACTGATCATTCTTTGGATCTTGGATGTATGAAATAAAAATGCTGAACCAGTGCTGCCCTGTGCAGCTACTGTCTATGAGTAGTCACAATGTAGTTAAATAAAAAAAATCTGTGTTTCAAGTCCATAACCTTAAAAAAACTGTCAGATTTTTTGTTCTTTAAACTTCTGCAGCTTTTTAAGAGTTTCATACATTACTCAGGTAACCTATTGTATCCGCTAAAATAAATCAAGATATTAAAGAGTTCTTTTAAGTTCAATGCCCTTAAATCTTTGCAACCTATTAATCTTTCTTTAAGGTATTTTTTTTATTTTTTATTAACAAAAAAGCTTTTTGTATCTAGACCTTTGTTCTTTTAGGTGTGCAGGCCTAGTAGCAGAGAAAATCAGGATTTTGAAAGTTGCACAAAATGGTTTCAATAAATTGAAAAATCTCTGAAATCCATCAACCATCTTCCAGGAATGCCCTGTGTTTTAGAATCTAATTCTCTGAAGAAAACAAGAATGAAATGTTCTCAAGCATAAATATATGAGAAAATACTAAGACAAAAAGAAAAAAAAAATGGAGATGAGTAAAAAAATGAATATTAGAATGACAATGTAATAAAGCATTTGTTCAATCTTTTAGTATGACACAGGGTGTATAGTTAAAGTATTACAAACATGTCTCAAGTATGGGTCATAACCTAAACCAATAATTTTCATATTTCTTGGGCTATTGCGATCTTAAAGAAAAACTCCGGCAACGCCGTTTCCCCAAACCACACACTGTACCTTTCAGATGTCTTTATACATGTTCCACATTTGATGTGTTCTGTTCCAGTCATGGAGGTACAGAGCTGCAGTATACAGTTAAGCTACCCAATCTCCTCACTGATGCTAAATGCTTACACAGCCCCCCTCTTGAATATCAGAAACATGTGACTCTCTGAAGACAATTTTTGAGGGCTGCGTAAGGTTGATTTCTCTTCACATAGCCAGTGCTACTCTCACCCACTTCTTCCTGAGTGGGTACTAATTCAATACCAGAAGTGATGGTAGCACTGAGAAATGTTAATCAGGAACAGGGAGCCAGGGCAGTGAAGGAAACAATGATTATGCAGAGACCCGGCGCCAGCACCCGGCTAACCCGCGCAAGTGCCAGGGCCCCAGGAGCCTTTGTACCAGTGTTGCTTTAAGACACTGGTACAATTGATTACCATTCGGCACGTGTAGTTTTCTGCCTCTTTGCTGCGCTCATTGGTAGCACAGCATAGAGGCAGAATCTAAAACTCACCTGTCCTGGTCCCCCCGAAGCTGCGCTCCGCACGGTATGCGACGGCTCTGAAGCCGGCACACATGATGATGTCATCGGATCACATGTGCCAGCTTCAGAGCCGGCGCATATGGCAGGCACATGCCGAAGACAGAAGAAAGCTGTTCCTGCGCTGCTGCGGGGGAATGAGGAAGGTGAGATTATTTTCTTTCCCGGACGGGGGGATGAGGGGGGCAGTGTGTATACAGAGGGAGGGGGGGCAGTTTGGCTACTGGAGGGTGGCCCACAAAGGGCCCCCTAAGGCTCTGTCGCCCAGGGGCCCACTTAAACCTGGAGCCGGCCCTGATTATGCATGTCTTAATGTGATAAGACTCACCTCTGGTGAGTTGCAGATATATTTACAAACTGATTTTGTAACATTGCAGCCATAAAAAAAAAACATTCAGGAATAAGAGCAATGCTTTTTAAGCTAGAGTTAATTTGAATGCCAAGTTCCCTTTAATGAATTCCCATCTAGGTATTCACAATGTGGGAGATTTATCATAAGTCTCTGTTGAGATATAGGATCTTCTGGCTGTTAAAAAAAAGGTCTTCACTCAGGCTTTAGGTTAAAAGTAAAGGCTAGTATTTATTTTATTTCAACAGAAAATAGCAAGAACAAAAAAGATGATAATTCAGGGGTCAGGTTGCAGCTACCTTGGAACAAGCAGCTCCCCTGTGGTCAGATCACACTCTCTGAACTAGAGACCATCTATGTACACACAGGTGTCATTAAATACCCAACTATTTCCCTTGAGTCTTAAAGGGATACACCCCTGAGTTGCACCTTTAACAACAAACATCACATTTAAGATACATTTCTCACACAAAAAATGTATAAAACATTACAATACAGTCTCCCTTTTTTAAATAAAGTGGAGCTTACAATATACACAAGTAACCAAATCATAAGAGATACACCTCTGCATCACATGGCATTCATCAGGTGCGGGTTATATCACCCCAGCACACCCTCTGCTCAGGTTTTGCACACACACAGGTAAGATCAGGTAATGTTGAGTAGTGGCTACTGAACTAGTTTGCCCATTGAAACGATAGTGGACAGAGGTAAAGGTTTGCTGGCCAGCAAAAGGGAGAAAAAGAAGAAAAAGTACAAGTACACAGACAGACAAATAGTTTGCTATTCACCCCTCAGCAGTCTCTCAGAGCAGAACTGTTCTAGTTGTCCATGGCAACCAATCAGAGCTCAGCTTTCATTTTCAGTTGTTTATAAAAGCTGAGCTCTGATTGGTTTTTATGGGAAACTAGAACAGTTTTAGTGCAGAGGTGGTCGTATCTATTGACCGCTTTTGTTTTTCTAAGGGACATCCTGGCTAAATTATTTTCACACAGGTACATTTTCTTTGAATGCTTTTTAAGTAAAGGATTAAAAGGATTAAAAAGATCAGGAGAAGGGGTGTCTATTGAACCCCTGTTGTAACAGAACAGTCGCACATGTGCGACTGGCCATTCCATTCTTTTCGAATGGAGAGCTGCCCTCGGCAATTTCCGTCAGCTCCATAAAGATTAATGGAGCAGAATGGTCATGTGTGGCCGTCTGCTCCATTAGTCTGAGAAGCGGTGAGGGGGTCATTCAGACCCCTCGTTTTCGCGATCTGCAGGGGTCACAGCACTGAGACCCCACTGATCTCCAAGTTAGGCCCTATCCTGTGGAGAGGGCCTAACTTGTCTTTGTGGAAAAACTCATTTAATGACTTTATAGCCCTATTTCCAAAACATCATTAAAACTTAATTTTTTGATATATTTCTTAGATTATTTTTTTTTTAGTACTTAAACTAAAAGAAAAAATACTTTTGAAGCCAGAAAAGTAAAATGTAAGTGTAGATAAGATGTTTCTTATTAATTAGGAAATAAAGTTGTACTGTCAAGTGTGTACAGTAGAAAGAAGTAAGATGAAAGGTCACCGTCTCATAGATAATAAAAGTTTAAAGTGGTTCTGCTTAAGGGAGGGTCAAAGCAAATACAATACAGTTGCTCTAGATCAACCACTTTGTCATCATTTACTGCTCAATGTCATGAACATCCAAGTGCCCTTGATAAGGCCTTTGCAAAATCTATTACATAATCAATCCAGTTTAGGCAGTTGACTATTTACCTTGAGCTATGATTTATTAGTATTCTCTTTGCTGGAGTATAACCTCTTGATTAGTATTTGTAGCTAAATGTTCCAAGTATTACTTTTATTATTGAGGTATTTTATTATGTTTTGCATAAACTGCACCTTGTAGGTTGCATATCTTTTTTTTCGTATACACATATTTGCATGCATTATTTCAGGCAACTTTTTAGTGCAAAGTGACTTTAAAATCCTTGGTGTTTCTTAAGGCTTAAATCAAAGATGCTGTTTTTGTTAGGAGTTAATATATAGGTTTTGGTATGTAGAGATAATTAAATAACTTTTTTATTATTAAATGGGTGAAACTTTGCTTACATAGGGTTACATAGTTACATACACTCATATGGCAAAACATTGTAAGCGTCCATAGCTAATATGAGCAAGACAAACACAAAGATATATAAAAGGCTAATCTTTTTTTAAGGATTCCAACAATTTTTTTTGGCAGTATCATTATATAAAATTAAGTTTATGACATAGAAATGTGCATAACTAAATGATCGTCCTTACAGTTCAAAGAAATTCCTTTTATGATGGCAAAAAAAAGAAAAATCTAATATGTTTATTCTAGTGTAAGTTTCCAGAATAACCAAATTTCACGCAACTAAGTATGACTAAATGAAGCTGCACCCCCCCTATAAAAAATAAGGATTATCAAAAATAATAAAAAAATAAAAAAGGAATGAGCTAGTTCACATATACTGTGCAGATTCCCTCAATATCAACTCAAAACAAAAAATCTAGAGTCATGTACAGCACTTAGATGATTAAAATCACATATTTCTTTATTAACCATCAATATTAAAAAGATTACACTAAAATGACAATAGTTAAAATCCAAGATGCAATATTCCTTTACGGCGCCATACAAACAATTGTTGCATCTATTGGCAAAAAGAAATATGAAAGGTATCTTACCCATTCATAGTGCTACACTGAAATAAACGCAACACGCGTTGGGGAAGCATCATATATGCGAAATGTGCGTCGGGTTTGTTTGCAGCATAGCACTCTTACTATGGGTAAGGTACCTCTCATATTTCTTTTTGTGCAATAGATGCAACAATTGCTTGTATGGCGCCATAAAGGAATATTGCAATGATGGATTTTAACTTTTGGCCCTATGATGTCCCTAAATGTTTAATAAATGGGCGTTTTTTTATACATTTAGATACGTTAGTATACGACAGAGAGGTATACTTATACATATATTTATTGATCCTTTCTCTATTAAAGGGGTATTCCCATCTGATCATTTACATTTAATTTAATTATTTTGACATTTGTAAACATTTCTTCAATCGAATGTTATTTAAAAAAAATGTTCCTGTGTGAAGATAATTTCTCATAAATGTCGTCATGTTGTCCCTTAGAAACGAGACAGCTTCCTCAGATACGACCACCCTAGACTTTGACAGCGGTGGCCAGACATATACTACTAAGCCCTACCTGACCACCTAGATTCAGCAATCATTACAACAGGATGGCTGTGGTGTTATGCAGCAATCCCTCCAGCAGAGGTGGTCGTATCCAAGGAATCAGTCTTGTTTCTTAGGAACCATATGACTACATTTATGAAAAATTATCTTCACATGGGTTAATTTGTTTTAATAATATCTAATTGAAGAAATGTTTATATATGGCAGATTATTGAAACTAAATGTGAGTGCCCAGACAAGAATACCCCTTTAAGTGGGGGGTTTGCTATGGTTTTTGACTCCAATTTGTCTTTGGAATCTCGCCTTGTATTTTATGTATATAGAAACCATTGTATTGTAATCTTTTTATATTGAGGATTAATAAAGAGATATGTGATTTTAATGATCTAAGTGCTGTACACGACACTAGATTTTTGTTTTGAGATGCTAATAAGGATTAGTTTACATCTGCCAATTTGAGGTGATTGAAGTTTATAACCTAGCACCAAGAGAATGGAGCAGCACTTGAAATAAACAAACGATGGGTGTAGCTCTTCAAAAGGCTGACCACGCCAGGGAAAATCTTCAAAAAGTAGCAGTGAAGCAGCACTCTGTTGAAATAATAAAAGTTTTTATTCTACCATATATAAAACATGCAATGTTTCACCTCTGCTTGATAATGTCTTCATAGAGAAGGTGAAACCTTTGCACGTTTTTTATATGGTGGAGTTTCAGTTGATCGAGTCTGAATAAAAATAAAATAATTGCACAATATATTCAGAGTTCAGTGCTTCTACATGAGATAGGACATATCTTGCTGATTTGTGGGAGAACAATTACTGTTTACTAGAATGTGGGCCCACAGACCCCCCTCATGATATATGTGCATCCACTGGAGTTATGAGAATCTTTAGGTGTTTAATAAGGGCAGGTAGGTTTTATAATTTAGCATTTTCCTTACTAACCCCAGATAAATATGATATCTGCAGATGTGATTAATGTATTTAGACTAATTATAAAACATATCATCACTCTTTTAAAATTTCCATCACTCCAATTCCCAATTTGTTGCATTTTGGAAATTTTGCACTTTACTTCCTTCTGACTCCCAAATGTTTGATGATAATCAGTCTTACTGAAGATAGATTGCTGTACTGATAAAAATGCATCTATTGATTGATAGAGCTGCAAATCACTAAGCTGCATGCCCCCGGAGTATACTGGATCTTCTAAAAAGCAAATTCTGACATTTGTTTCAATTGGAGGTTGACTCTCCTTGAAATAGGTCATTTTGTAATGTCATTTATTAATATTGTAGTTTTATCCATAAACTTCCTCCACTGTGTATCTTCAATCCCACAGAGGTGCAAGGGTGATCCTGTAATCTTCTAGTACCACAATTTGTCATCTAGTTGTTTTCCATAGAGACAAAGCTATTTCTTCTTTTTCTCACTTTTACAATTGCTATATGATCTCACAGTAAACGTAGCTAATCCCATAACATTGTAAGAAGATTACTGTAAAATACTTCCCATTCCTATTATTGCTGCTGAAAATTGATAGTCAGTAGATAGTCAGTAATTGAACAGTTTGTGCTTAAAATTAATCAGTTCCTTAATATTATAGAGCAAGCTGAGAGGTTTCAGAACAGAACATAACATCATTCTTATGATATGATTAGATAACAGTATACGATTGTACATGGTATACACATGATGCAAACTAATTTTTCTTTCCATATGATCTATACAGGGTGATGGTGTTAATACGGTATATGTCATAATATTTTTTCTACTATGATGATTAATTTAATTATTAACATAGAAATATAATTATTATTCTACAGGTGTGGATTAAAACTACCATGGGCCCTGGGTTGTATAAATATATTATAGCCCCTACAAGTCTGGAAATCCCTTCCTATGTATGGTACAGGCTTCTAAGAGAATGGAACATGTGTCCCTTGTGCCTACTTTCAATCTGCAGTTTCAGAAATTTCGGGGGACCTTCAGAGGTTCTGAAATAGCTCTTTTGTATATGAGGATTTAATGGGTGAAGGTCCTTCTCGGTATAAAATTTGATGTGGGGTTTGGGTTGCTATAGGACACCTAGAAGGCATGGACCCCGGCTACCGCCGAAACTGCCTATATTATAATCAACTACTGTAAATCAAGTGAATTGACTATAGGGAGTTTAACAGCACATCACAATATTAAGAGTTATACCCTCAAAGTGACCAGTCATATGAAATATTTTCCTATTAGGCCCCGCTTTGACCACATTAGTATCATAGCTTTCATTTGTAGTGAAAACATTACACTAGGTCTCTCATTGTCATTCTGTCATTTTCATTGCAAATATTGTGTCTTACTTTGACTGTTAAGAGTAATAAGCTGATGTTAGTCCCAATTAGAATAAGGAATGCAAGTGCGGACTTAACTTTACAAGTCCAACATGTTTCCGTTGTGTACACAATAGACTAATTGAGCCCTCTACATTCTACTGGCAGTGAAATGGCAAAGTATCACACCATTTCCTCAAATTTTAACCAAAAAATGTTGCATCAAAAGAAATGATGATTAAGGATCCTGATCTTGGTGCCTTTATTTCCAATGACATGCAATGACATATGATTATTATTATAAATGATTATTATTATAATCAGGTAAGTTTCTCACCATCAATTAGTTTATTTGGAATGGCAAACATCTTCATGTCAGCTATATCTATAATTGTTATATATATATATATATATATATATATATATATATATAATTACATCTGTCATGTTCTCTTTTATTAAGTGTAGGATTGTTTCCACTTGGAAGTATTTCTATTTGATTTATACTTGTCCGCATTTTAACAACGTCTGCATCCTGACCGTTACAACCTACTCTCATTCTGCTCACACTCACTCACTTGTTATTCCTAATTCATTCCCTGAATTGATCTCACTGCTACAAAACCTGTTCTTCAGAGTAGACTCTCCTTTGTCACCTCTATCACTGTTCCTGACATCCACATCACATCTAGCAGTTGAATTCTCAACCTATATGCATTTTAAATGTGTCCCTAAACACAACGCCTTAAATGCTTCTCATGCTCAGGTTCGAACACTGACAACTCTACTGCTGTGGAGTCCAAATGAAATATCTAGGATATTTCTACTGGGCGCACTATGTAATCCATGTAATCTGTCTAGCTTTCTCATTGCAGGTGTACGTGTATGTGGTCTACATGGCATCAAATCACCAAAAGTAATCAAATTCCCCATTACTGCTATTGTCATGTGTGTTTTCTAAACTATAAACAATTATTTGTGGGATTTCTTTTTCAAATCCCCACTGCATTCTCTTGGCTTCTTTAATAATCCACAGGTATTTTTCTCAATGTTTCACATCTGTCTTCATTATCACTCGCTGCCTGAACAACATTTTAACCTTTACTATCAAGAGATCTTCTCCTAACCGCCTGACCTACATCGGCAGTGATTTTGTGGCCATTCATTGTACTTTTTTTTTCTCTTATATAAACTTATTTTTAAGCCAGGTCATCACAGCTCTGTGCAATTCATTAACAATGATCGAAACACTACTCAAAAATACATATTTCCTACTAATAAAAAGAGAGATTTTTATATACCGACAATTCTTTTCTACACAAAACTTACTTAAATACTTTGTCTAGACGAACAACAGTATACAACAGAATACATAGTATTCCATATCTATGTTAAAAGATTATAGCTCAATACCACCACCTGGTAAAGCCTTTTAGAAAATATGTAAGGGACTTCACTAATGGCTCCCATGGCACACAGTTACTGTAGAACAAATATAGGCATGTCCGTGGGGTTAAACATTTTCCTGATTCAGAGCAAGGCACAATAAAACATTTTTGAACACAAAGCTTTTTTTTTCTTCTTTAAAATTTGTGACCGTTTTTGCACATTTGCATATATGCCCAAAAATGCTCAGAATTTTTTGGTATTGCACCTGATGGGGCATATTTATCAGGGCCTCTATACCACGTCATTGGCGGAGCAGCCCAGAAATAATTGCAACTGCTAGCTTATGGTTATTAGGGCAGGGCCTGGCATAGATATGAACACTGAGCAGCACCCTGCTGGATACATCAAGAGGCTTCAGCCTTTTGATCTATTGTGCTGCAAAAAAAGCAGCAGCAGGGCGGCGCACAATAGCCAGCAGTATACAGCCACCCCAGCCTGCCCCCAGTAGTATACAGCTTGCCCCCAGTAGTATACAGCTTGACCCCCAGTAGTATACAGGATGCCGCCAGTAGTATACAGCATGCCCCCAGTAGTATACAGCCACCCCAGCCTGCCCCCAGTAGTATACAGCTTTCCCCCAGTAGTATACAGCCTTCCTGCAGTAATATACAGCCTGCCCCCCAGTAGTATACAGCCTGCCCCCCAGTAGTATACAGCCAGCCCCCAGTAGTCTACAGCCTGCCCCGTAGTATACAGCGAGCCCCCAGTAGTATACAAGCTTGCCCCAGTAGTATTACAGCCAGCCCCCAGGAAGTAGTATACAGCTTGCCCCCAGTAGTATACAGCTTGCCCTCAGCATTAAAAAAAAAACTTATATACTCCCCCGATGTCCGCGCGGCTCATTTTCACGCTTCCGAGCCCGTCTTCTTTCTTCTGCTGTGTGTCGCCATTGCTCTCTCCTGGCCGGCGCCTAGTATGACGCGTCGCTGCTGACGTCATACTAGGCGCTGCCCGGGGGAAAAACATGGCGGCGCCCAGCAGAAGAAAGAAGAAGGGCGCGGAAGCCTGAAGACGAGCCGTGCGGACATCGGGGGAGCAGCGCTGCACATCGGGGCCACTGGAGGGTGAGTATATAAGTTTATTATTTTTTAAGTATTTTTTTCTCTTTATAGCTGGATAAAAACTCAGCTTATTCTAAGCTTTTTCTTAGATTGAAGAATAGGTCATCAATATCTGATTGGTCCAACACGCCACAACCATGCAGATCAGCTGTTCTCTATGGCTGATGATGAAAGAATGGAACATGAAACAGTCAGCACTGTTCTCAGCGTAGTGGCAGAACTGAGTCACTACATTCATATGAATATGAGCTAAACTGCAAAAACCTGCTTTGACCATGACACTGAAAATTGACATACAATCTTCCCGCTTCATTCTTTGTTTATCCACTGCTAGCTTATGTGTACCAGAACCTGGGCCCGGACAGGATCTTTAAGTTTAGGTTCGGCCACTTAAGTGTCCCTGCTCATCCCTAGTTCTGGATACTTAAGCCCTACTAATCTGATCTATTTTATATCTATTTTTTTTAGCATCTTTAACCCTGTAACTACTTTAGGTTAGACAACTTACCACATAATTTAGTGAAATGTTATTCTCATCTCTCTCTTACTGCAGAGCGTAGGAATGTTATGGTATAAATCAAATGTTTTGTAAAATACTGTGCCAAAATTTTATTTTTTACCCCTTCTGTAATGATGCTATACTGTAGAGGGTTTTGATGAAAGCTGAGGCATAAATTGTAAGTCTAAACCTAACTCTTTGTACATTATATCACTCATAAACAAACATTTCACATCTTATATGAATGTTAAGCCCCACTGTTATCAGTTATGCTAATTCCAAATGAGAACACAGCTATTCATTTGAAGCTTGCATATCAAGAGTATTAGAAATTATGCTGTTTCATAAAATTCCATCTATGCTGTCCTCTTCTTTAAAATATATCCACAACAATGCACCAGAGTCATTTTTTTCTAATCTTTACCACACTATTTGAAGTCTTTTTAGTCGCTATTAGCTTTACAACCTCAAACAGATGTGACAAATGTTTGATACAAAGAACTCAGACTATTCAGACAGATACTATAATGGAAGTTTTACCAGCAGAGACATGAGAGAAGTATCACTTGTTCTCAAGAAATTCATTTTTAGAAATCAGACACAAAAAATAAATAGAATTTTAGTAATTTGACATTAAAACTTACTTTACAAGTTGTCAAGGCTTACAATAGATGAACTTTGCAATACTGCAAGGTCTACGTTTGCCCATGTTTCTAGAAATGAACATGTTTCTCATCACATTTTCTAAAATGTTGAAAGCCTCAGATTTCAGATATTATCTATACAGGCGGTCCCCTACTTAAGGACACCCGACTTACAGACAACCCATAGTTACAGACGGACCCCTCTGCCCACTGTGACCTCTGGTGAAGCTCTCTGGATGCTTTAAAATAGTCCCAGATTGCAATAATCAGCTTAAAATTGTCTGCAATGAAGCTTTATTGATCATTCTTGGTCCTATTACAGCAAAAAAATTTGAAACTCCAATTGTCACTGGGGCAAAAAAAAAAATTGTCGGGAACTACAATGATAAAATATACAGTTTCGACTTACATACAAATTCAACTTAAGAACAAACCTACAGTCCCTATCTTGTATGTAACCCGGGGACTGCCTGTAGTTGATACTTCATAAGTTATTGCCAAATTATTGTGATGGTAATTATTGTTTTTTGCCTTTGTGTTGGATGAGTATTATTGACATTTGTTTGGATGTGCAGCTTACAAAAATAGAACATACAGAAAAAGTACAACTTAATGAAATCCTTTATCCATCCTGTTATCCGCCCATTCATTGATTTTACCATTTTATTATTCTATAGACACTTCAATTTTATTCATTTCTTGAGGAGCTTTATCCCCTGACTCAATACCTAAACAGTGACCACAATGTTATTATATGGCTAAGGAACCTACACCCAGGAATTTACTCACTGATTGACACGCACATGAATCCATAGCACACAATATCACAATATACATAACATACACCAATCTGAAGTGGAGTAACTATGACGTCTAAAATATTGATGGCAGGATAAACCGATGAAAAATTGTAATAATAATAAAACAGTGAAAAAATTGAAGGATTTTCTCATTCACAATCTTAATTGGTACAGTAGTTGAGTGATAAAACTTCAAAAAGTGAATATCATGTGTAGGTCTTCTGCTGATTAATAGAGTTCATATTCTGTAACATACTTTCTGGGTATCATAGATATTTTTTGTTTTATCAATTTTTTTCCTGGGAGTTCAAAATTATATGTACTTGTGTTTAGACCTAACCAATACTGAAGCAACAAATAAGCAAATGTTCAGGTTTGAAAGCGCAGATTGATGGACAAAGATCATATGGAAAATGATTGTCTAGTGACAACAACTTGTTCCCTATTTTTGATACAATTTGGAAAACTGTTTAAATGTACTATAAATAAAGTGACAAAAATATTCATGTGATCTTGATAACATGTCACCAACACACTATTTTACACTAATAACATGTTCCAAAAGCCCGTAAGATGACAAAAGCATATGTGCATTTGTCATGTCTGTGGCATATGTACATCAGCTAATATCGTCATTATACCAACGTACCTGGCCAACCTCCCCATGAAGTCCCAGGTCCGGGGATTCAAATTCAAATGGTCATCTGCTCTTTTAAGTCCCTATATACCTATAAGGTGGCCTTAGGCAAATTCTCCATAAAATTAACTCTAACCTCCTGACCCTAGTCAATAGCCTCTCACACAGCCAAACCAGTTCCCTACACTGTAATGAGGAGACCCAACCAGGTTGATACAGTGCTGTCTACAGTTTGGAGGCAGATTTTTTCTGGAATAGATATACTGTACTGGTTTGGCTTAATCCTGCATCATGTTACTAGACTTGTTGGTCATACTTGGTGTTAAGGGCGATGCCTTTCAAGGTAACAAAAGGAGGTATTGTTTTCGATTAAACACCTTGGAAAATGTATTTGCATACTTCCCAGAATTCCCTAGTGGAGCATTTATGGCTTTAAGTCTCCACACGCCTATAAGGTGGCCTTAATTGTCAAACTCTCCATAAGGAGAACTCTTACCCCATCCTTTAGCACAGCCCACATGCTGAACCCCCCCTCTATGTGATGTCATGGAATGATTGTATCTAGGAACCATGGGAGGGATATCTTATTCCTAGCTGCCGCCTCTCCATTATGTGAGCTCACCACTACATCCCTCCCATGATTCCTAATGGCCGCCGGTCGGTGACATGACAAGTAGAGGATTTTCGGAGTATGGGCAGTACTAAAGGATGAGGAGGAGACTAGTTTTTCAATTTGAATCCCAGCCCCTGGGACTTCAGTGAAGACATAGGCAGGGAGCCAGGTATGTTGGCATAATGACTATAATTAGCTGAAGTACATATGCTTTTGTCATGTTATGGGCTTTTGGAACATGTTTTTAGTGTAAAATAGTGTGTTGGTGACAGGTTCCCTTTAATAGCAGAAGTTTACAAAATTCTCTTTAATAATTTCTATTTCTGTACACTATTAGAAGTACAACATGTAAATATTTCCCTGCCACCTTTCTGCCTTTCTGCCGCACATCTGTGCAATTTCAGTAGAAGAGAAATCTTCTACAGTTTAAAGTATGCCAGATGAATTGATAAAGAAGTGAGGTTTATGAAGAGGAATAGTTAAGGATTTTCTCTCTGCAATATGTCAGTTTGATATTATTTTATCAATACAGAATTAGGAGACTTTATTTTCTGTGACACAAACTGCAGTCATTATTTTAAGAACAGCAATTAAAGGTTATTGCTATTTATTTTTATTAGGAAAAAATCAGGTTTTCTATCTGGCTATGTATCTGGCTATACTGATCACAAATTAAAGGAACACTCCAGTCAGAGCTAATTCATTGAATAAAACATGGTCAGGGCCTGAAGGAGTCATGTTCCTCCCTTAAGGCCCTGCACATAGGTATAAGTTATAATTCAATGAATCAGCTGTGACTGGAGTGTCCCTTTAATGCCACCTGGATAATATTGTGAAGGTTCTCCTTGTGCTAGTGATACAACTCTGGTCCACTGAAGCATGGACACAACATGAGTAATGAAGGTATCTTATGATAACTGGTGTGTACAGGACAGGGCGTATACGATAATGGAGATTAAGAAATATTTAAGACCTGCTGTACACATATATTTTATAGATTGGTGTCACAATACAGAAATAATAAACACAATGGGGCACATTTACTTACCCGGTCCAGTCGCGATCCAGCGGCGGGTTCTCCGGCGCTGATTCGGGTTCTGCCGGGATTCACTAAGGTCCGTGCGCCGATATTCACCAGGTGCCGCTGCTGCGCCGAGGTCCGCCAAAGTTCACCTGCTTTTTTCCGGTGTATGTGAGTGCTTGATCTTGTGACACAAATGGCTTTTTAAATTCTGCGGTTTTTCCGAATCCTTCGGGTTGTCCGGTGGCCACGCCCCCCGATTTCTGTCGCGCGAAAGTCGGCGCGATTGCGCCAAAAAGCAATCGTGTGCGCCACAATCCAGTGAAATACAGCGCAAAGCGGAAATATTCGGGAAAAACCCGACGGATTCGCGGCTGCAGACCCTTAGTAAATGTGCCCCAATGAAGTAAAAGTACAGAAGAATATACTCAGTAACATCACAGTGCAGACATGATACACACAGTGATGTCACAGTACACAGATTTAACAAACAGTGGAGTTAAAGTGCAAGAATAATGAACACAATTATGTAACAATACAGAGTAAGGCTATATTCACACTGCCTTTGCCCGCCCGTACCGTACCGTAGCGGGCAACGGCAGTGTACGGGGAGAGGAGGAGGAGGTGAGCGCAGCTCACCCCCGCCCCTCTCCATAGCAACCTATGGTGCACGGCGCCGTATTATGGGAAAAAATAGGACAGGTCCTATCTTTTTCCCGGGTACGGAACGGTACGGTGCCCTGCGCCCATTGCTGCCTATGGGGGACGTATATCGGCCGTATATACGTCGGCCATATATACGTCCCCCATACGGCAGTGTGAATGTAGCCTAAGGCATCCAGTGATGTCACAGTAAAGAGTTAATGCACCCATAGATGTCATAGTACAGAAGTACTAAACAGTGAGGTTACAGTACATGGACAATACACACAGTGATGTAACAGTACTAGTATAATGCATACAGCAATGTCACAGTACAACGATAATACACACAGTGATGCCACAGTACTAGTATAATGCATACAGCTATGTCACAGTACAACAATACACACAATGATGCCACAGTACAATGACAATATATGCAGTGATGTCATAGTAAAAGGTTAATACACCCATTGATGTCACAATACAGGAGTACTAAATGTCAAGTACCTGGATAACACATACAGGGATGTCACAGTACATGGATAATATAAATCGTGATTTCACAGCACAGGGATAATACGCAGATGGATATCACAGTACAGTGATAACATAAACTGTGATGTCGCATTACAGGGAAAATAAGCACAGGGATGTCACAGTGCTTCAATAATACACGCAGTGATGTCACTTTACAGGGATAATACACGCAGTGATGTCACAGTACAGGGATACTATAAACTGTGATGTTGCAGGACAGTGAGAATGAATAGAGTGATTAACAGTAATATTGCAGTATATGGATAAAAAAGACACTGATATGACAGTACAATGATAGTACTGTAACAACACTGAACAGGTTTACAACAAATGTCACACCAAAGAGATGATACTGCAACAACCCCCCACCGGGGCCTAGCCTTTAGGGTGAGGCCTGGAGACAGCCGGGGCCCGCGGTACCGGAGTGGCTGGCGGTTGCGGCCTAAGCACGCTTGTGTCACGGTGCTTGGTACGGGGGAACCGGAGGGCTGTCCTACAGCCTGGCAGGTCTCCAGCAGGGTGGTGTTGGCAAGAAATGATGAGGGAGAGGCTGCTATAGCGGATCTCCCTGGGGCAACCCCTTAATGTCCCGAGTGTGAGTCTCTGGGTGATGGACAGGGTGCCGGGGATGAAGGCAGCCGTATTAGCAGGGACCAGACGGAGACAGAAGTTGAAGAAAACAACTTACAGTTCTTTATTTGAACCGGCAGGAACCGCAGCAACGTGCCTTTAACAGGTAGATGGAGTGCTGAGATGCTTTTGGAGGGAGCCTCAGGAGATAGTTCACCAGCCTGGATGTATAGGGCAGGCTGGGAGGCAGCTATGTCCTGGAAGGAAGCTTCAGCTTGTCCTGTAGGGCTTCAGGTATCACCTTTAAAGGTAAGATGATACCCCTTTCCTCACTATACTAACTCTAGTCTTATACTCCACTCTTCAGAGGCAGGGGCTAGGCTCTTCCTGCTCTGGTATGGGCTAGACAGAGATTACTCACTCACTCACTCACTGATCTCTAAGTCTACAAGATCTTCTCCTCTCCTCCTCTTGAGAGACTTCTCCCAGAACATTCCTGGCCAGGGGTTTTTATTACTTCCCCTTGGTCAGGTGGTGGCTGCTCCTCCAATCACATCTCAGCTTACAGAGCACAGGATGTAACACAGATCATTGGATAATAGCATCTTGCATCATACCAAATACTTAACTTCTGCCTTGCCAGGCAGGATTCACCACTGCAATATCCCCTATGTCCTATAAGGACCATGTAGTGTGATGTGGGTACATGCAGGTGGGACGTATTCACAAACACTCCCTCGCCATTGCATCGGCGAGGGTGTTGCAATACCCTAGATAACAAATTTAAAGACATGAATAGGGGCAAGTAAAATAATGCGCCTCACCCTTATCACTACCTACTTCTGAGCAGAAATGGTCATTTTGCTTGATGGGCCCCATAGCAGCTGCTGTTCTGGTAGTAACATATAAGTACATTGTCAGTGTCAGTGTCACTGAGATCCGAACACTTGTGGATCTCCTGTATTCAACACATCAGCTTCAAGTACTGACTGTTCACTTACTGCCTAATATATTCCTCCCCCTGACAGGTGCCATTGTGACAATGTAATCAATGTTATTCATTTCACCTGTCAGTGGTTTTAATGTCATGGCGGATCGATGTTTGTATGCTACACCTGTGCAAAGCAGGGAGAAAAATCGTGCTTAATATTTCCAAGATTTATCCAAATAATTCTCTATTGAAAAACAATGATCAGCGGCGAAGCATCAATGCTGGCTCCAGATGTCGGACTGACAATGATCCGAGTTGTATACTAAGCTCTACTGCTCATTCAATATATCTTTACTGCTCTGCCTACAGCCTGGGAAGAGGAAGTGTTCCTTCACATTTTCAAGGTCATTAGGCTTCCACTAACCCTAAGAGAATGAGTCCTCTATTCAAATGGTGATATAAAGCTGGTGTTATTTAAGTATGTTCATTTTGTGTACGCCATCGGCTTGTAAACCTCGGAGAGAATGGAATCCTGATCCCCTGTTAGGCAGGTGATTTTTGTTTTAGCAGCAGCTGCAAATCCATGGGGTCTAAGATCGCTGACATAAAACTGATAAGTTCAAAATCCAAAACACAAGTGATATGTAGTTTATGATGTACTGTGACAATGCCTCAGTGATGATATTACAATGCTTGCCTGGGGTGTTCTCATTCCATTTCCAGCATGATACTGCATTGATGTTCCAGCTTGTTATAACTCAAAATACACACAGATTTATCCCTTGCTGGTGGTTTATGGAAACAACCCAGCATTTTGACGGTAACAGATAAAATCTACATTTCTCTCCACACATGATAAAATAAAACCTCGGGATTTAAGAAAACCCATCTATTGCTGCTGCACTTTTCATAATGTGGTGCGCTGTAAATGTTTACTATTATGTCTCTTTTGTTTCAACTAGCAAAATTGTGGCTTTAAAGGGACTGAGTGAAGGTGCCCTTATGTGTTCTATCTATCTATCTATCTATCTATCTATCTATCTATCTATCTATCTATCTATCTATCTATCTATCTATCATCTGCCATATTGTATATCTTGATGTATCTTGTCATATCTACATATCTTTTATATCTGTCTATCTAACAATCTATCTTTTTTTTAACTATTATCTATATATCTCTTATGTATCAATCTATTTATCTTTTAATTCATCTTTTGAGAATACTGAGGATAATAGTCTATACAGCTTGTGGTACACAACAGGGGAAGTTTATGAGGACTTGTATGCCCGAAATCTGGCACACAATCCCTGGCGTGGTGCTTGTAGATTTAGCATAAAGTTGTATCTTACTTATAGATCCACCGTCTGTTGGGAGCAAGGGCAACTACATATGATGGCGCACTTAGCGCCATTTTGTGCTGTGATGCTTTTTTCTCTCTTTTTGTATCTATCTTTTATTTCTCTTTGTCGATCTATCTTCACAACTTCTATCTTTCTATCTATCAGATACTTGCTAAATAATATTTTCCTCCCTATTTAATTGCAAACTGCTTGCAGTCCTTAAACACGTACTGAACCAATCTCTTTGTGTTTGTGTGTTGCTTTTCGCTCTGCAGGTATATCGTCTTTGTTGCATGCTTGGGTTAGATTGTGCAGCAGAGTGAACATATTTGTTTCAAGTCATCGATCAGTGGAATAGCAATGTCTTGCTTCAAAGGCATTTCAGTAAAAGCAAGTTATCTGAATAAAGTGGTTATTTAAGTTTTCACATTATGGTTAAGAGAAAAAAGCTTATGCAGATGATTGTCAAGGTCATAGCAGGTGTTTCACACTGTCACAATATGCCACTGTCAGTTTCTACTGTTACTTTGTATCTATTTGCGCCATACAGGACATCAATAACTTCGTGAAATGAAGATGGATTACGATAAAATAAGAGGCTCATGCCACTACAAGATAAGGCATTTGTCATATGTGAGGGCAGTATTAAGGTAACACAAAGAATGTCATCTAGTATTGTTAGTGTGAGCGGTCATGAGCGGCTGTCTGCTCCATTACTCTGACGGAGTGACGAAGGGTCTGACGGATGTACATGGCACGCCATGAGACCCCTCGTTTTTGTAATCTGTGGGGGTCTAACTTGTGTTCATGGGATAACCCCTTTAAGTTCTAGGTAAGCAGAGAGAACATGATGTTAGAGACATGAGAGAGATGTAGTAAACAAGTATCTACAGATAATCTATTATTGTTGATTAGTAAATGTCAGAAAATTTTAGATTTTTCCACTCTTTTCTACTGACCTTTAGTTTAGGACATACTTTTAAATCTGTATCAATGTTTAAGATACTTTCTTGTGAGAAATAATGGTATTGGATGTTACTTTAATAGACCATCAACTTTCTAAATCTAACAACCACAAGTTATTGTGAACAATGACATCCATTCTCTTACTTGATTACATGCAATCTAAAATGCTTCCCTGTGTAGCTTAAGCACATTATTAGATATCCAGTTATGTTGCATTCAGAAGGGAGATTTCTGGTTAAAAATTCCCCAGCACCTGCAACTGGTTAACTGGTGGAGGTATGGAAAAAACTTTTTAAAGTTCACACATTTCTTCTATTATTATCATTGTTACAATTACTATGCATCATATATTATCTACACACATTTATAACTAGACAGAGTAAAATCTATCATTTCTCTCTTTTTTCATCCAAAGTATAAAATCAGGCGAAGAATAGTTATAGATTGTTTTAAATAAGAATGTTGATGCTGGTTATAACATTTTGTGTATTTTCTTAGCTGCACCATTTCTCTAAATGACAGGATTATTACATTTCCAGCTGAAAGCACATTTACTCTGCAATCACTTGCCACGATTTGGAAAGTCAATGGAGATCAGAATGTTTGTTTTGTATGTTTACAGATATCATTTCACAAATTAGGATTTATAGATAGATTTCATCCAGAAAAAAAACAGACTCTGAATTATTTGATGATAGCTTTTTTTTCCAGGAAGATTCATTTTAAATGTTTATAGCATCTTCGGAGTGTTCATACATAGAGAGGGAAAAGGTTTAACAAACAGTCAAAGGTGAATTGAATTTAAATGTCTGAATTACATTGTTAAAAATTGTGGGGACTTAAAGAGACATGGAAATATTGTTAGAATTAAAGGGGTTTTCCACTTTTAGAAAATAATTGTTATTGTTTATGTAATGAAAAGTTATACAATTTTCCAATATACTTTCTGTATCAATTCCTCATGGTTTTCTAGATCTCTGATTGCTGCTATGCAACAGGAATCTCTATTGCTTACTTCCTGTGGATAGCCGTCCCCTGCTCATGTGATGTCACACAGGTGCTCAGCTCTTTATAACACACAGATATGATTACTCTATGGCATGCCAGTTATCAGTGCACCTGTGTGACATCACATGATGTAGTAAACAATAAAGCATGTTAAATGACAGCAAGATCTAGAAATAGTAAGGAATTCATAGAGGAGGTATTTGGAAAATTAAATAAATTTTCATTGCACAAACAATGTAAATTATTTGCTGAAAGTGGACAATCTCTTTAATAAAGAGATAAAAACTCATGTAAGTATAATTTTATAATAAATGTTATAGATTACAATGCTATATCATATTTCCAAGCGAAGTGAACTACACCAACGGCACTATGCCAGCACTGTACAGCTGCACAGTAAGATTTGACTGCAGCACCTAACAGGTTAACTGCCATGATAGGTGCCAGCTGCAAACATGGCAGCAAGCAGCAAGATATCTACTGTAAGATACAGCTGACACCTGCTGCATACTGAGAGGACTCACTCGGTGAACCCTCTCTATACATCCTTTGATGACTGCTTGACATCATTTTACACTGACCAGTCGCAAATGGGTTAAGTAAATCAGTTTACAAATGTTTTATATTTGCTCAGATTTTTTAACATGACTTTTTTGTGCAAGGATCAAAAACTATTTAGTGTAATAAATGCACTATAAAAAGGACATCATGGCTCCGTAAATAACATTAGCATTACAAATAACTTGTAATTATATCAATTAAATACCCAGCAACAATGTAATTTTCTTCATTCAATGAAACGGTTGAAAATTCCATTTAACATTCATTTTACTTACATAGTCTTTCCCAAAGCATGTAATTTATTATGACATTTGCACAATTTTCCAAAAAGAGGTATTTGTATCTACTGGAAGCCTAATAGACAGACCTCTCATTATGTTTTTGCATCAGTAACTACAAATGTCGGATAATGCCAGTAAACTTGTAAACATAAAAATTGCCTTTTCTTTCTGTCAGCTAATGTTACACTTTCTTTGACATCTTGGTCAGGGAGATACTAAACAATGATAACTCGCTGTGACATGTCATCAATCAATCGGATTCTTCAGCCCAACCATTTCTTCATGGAAGCATTGCAATAACATTGGATATTTTTCTTCACAATCTTAAGGTTTTTTTGGTATAGGGTTTAGTGATTTCCTAGAATTTCTTTCATTTTCTCTCAAATTTCAGGTCCAATAGGCAGTGATCCACCACTGTAGGGCACTTAGATTTTCAGCAAGTTCTATTTAACCTCTAACACCAGAGATAACTCCATTGCTCATATTGTGAGTCTGATTGATAAGGATCTTTGTCTTTCACATGAGGCAACTTGGGTTAAATTGTCTGGTGGCTTCTGGTAGTTTAATGGATAACTTTACTATCTAACATCAATTAATCATGCAAGCCTAATGGTATCATGAATCACGTATGTGCAGTCTACAAGATGGTAGATTAGTGAAGTGTGAGATGCAAGTCACACATGTATTGTATGTAATGTATGTATGTAGGTATGACCTACCTGTACTCAGCTGTTTATGACTTGCAGAATCACGTATAACAAGCTTTTTATCATACTAAATCCAAGACATTTGAACTACATATGGCAGGATTTTACAATATGGGGATATGCATTTTTATTTTGTCTACTTTTTTGGGGGGGGGGGGGATTTGGAGGTTTATTTTTGTGCTTACACCAAAAGGTTTGCCTGTGTGTATGTCTGTTGCCTTTTCAAGACAATGGGGCATAGAGGACCTGAAATAAGTGCTTAAGCTTATTGCTAGCACTTGTGAATTCACAACACTAACGTTGCAACAGTGCTGTGTGATGCAATGTTTCGTTGACATCATCAGGGAACAATGATCTCACACAAAATGGTGGTGACCAGCAGGGAACATTAGTTTGGGGTTGGGTCCAGGGGCCCCAAACCAGCAACGTTTGGCACGGACCAGTACTTGGCAGTTCAGATCCACTCAACACTATCAATGATCTAAGATAAACTTTCTCTGTAATACAAAGCTCCCATTCACCCTTCAAGACTTCTCTTAGGCAAACTAGTTTTCTGAAATACAATACTGAGGATAATAGATTCACATTTAACATCCACAATTCCTAAAAGCACATCTTTTAAGCAAACATTGTCACCCCTATGGATTGTGAAATTTTGAGCTCTTGCAATCTGTGCCCTCCTGTTACCAAGTATAGCATGGTGGAATAATTAAAAGTAAAAAAATAGGCTGCACACCACAATATAAAAGAGCACATGTATCATAGTTTTTTGGCTGCCACTTTTTCAAGTTTCCTGAAGTTGGCCTACTTAAGTTTTTTTCCCTTTGTGATACATGTGATGAGTTGCCTGTTTAGTCTCACTTTTGTGACTATTGTGGTGTGCAACTTTTTAGTCCCAAATAGTAGTTTACCAAAAGTAAGTCTGGGTCTAGCATGCTCTATTTTGCAACTTATTAGGCACAAGACTGGGATAATTCCAAGCTCAAAAGTCTCACAAGTTGCACAAACATCTGGGCTACAAAGATAAATGCGGTACACTCCACTAAATCCTTGAGGCAGCTAACTTTGGTAATCTTGGGCTTGATTCTGCACCTAATAAGTTGAAAACTGCCAAAGTCGCACCAAAAGCTGCACAAAAAAATATTAAAAAAGATTTATTATTATTCTATGCTTCAACTTTTTGCTTGAATAGGTGGGATGTGACCTGTCCAGAGACAAATTGTCTTAACCCATTCATTATCTAAGACCTTTTGTATATGTAAAAGGTAATTCATCTGCACCTAAAAGAACAGAAGCTCTGGAACATTCTCTTCTAATCCTTATTTGAAGGCACCCCAGAGCTTTAAAGCTCCAAATTTCAGCATGATAATTTTTTCATCTGGAACCAAAACATCTATAAACAGACATTTTAACCATCAGGTTCATTTGCGGAGGATTGTTATTATACTTGTTATTCCTCCGTATACAATGCTAACGTAATATTTTGTTTTTCTTCTAAGCTTTTCACTTTCTTTGTTTCAAATTCAGTAACATTGTTACCTACTATGAAAAATCTATTACTATCATGTTGTATAATATAACTATGTAATTCACAGTCAAATGACATGCTTTTCCATGTTTCTTCATTTTAGTACAGAGGAATGCCAGGGAACAGATTACACAAAAG
Source organism: Engystomops pustulosus (assembly GCA_019512145.1). Classification (NCBI taxonomy): domain Eukaryota; kingdom Metazoa; phylum Chordata; class Amphibia; order Anura; family Leptodactylidae; genus Engystomops; species Engystomops pustulosus. The sequence goes on from CM033642.1 coordinate 58,873,293, forward strand.
CCAAGTTTGGGATTCATGAATTAATGTGAGTGCTGACATTTCTATGCAGTAGTTAGTGCTAATTTACATGTAAATAATTCAGAAGGCAGTTAGAACAAACAAAACATGAATGTAATATATTGTATCAGTTGTTTCAACTACTGAGGCTTAACACACACAGCTTTATCTGGGAAACTTAAAAGAAGCCAAATAAGTGGGACAAAGCATAACAACAATGAAGAATAAATGCATACAGATCAACTGTTATGAGGACAGTATTGGGAGGGGGTCCAGCGCTGATCTGCCTATACAACCCCGCTGCATTATTTGCTACATTTACCCTGGCTGAGACTTCTATTAAGAGGCGTAACTAGGAGAGGCTGGGCCCCACAGCAGACTTCTGTATTGGGCCCCCTTCCCCTTAAAAAATAAATTGATATTTGTACAAGCACACAAGTTTATGCAATCACACACATGTATACACTTTTATACATATACATAAATGTATGCAGTCATACCAGCGCCTTTATCTACTCATATATGCATAATATGAACACTCATATGGTATATACACATCATATATACACATGCAGTATATACACATCAAAAACATGCATACAGTATATACACATCATATACATACATAGGGCGTTATTTATCATTGGTTTTCCTGGGCTTTTTTGGCATAAAAAAAGTCTCAAAGTATTCACATGGATGGTTTTTGGGACTTTTCACTGCTGAAAGGTCTCACAGGACTACATACACATCTTCATTCATCTGGCCTAAACATAGAACTACTGCTATTGCAACAACGTGCAAAGCAAAAAGTCATAAAAAAATCTCACGTGGGCAAATTTATTATAGTTTTTTGGCTGCCTGAAGTTTCCTGAAGTTGGCCTACTTATTCATTGCAATGTATCTTACGTTTTTTCCCTTTATCATGCAAGCATAAATTGAGGGCCACCACAGCAATACAAAACTGGTCATTCGAGCCAAAGATGCACCCAATAACAACCAATATATAACAAGAACAAGCGATGCAAAAATATGGCAAAAAATAAGCTTTATTTAACCAAATACAATTAATAACATACACTAAGAGATACAAAGAGTCTAAAATCACCTAAAAGGTGCTACCATGAGCACAACTATCCCAAAAAAAGGGTCAGGCAACAGGGTCCCAGACCCAGGGGTGAGCCACAGGCGGAAAAACACTCTCCCTAAGTGAACCCCCAGTTCTGCATGAATGAAACAACCAGATCTTAAGACAAATACTAGTACTGAAGTTGTGTTACCTCAAGCAGATAAGTGTATATGAGGTGTAAAAAGGACCTGAGTAGGTGCGAGGCAAAGCAGACGGGGGAAGAGGGTGAGCCGGGTGTGGGAAAGGAACCCCACGCATTACGTGGCATCCTCGTGACCATTCCCGGACCATCAGTATGCGCATGCCCATAACTTCTTCGGACGCATGCGCATACTGATGGTCCCGGAATGGTCTGGTTGTTTCATTCATGCAGAACTGGGGGTTCATTTAGGGAGGGTGTTTGTCCGCCTGTGGCTCACCCTTGAGTCTGAGACCCTGTTCCCTGACCCTTTTTTGGGGACAGTTGTGCTCATGGTAGCACCTTTTAGGTGATTTTAGACTCTTTGTATCTCTTAGTGTGTGTTATTCATTGCATTTGGTTAAATAAAGCTTATTTTTTGCCATATGTTTTGCATCGCTTGTTCTTGTTATATATACGTTTTTTTTCCCTTTGTGATACATGTGATGAGTTGCCTGTTTAGTCTCACTTTTGTGACTTTTTGTGGTGTGCAACTTTTTAGTCCCAAATAGTAGTTTATGAAAAGTAAGTCTGGGTCTAGCATGCTCTGTTTTGGGAGAATTTGCACAAAAAAAGAAAAAGGAAGCAATAGGAGTGATACATGTCCTCCTATGTGTACATGTGTGCTTTCATTGGAAATGTGCTGCTGAATATGCTTTATGAACATAATGTATTATAATTATTGCTCTATGCTTCAGCTTTCTACTTTAATAGGTGGGATGTAACCTGTCCAGAGACAAATGGTCTTAACCCCTTTCATTATCTAAGACCTTTTGTGAAACATTGAAGTCCCAAATACTGGAGTAGCTCCCAGAAGTAAGTCTGGGTCTAGCATGCTCTGTTTTGGGACTCATTAGGTACAAGAATGGGACTATTTCAGAGCCTAAAGTCTCACAAGTTGAACAAACATCTGGGCTACAAAGATTCAGAAAATCCTTGAAGCAGTCTTTGGTAGTCTCAAACAGCGAAAAGTGTGACAAAAAGTTGGTCAAGAAAAATAAAGCAATAGGAGTGATACATGTCTCCCTAATAGTCACTCCAGTCCCCTGCTGGTCTATGTGCTCAGACTTTTTATGCATTTTGAGACTTTTTTGACAGACACAAAATAGACCATAAGAACATTTATTAACGGGCCCAAACCACTTTAATGAATCTGATGGGCAGCAGAGCTTCAAAATTATACATATAACTGTCCCTAGTTGCTGGTGTAATGATAAATAACCCCCATAGTGTATATACACAATATATATACACATACATTATATCCACATTATACAGTATATACAAACACAGTATAAACACACCATAAAAACACATAATGCATACAAAGTTAGCATATACACTCATATATACAGTAAATACACAATGTACACATATATACAGCATATGCACACATACACACCATAAACACACAAATAACATATACACACACATACATTTACACACATACAAATATACACACCATCAGGCAGTCATCAGATCATAGGGGTTTTAAAGGCCATAGATCTGACTTCATGCAGATCAGTAGCTGCGGACCACACGGGGGAAGTAAAGGGCAGGAGCTGCTAGACCCCTAGCACTGACATTCTGCTGATCTCTTGCCCAACATTTCTTATCTGAGCTTCCAGCTCACCTCTGTACTGTGGAAGATTTGCAGTATAACATGCTTATAATGGTGAACATGCATTCTTTATTGTCACGTGTTGGGTGGCTGAAAATGGCACAAACGTGTTTTTCAATTTTACCACATTTGGATTTTATTTATAGCGTCCCAGTACATGGCATGTAATATAAAATACCACAGCTAAGAAGTACAATTTGTTACACAGATTATAGCCCTCATACAGGACTGTATATGGAATAATTTAAAAAAATTATGGATTTAGTGCTTTGCCAAAGGTGTAACTGCATAGCAACAATATTCCCACCGATCTTTGGGGTCCCACGCAATTAAGTGGGTCACTTCATTAGTAAATCTTCTCTTGTTTTTCTGTGAGGGCCACCCCAACCCTATCTTCTCACCATAGGTAGGAAGCCACATCTACCAGGCACTAACTGTCATAAATACACTAAAATGTAGTACCACATCAGCTTCATGTTTTGTACAAGAAAAATAAATTTATATGTAGTGGATAGTAATAATCAATATGTCATATTATATTGCCCTACTTTTTATATTAACAGCCCTGTTTATCATAGTGCACAATGTTCTAAAATAAGTAGTGGTGGTCTTCTATAGGTAAATATAAGCACTAAGAAGAACATTGCTGAAAAAAAGTAAAAGGAGTTATTTGTATTTTCCTTATAAAGCTACCTAAGTGCTTTCTTATAGCAGGACATCACGATACCTGCCTAACTAAATTATAGCATTTAGCATGTGCCTGCTCAGTTCTACACAGGCATGCTTCTTTTTTAAGAGAATACAGTATGGCTCCCAGTCAAGGTTAAAAAGTAAAGCATGCAAACTTCAACTATTTCTACAAATAAATAACAAAGAGAAACAGCCAAGCTGTGTCAGGAGAGTTGATTTTCCCTACCATGTGCCTTACACTTCCTAAAGAATGTTAGAAACTTATTTAGAAATATTGTTGTTATTTGATAGTGTTTTTTTATTTTTTATTTTGTGCTGAACTCCATACAGTATGGTATAGTTTTATTACCTTATATACTCGAAAAAATGTGCTGAAAAACCCAAACTCGGCTTATACTCGAGTCAAAATAATAAATATATCTAAACTCACCTTTCCGGCGACCCCTGCATATCTTCTGTGCGATCTGTCTGGCAGCAGCGGCAGGCTATATACACTGGGGCAGGGGCTGGCAGGCTATATGCACTGGGGCAGGGGCTGGCAGGCTATATACACTGGGGCAGGGGCTGGCTATATACACTGGGGCAGGGGCTGGCTGGCTATATACACAGGGGCTGGCTGGCTATATACTGGGGGGGGTGGGCTGTGACCAATCCATTTCCCACCCTCGGCTTATACTCGAGTCAATAGGTTTTCTCAGTATTTTGTGGTAAAATTAGGGGCCTCTGCTTATACTCGAGTATATACGGTATTCAGTGGATGACTAGATTTATGCTTTAAAACAGTAAAGCACAGTTTTGTTTTATCATCTTCTTAGAGATTAAATGTTTATATCATCTGTTACTCCTCCCCAGTTCATTCAATAAAATCTCTTCTCCCAGAGGCCTCTTGTTACCCTAGCCATGTCTCATCATGGAGAGGAGCACACCGATATCGATGTGATTCATTGAGGGGAAGTGCGCATGTGCAGGGAAGATCACGGACATCAAGCCTAGCGATAATCCCCATATTGACTCGCTGTATGCAACATTTCTTATGACAACTTTGCCTTCAGGTCTCCACTACGACTGGTTGTGAGTAACCTTCATCCACAAATCACAAAAGAGATATTGGTTCTACGATAATTTTGGATTTTAATATGTACCGCACCATCCTCTCATGAACAATATCATTATAAATAATAATAACATCTTAAGTGTTCCTACAATTTTTGTAATACATTTGACTCCCGGCAGTTTCCACTATCCCCAGGATACAATACGACCATAGGTATTTAGTCACTAGGGCCCTTTTGTGACTATATACTTACAGCCTGGCCTGCAATATAGCTAATATTGATCTATATGATCTATGCTAAGTGTAATTGACACATTTGAAAGTTTGTTTTACTGCATTTTTTGTCCAATTTTATTTGTATATTATATACTGTTTGTGTATTTCATTATGTATTTAATCTAGTCAATTTTATATGACTCTTTATATGATATAAATAAAATATCCAAATTTTCAATATAGCAGTGATGGGTGCTCAGCAATCTTTGTAATTTAAGTTTATTGCCAGATTTGGTCTGTGAATATTTTTATCAGTAGGTAGGCAGGCAGCTGCTATGCTTACTAGTATATAATTCATAGTATCATAGTATCATAGTATATAAGGCTGGAAGGAGACGCAAGTCCATCAAGTCCAACCTTCAAGAATTAAATAAATGTTTTATCCCCATAACCTGTGATATTTTTTCTCTCCAGAAAGGCATCCAGGCCTCTCTTGAACATGTACATAGAGTCGGCCATAACAACCTCCTGCGGCAGAGAGTTCCATAGTCTCACTGCTCTTACAGTAAAGAACCTTTGTCTATGGTGATGGTAGAATCGCCTCTCCTCTAGGCGTAGAGGATGCCCCCTTGTCCTGGTCACAGGCCTAGGTATAAAAAGATCTTTGGAGAGATCCTTGTACTGTCCGTTCAGGTATTTGTACATTGTAATGAGGTCTCCCCTCAGTCGTCTTTTTTCTAAACTAATAATCCCAAATTTTGTAATCTGTCAGTGTATTCTAGTCCCCCCATTCCCCTAATAATCCTGGTTAATTATTCTGCAATAAGAAGGATGAATTAGGGTACAGGTCTCAGAAGATGGGGGTAGACAGTGAATGTGAGTGTGGAGAAGTATGGCATCACCTATGCCCAATGCAGTTGTTTGCCTCTTATTTACTCTTTACCATAGAGTAACCCTTTGAGCCAAAACTAATAATTAAGTGTTGTTTAAAATCCAGCTTAGGAAGAAGGGTCCCCTTAATCTAGCAATGTCAATAGAATGTTCCTTGAAAAGGGGTTTCATTAATGTTCAAATGTTTTTTTTGTTTTTTTGTTTTTTTTGTATCTGCAAGAAAATGTTTATTCATTGTAAACCCCACAGAAAAAAAAAAGCTGAACTGCAGCCAAGACCAAGTAATTAACAAAAATTGCCATAAAGGCAGCAAATGGTAGAGGAACTTTCAACACAAAAGTCATTGAATGAGTTTCCATGTTGCACAAAGCTGGAGAAACCTATGAGACATATCTGCATAACACTTCAATGTTGACAGCAATACAAGATGGTTTAAAATGCAAAAACATTGCAATATACACATCCTGCTAAAACTAAAGAAAAAGAGAGACTGAAATAATACTTCTATTGTGTGGATTTGCTTGTTCTACTTTATTTTGAAAAGTGACCCCATGCCCATATACAAGGCTGAGAGAATTGGACTTGTCCGAAAAAAAAAAAAAAAAAAAAAAAAAAGCCACAATTAAATTGTAATTTGAGTTTTTGTTTTTTTACCATATTCCAAATTACTGTCTTTTATATGTCACTTCACTTCAAATGTTGATATGAAATCTTCCTTCCTTCTAAACTATGCATATTTCTGGCTTCAATATTTGCACGACATACAGAAAACAGCAAACTCCACAGACACAATTTTATAAATGTACCTTTTGTTTTATGTGTCCATTGAAGAGTTTGAATGGGGAGGAACATTTTTTGAAATTACAAAAGAAAATGTAGCAGAAACTTGTCTAAATCTGCCATGGACCAAATACATAACTACTGTGGACTTGGTGTGAAGGAGAAAGAGATGGTGATGTTCTTGTCAGTAGATCTGTGGAGTATTTATCGGTGTTTCTAGTGGAATGGGTCTCGTTCAGTGCCTTGAATAGACTATTATGGTGCAAATGACTAGGGTCTGGGATTTACTTTTCTTCCTTATTCTGAATTCTAGCAGGTTCTGCACCCCAATGCTGTACATGAGGTGCTGACCAATGCAAATCTACTGGCTAAGTTTAGCAATAAAACTCTTTCTGTGTTTAAGGCATTTTTCATCCATCTAACTTCAACGTAAAGTAACATTCATCCTGTAAAGGAAGTGCCCAAATAATTATTGCAAAAATTTGGAAAATATTCAATCCTAGTTTGTCTCAATCTAAGTTTGATGTTCAAATGTTAAAATCCTATGTTTATAAATAACTCTCAATAACTGATCATCGATGGTCTGGCTCCTAATACTCCTTCTAACGAGCTACATAAACAGTTATGGCTTGAAAAGAATGTTGGTTCATGAGCATAGCTATGTGTAGCATTCAGCTAAATCCTATTTACCTGTATCTGGGTGAACAATGAATAGAGTATGGCGGTAACTAGAATGTTGCCACTCTTATCAGAAGTTTCAAATGTAAGATTTATATCAATCAGATATAAATAATGATCGGATATCAATAAAGTATTATAAAATGTATTTTCCTAATGCACCTAAGTCAGGACACTCTGACACTCTAAGAAAAGGAGGAATCCTATTTAACTTTATCACTAGTTTCCTAATTATGAGTAAAAAGCTAAATGGATAAATTGCATATTTTCCAAATGTTTTCAGGTCTTTCCAATCTTCCTTTTACGTGTTCAGCTCAAGAAAAACAAGTTAACATTTGCAAGTAGCGAACTGTATAAAGCAACTAGTGACATTTCCATAGAGCCATTTTAAGAAGTAACTCTCAGCAGCGTAGCTAGGAGATTATTTATCTGACAATGATGTCTGATTTCTATGGGAATGAGACCTATAAAGTAAATTTATGAATTCATATTGTGGGTGTTCTAAATCAGGAAAGGTAATTGTGCCAGTGTGAGACAATTTTAGGAGTACTGAGCATATTTCCTTGCAGGGAATGTGGCATTACCCTGCATATTTAACAAACATAAAGGACTGAAATGTTTGGTGTTTTTATCACATTCAGGTAAAGTTGAACACTTGTTTTAGAAAATAACAGAAAAGTTGGAAGTTAATGAGGTTTAAGGGCAAAGCAGGCAATGAATTATTATTTTCACAGCTCCTAACATATTATTTGATAACCTCTGATTTGTTTCTCATGACTTTGTGAAAACATTACATTTTCAGAATATATTCATTTTTATTGTCTAGTTAGTCTTTATTTCTTTTATTATTTTCAGCAAACACCTGGGTCTATGTAGTAGCACATTCCAATTAAAGCCTCCAATTTCTTTTGGGAGAGATTTTTTCACTAATGTTGTATAAATAACACAATAGTACTAGACTATATAATGTTCATTTGGGGTGTAACTTTGGGGTATAACAAAAACAGTAGGAGGACTCCACCATATAACGACCACTAACAACAGAGAATACATTCAACAAATTGATGGTTATGAAGATCATTGTTTTTCCCCCACTTAAAATGCATAGTAATCTTTTAGAAGGCATGTCTGGTAGCAGCTGATCTCACATAACTTTGATTGTTATGATAATTATGATTATTTATGGTTTATTGGTGATATCCGAGTAAATTAGAGACAAACCAGTGGATGTATTTAAAGCCACACCTGAAATACACTACTTCATTGTGGAACATCAAGGAGAAATCTAAATAAATAATCCAATATATCATGAGGAAAATTGTGGACTTGCACAAGTTTAGTTTATGCTTGGGTGCAATTTACAGAAACATGAAAGTAGAAACTATTTTACAAAATTACAAGCTAGATTGCAAAGTCCACCCATCATGCAGTTCAGAAAAAAAGATGCTCCCGTGTCTCAAAGATGAATGTGCTTTGGTCCGAAATGTGCATATGAACCCAAAAACAAAAGATCTTGTAAAAATTCTAAAGCTGGTAAGAATGTGTAATTATCCACAGTATAACAAGAACTGTATTGACATGGCCTAAAAGAAGCCAGGAAGAAGTCATTACTCCAAAATAAACTTAAAAAATCTAAACTAATATTTGCAAATGCACATAGGAACAAAGACTTTCATTTTTTGATGAAACTAAAATTGAACTGTCTGGCCACAAAAGCCATCATTACATCTGATGGAAAATGGGAGATGCCTAGCAACCTGGAAACACCATCCCAACTGTGAAATATGGACCCAAAGTCCTGATTTCAATCCTATTAACAATTTATGAGCAAAGCCTAAAAGGAAACTCCAAACAAGTTGGCCTACAAGCATGGCTCAGTTACCAGTCCTGTCTGGAGTATTAGACCCGAATATACCAACTATTGTGAAAAGATTGTATGAGGTTATCTAAAAAGTTTGAACAAAGTCATACATTTTGAGGGCAATGGTATCAAATTCTAATGAAATGTATATAAACTTTAGATTTTGCAGAAAAGAATAAAAATGTTTTAATCCTAGATTTATTCTGATTTCATGTCAGATAGTGAGAAAAACATGCATATGTGTTTCTTTATTTAGTATCTAAACATCTGATTTCAACTGTATGTCATTTTACAGTACTGACACTACATTTCAGATATAAATGAAGAGGAGGAGACATTTTACTCAAAGATTTGGGATTTTTGTGACAACTGCTCCCTAAGACAAAATAGATAAATAGAAGACTTAAGAAAGACGTTTGTGAGCTTCAAGACTTCATGGATAGCATAGAGCTGCATCTACTCTTAAAAAGTATTCACAACAAATTTAACAACTGTAAAATATTCCACAAATTAAATATAGTAATTCACAAAAGATTGATTAATGCACCTGTGACCATTTTCCTGTTTTATGAGGGTGTGCCAGAATTTTATGCACCTTGTACACCACTTTGTAGAAATGTGCACACAAAGGGGCATGTCCTTTGTTAGTCACACTGTCCAAAAAAGTATTTTTCATTTGTGCCTAAATTTTGTTGCAATCCCAGTGCATAAAGTAAGCCAAACTTAAACAGCTTAACAGATAAGTCACAGCCAGTGCATACTCCAGGAAGTGCAAGGTGTGAAATTTACACCAATATCTTTTTTCAGCTAAAGTTCTTCCTTGTATTTTACCTTCTTTTCACTTCTGCTGCTGTACAGTTTATTTCCTAGGTTAATACCATTGTTAAAATTTATATCATTGGATGCACCTGCATTGTCTGTCTCAGTTGTGTACAGACTGCTTTCTTTTATCAGGCTTTTAAGTCCAGCACTATATGCCATAATAACTGATACCAGGAGTGCCAAAAAGGATCCCTTTAAATTCTGTTATTTTTCCTCAAGACCAAATGGAAACACAAACATTAGGGTAGATTTAGGAAGGCCATTGTGCCAGTTTTCTGGTGTAAAAACCTTGAAATAATCACATTTTGTACAAGGCTAAAATTGCAATTATTTCACTGTTATACCACCTCCATGCCAAGTGGATGCAAATGGCGTTTACAAGGAAGCAGAAAACTGTATAAAGAGAGCAGAAAGAACTAGGGAAACTGTTCCTTACTCTAGACTAACCTTACTTTACTCTAAGTCAGTCCTTGCCTGCAAGTGATGAACAAGCTCCGGACCCAACAACTTATCTCTCTCTGAGCATGAAGACCTTTGCAGATAGTTAAAGGGGTTATGCCACCATATCAAATTTATGTAACTTACTTCAATACATTTAAAACAGAAATTTCAGCTTTGACATTTATTAAAAAATATGCCTCTTTTGTCAAAAAATGCTTTTCAAAATCTGAATAGCTCCCCCTACCGGTGTTGTTCCCGTCCTCTCTAACACCTACCCTGGCCGATCATGCGCAGAAAGAATAAAATGCTAAAGACTCTTCTGGGCATGCGCATATCTAAACAGACTCCTCCGCTGGCCCCATCACTCCTTTGCATCGTGGAGGAGCCAGAGCTGGATCATCATATAGGCGGCTATCAATCCCAGGCAACCAGAATGTCTTATATAGCGTCCACAGCTTCCTCTGCTGGTCGGACATTAAAAAGCATCATGAGGCTGCTGTGTGTTGCATTCCTGCTGAGCGGCAGCCTGTGAAGTAGAGGGACAGAGCTGCTGCTGCTGGAGCTGAGGTATAGTCCGAGCCAGACAAGGAATAGGTGCTGGGGAGTTGGAGGTGAATAAATGGCACTTCAGGCCAGGGCTGGGGGATGGGGCAGTCATGCAGAGGATGTATCAGGAGGTGTGTAGAGGGGAGACAGTGCCGGGATCCAGCATCCTGCTCTAGAAACACATTAGCAGCATGACAACACTATCACTCCTATCACACTATCACAGAACTACTACTTTTATTATATGTGTATGGCAACAGAACAGCACTACTACTACTCCTATCCTGTATAAATGGGCACAGCACTACTACTACTCCTATCCTGTATAACTGGGCACAGCACAGTACTACTGCTCCTCCTAACCTGTATATATGGGTACAGTACTACTACTCCTATTCTGTATATATGAGCACAGCACAGTACTACTACTCCTATCCTGTATATATGGGCACATGACAGTACTACTACTCCTATCCTGTATATATGGGCATAGCACAGTACTACTACTCCTATCCTGTATATATGGGAATAGCATAGTACTACTACTCCTATCCTGTATATATGGGCACATCACAGGAATCAGTCATGGATGAGCACACGGTCGCGTGCATTACATTTTACTCTGAGACCGTTTTTAGAAAAGAGGCCTATATGAAAGTTTAATTAGGTAAATATATATATATATATATATATATAGTGACAATGAATTAGTAATAGAGAATCGGGGAAACATGACACGGTACACACAGCATTTATAGCAGCATCCTGCTTAGCTGGGACTATTTGAACGCAGCAGGTGTAAGGAGACACTGAAGTCAGTGATGTAGAACTCTGGGAAGGCCAATAAGAGATAGGCAGCTGCATAGCATTATGGGGTTTGTGATAAAACTGCCTTTTAGGCCCCTCCCACATTTACTTCTGTGTGGTACAGAATAGAGGCTGAACAAGCCTTGAGAAAACAAATAAAATGTATTTCTCACTCCAGTTAATCATAATGAATAGGCTTTTATGAAATATTTTAACCTCTTTGATATCTTTTTGAAGGAAGTTGAGTCGTGGCATAACCCCTTTAGGAAAAGGACTAAAGGATACTAGGGTCTGGTATACTGAATTTGGCCCCCTAATGAAACAATTACTGCAAGTAAAACCTTGGAAAACAAGCAATCCTTGAATGCAGGAAGAAGAGCAATAGAGCAGACAGGAATAGTGGGTAACAATCAGAGAAGGTCAAAATACACTCGCTAGAAAATAAACTCAGACAAAGAGGTGAGTGTATACAAGAGAAAAAGATAAACTTCACAGTATTTCTCTCACCACAGTCAAAGAAACAAGCTACTTAGTAAGTATAGATGTTCCTACAGAACAGAGCCAGGGATAAGTTGCAGATACAACAATACCTAGCACATACTGAATGACAAAACCAACCTTAAATGGACCCAAACTACTTCTTATAGGATAATACAAATGAACACAGCTGAGACTAAAAAACACCAACAGGTAATACAGAAATACCAACAACAAAAAGATAGGTAAAACAAACAGGCTACATAGCACAGTGGTAGAGAGCCGACTAGAAAGACCAGGAGACCCCAGCTAAAATCCTGACAAGAAGTTGCAAAGACTAGGACAGTCAGCCAGGTGAGAGTGCAAACTAAGAAAAACACTTAAGGGTGGATTTATCACTATGTTGACTAGTTTCTTGTACTACTACTTTACTACAAAAAAAAGTCACAAAAAGTAGTACAAAAACAGATAATACAGTGATAAATCCCCCCTAAACTCAATCTCTAATCTAGTACCTTCATAAGTTTCACTTAATAAACATTCACATACAGAGCAAATGACTTTGTGTCATATCACTGTCTGGCAACATATCATAATAAAATTGCATGTTGTAAGACACAATTCCTTATGTGTCGCAATAAGGAAGCTGAGAGGTAAGAAATTACACACTGAATTGGAGAGAAGAATGTTTGGAACAAATAAATCTGCACCCATGAGCATATAGATGAACTTTTTCTCATGTATACACAACTAAAATGAATTTATAGTGCTCACAGCCCTAACCACAAAGCCATTTCTTATTAATAACTTACTGATGATCACTGATGGAAACTTTGATCAGGAGGCATTTTAGATGGAGATGTTCAACCTCAAAATGTCATTGAAATATTAAAAATTCGTTGTTTTGCCTGCACAATATTTTCTTTTGATTGTATGCTTCAGTGAAAACATAAAACTGCCAACTCTCTGTAACCAAAGTTATTTGACTTATCTTTTAAAAGAAATTAAATTAAATATTTATTCAAGGATTGCTTTTCAGGTTCAAACTGTAGGAATCTCCTTAAGGCAAAATGTGTTTAAGTAGCACCAGAGTTATTTCATCTTTACAGCCGAAAAATAAAGCCTATCCACTAACATAGAAGATACAATAAATATTCAAAACAGGTTGTTCTACTCTTCTGGCACTGACGAGAATGGTTTATTTAGAGAAAGACACTTTGATGGGCCATTGTGTAGTGCGTAATATCAATCCTTTAGTAGTTGTAATGACTAAAGACACAGCGCCTCGTAGAATTGTTCATCCCCTGGATACACAGTAGTAATAGTAATGATTATGACCTTGCAATCAGGTTTAATGGTCACGTCGCATTATAGCTTCTGCGGAATGTAAATCAGTGTCAGTGGGAGCCATTAGTCAAATGGAAAATAATTAAATATCTCATAATTGTTTCTTTTTCTGTAGCAATTAACTTGAGAATAACAGTGTGGTTACATTGTGTTCGTCACCTATGTACTTTCCTATGAATGTCCATTTATCACTGAAGCTCACTCCACGGCTTACTTTTTCCTAGCTACCCCAGAAGATGCTGAAATAAATGTAGAAATGCTGCTTTCTTCAAATGTAACTCTACAGGAATTGGTTGATTGGATATTTGTGGTCCCTCACAATTATTAGATTATCTGCGTGGGCAAACTACTTTTGTTCTGTTTTGAAAGTCTTATTCTACATATATGCTTATTTTGAAGAGAAGGGAACCTGTCACCAGAAATGTGATTTTTTGCTGTCATTTTAGTGTCAGTCTCTTTCACAATCATCCAACTCCCTCACCAGATCTTTTATGGGTAGTACAATATACTGCAGTACCATTGAATAAAGCAGCAGTTATCCATCCTTTATTGAGAGGACTCTATTCATTTGCAATTAAATTAATAAACTTGCATTGAATTTGCACTTTTGTTTACTTGGAGCAAGGATATGTCTTTATCTTCAAATCATAAAAGGTTTGTGACCTTAGATTGTTAATACTACTGTTTATACTAGTAAAGCAATTTAGGTGTAGAAGCCCATCTATGGGGAATTATTCCCACAGACAATAAACCTCCACTACTCCTCCTAAACCTCCACTTACCTAAAGAACAGGGGTCGGTTTTACAACATTAAAACTAGGCAGCAGCTGTCCTAGATATTAAAGGCTGGTATATCCTTGACATATGTGTCTAGTTATGGTAACTAGTAAAAACGCTTACAAACTGCCTATCTTATGCCATAATCTCACAACTCTGTGCTACTTCCAAGTTAAATGAATTCATGTCTGGGGTCTGGGATAACTTATATTATCCCTTTATTATGGTTCAGATCTGCACTCACGGGTCTGTCATTGTAAGCCATCAGCAAGCACATCCGAGATGCCATGATGAGATTATTAGTTTATTAGATTATTTTACTATGTATCTTGACAGACCTTTTTATACAGTGACCAAGTAATTACAATTCACTTTAATTATAAATAACATTAATTAACGTATGACATAGATATTCCTCATTTCTGTGAAGTTGCACCAGACACTGGTTTGCCTTTCACCATTTTATTCTTACTTATTGTCTGCAGTAAACTTTTCCTATTTTATGGATATTGCATTACTTTAAGGACAAATAATTTGAATAATTTGTTTCCACAAAACACATAGAATTTATTTTGTGCACAGACACTTGAAGCTTGAAAGAGCGCAGGTCCTGCTTCACGTCTTGCTTGATTTACCTTGAACAGTTTGATGAATAACACCTAGTACTAAGTTTTTGTGGCTGAATGCAACAGTGAATTCCCTTTGGATTTTGATAAATAGAGCCTTCTTACAGGAGCTAATACACAGACATAGTGTTTTCTTTGTTAGGAAATATACAGTAATTTGCCAGAAACTTGTAGAAATGTCTCAGAAGAATAATATAAACCACAATATACAGGTTTTAGAAGTAATATGCATTTGAAATGTTAAGATGGAAAGATTATACTCAGCATGATGACTTGTTTTACATACAGGACATGGCATTGATAAGAATTTAACCATTGGCTTCTCTTTATGCCGGCATATCTATAAAACCAGGACAGAAAAGACCACAAATAAATTTGCCTTACTCTTTTTTGGAAAAGCTTTTTAAATTATTTCCTTATCTTCTATGCTGACTCCAAATGATCAATGAGTAAATGGAAGGGGAATCACAGCCCATAGAAGTAAATGGTGACATGCCATAGACATTGAAACTTTTGTAAATTTAGATGTCCAAGTGGCAGAAAAGCTCTACAAACCAATCCAGCGTCATATTCAACAATCGATAAAAGAATACAACTACAAAAAAAGCTGAAATTGTGATATATGCTAAAATGTGAGTCTTGCTGAGGGTCAATGTTAATGATCTTTTTTCCGAAAGACAGATCACAACAAATATATATTAGCTCTAGATAGTTGTCTTACATCTTTGACAGCAAGGAGATGCATGTTTCTCACTTTTAACTGTAATATTAGACAAATGAGTTGCTTCAAATGAAAAGATGATAAGGATCATCAGATCAGGATGATTGATCCTGATAGCAAAAACTTGAGAAAAGTAACAGCAAAACAAAAATATTTTCAATACATTTTGATTTTAAGTATGACTTTGGATACAAGACAGTCTAATTAGAATTCTTAGCGCTAGTTTTGAGTTATATACTAGTCTCTGCGGTCCATTGCATTATTCTGTGATTTTCTGTGAAGAATATCAAACAGCTATTTTTCCAAACTAGTATTTCATGTTCTACTCCCATTGGGTTAATATGCGTAATCTACATGTTATCTTTTTTATTATGCCATCCAACAACATCTCGTTTTTTTCCTGGTGATCACAATGTTTTATGCTATTCACTAATGAGCTTTTCTAGAGATTTTAAATTGAACTTGTTATGTATAAATTTATGAAAACAAAAGATGCACAGTAGTCCTAATTGTGAAATTAACATTTTATGTATGTCATTTTCTTGCTGAACACAGCAAGCGAGTGTAATTATTATTTAATTGTTTTGAACATTTCCAGCCACTTTTCTAAACAAACAGAAATATCATTGGGGAGGGAGTTTATAAATAATTCTATAAAGATGCATATGTCTATACACTATATCTGCGTGGTGAAGCTGTATTTTTTGCTTGATATATGACTCATATATAAATAAAGTTTAGAACAAAGTTAAAAACACAAAAACAAGAGAAAATTTCATCAGAGAGAACTTAAAACCTTAGAAAGTTGATATATTTGAATTATAACAGTTTCAAACCTGTACAGATATTTCATACTTCTCTAGTTTACATACAAAATACTTTTGGAAGTCTATAACAAAGCTTACACTCAAATTTGGTCTTAAAGAATTGATCTCAGTTATTTGACCAAGGAGCTATGGTAGTACAATATTTATGTTAGCACATTAACGCAACAGATTGTCAAGATAGTGTAGAGGTGTAGGGCATTGAGCTAACCCATGACCCTTGTCCCTGTTTCCTTGCCCACATTGCGCTATTCCACAGGTGGTAACTGGACGACAGCCCCTACTCTAACTGTGACAGACAGGTTGACATACAAAAGCAAAGTCAGGATAACCTGATTGTAACCAAGACAGGGGCAAATTAAAGAATTGTGAAGCAAAGAGTATTTAAAAAAATAAAGCAGCAATCATACCAGCAATAGCACAATAGAGGAGCTAACAGTAAAAAAAGACCTCTATAAACAGAATTAAGTGAAGTGATGCACAGGTAAATGTGGAGTTCTTAGTTCACTCCAACCACTCCCAACACACACACTAGGTTCCAAGATGATTCCACACAGCTTTTCACAGATTACACACCCAGCTCAACCACAGGCAACTAACTCTACAAAGGAAGCTATCAATCACAGCCTCACGCATGGCAGCCCTGAGTGTCGGTCAAAAGCTCAGAACTTTGCTGCAAGAACCAATTCAGTGAGTTCTGATTTAAATATGGACAATACTGCATTCATATGTCTCTAATTACATCATTTACATAACATACAGGTGTTCTGTAATTTTTCATGCTTGTGATATATGTTTGTGTATGATGTACTCCATGACCTTGACTGAAAGACATGTGCAGGACAGGCAAAGGCACTTCAAATAGCAGAAAAGATAAACAGTGTTTAAGCTTCTAAGATAAATATATTAATATAATCTATTAACACCTTATGGATTTATAAACTATACACATTCACATACTGTAGGAACCTGGCCAAAGAACCTGAGGTTTGTTTGTTCTTATTATGGATAAGAAGATTAGATACACAAGATGACTTTATTATTATTATAGAACCGTCTGAATGTCATGTAGTAAACTAAATAGATATGGTACAGTACTTTTGTATTAATGTTATTTGCCCTCAAACCATAGAATGTGTAAAGGAAAACATAGGTACTGTACTGTAGCTATTTATCAAAATGTAATAAGTTAGTAAACTTTGTAGTTAATTCAAAGTTTCATCTGTTTCTGGCAGAGTTGGCTGAGATCCAAAATATCTGCTATTAATACTTTATACTAATTATTAATATTCCAGTTCATCCAGGAAAACAACCATATGACATGCAAATCTAAAATATTTTAATATATACATGTTAAATAAGAATTATATATACTACACATTAATTAAACAATGAATTAAAAAATAAATAAATAAAGATATATTAAAATGATCAATGTATTCTTGATCCCTAAAATACATTTATGGGTGAAAAGTGTTTGCTCTGGGGTCTCAAGTTTGCTAACGGAAGCTGCTTTCGTACCATAAACTATGTTTGCTATTTAAAACTATCCTGACCTGGAGAAATATTCCTCTATTTTGAGAAGTCCTCTCATATCTTTTTACCCAGTACACATTTTGAATGAAAGGATTTGTATTGGATGTGTTTTCAACCATACAAAGCAATTGATACAAAGCAAAATACAATACAATACAAAATTACAGGCGGTCCCGGACTCAAGAACATCCAACTTACATACGACCCCTAGTTACAAACAGACCTCAGAATGATGGTAATTTACTGTACTTTAGCCCAAGGCTACAATGATCAGCTGTAAGAGTAATCAAAGGTGTCTGTAATTAACCTTTATGACAACCCAACATTTTTTAAAATCCAATTGTCACAGAGACAAAAAAATTTTTGGCTGCGGTTACAATTATAAAATATACAGTTCCAACTTACATATAAATTCAACTTAAGAACAAACCTGGAGAACCTATCTTGTATGTAGATCCCCCCCCCCCCCCATTATCTGGATAGGTATGCATGGGTCCTTATATTTGGATATAATATTCTTGGTAAATAATGTGGGAAACCACATATCCACCACTGTGCACAATAAACAAAACTAGTATTATGGATTAGATCAAGGTTATGGTGGCACTTATCAATCTCTGTTAAGCCGAGTCTGAGTGCATCCACAGTAGGTCTCAACACCGAATGAGACTGGGGTAAAATAGAGCAATCTTTTAAATGGGTGTGGGCACAATCAAAAACGGTTTCAGATGTACAGAAGTAAAAAAGTTTTTTAATTTATAATAGGTTCTAAAATGTGACAGACATTGAGTACAATTGTAATGAATAGTGTGAACACATCTGCGTACAAATCGTGTAAAGATCTTAATATAGATATAGGAACTTAGTTCGACCTTATCTGTATGTGTATCTCATTAACAGGATTCCTTTAGAGCTTTGTAGACAATTTCTAATACTTCTGATACTTAGAGACAATATGACAGTTGGTTCTCTAAAAATAATAATAATAGTAATAGTAGTAGTCCTGTACACAGTGGGGAGTCCTATATTTCTATAATGTCCCAATAAAAAGATTCATAGAGATGAAAAAATATATAGCTGAAAAATTCATAGGGATGAAAAAATTCATAAAAATAGAAAATTCATAAGAAAATTGCATGCAATAAAAATGAGGATAAAAAATGAATAGAGGTCTGCTGGAGAAGACAGATGGTTCTATGCTGGATATACAGTGGTTAGTGGCGCACATGAGATAGTACAAGCACAACCACTCCCTCCACACAGGTCAGCGCAGGAGGGGGAGTGACGGCACTCAGGGTAGTGCTACAGCTGGTAAAAGGGCAAACATCTATATTTAAGGTATAGTTCTGGGGTCTAAACATGACTATGAACCCATAAGGAAGGCTAGATATTTCCTCACCTCTGCAGGGACCCCCTCTAAGCATGGCACACTGGTTAAAGAGCTCATGGGTGCTCTCTTACTTCCACAAGAGGTGGGGATAATAAAAGTAAAAGCACACACAATTTGATAGCTCCACAAGCCAAGGGCAAGTATGTGGCTGACGGGATGGCAAAGGCAGCTGCACAGATGGAACCCAGAGACTGTCCTGAAGTCTCAACTGTGAGTTCTGAGCTAAAAAGTTTGATCCACAGGTGTTCCAGTCCCTGGTGGCCCGAGAGTCATCAGAAGTGAATGGAGTATGGGTAGGAAAGCTGGAGCCCAGATGTCGATGGGACCTGGATGCTGGGAGAGAGGGTGTGCCTGCCTGGAGCCCTGCACCCAACAGTAAGTCAAGTAGCCCACGGACACACTAGTGCTAGTGCTCATAAACCAAAAGTGGTTTGCCCCGGGCATTAGTACCCCTGTCACTAGACTAGTGAAAGCCTGTATGGTCTGTGCCCGCCACAACCCAGGTAAAGTGGTAAAGACCCCACAGAAGGTGACACCTAAGCTGCTGTATCCCTTCCAGAGACTGCAGATGGATTTTATTCTGCTACCAAAAAGTGGTACGTAGGAATACGTGCCTGTGTGCATTGATTTCTTTCCAGGGTGGCCAGAAGCTTCTCTCATGGCCAAGGCTACTGCAAGAGCTGCAGCCAAGAAGTTGGTGAGTGAAATTTTTCTGCAGGTTTGGACTTCCGGAGACCATAGAGTCCGGTCGCAGAACCCTCTTCCCTGGACAGGTAAAGACTGAAACCTTGTCCCTGCTGGGTATACAGGCCCGCACACCCCTTACCCTTCCCAGTTTAGTGGTGGGATTGGAAAACTAAGCAGCACTCTTAAGTTAGAGATCCAGGAGGCCATGGAAGTAACAGGGAAACCATGGCTCGAGTGCTTTCTTAATGCCCACCATTCAGTTAGGACCACCATTTAACAGAAAGATGGGATTATCCCCCTTTGAAGTACTTTTTGGCTGTGCACCCAGACTAGGCCTCTACTTTCCACAGATCCTACAGCTGATGGCAGGAAACAAGGTGGAACATGCCACACAGTTGAGCCAGGCCTTGAAAAAGGTCTGCAAAAGTGTTTCTGATTCCTTTTTCAGACCCAGACAGAGACCTCAGGATGCATAACCTGAAGCCTGAAGACTACGTAGTGGTAAAGTGACACACCAGAGAGAGAGTCTGGAGCCTCGCTACGACGGTCCTTTCCAAGTCCTGCTGACCAGTGCCACGTCTGTGAAGCTAGAGGGAAGTCAGCATGCTTCCACGCTTTCTATTGCAAACCTACTTATTTTTCTTGCTAGCCGGTCTCTTATGACCTGACTGACTGTATGCTCAGGGACACCCCAACCATGACTATCACTGTAGGGCTGACCAGGATGCCCCCAGGGTAGGAGACTCTACCTACGGTCGGTGCAGGCAATGACCTTCTTTAACATTGACAGCACAGGTAACCCTGTATTAGCAGTGTTGTGTCTTATGTGTACTGGATTTGTGGGGATAGGAGAGTCAGGTCAGGCCTAGAGGCTGGGAAGGTGAGTGTTTGGTGATAAAACTTGTGCATTCCTTCCTCGTGATCCCCCGGGATGAGTTTGATCAGAAAAGGTAGAGAATCCCAAAGGATTGTGGAGGTCAAAGAGAGAAGCACCTAGATGACAACGTTTATATAGATACAGTGGGAGCACCAAGGGGGGGTCCCCAGATAAGTACAAGGCCCACAATCAGATATGGGCAGGTCTAGAGTCCTTTATTCCCCAGAGAGCTATGAGCAAAGATGTTGATTGTTAACTGTTTTATTGTAATCAACAGAGATTTTTGAATTATATCCGAGATGCTTCCCAGAACCGCATGACTTTGGACATGACCCTTTCTGAGAAGGGAGGAGTCTGTAAGATGGTGGGAGTGGCTTGTCGCATATACATCCCAGATGACATCGCCCCCTATGGATCCATTACTCATGCACTTGAAGAGATTGAAGGACTGTCCAGGGAACTCAAGAGAAACTCTGTCCTTCACTTTGTGGTTGGGGGATTGGAAGGGTTTCCTTTAAGTGGGGGTGATATTGGGGATTGTGATTTTGCTCTTGTCACTCATTGCATGTTGTGTGGTCCCCCTCATCAAGTCCTCCATGTCCCAGATGGCCATCCAGGTGGTAAGAACCATGACAGGAGAAGTGCCGGTGTGGAAGATACCGTCTTGTTGAAGAACCAGCCTGTTAATAAACCCATAAACTATGAAAACACAATTATGTAATTTGAGTATGCAGACCTGTAACCCCCGAGTGACTGGTGAAGTCCAGCAGGCAAGGGCTCAGCCTACCTGTAGGTACCTGGAGTTTGAGGAGGTCACCCTGGACAAAGTTACAAGCCATGCAAGACTCAAAAGGGGGGAAATGTTAAGGATATCACACTGGTCTTGAATGCCATCTTACATACTGTCAGACATTTTAAAGACTCAGCATTCATTTCACATAACTTTGTGTAGTGAAAACTAAAGTTTGGGTGGGGTTTGCCCCTCAGCACACAAAGACTTATTGCTCGCTAGCACCACCTAGGGGAAGGTATCCAGGTGAACATCTGGGCATTTTGTTTATGTGAAGATAGCCAATGGTTCTACCAGGGGCGTCACTAGGTGGAAAGATTCGGGGCACAGGCCCCGGATCTTTTGTCCTGTGCCCCGGATGTCTGTGAGCAGAGACATGAGAGCCGGAGCAGAGAGAAGCACTCATCACAGAGGCCCCGCCCCCGGCTCTGCCGGAGACTCCTGCTTCAAGCTTATAGTAGGGGCAGTGAGGGGAATCAGGTCCCGTCATCCCCACAGCACAGGAACCTTCTCCTCCAGCCTCTTATACCCCTTCCACAGGCTGTCAGCTCTCCTCTCTGCTGCATCCCTACCCCCAGCAGCTCCTCACACAAGCCCTGACTATGTGTGTGCAGGCTCCAGTGTCGGAGGGTGAGGGAGGAGGCTGCAGCCATTACCTCTGCCCAGCCTGCTGTACCACACAGCACAGGAGCTACCACTTAACATTCCCCTTCATAAAACATAGTAAGTGGTTTATAGGAGGATTCTCATAATGTAGTCCATGTATATAGTGTATGTGTGTTCATGGATATACACGGTTTAGTATTCAGATGTTTCTGTATATTTATGACTGAACTTGTATATAGGGTGTATAAGGCCTTGTGCACACAATGGGGCAGATTTACTTACCCGGTCGTTTCGCGATCCAGCGACGCGTTCTCTGCGGTGGATTCGGGTCCGGATGGGATTCATTAAGGCAGTTCCTCTGACGTCCACCAGGTGGCGCTGCTGCGCTGAAGAGCATCGGAACGCACTCAAGTACACCGGCCTATTCCTAGTGAAGGTTAGTGCAAGCGGTTTTTCCGAATCCGTTGGGTTTTCATTCGGCCACGCCCCCGATTTCCGTCGCGTGCATGCCAGCACCGATGCGCCACAAATCAATCGCGTGCGCCAAAATCCCGGGGCAATACAGGGAAAATCGGCGCAAATCGGAAATATTCGGGTAACACGTCGGGAAAACGCGAATCGGGCCCTTAGTAAATGACCCCCAATGTGTAATGTTACTGTGAGCTTCATTCTTTTTTCATTCACCATGTTAAGTCACAGCCCCATTACTTTCAGGGGGCTCAAGTACATATGCCTGCTGTGTGCAGCGTGTGTCATGCCAGGAACATGCAGGTGTATATTGCAGCAAACACCCATCAATCAATCAATGCTGGTACCTATTGCGGGTGTTAACCCTTTACATGCCACCGGTTAAGCTGTGACATGCGCCGCAATCTTGGCTGGGATCACCGCTCCCTGTAACATCATGAGGTATCAATGATATGTCTCCATGACAGCCTCAGGTCTTTATTAAATGGGTGTGGGCACAATCAAAAACGGTTTCAGATGTACAGAAGTAAAACGTTTTTTTAATTTATAATAGTTTCTAAAATGTGACAGACATTGAGTACAATTGTAATGAATAATGTGAACACATCTGCGTACAAATCGTGTAAAGATCTTAATATAGATATAGGAACTTAGTTCAACCTTATTTGTATATATATCTCATTAACAGGATTCCTTTAGAGCTTTGTAGACAATTTCTAATACTTCTGATACTTAGAGACAATATAACAGTTGGTTCTCTAAAAATAATAATAATAGTAATAGTAGTAGTCCTGTGCACAGTGGGGAGTCCTATATTTCTATAATGTCCCAATAAAAAGATTCATAGAGGTGAAAAAATTCATAGAGCTGAAAAATTCATAGGGATGAAAAAATTCATAAAAATAGAAAATTCATAAGAAAATTGCATGCAATAAAAATGAGGATAAAAAATGAATAGTTAAAAACAAATTTGTCTGAGAGTAAATTGGTATCCAGGAGGTTTTTAAGTTGCACAAAGTGTAGGGCCCTACACTTGTGTAGACTCTTACAGCTATTTGCCAAAAATATATAGGATGTTTAAAATCACTCACAGTTGGTTGGTCATATGCGTCTCTCTCTCTGTTTGAATTGGAAACGTTCAATATTGTGGAGGTTTTGGTAGTCGTTTTTAATACGCGATGGCGTCCTCCACGTGCAGCGGCATCTGTGTGTGTCCTCCGGGAGCGCTTCCACGGGAAAACAGGTTCGTACGTTTCACACTCCTCAATCTCCTCCTTTCACGGTGTGGATTCTGCGACTGTTGGATGCCACGGAGGATGCCGCGCTTGAGAACATACAACGTTCCAAACGATAGGCTCGAGCCCACCCACGACTCGTAGGTGAAAGTTTTCTTGTATTTATATCGAGGGTGGTGTAATGGATCCAATTGTGAGAATGTTTGGGTTTTTAATCGTGATGGACTTGGCTCTTTATGCTTCGGAAATCCCAACAACAAATTTGATACCTGTCAAGCAGCCTTAGGGTCCCGCTAAGCAACCTCAGCACCTCACATTCAAACTCCGGCAAAATGGCGCGCTATCCAAACTACGCGTGTCCGATCCCTCCTCCTTACTGCGCAAGTCACGGCAACTTGTAAGTGCACGTAATTGCGTCCGCCTTCAAGAGGTGTGGCTGTCTTTACACGATTTGTACGCAGATGTGTTCACATTATTCATTACAATTGTACTCAATGTCTGTCACATTTTAGAAACTATTATAAATTAAAAAAACGTTTTACTTCTGTACATCTGAAACCGTTTTTGATTGTGCCCACGCCCATTTAAAAGATTGCTCTATTTTTCCCCGGTCTCATTCGGTGTTGAGACCCACTGTGGATGCACTCAGACTCGGCTTAACAGAGATTGATAAGTGCCACCATAACCTTGATCAGGTCTTTATTAAATCTGAGAATTTGTCATTCATGCAGATCTGTTACAATGTACCAGTGAACATTGTAACAAATCATGTTCAAAAATGCCATATACTCCTATACTGCAGTATATGATGATATCGGCAAGACCAACTAGGGTTAAAGTAGTCTAATAGTAAAAAACAAATAAGTTCTAATCGGCCCCCTTTCCCAAGAACGGGTATAAGATACAGTAAAAGTCACAAACATGTCAGGTATTCCATGTCCCAAAACACCATTTATTTGCCATTTTGCGAATAAAAAGTGATGAAAAAGTTGTACAGTCCCACAAATGGTATCAATGTATATGTCATCACCTCCTGCAAAAAATTACACCTGATGCAGTTCTCTATGCCACAGAATGGAAATGTTATTAGTTTCAGAATATGTCAAGTTGAAGAAATCTTTTTTGTACAAAAGGTTTTCTAGAGTTTATTAAAACAAAACCTGTATAATTTGGAATCCCCATAATTTCACCGACCCAAAGCAAAAAGGGGAGGCATCGTTAGGTAAAATCCATATAACAGAGCCCACAGGAAAATGGTGCAAAAATTCAGAGATCCAGAGATGAGTAATGTAACGGTGCACAGTGCTGTCAGCTACTTGCTCCACTACAAACCCTACAACGCTGCACAATGGGGCTGAGAGCTCTGCTTGGGGAGGTAAAGTCAATACATCACGTCTCCTGGAGGAGGTGCCTTAAAGTGGGTCGAATTTCTGCATTCTGTCTGGCTGGGGATATGGGTCCCAGAGGTGGAACCCAACCTATCATGTATTAATGACATATCCTGTGCATATGTTATAAATACTAGAGAATACCCTACCCTTTTAAGTTTTGGGGCCACAATGACTGGATATAAGAAATGGGTAGATCTTTCTATAGCTGCATATGATAAAATTTGTTATTTTATGCAGCAAAAGCATGTGGGGGTATTCTGTATGAGTGGATGCTGCAGAGAATTTGAAACGTGCGACTTAGGGCCCGTGCCCCGGATCTTTTATGACCCTAGCAACGCCCCTGGGTTCTACATTCCTTTGTGTGCTTATATCCAATAATGTTGCATTTCCAGGGTCAAACCACCCAATAGTATTGCCTGCTTGTGTACTTCCACGCCCCTTGCAGAGTGTGTTATGACTTTCCATATAAGAGTTTCAGTGCCAAAAAGAATAAAGCAGTCTTGAGCTAATCTTCAGAAAGGACAGTGTGTCTTTCCTGTTTTAATCCATTCCAAGCTGGAATACAAAGACTCATATAATTTGAAAGTCACCTTTACAATGAGGAGGGGTTTGAGCCCCAGATAAAAATCTAAGACAAGATACAGCAGATCCTGGAATTCCTGCAAGCAGGTCTGTCCAAAGGCCTAAAGACCAGCACACTAAAGGTCCAAGTCTCAGCCCTCAGTGTCTATTTTGACGTCTCTTTGGCTGAACAAAGGTGGGTAAAAAGATTCTTGAAGGCATCCGCCAGAATAAGACCATAAAATCACCACCTTGGGAATTATCGATAGTCCTGAACGGTCTTACGCAAGAGCCCTTTGAGCCCTTAGAAAGGTCAAGTGTTAGGAATATTACATTAAAAACTGCCTTCCTTGTAGCCAACATTGTAGCCATGAGAATTAGACTCACCAGTAATTTGTTTTGCATTTAGTCCACCATGACGGCCTGGAATTTTTCCCAACCCTCAAAATCATTACTGTATGGTTTGTTGTGTGTGAAGTAACATACTAATAAACCTCTTGCATCCTTTCTTGGTGTAG
Organism: Engystomops pustulosus; assembly: GCA_019512145.1. Taxonomy (NCBI): domain Eukaryota; kingdom Metazoa; phylum Chordata; class Amphibia; order Anura; family Leptodactylidae; genus Engystomops; species Engystomops pustulosus. The sequence goes on from CM033642.1 coordinate 58,899,832, forward strand.
TTATTTGGTAGACACTGGAGAGGGATGCAGGTGGAGGGACATTTAACCTTTCTTCTTCCTGTCCCTGCAGAGGTCAAGGGGTAATCCACCAGGTGGGCCGTCATGGTGGACTAAATAGAAAACGAATTACCGGTGAGTCTAATTCTCGCTTTTTTACTTTGGTGTACGGAGCTTTGGGAGGTGTCGTTTTTTTCCGGCTTTCGATGATGTTTACAATGTTATCATTTTTAGGACTGTATGAGCTTTCGATCACTTTTTATAGAATTTTGTATTTTTTTTAAATGGCAAAAAAGTGCCATTTTTTTTACTTTGGGCGCAATTTTCCGTTACGAGGTTAAATTCAGTGAAAAACCGTTATTATATTTGATAGATCGGGCATTTTCGGACGCGGTGATACCTAATGTGTTTATGATTTTTACAGTTTATTTATATTTATATCAGTTCTAGGGAAAGGGGGGTGATTTGAGTTTTTAGGTTTTTTATTATACTTTTTCCTTTTGAACTTTTTTTTATTTTTACTATTTTTAAGACTCCCTAGGGTACTTTAACTTTAGGTTGTCTGTACGATCCTATCATATTCTGCCATACTACAGTATGGCAATATATGGGGATTTTACTCCTCATTTATTACAATCTGCTGATATCACATTGTAATGAATGGGTTAACCCGAAGATGCCCTGGGTCTTCGGAAAACCCGAGGCTGCCATGGCGACAGATCGCCACTCCCCGATGACGTCATGGGGAGCACTGATCACAAGTATTACCGGTAAGCCTTTGCTGCAATATGCAGCAAAGACTTACCAGCTATGGAGAGGGCTCAGCCCGTAAGCCCTCTCCATGCACCCGCACCCGGCATGTGACGTAGTATTACGTCACATGTCGGTAAGGGGTTGAAGCGACCCGCAAATTGAATTTACATTTATTCTTTCAGGACAAACCTGTACCCTCTTATCGACATCATGGAGGCGAGATTCCTTGCACTGTGGGTCCCCTTGGGTTCTTCCCTCCTGATGCTCCAGCCCCCATAGACAGCTCTGATGTTCAGATATTGCTTGAAGCTGGCACGTCGGCCAATATGAATGGGACCGTTCAACCCTTGGAGGTTAATGCTTTCAGGGGTGGTATTGGCTCTACGTTTTGTCCCCCCTTGTCGGCCAGGTCCCCAGTAGAAATCTTTAGCCAGATGGTCATAGAGGACGTAAAGTCCCTGGTCCATCTAGGGGCCTCAAAGAACTTGACTCAAGGGGAGTTGCACGTCCTCAAATGGCTGAGGTCTCGTTCCGATATACTGGTAACAGCTGCCGACATGGGGGGTAATGTGGTCTTAATGACTAGGGAGTACTATGTGGGGGAAGCCATGCACCAGTTGGGAGATACATCTATTTATACCCCCTTAGACCAAAAATCTTTCTCTAAAGTTTTAGGGGAAACGTCATAATTTTCTGAGATGGAGTGTGGAAAGTAACATGTTGTCCGAGGGCACAGCAGAAAAACTGTTTCCCATTAATCCGAAGTAACCATGTTTGTACTTCTAGCACAAAGTACATAAGACTCTATCCAACTCTCCCGGTCGCCCGATTGTTGCGGGCATCGGCTCCTTGTTCGAACTGCTGTCTCAATTTCTATATTGGTTACTGTGTCCACTTCTCCTAGAGATCCCTTCCTATTTGAAGGACACGAACGCTTTTTTGGGTGTTGTCCATGACATACATTGGCAGGAAGGCTATAGTCTGGCATCTATCGATGTTGAAAGCCTATACAACCTAATCCCACAAGATTTGGTTTTCAATAGTAATGTCCTGACTAATGATGGTCAGGACAGTACCTACATTGATTTTTGTGCAAGGGACTTCGCCTAATTTTGGCAAATAATGCGTTGACTTTTAACCCCTTAACGACTTGGCCTTTTTTATTTTTCCACATAAAGAGCTGTATTATGGCTTATTTTCTGCGTAACAAATTGCACTTCGTAGTGACGGTATTTAATATTCCATGGTGCGTACTGCTAAGCAGGAAAAAAATTCCGAATGCAGTGAAAATGGTGAAAAAACACATTTGCAACGTTTTCTTGTGGGCTTAGATTTTACAGCTTTCACTGTGTGCCCCAAATGACATGTCTACTTTATTCTTTGGGTTGCTACGATTATGTGGATACCAAATTTGTATAGGTTTTATAATGTTTTCATACATTTAAAAAAATTAAAACCTCCTGTACAAAAATTTTTTTTTTGATTTTGCCGTCTTCTGGCGGCAATAACTTTTTCATACTTTGGTGTACATAGATATAGATATAGATATAGATATATATACATATCATATTGGAGAACAGATATACACAGAATTTCCACTTCAAGAAAAAATATTAAGCCATTATAAGTTCAATAATCTAGAAACAGAGACAAGCTTAATATATGGATATATAAATGGAACCAAGCTTACTATATATTATATATATATATATATATATAATCACACTGACTTTATAGACATAGTAACAGAACCAAGCTTACAGTGCCAATAACATCCATACTGAGTAGCTCCAAAACTCTGTTCGCTAAATTTTTTGTCTGCCTATTGTCTCTCTATTGTCTGTGTAACTGTAACACTATGCTGGACACTTAATACAAAATAATTTTCCCCTCCGGTTTTATTACATTGTACTTAAAGGTGTGATAAGGTCCTGCCAAGTCTCCTTGCTCTTTTCTACATTCAGTAGTATACTCCCAATTTTATGTGGACTTACTGGCTGGCAATGTCTTGCAAAGGTCTGTACCAAACATATCTGTAAATGCTTGTGGCACAGTTGCACACCAAAGAAACTTTCTTAGCATAAATGTTATTAACTGCCACATACAAGTGACTGTGGATTGTAGAACGTAGCATAATAATCCTTTTTTGTGCATTATCATTCACATTCTTTTTGGTGCATTATCGTTCACATTTTCACAACTATCTGAAGAAGCCATCTTTATTGCCCACAGAAACCAAAAACAACAGAGTTTGTTTCTCAAAAGGAGAAATCAAAATGAAAGCTATTGGTTGATATGGCAACAATGGCAATTTTCCTTTAAGAAAGTTTTATATTTCCTTGAATATGTGTTAATAGGATGCTGTAACCATATCATACATCATCAGATTGTCTGAACACTATGAAACTTCTGTATACTAGTTTCATAGTGCTAATGCATGCCTAAGCCTATCACACCTGATTATTATCTAAAGAAACACAGTATTAAATAAGACCCATAAAATCTCCTATTGATTTCCTGTCAAACATGATTTAGTCATAGACATTGTCAGACAGCTCATAGAGAGTAGGAGGGCGATGAAGGAAACTATGCTTTGACCGAACAAATAAAAGAAAAAAAAACACTCTGCCAGATCCTGAAATTCGATTAATGTCAGTAGATTCAAAATAAATCAATGTGAGCCATGTGCATCTCTTCTGCTAACATTCAAGGGTGTTTTATGACCTTAACAATAGAAATGAACAAAGAAGAACATCAGAAGGAAACGTCGGGAGGTAATGCAGCCTTACAACATGTTTACTTTTCTCATCCATTTACTGATGTCAAATATTAAAATAATATTCACTTAAAAGTCTACGGTACATTTATACATTATAACTATCAGTATTTTCTTCCGGCGAGTTCGGCCGAACAGCCATGATCAGTGCTTTCTACACGGGTGTTAACCCTTTCAATGGCTCCCACAGGTAACACTTGTAATCAATGCTGGAACAGATGGTGGGTATCATCCTTTACATGCCACCTGTGGCATGTTATTACCAGCAGTGATCATGTGACCTGCCGTATTGGCTGGGATCATTGCTCCCAATCACCAATCACATTGTTAATGGTGGGGGATTGATTAGAAGGCAAACTTCTGTTTGGGTACGCTCATCACTAATTTTAACTATTGTACATTATCACTGTACATTATGTATATACACTGCCTGAAAAAGAAGTGAATTCTTTACAAATACATGCAAATATGCTGAATTCTAAATATTGTAAAATATATTTAAAAACATACAAAGTATTCAAATCATTCAAAGTATTAATACTGAGACAGTCCCTAAAAAATTTAAATACAACCTACAAAGAGAGGGCTAATAAAATAAATTATGTGATACTATAAAAGATGTATACACAATATTTAAAAAGATACACAAAATACAAATAGAACTAGATACAACTAATATACTGACATAGCTAAAAAATAATTGATCCATGCACTAAAGAGGGGAAACAGACATACATCATATGCCCTGATCCTGTGGCGACACAGTTATAATGACTCTATATGGCTGCTATAAACAAAACACATGGGCCAGGTATCGCAGACTGAAAAAAACAGGAAGGTTTCTTAACTTAATTTCCATAGAGAGGTTTCCCATGCCCCAGGCATGTTCTCCATTCCCCATGCCGGTTCCCCAAACCCTGATGAAGCCTGTTTGAAACATGCATCAGGTGCAAGGAAATGAACCAGTATAATGTTAAAAAACCTTCCTTATTTTTTCAGTAATTAGCAACTCTCCTTATCTGTTTGTATTGTCTTTTCTTGGTTTTCAGGTTTATACTTTGGTGTAGGCAGGGAACGTTGAGTAGCTGTCTGCCTATTGCCTTGAGAAGGCCGGGTAATTAGGCAGGGACAGCTTGGTTAGTCTTAGCTCCCACTGTCTTTGTTTGTGTCTCCAGTCCATTCACTGACCAAGTAATTGGTTAAAACCAGAGAAAAATCCTAGCCAAGAAGGCAGAGGATTAGAGAGATGTTTTTTTCTGGGCCCCTATGCTTTTTTATCACAAAATAACGCTGCATTTTTCAGCAGTCTATTTATACAAAGGATTTCAACGCATTCTGTTGTTGGTAAAACCATCAAAAACACATCAGAATATCATGTGGATGTCAAATGACAAAGTAACCTATGCTGTTCAAGAAAACAAACCTTCTCTACTACCAGCTAGTGTAAAGCAGTTCCAAGTATTACAGCAGCAGGAATGTACTTCAAAAAAAACACTTTGATCCCATGTCTGCATTGCAGTAAAAGTACAAAGAAATTTAATCATTTTTGGACTTCTGGTGCTGCTTCATTTCCTCACTTCTTTATTGTGAGAATTAATCCACCAGATCATAAACATATTCCTTCATTTTTAAAGACAAGGATGCGAGCTTATCAGTCAAAAACAATGCAGCCAGCACCAGGTTCTATAATGAAAACCTTGATTTCATAAATCATAGCACTCAAGTTGAGGTCAGCGTAAAGAAAAGTTCTTAGCAGGTTGAAAATGCCTTATAGTCCCTCATGCTGTTCTGTTTATTGAAAAGAACATACTGGATGCCAGCAACACAGACAGGATGAGATAGTTTTTGGCACAAAAGAAATGATCACAGAAAGATTTTATCTAACACTCCTTTTGCAATCAATTTATAAAAGAGACACTAAACCCAAAGGCTGCGGCATCTTTTTTGTGCAGTTGAATATATTGGGGCTGATGTCTCATGACTTGAATGACAGTTTTCTGCTATGCAAGACATAAAAAAGATGCAGTTTCTGCCCTGCTCTGTTTGACCTTTTGCCGGGACAAGGCTTTTTGGTGCCCTAGGCAGACAAGCAAAATTGTGCCGCTGCCCACCCATTCTTCCCCCGCTCTGTAAAAATGTAGCAAAAATGGGGAAGAATCAGGGTTTAGCCTAAGGAATAAATTGAAATGCCCCCAATTAAAAATCATAAGAATGAAACTGAGGGCTGGATTGGCCCCCATAATGGGATGAAAGGGCGGAATCCTAGGTGATCACCTACCCATCATCCCGGCCCTGGGGGCATCAGAAAACAAGTTGAACAAAGGTGGGGATGCTGTGGCCATCCATATTAACTATAGCCTGCACCAAAAAACATACAGCTTATAGCGAGATGAGTTCCAGTCTCAGAATGACTTAGATTGTCATTTCAACATACGAGCTGCTCATGGGTTGCATCATTTATCAAGACTGAATCCAAAGTGCCAGTCTAGACATATCAACCTTATTGAGCTTTATAGTCTATTCTCTATATGGGATTTGAAATCTACAACATCATGAGCTGCACCAGTTTTGCACACTTTTTTTCTTGAAGGGACAACATGGCGTAAAAAGGTAATAGGTAAAAATTTTTATGATAAATCTGCCTTAAAGGGGTATTCCAGGAATAAGCATAACTCATATACAAGTGGGTAGTCAAAATATAAGCTAATGTGTAATTAGTTGTTATTTAAAATTTTGCTCCCCTTAGCAGAAAATGCTGGTGACATAGACTGTAATGAAGAATAAAAATGCTACTGGCCCTTTAATCAGTCCGTTAATTTCCTCCGTGCGGTCCGTTGCAGAGCATACACAGAACAGAAGATGGCCACTGGTCACATGTCCACATCACATGTCCTGCAGCTGCCTGGGCAGGTCATGTGATCACCACTGTGTTTGGCTTTAGTCGGTTGGTTGCAGTGCATCCAGTATGACCAGTGTTGTGGTGATGGCAGTTACACATCATTACTATGGTAACAGAGCAAGAAAACCTGTTATATCATCACTGGGAGCAGAGCATAAGAGGGAGGAGGAGTTACTGAGAACTAAAGGATCATGGAACTTGTAGTTTCCAGTGGCGGCCATCTTAGTAATAACTCCACCTACTTTAGAGAGGCCATACATTTTGTAACTCATAAAATCAAACTATTTAAGCTCCATTTTGTGACTGATGACATTGAGTATTGTTGTAGCCATTTATTTATAGCATTATGGGTTTTTGTGTCAGACGTTCATATTCCCGGAATACCCCTTTAATTATTGATTATCAGTTTTCATTGTCATTCAAAATGTTACAATTTGGTTCACTTAAATATGTTTATTCCAAAGCTTTGCAAAATCCACCATGGGTATAATAACTATATATTGAAATAATTAAAAAATTTGTTTTTAAAACCAGTAAACTGATGTAAGCCAAACCATCCATGAAACAAAACCTATTTGGGTTCTGTCATAGAAAAATAAACATTACATAATTTCCCATGTTCACCAAATATGCACAACTAAAACACAAAGCTTATAAGTATGTATGTCCACTAAATAAATCCTTTTTGTCACATTTACAATCACAACATTTTGCACAGCTGACTACTCAGGGACTTCTCACAGACTGTGCTTTGAGTGGAAATTTTCACTCTGGACTTTCCAATTATTTGCCAAATAATAGGCTTGAGAGAGACATTGAGTGTGTGTGACTCAATGAAGAGTAGTCCTGAGTGATGGTTGAATGAGAATGTCGAGAGAGACATTGGCTGTGTGTGACTTGCTGAAGAGCATTTTTGAGTGATGGGAAATGAGGGAATTGAGAGAAACATTGGCTGTGTGTGACTCACTGTGAGTGACTCTCTCCCTGAAGGAGACGGTGACTATGGAGGAGACTTAAAAATAGGTCGCACTGAGGACTCACGTACGTTGATTTGCATACATGGTGAGATAACTTAGGGAGCAGAATGTGAAAGTTTATAGGCATGAGTAGGAACAGTTTCTAATAGCAGTTTTTAAAAACCATCAAACTAGATTGCATATAGCAACCAATCATAGCTCAGCTTCTATTTTCCTACAGGTCATTAATATGAGCTGTGATTGGTTGCTATAGGCAACAAAGGACAATCTTAATACAAAATAGAGTTTGTGTGAGTTGTAGAGGCTGATGTGGAACAGTTATTCATTATCCCATGCAACACTGGGTTCCACAATAAAGACAGCCATCAGAAGTTTTCTATGTATCATGCTGATTTTTTTTATCCTTTTAATATATGAGCATAGTAAGGTTAAATATTGCTGGTATCAAAATACAATCAAGCATTCCCGTGTCCAACGCTGCTATAATTTATGTCTTTATTATCTAGGTTACTTTTTCCTTTCCTTTTGCATTTGCCATTTTAAATTTGTATTCAAATAGAATGTTCATCAATCAAAGATTAATGGGCAATATCACTTTTCATTTTGTGGATTCCATCCAAAATTCCTTTACAGAATGACTAATTTCTGACATTGGTTTCAAGGACAATCTGATTTGTACTGAGGTGCACATTTTTAATTTTCTTGAAGAACTTTTGTAAATATGAGTGGCAGAATATGATAATATAACGAAATATAGATCCTGTTTAAACTTTACAGTTTTCTATTTAATTTTTTTTAATGGGCAACTATATGTACTCACAGAGTTATACATAGAAATACATAGTTATACATGGTTAACATGTAAAAGTGAAGACAATTAGGAAATGAAATCACATTCAAGCATTATAAACTAGGAACAGATTCTCATAGACCCAAGCACTGTTACTGCGGTGCTTCTTATATTTGTTATCCATGGCCTACAGACATCACACAATGCAAGGAACACTTACCCCTTCTCTATGTGCGCTGAAACACCATGTGCTGTTTTGAGAATACATCAAACAGTGGGAGGGGTGAAGTACAGAGAGAGTAGAGAGGGAGGGAGAGACAGTGTAACAACTTGTAAAGCTGAAACATGGAAGGGCTCTAGAAAAAAACCCCAGAGCCCTTTAGGCTCATTAGCACAATTTTAAAAGTTAATATAAGAAGAAAGGAGGCAATGGATAGCAAATATAAGAAGATTACGACAGTCTCAGTAGGCCTGGGTCTATGAGTAAAGGTCCATGCTTGATTTTGAAGCTAGTTTTTCTTTAAGTAATGGTTAACCTCTGTAACCCCTGATCCATTGGATTCAAAATTCTGAAATTTGTATCTGAAGCAACTCATTTCACCCTCGTCTTACTGAAAACTTGACTTAACCAATGCATATTTGATGTGGGGGTTGGGGTTTGAGTTAAATAGGCAGAATTGCATTGTACCAGCTGATAGCAATAAACTGCTATAAACTGTGAAACTTGAGAAACAAATACCTACTAAATTGCAAAGAGCAAATAAATTCTTTAAAAATTTAGTATGATCTTTTTGTTAAAGGAAATTTACCACCAGGGCCATGGATTGTACATCAAGCACACTGACATACTGGTGTATGCCTCCTCTGGTAGGATCTGCTCTTTTTTTTAGCTTCTCATGCCTTTGTTTTTACAAAAGAAAAGGCTTCAAAAATTTTACAAATGAGCTTGAGGGGCTCTAGGTCTCAAAAACAGCTATGGAGCCAGTAGCCCCTCACTGTCATTTGCATAATTTTAAAGCATTATATAAAACAAATCTAATAGAAAAGCAGATCCTTATGATAGATTTCTTTTAAATGACAATAGAAATAATGACACAATTTAGTATAGTATATTACAGTATGGCACAGGATATCACACATTACATGAAGAGGAAGTTACATCTCAATTACTGCAATTTATAACTTTACTTCAAAACTAAGACATTGGATTATTCTATGGTATTATCTTGATATTAAAATAAACCCAAATAAATAATATCTCCAACAGAAGTCTTGCTTATTATTTGTCCATTTGCATAAGTCTTTTAGTTACATGGGGGATAAACTCTATACACTTACAGTATAATTTTTTTGTATTATTAATACATCCATGTCTCCATAAGATGATCTTCTACCTGTAATCTTGCGATTGCATGACTGCCAGCTGATTGACATGACATGACATGTACACAAGCCGGTTACAAGAAATGACCATTACTATAAATGTTTTAAGAATTTTTGAAAAAAATTCAACAATACCATAAAGTACCATTAAAGGGAACCTTTCATCAGAAATTGGCGTAATAAACTATTACCAGTATGTTGTCCACCAGCTAAAAAGCCTCTCATGTTTCTTTCATGGGCCAACATGGTGGCATCATCAAGAAAATCGAGTTTGAAGTTAGGTGTTAACTGATTGTATAAAGTCAGGGAGGCAGAGAGTTTAACGCTGAAATCAAGGTGGGGAACTCTGAACGTCTCCTCCTCTGTGACTGACATCATGCATCAGACTTCAGGAGTTCTGGTTAGTCATGTCTCTGGATGAAAACCTAGAAATTATAGTGAAGGGGGTATTCTGAAGCAGGGAAAGTTTGACTTCAATGTTAAACTCTCCGCCTCCTTGACTTCATAAAAGAAAATTAAAACTAACTGCAAAGTCAATTTTCTTGATGATGCCACCAAACCAGGCGATGAAAAAAACATGATCTAGAAGCTGCTCGGCTGATTCATAACATACTGGTAGTGTTTATGTGGTCAATTTCTGTTGACTAGTTCACTTTAAAAATTTCAATCTGGTGCTTATAATTTTTTTTACAATATACTAAATTTTTGGTGACAGTAATGTGTAGTGTCTTAAATTGCTTCTTCAATGCTTTTGTGTCTGACTTTATAAATTCCATTTGCTATGCCATATATCTGGCTTAACATTTTACCTTTTAATCCTAGTGTATAAGTAAAGGATTATTGTTTGTGTTTCTTCTATCCACCACACACTACTTTGAATACAAACTGAATTGTTGATCCTTTACTCTTATGTGAAATGGGATTTCTTTAATGAATATGCATAGCATCGGTTTGCGTACAATGGATTAGTTTGATACGCATTAATATAAAAGAGCATTCAATATCTGTTGGTGTTCTGGATCGAAGGTCAGACTGCATAAATCTTTCAACTATATTTTACCCAAACCTCAGAAACTTGCAAAAGAAAAGGTGCCATAATATAAAAAATGAATCAGCAATGTGCATGTTCTACACAATAATGGTTCTAATTAGAAAAGTTATAAAACCTGTTAAATCTTTTATTTTTAAATAACTTAATAAGATCTCTCTAAAAATTGATAGAAAATGTTAATTTCAGCCATATTTAACCCTTTCCCACATATCAACATTATACTATAATAGTATGCCATAGTATGGTAGATGAGTTCCCGTAAACTGCTGTTATATTACACCATGCTTCTTGCACTGGTGCCATAAGCTGAGATAGCTAATGGGTGTTAACCCCTTATATGCCAATGGGTTAATTATAAGAGGCATCCCCTCTGGATTGGGCCCCCTTATGCTGCTTGCCAAGGGGGTCTGATCCTTTCCATGGCAATACCCTGCAGTCTAACAAGTGCCTATGGCCCCGGCAGGATCTGATTGAAACTGTCTGTAAATGTATCTGCATGCTGAGAAAGTTACACTGCGATACATAAGTATTGTAAGTAACTTCAAGTGTAAGTGTAAAAAAAATGTAAAAAAGTTGTAATACATATCGAATAAATAACATTAAATTCAATATAGTATTCCAATTTGCAGTACTGGGAGTAGCGGGCGGGGACCTCACTCCACTGTAATGTCCAGAGGATATCCGAGAATGCCAATTGATTACCAAGAGATGCTTTTATTGCTGCCCAAAAACATGTGACATTTTGTCTTTGTCAAGCACAGAATGCCACTGGGATAAAAGCAGAGAAGAGAAAGTGCTGGAGTTAGCCCATCAGTGAACGGACACTCTGAAAAAGACTAAGGGCAAGCCAAAATGTCACATGTTTTAAAACCGCAATAAAAGCATCTCTTGGCAATAAACGCAATTGGTGTGCTTGCTTTTCCTCTGGATAAATAAAGATAAATACATTCTATTTGTACATAACCGTGAATGGGCAAAATATGAAGCAAAAGAACCTATATAAGAATTAATACTTTTCGTTTTAACCACCCTGAAAGAGTTAATAAAATCTCATATATAAGCTATAGACTGCATAAAATGAAGTATCTGTAAAATGCATCTCATCCCACAAAAATAGCCCTCATATGTCCAAATTCCCTCAAAAATTTTAATTGTATAGCCTTTACAATGTGATAATGCAGATCTGCTCTGAATGTTAGTGTTTTGCTTCAGTACACTGCTGTGTGCAGTTTACCACCACATGCGGGATATTGGCATACGCGGCACAAATTGTGTTTCAAATTTTATGGTGCATTTTGTAATTTGATCCATTACACATGTGTAATTTGTTTGGCCTATATGAATGCATTTTCCAAAGAAATGTTAATTACCAAATTATTTGGGTAGTACCACTATCTGCCTAGAAGGCAGAAAATGTTGAACTTTGAAAATGAAATTTTTTTTTTTTTAGTTTATAGTTTTCATAACTAAATGCAAAACATATCACCAAAATGTTCTGCTAACATAAAGCATGAGTAAACAATCTCCATATCACCTGGATATGTTAAAGCGGTCCAAAGTTACAACCAATTATAGTGACACATGTCAGATTTTAAAAATAAGGCCTAGTCAGGAAGGTGCAAAATGGCTTTGGCAGCAAGGGGTTAAACAACATGTGAATGTTGGAATGTACACTAGACAGATCGGCCAAATAAGATTTTGGCGCAACCTATACAAAACAGCTGCCTACGTTAGGTAGGGACTGGAAAGTATTTGCACAATTTTTGTGTATCTTATGAAACAATCCCACAATTGGGAGGTTTACGTGATAGATTACCATTAGGTATGGGATCTATAGGTGCAAAACTGGTAATTCAAAGTACAGGTTTAGTACAACAAATGATTTGTTTAACATCTCATTTAATATAAAAACTTATGCAAACATGAAAAGTTAAAGTCAAATGAGAATAAATGCACCATAATCAAATTTTGAAGCTGCCTTCAGCGTGGGATTAATGTATCCTATCATTATTATGAGTCGGGCAATCATTCAATGTTTTACAAATGCGCACAAGTACTGCGCTTTCCGAACAAAAGTCATTCTTGATCAGCAGGTTAAATATAGGCAGCGATGTAGTGCAACATTTCTACGACTTAAATTAACAGCTCAGACTCATATTCACTGCGTGACACTTACATTCAGCATTGTATAGCAAGAGAGTTTTGTCTGGTTTCATATGTTTTATAAGCTTTTTTTCACCACCTTATTATTGTCTGAATTTGACAATGTTAAGTCATTTCACAATAGGTCCAATATACCATGAAACCTGAATGCAATGGATGCATAAAGGCACAATACGCAGCACAAATCAAGAAAATTGTGACTTTTTTATGTTTTTACTGCCAGCAAACAATGTTGCTATACTGGAGCAGGGATGCCTTGGGTCGACACATTTACTATAACTTACACCTAACTGCAGTGGTTTATAGCTTTGATCTATGCCAGTCTCTGATTCATGCAGATTTCAATTATTATGCTTGGGATGCAAAAGCATAACTAAGGATTTCTAAATACCTAATCTCTTTGTTATCATGGAAGAAAAGTTGCCAACAACATTGAATGGTGGCAGTTCAGTCACCTCTAACCATGAGGAACATGTTTAACAATGGTCAAGCCCAGGCTCCATAGTGTGGGAGGAGAAAAAGATGTGTGTAGCGGGATGAAGGTTATAGCTGTTGGCCACTGAGAGGTAAAGACAAAGTGGCATGTTTTGCACTAGTCTTACTATTCCCTACACCAGCGCAAACAAACCCAAAATGAGAGGTTATAACCTCTCAGTAATTCCAAAGTACAAATAAAATGTAGGCTAGGTCCTTCATGGTGTAGATTACTGTCTTTTCAGGAAAGTATTGGCATGGTAATGGTAGTCTTTCGGAGGAGCAATTGTACAAAAACATGCTCTCAAAATGAGTGTTTTTTAAGACATACAGGGGGAGATTTATCATTAGGCAGGATTTTGAGCTGTTGTCTATGTGTTAGACTGGCAGGTTTCCAACAGTATAATTTATAGTCTGGTGTTTGTGCAGTGTTAAATGCCTTCAGCTGTGTGTGCTCTATGTGAATAGACTGCGCCAGTCACATGTTTGTTTAACATCTGCTCAATTTCTGCCTTTTTGCGATGTTTTTGCACAGGAAATTCTCAGATACCTCAAACATAAAATTGAGCAAAAACGTCAAAACTACTACCCCCGTAGTAGCAATGGAGCCACATACACCACCTACTATGTGGTGTAGTTTTGCGTTAAATTTGCGTTCTTTTGAAAATTCTCAGTTGATAAATGTGGTGTTTCACACTGTGTGTTGTATATTTTTTCTGCCATTTCGTGACTAGAGTTGCATTTTTTTCCCACTAAAAAAACGGAAAAATAATGTTTGTGCAAAAATTTGTTCTATGTAGAACTAATGGTAAATTTCCCCCATAATGAACGAGCCACACTCCACTCCTTTGAGCGTTGTTTGTTCATTATATGGTATAGATTACAGTCTGACGTAAATTCTGCCCTGTACCTTGCCCCTTCATATCCACTTTTCAAAAAGTAGTGTGAATGGAGCAAAGGGGGAAAAGTATCAATTTCCTGGCTGAATGCCTATGGTCTATGGTCATGGCTATAGATAAACCTTGTAAAAGTATATCGGCACCATATTATGACTCAGATGTTGTAGGGAGCTATAATGAGCCTCCATGCATAAGTATTGTTTATACTTCTTAAATCACTATTGTTCAAATTTTGGTAAACACATAAAATAAATAGACACCCAATAAATGTTATTATTAATCTGTAAAAATAAAATCTGAAAAGCTCTCAGGGTTTTCTCTCCCTCTGTTTTCTATTTACAGTAATGGCTTTCAAAACAAAATAACATATCTACAATAGTTGCATGGTGTAACAATTTTTTAAAACTAAATATCACATATTTTCCCATAACTCATAGCTGAAAATCCCCCTTTGTGAAATCAATTTGTGCCACATATATCTTCTGCGCTTCTCAAAATGACATTTTCTATTTTCTATTTCCAAATATTTAAGCTGAGCAAGAGAACTGTGACCATCCATGATAAAATGTGATTGCATACTGTTTTTATTTTTTTCCTAATATATTTTAAGAAACAGACACTATATTACGTCTAGGAAATATTGTTTGTATTTTCATGGTCTCCACTTCTACAAAGTTTTCTCCTGATGGTTTATTTTGAATTATTACTTAAATAATGTGGCTATGACAATGTTTATCCCTGTTGGGGATGATTTGGGGTGAACCTGTCTAACAAAAACACAAAACATAAAAATGTAGTTGCACTGCTAAAAAGACCAATTAATATGTTCCTGTAAAGAACCAGTATAAAACAAATCGGAACTTCAACAAACCAGTTATTTTCCTTTTTTATGCATCAGATATATAGCCATGGACAGCAGAGTAACAACAAAACCAAATATATAAATAAAGGCAAAGAATTTAAGCCCAACATACAATGTTTCTTTATTTTAGCAAAAAACTATTTTATTTCCCTAACATAACTTCCATGTTGGTGTCATCCTTTTTCCATGGCATGTGGATGTGGCTGATTGTACCTTTGTGCCTTCTGAACAACTGCAGTGTGCACATAGGTTTACACCGGCTATGCTGTTTGGATTTATTAGCACCACACTCATCACTGTCCCGCAGTATTAGCTCTGGTTCTTCATAATCCACTGTTACTGACAGCTTCTCATTCTACTCATCTACTACCTATGTTACTTGAAACTTTGGCCCACATTTACTAGAAACAGTTCAAACTGCATTATGTGCAAGCAGTTTGCAATGAAATAATGTGCAAAGTCAGACAGAAAACTGGCGCAGTGGCTTTAATAAATCTGGGCCTATGAGTTCTGGCCCAACCAGTATTGAGTTCACATAACTCCTGCCCATACTTTCTAGGGTGCTGGTTATAGAGGTTTCTTTAATTGCTCCATATCTTTCTTTTGACTCTGATCATTGATTTATTGATACCCTGACCTTGGCTTTTGTTCAGACTACTCTTCCTTTTTTGTGATACTGTACTTTTTTGATCTCAACAAGAAAAAAGGGGGCAAATGAATCCGCTCACTCACGTGTATGTTCCCAGCTTGTTTGTAATCCAACTTCGTGCAGCTCCCGGTGCCCCGAATCAGGCTGTGCTGTCGGTCAGCCGAGATGAACTTGTAAATAGAAAGAAAGTTGATACTCCGGGCACTCACAAAATCTTGATAAAATCCAAAATTCTTTATTCCATAGTATTTAAAAATGCAGAGTCTTATATTGCACATCCATATCCACTAGATCAAGTGGAATAAAGAATTTTGGATTTTATCAAGATTTTGTGAGTGCCGGAGTATCAACTTTCTTTCCATTTACACTTTTTTGATCTCTTTGTTGTGTGCTGGCTCTGTTGACTAGTCTTGTGATGATCTGGTTTGTGGTTAAGGTAGGAATGAGAGAACTGGTTGGTAATTTATAGCTCAGTCGTTGTACCATCTATAATGTATAAAGGTCCAATATTGATTAATTGGGTGATGGTAGGTGATTAGGGTTGTAAATACACAGGATTATGGGAATCCAAAAAATCTTATTCTTTATTTGAGCTCTAAAAACGGTTATTCCTTTTTTCACATAAAAAAGTCTGTGACCACTACTGAAAAGTCATCATGTATGATGTTAAAACAGTGTTTTAGCATGTTTAACAAATATACTGATAAATACCAGTACTGTCTAATTAATAACTATTATATATTGCGAAAGTTTGTGTTTGCATGCAAATTACAATAAATAATGAGTTCCAGTACAGAAGAATATTACTTCACAGGTTATTTTCATCTCAGCAAATAAATGTTATTGTGTAATAAAAAGTTAAACAATTTTAAAATATACTTCCTGTATCAAATTCTCATAGTTTTCCTGATTTCTACTTTCTATTATTTCCATAGAAAGTTTCAATGTTTATTTCCAGTGGACATAAGTCTGACCATGGTCACACAGGTGCACAGCTCGTTATATCACACAGCTCTGATTACTCTCTGTGTTACTAATGAGTCGTCACCTGTGTGACCATGGTCAGATTTCTGTCCACTGGAAGGAATTATAGAAGCCTCCTATAGAATGACAGCAAGCAGAATGAAGAAAACCCGGAGGAATGAGCTGATGAAAGTACATAGGAAATGAGAATGCCTCTTTAGTCATTGAAGGACATCTACCATCAGGGAGGGGGGAGGGTGAAAAGAAGAAAAATATCGAGTATACTCCCTTATATATAGAACGGGGGGCCCTTGAAAAAGAGTAAAGATTAAAAAAAAATAACATGGGAGGTTATGAGCAGGTAGTGTAGGGGAGTAGGAACGGGTGTATAGAAAAAAAGGTGGTTTGGTTAAACCATAGTAAACGCAAAGTGGGACGGTCAATTGTTAGTAAAGCATCGATGGGCGCGAGACGTTGACGGAACGGATCCGGGGCCAGAAGCTGCGGGTGTCGGCTATATGTTATAGCCGACACCTGCCTCTAACACCTGCGATCGGAGATTTTTTCCAATCGCGGGTGTTAACCCCTAACAGGCCGCGGTCGTGCTGACCGCAGCGAGTTAGGGGCATTTAAAGTGAATCGGACCCCGCGGCGCTTACCCGGGGGGGGATTGGGTGGGAGGCGCTGTTCTGATCACAGCCCCAGGACTGCCAGTGCCCGGGGCTCCGCTATCCTCCTTCCGGGAGCCGGGTCCGTGCCTTCTGGCAGGACCCGGCTGTAACACACTGAGCATGCGCACAAAATCTCTGCACAAAAATGTTCGAAAAAGTGATCAAAAAAAGTTACGTGCGCCAAAATGGCACCACTGAAAAGAACAACTCAACACATAAAAAATAAGCCCAAACTAGCTCTGTCAACCAAAAAATATTAAAGTTACGTCTCCGAAAAGATGGCGATGCAAAAACAAATGAGATTTCCTCTATATTAGTTTTTATCCAGTAAATTTCTAAAAATAAATGAAAAACTATATAAATGAGGTATCACCGTAATTGTATTGATCTGTAGAATAAAGATAATATAGTATTTTTAGTGTACGGTGTACGACCCCCAAAAAATACAAGAAGAAAGTAAACCAAAATTGACAATTTTCTTTTCTATGCAAGAGTTAATAAAATCTCATCAATAAGCTAATGACTCACTAAAATGAGGTATTTGTAGAGTGCATCTAATGTGGCAAAAAATAAGCCCTTATATGTCCAAATTGCCCAAAAAAAAAAGATTGTATAGCCATTATAAAGTGACAATGCATAATCTGCTCTGAATGGAGCAGCTTCTCTTTGATGCCCTGGCGTGTGGCCATACAGCAGGTTACCACCACATATGGGGTATTCTTATACGTGGGAGGAATTGGGTATCAAATTTTGTGGAGTGTTTTGGTATTTTATCCACTGAAAATTTGTACATTTTTTGAAAAACACACTCCATTTAGCCAAAAAAATTTCACTTTCAAAATTGCATCTGATTTTGTTTTAACCCCTGTAAAACAATTAAACGGTTAACAAACTTCATAAAAGCTGTTTTATGTACGTTGAGGGGTGTAGTTTCTATAATATGGTAATTTATGGGGTTTTACTTTTATTTAGGTCTCTCAAAATGATTTGAAACCAGACAGGTCCCTCAATAGCAGGATTTTGCGTTTTTTATGAAAATGTGAAAAATCGCACCTAACGTTCAAAGCCCCATACCTCCTACAATATAGTGTATGCATAAAAAACCATGTCCACATAAAGAAGACTTCGGTGAATGTAAGTTATTAAGTTTTGCGGTTATGACTATGTATGGAAAAGTAGAACATTTTGAAGTGGAAAATCAAGATTTTTCAAAATTTTCACCAATATCAGATTTCTCATAAATAAATGCAAAACATACCACAAAAAATTTCAACTAACAGGAAGTACAAAGTGTCATGAGAAAACAATTTTAAATCACTTGGATATGTTAAAGTGTTCCGAAGTTATAACCACTTATAGTGACACAGGGCAGATTTGAAAAAATGGGCCGTGTCAGGAAAGTGAAAAGTGGCTTCAGCGTTAAGGGGTTAAAAATTATGCAAACAAACCTGAAGAAGCTACAAAAGAGCAAGTGCTGCCCGAGGGTCCACACACAAGCATGTAAGTGTGCTTGGTTTAGTAGATGTCCTTTAAGATGCAAGAACTAAAAAATACAGTTTATTTTATATTTTTCAGTCTTCAAAATGGAAATCATGAGGAATTTAGACAAACATTTAATATATTGTTCGAAGATGACATTAGATGATTAGATGTTCTGTTTTTGTCCATTTTAAAATGAATTTCATTTTAAAGTGTCACAGTGATTTCAACTTTTTTCTTTCGCTACCATTTGTTCTTATTTTTACACAAGAAAGCTTTCTCTGACAATATATCAATCAAAATTCTTAAATCTTTGATGTGTACCTGGGAACCTTTCTATCCAAATCCAATAGATGCATTAAAAATAATGATCATCCCATTGATATCAATCAGGATATTATTCAATGGCATCCCATTTACAATCAATGGCAAACACTTCTTATCCAGAGCACTAAGAATACAAAAGTCAGGCAGCCCATTTAATCAGATAAGGCTTAGGCACGCTGCATAGCAATGCACTGTAGAAGAGCCACATTGTATGGAGCTCTATTAGGAAATCCCAATTCTGTAAGCCAAATTATGTAGCGCTACATATGCCTATAATTTTATAAAGAAAAAAGCTTATCTGTTGGATGTAATTTTCTGAAATTTTCAGAAAAATGGAGAACGGTTCAATAATAAGGTTCTATATCTTTACAGCTATATAGATTTAGCACATACAGTGACATACAGTTCTAAA
Source organism: Engystomops pustulosus (assembly GCA_019512145.1). Lineage (NCBI taxonomy): Eukaryota > Metazoa > Chordata > Amphibia > Anura > Leptodactylidae > Engystomops > Engystomops pustulosus. The sequence goes on from CM033642.1 coordinate 58,919,357, forward strand.
GTATATTCACATAATAATTTAAGATTTCCATGCTGTACTACTATATTACAACTAATCATAGTAAAATTCACTTTTATTGGGTGTAGCAAGTCACCATATAGCGTAAGCCCAATATCTCAGAGAACTGCAGAAGTCACCAAGGACTATATTCAACCCTTGCACTGGAAAATGTATAATCTGTGAGGACAACCAAGATGTCACCTGCAAATATCATACATTATGCACAGATAGTCTAACAAAACATTCATCATTAATGCTGCAAAAAAAAATCTGGTGAATTCCACCTATCAAAACTTATTCACCAACTTCCCCCATGCTGCGGCAAAAAATGTAGAAAAATAATGGCTGCCGAATTGCTTCTGTGCAAACTGATTCTGCACAGTGATTGTATGTGTGGCTAAAGTTACAAGCAACAAGTTCAATGACCGAAAGTGCACTGCAGGAATTCAACCCACATCACTATATAGCTGTGCTTCCAAATGTGTATATAGTGACGTAATGTCTAGGTACATGGGGGTACTACAAACATTTCTAGAGTCCATTTAGGCTGATGGGAGTCCTTGCATCATACTGAAATATGAAGCAACGCCTCCCTATCTGCCTACCGAATTGCAGCGTTTATACCTTAACAGTTATTTCACAGCGCTGAAATTAAGCCCAGCAGAAACAGCCTTATGAGGAAGAATTTTTTTATGTTCCAATATTTAGCTTCTGTATGTATGTTACGTACAAGTACATTTTAAAGCACCTTATTTTGGGAACTTTATGTTGGTACAACTGAAGTATCATAATAAATATAGTAGAATATATTGTGTATAAGTGCCTGTAGTAGCAAACACCAAGATACATTGTGGAAAACTGCTATGTGCAGGCAACATAACTAGTTTCCCTTATTCACAAAATACTTTCAATGTCATTTTGAGCCCTTTTTGATGACCAAGGCTAGTACACACTGGATTGGTTCCAGTGGCGTAACTAGAAGCTGATGGGCCCCAGTGCAAAGTCTGTGCCAGGTTCCCAACTATAATGTATGGTTTATAATAATAGTCTTCTCATATGGGAAAGTGACACCATAAGGGCCCCTAAACCTCTTGGGCCCTGGAGTGACCGCAACCTCTGCACCCCCTCAAGTTATTCCCCTGATTGGATCCTTACATGATGGGGGCTCCCACTGTTTTTTTCCATTTTGGGGTAAATTCCGGTTTAGTCAGTATATTCTATTTTAATGCTTCTGCTGATCTGTCTTTCGTATATCCTCTCAAATACACAAAATGTGAGAACATTTAACATGACAAATTAAGTAATTATTCAGTAAATCCAATGGCTAATTGCACACGGGAACCTCTGGGAAATGTGTGACAAATCTGCATCTGAGTCTAAAAGGCAGAAAAGCAGCTGAAGTTAATAACCTCTCGTACGCTGACAGGTCTGAGAGTACCTGAAATGCATCATTTCTCCAGACATTTTCCTTGCTTAAGCAAAATGAAAAATTCTAACTGTACCCGTCTGTCCTGCAATAACTTTAATGACTGCAGAGTCAATGAAGCCACACAGCATCACCCACATCACCTTGATAACTGAATTCCGAAATGACGCTGAGGTGACTAAGAAAACCCATTTTTTGGCTGACTCTGGAAACTGTTTCCCCCCTCATAATTAATGATCTGATCATAATGTTAAAAGCAAACTTACATTTTGTGCGTATTTGATTAATGCCTCCTCTTCTTAAAATTAAATTCTAATTGGCAATTATTACTGCATGATTTGGAATGAACACAACTGTTAACTTCTGATTTGGAATATGGTTGAAAAGGAAAATATTTTATTGGAGAAGGGCGTAATTGCTTCTGCATGCTGCGCCAGGACTACTACTCCATAAATGATTTAATATATGAATGTACACATTGCTACTACTACTTATAGTAATATTAAAGGAGATTCAGTAAGACTAGAAACACATGTGTAGAAAAAGACACTGTAAAATGTATGCAGGGAATGTCCAAAATGAGCTGGTGTTGCATCGGAAATCCCCTTCCATCTCCCCGCAAATGTTAACCTTTACATTGGTACCTTTGTATTTTTTTATGCAGCATGTAGATAGATGTAGTTGATACCTCATGCACTATGTAGACACTGTAATACACTGCACATTAATAATGTTTCTACAGTTGCTAACCATGGAGATTGAAACCTCTGGCCATGGCCTGAAAAGTACAATCATACATGAACCAAGGGGCATGCATACTACGCATCCAACCCTCCTAGGTAGATGAGACTTCAAACTTCACAACCCTCACTTTCTTATGTATTTTGGGCACTACATATATGTTATCTATTGAATCTCATCAACGGGTACAACAGTGGCATAGCTAATGGGTGGAAGCACACAGGGAACATGTTACTGTTATGGTTATTCTTAACTCTTAATATTGTGGTTATTGATACTGTTACCCCCTTCTCTGATATGTATACTCTCCTCCTCCCCTTCCCATTCCCATCCTTTCCCTCTTTCTGCCCCCCCCTTCCTTTTCCCCCTTCGCTTGAGATTTATATTACTGCATTGTTATTGGCACTGGTGTAATCCGGTTACCCCGGGGGATCACCGGGAGCATTAACTCCCTGTACTGTATAATTATATTTTAAAACCCAATAAAAATGTATGTAAAAAAATACATGTAAAATGTTTCCATAAGTCTCTATCTTTGTGGAGCCTCTGCATCTAGTTTTGCCTCAAAATTACTCGTGAAAAAAAACTAATGCAATAATTGAGATATGACCTGGCCCTTACACCAGGATTGATGTTATGTTTGATGCTGCCCTTTAAAATACATTGTTAGCAACAGGACTCCTGTTATCACACAATCCTCACCCCATCTATCCATGGTATTACAACTTCATAGGGCCATAAATGTATAGCACATGGTGCATCAGATTCATTTATACCCCCTGATACCTTGAACATTAACAAAGAAATAAGCAGAAACCAATATATCATTTCTTTTGCACCAGTTTGTCATAAAATACATAAAAAGAGGTACACCAGAGAAAATGTGACGTTTTGGCTTTTTTAAGTGGGTAAGACCTAGTAGAGTTCAAGGTGGGCAGGATGGGTACATCTTGGCCAGCCAAATTACTATTACCTGTGCTACGTTGGCCCTAAAGTACCATCATATTCAGTTTGGGATTACAATGATTATTAAGTTTTTGGTGATGGTTTTAAACTGGGTTTTAAATGGGATATTGTGTCTTTGCAAAGAAAAGTTCTGTTGCAACTTGCCTCTCTGATGACACTAAGACATATGTATTATCTAAAATAAAAACATCTTAAGATAACTCTGTTATCACCAGGGCCGGATTATAGGCGGGGCTCCCGGGGCTCGAGCCCTGGGGCCCCCACCATCTTGCCCCCCAGGGGGCCCCCACCAGATGCCACCCTCTGCGCCTCCCCTCCTGAGCCGACATCTTCCTGAAGCCCGGCCGCATCCCGACACAGGAGACTGCCAATGCCACCTGCCCGCCCCCCAGCACAGGTCACAGCCTCCCCACTCGCCCATCCGCTTGCATGGTCAAGCCTACCACCCCACGGCTACCCTCTGCCTATTCCCCTGCAAGGCTAGCCACAAGCCCCCCCGGCAAAGTTGACCGCCTCCACGCCCACACACCGCATGGCCACCCAAGCAGCCCCGATAGTACTCACGCCACCCCTGCCCTCCACAACTCCCCCTCCCCCGCTGGATAAAGCACCCGGCTGAACACCGCCCCCTCCCCGGCAGAACAAGCAACTCCCGCTGCCCCCCGTCCGAAAAAGCACCCACTCTCACAACTCACTCCACCCACCGAACACGGTCCCCCCGCCCCTTCCCCCCCCGGCTGAACAGCACCGGAAAGACCCCCCCCCCATCCTCTTGACCACCCTCTGATGCCATGGACAGTCACCCGGAAATGTAAGTATATTAATATGTATTTGTGTGTAAATATGTATTTGTGTGTGTATATGTAGGTGTATATATGTATATACAGTGTATATGTGTATATATGTATATACAGTGTATATATTTATATATTTATATAAAGTGTATATGTGTACATATGTATATACAGTGTATATGTGTATGTACAGTGTATATACTGTGTATATGTGCATCTACTGTGTATATACTGTGTATATGTGCATCTACTGTGTATATACTGTGTATGGGTACATTCACACGCGGTATGCCCGCCGTGCGGGCATACCGCCATGTGCTGGATAGGAGGAGGAGGTGATCCCTTCTCCCTCCATAGAAAGCAGTGGCGCACGGCCGCACACTCATAAAAAGATAGAGCATGCTCAAATTTGCGGCCGTAAGTACGTCCACCCAGACGGCCGTGTAATGAGCCCTAAATATACTGTATATATACTGTATATATACTGTGTATATATGCATCTACTGTGTATATACTGTGTATATATATGTGTATATATGCATCTGTTGTGTATGTATGTATGTACTGTGTATATGTGTATATATGTGTATATATGAATCTACTGTGTATATATGTATATGCTGTGGCTATATGCATAGATGCATTTACTGTTTGTATATGTGCATAAATTTATATCAGCATATACTGCATATACACGTACACCTTTAAATATATATATATGATGTGTGTTTTTGTATATGCTGTGTATATGGTATGTATGTATATGCTCTATACAGTGAATGTGTGTGTGTGACTGTGCGGGCTGAGGTGTATGTTACATGGGACTGCATATGTAATAGGGGTGAAGGTAAATATAAAGATGTGTTACTGGGGTTGAGGCGGCTGTATGTAGCTGTGTTACTGGGTATGAGGCGGCTGTATGTAGCTGTGTTACGGGGGGCAAGGCGGCTTTATGTAGCTGTGTTACTGGGGGTGAGGCAGCTGTGTGTAGCTGTGTTACTGGGGGTGAGGCGGCTGTATGTAGCTGTGTTACAGGCGGTGAGGCAGTTGTATGTAGCTGTGTTACTAGGGATGAGGCGGCTGTATGTAGCTGTGTTACTGGGGGTGAGGCGGCTGTGTGTAGCTGTGTTACTGGAGGCGAGGCGGATGTATGTAGTTGTGTTACTCCGGGCGAGGCGGCTGTGTGTAGCTGTGTTACTGGGGGCGAGGCGGCTGAATGTAGCTGTGTTACTCCGGGTGAGGCGGCTGTATGTAGCTGTGTTACTCCAGGCGAGGCGGCTGTATGCAGCTGTATTACTAGGGGGCGAGGCAGCTGTATGTAGCTGTGTTACTGGGGGCGAGGTGGCTGTATGTAGCTTTGTTACTGGGAATGAGGCGCTATATGTAGCTGTGTTACTGGGGGTGAGGTGGCTGTGTGTAGCTGTGTTACTGGAGGCGAGGCGGCTGTATGTAGTTATGTTACTCCAGGCGAGGCGGCTGTATGTAGCTGTGTTACTGGGGGCGAGGCGGCTGTATGTAGCTGTGTTACTAGGGGGCGAGGCTGCTGTATGTGGCTGTGTTATTGGGGGCGAGGCGGCTGTATGTAGTTGTGTTACTGGGGATGAGGCGGCTGTATGTAGCTGTGTTACTGGGGGCGAGGCAGCTGTTTGTAGTTGTGTTACTGGGGATGAGGCGGCTGTTTGTAGTTGTGTTACTGGGGATGAGGCGGCTGTATGAAACTGCGTTACTGGGCGCGAGGCGGCTGTTTGTAACTGTGTTACTGGGGATAAGGCGGCTGTATGTAGCTGTGTTACAGCTGGGATAGTGGAAAGTGAGCAGGAGGACGTGTATGCATGCTACACTCAGTGGGGGCCTCCACCAGATTTTGTGCCCAGACGCCCCCACCAACCTTAATCCGGCCCTGGTTATCACTGTTAGTAGCCAAAAACCATCAACAACCTGTCATCCAGGACAGTACATAACATCTATTACACACCTCAGTTTCTGCAATATTACATAATATATACTGTAGATGCTAATGTTGCTCATTATACACAGCACAGATGCTGCAGAACATCAAAATACACACCTCAGCTGCTGCAATGCTTAACAATACATACTTCAGCAGTTGCAGAAACTCACTATATAGACCACAAATGCCCCAGATGAAACTCAATACTATTTACAATCACATTACATATTAATATATTGGGGCTAAATAAATTGGAGCTAAATCTGTACTCCTGATCTTAAAGTTCTTAAGTAACCAATCTTAGTACGGTGTACACCGTCCTGTACTGTGTGTCTCTGTATACTCTGTACACCATCCTGTACTCTGTGTCTCTGTATACTCTGTACACCGTCCTATACTGTGTGTCTCTGTATACTCTGTACACCGTCCTATACTGTGTGTCTCTGTATACTCTGTACACCATCCTGTACTGTGTGTCTCTGTATACTCTGTACACTGTATACTACATACACCCTCCTGAGCTGTGTGTCCCACTATACTGCATACACCCTCATGTGCTGTGTTTCTCTGTATACAGCATACACCCTCCTGTACACCCTCCTGTATACCCTCCTGTACACCCTCCTGTGCTGTGTGTTTCTGTATACTACATACACTCTCCTGTACACCCCCCTGTGCTGTGTGTTTCTGTATATTACATACACTCTCCTGTACACCCTCCTGTGCTGTGTGTCGCTGTATACTACATACACCCTCCTGTGCACCCTTCCGTGCTGTGTGTCGCTGTATATTACATACACCCTCCTGTACACCCTCCTGTTCTGTGTGTCTCTGTATACTACATACACCCTCCTGTACATCCTCTTGTATACCCTCCTGTGCTGTGTGTCTCTGTATACTACATACACCCTCCTGTACACCCCCCTGTGCTGTGTGTCCCTCTATACTGCATACATCCTCCTCTATACTCTACTGAGCTGTGTGTCGCTGTATACTACATATCTCCTCCTGAGCTTTGTGTCCCTCTATACTGCATACACCCTCCTGTACACCCCCCTGTGCTATTTGTCACTGTATACTACTTACACCATCCTGTACATCCTCCTGTGCTGCGTGTCGCTGTATACTACATACACCCTCCTGAGCTGTGTGTCGCTGTATAATACATACACCCTCCTGTATACCCTTCCGTTCTGTGTGTCGCTGTATACTACATACACCTTCCTGTACACCCTCCTGTATAGCCTCCTGTACACCCTCCTGTGCTGCGTGTCTCTGTATACTACATACACCCTCCTGTACACCCCCCTGTGCTTTGTGTCCCTCTATACTGCATACATCCTCCTCTATACCCTACTGAGCTGTGTGTCGCTGTATACTACATACCTCCTCCTGAGCTTTGTGTCCCTCTATACTGCATACACCCTCCTGTACACCCCCCTGTGCTATTTGTCACTGTATACTACTTACACCATCCTGTACATCCTCCTGTGCTGCGTGTTCGCTGTATACTAACATACACCTCCTGAGCTGTGTGTCGCTGTATAATACATACACCCTCCTGTATACCCTTCCGTTCTGTGTGTCGCTGTATACTACATACACCTTCCTGTACACCCTCTTGTATAGCCTCCTGTACACCCTCCTGTGCTGCGTGTCTCTGTATACTACATACACCCTCCTGTACACCCCCTGTGCTTTGGTGTCCCTCTATACTGCATACATCCTCCTCTATACCTACTGAGCTGTGTGTCGCTGTATACTACATACCTCCTCCTGAGCTTTGTGTCCCTCTATACTGCATACACCCTCCTGTACACCCCCTGTGCTGTTTGTCACTGTATACTACTTACACCATCCTGTACACCCCCTGTGCTATTTGTCACTGTATACTACTTACACCATCCTGTACATCCTACTGTGCTGTGTGTCGCTGTATACTACATTACCCTCCTGTGCTGTGTGTTGCTGTATACTACATACACCCTCCTGTGCTGTGTGTCCCTGTATACTACATACACCCTCTGGTGCTGTGTCCCTGTATACTACATACACCCTCCTGAGCTGTGTGTCCCTCTATACTACATACACCCTCCTGTGCTGTGTGTCACTGTATACTACATACACCCTCCTGTGCTGTGTGTCCCTGTATACTACCTACACCCTCCTGTGCTGTGTGTCCCTGTATACTACATACACCCTCCGGTGCTGTGTGTCCCTGTATACTACATACACCCTCCTGTGCTGTGTGTTGCTGTATACTACATACACCCTCCTGAGCTGTGTGTCACTGTATACTACATAAACCCTCCTGTGCTGTGTGTTTCTGTATACTACATGCACCCTCCTGTACACCCTCCTGTACACTATCCCGTGCTGTGTGTCACTGTATACTACATACACCCTCCGGTACACCCTCCTGTGCTGTGTGTCGCTATACACTACTGAATGCTGGAAGTTGACCCTATCTACAGACAACCCCATTCCTGTATGTACTCTGTGCTGTGTGTGCCGGATCTGATAACCATTCTTTAGAGGTGATGTGGTGCCTGAGCTCTGGCTTCATTTGTGCATTCAAACTTCCACACTGCTGAATTCATACTTTCAGCACAATCAGCTCCGCTATAAATCACTCCTGGGGCAATAAGCAGAGACTGTCTCCTTGTAATTGGATGACCTGAAGCATGTGATCAGTCACATGCTTGTGACATTACTTAAGGTCCTGGAGTTTTTTACATGCTTCCAGCCATAGTGAGGACGAGCACCTAGCAGGCTACTGACGGAAGAGTTTGGATATAGATTGCCATGGGAGACAATCCAAACAAATACAGGGAGAACAGCTAGGGGGCAAGAAATACCCCTGCTAGCAGGCAAATGACTGCAGACAGCTAATGAGAGTAAATTCAGGTTCAGGAAGGTTTTATACTTTACAGTTGTTCTTTAAGACATTTTTAGTGGTGCTTTAATGAAGCCTAATGCTGTGAAAAAGACATATTCTATTTATTTTATTTTTTTGTTACTTAATATAAGAATAATTTTTTATTTTCTTTAACAGTTGCTCAGGTGAAGAAAGTCACATTTTTATGTCTTGTTAAAGTTTTCCAATTCGGAAAGTAGAAGCATTAGTCAATATCTAAAGCTAAAACAGAAGTAAATGCATAAATGTCACAAGGATGATCAAATCGACTTGTTAGTCTTGATTGGGTGTCTTTACCAATCATTTTCTATTTCTCTTCTTTGTGTTCTTGGAGGTAACCTAAGGATAGTTTTAGCAGGATAACTGAAGTCACCAGGGGAACGTTTGACATTAATTTACTAATAATGTAATAGAACTTTATGGCAGTAATATGTAAAACTATATAAAATAGGACCGCTAAAAGGACTGTTATCATTTTTATTCCCTGTAGCCTGGTATGTATATATAGAAGAGCTGATGGGGAAGGAACAATTAAAAAAAAAACATTTTTAAAGGTGATAAGCCTCCTTATACATCTTTCATCAAATGGATTTTACAAAATATCAACAGCATTCATCTGGCTGTCTATCTATTGTCTATATTTCCATTCTAGTTTCCATAGGGTTTATGGATAAATTCCATGAATAGATGTAAATTCAAAAAGTTAAGGATCAGCTGGATTTTCTTGTATTATCTGTAATATGAAGAAAAACTGCCATTTCTAAGGTGTTTAGTAAATGATTCAACATTTCATTCAATTTAGAGGATAAAATAGTGTCAGCCTAGTAAGGCTTCATTCATACTTAACATTTTACATATGCTTTGAGGGCTATTAGAGTGAATTACTAATAAATAGCTAATTGCTCAGTTTCATTGACCAGTGTTGTCATTTGAAGTCCAAGCCCATTAGAGGAATAAAGGAAAATCAGGGGTCTCTATGCACCTGGTCCTGTCGCGATCTAGCGGCTTGTTCTCCGTCGAGGATTCGGGTTTTCCGGTGATTTACTAATGTAGTCCTCCCGATGTCCACCGGGTGTTGCTGCTGCACTGAAGACTGACGGAGTTTGCCGTAGTTCACTATCCTATTCCTGGTGCATATGAGCGCGTGTCAAGCCACACATTTTTTTTTTAAATTCCGTGGTTTTTCCGAATCCGTCGGGTTTTCCGACGGCCACACCCCTCGATTTCCGTCATGTGAAAGCCGGCGCCGATGCGCCACAATACGATTGCGGGTGCCAAAATCCCGGGACGACCCGACGAAACCCGACGAAAATGTGCGAATCGGACCCTTAGTAAATGACCCCCACTATGTCACTATGCACCATAAGCATTGGGTCGATACCATATGACTTTTCTGGAAACATGAATTTTTAGTATATAACTGAACCTCTAACAATTAAAATATTAATTGAACGATTGACATCTTCTATTTCTAGTCTTCTGAAAGTTTACATAACCGTCAACGTTATTTGGCTGCAGTATTCTGAGCTAGTGAACAATTCCGAGAGTTTCCCTTCTAGTGATTGTAATTCCCTTCGCTGGGTGTGAGTTCTGCGGAAAGCTGGGTGGTTTCAATTTGGAGCTTAGTGAGTGACAGGTATGGTTTGAGTGATGGATGGCTAAACCAATCAACAGCTAGGACAACATCCAGAAATATAAATATTAGATAGAAATAATATATATATATAAATACATACAGAGAGTATAGTTCAAAATACATATTTCTTCTTCTTTTTCTACAGTTGTTTGGAGGAACAAATGATTGATTGGTCTACACAAAAGGGAAAACAGTAGTATCATTATATCCCACTTGTATATGCTGCTATTTTGAATTAAACAGCCATTTCTATGCATTCCGTTGCAATAATTCACACAGGAATGCTTGAACGAGGATATTCAACCTAAAATAATGGTTGTATTTAGTTTGTTTTATATTACAAACAACACTGGGTCATTAAGCATTGTGCAGCATGTTTGTAAGATATAATCCTCCAAGATAAAGGAATAAATATATTTGAAGAGCAATTATAATAAAATGATAATTATAATAGCATTGTTTGTGAAGCTGACAATGCTTTGCTCATGATGTGGGCTATAATTGTGACATGCAGTCTTATTGTATAAGATGCTACACTTATGCGCTTACAGAGCAGAGAATCATTGTTATCTTCAGGTAAGAGGCGGCTGTCAGGGGAGTTTATCCCCAGCTATTGTGAAAGAACAATTATTTGTATGTATCCTTGAGTAGAATCTATTTCTTATAGGTATTATATTAACTACTCTTCAAACTATATCATTATTTACTACTATAGGTTTAATATGCTATTGCAAACACTCACAGATCAAGACTGGCATTATCATTGCAGGTAAAGAATAACATAGATATTCACTGCATGTAGCAATGGGGGAATCAAATCTTCATTTTATTTAGATTCTTAATAAAAAGTTTGTTTGTGCAAACATCTTACAAGTCCAAATTGTGTTGCTTAAGAACTTACGTGTTTCAAACATGCTGATCAGGTGTCAGACATTGGGGCACATTTACTTACCTGGTCCTGTCGCAATCCCCACTGATTCAAGTAAAGTATAGAAGAACATTTCCTTATAAGCATATTGCTGTTATTACACTAGTGGGATTTTTCCAACAGCATAAGTGGTTAATAAAGCTCAAACCTGATTGTAGTTTTCATTTAAAGAATGTTAACAGCTTTATAGGAAATATTAACCCCGTCCCAACTGTGGACGTAATAGTATAGCACAGACTGAGGTAACTTCACGACCCATGATGTGCTATTATGCTCTGCTTCTGGCACCAGCTCCCAGTCGAAGCCGGTGCCAAAAGCTAAGGGTGTCAGCTGTATATTACAGCTGACACCCGCCTATAACACCTGCGATCGGAGATCCCACACAGATCGAATCCCCCGCAGCACTTCCGGGGGGACCGATCCTCCAACACACAATCTCCTCAGAACGGCAGTTATCTAAAAGTTGTTTTACATATGTTGAAGGGCTTAGTTTCTAAAATGTTGCTATTACTATTGTTACTATTATTATTTAGGCCTCTTCAAACTTTTTTTGATGCACCTTTCACATAGGCTGTGCAAAACAATTCTGTCGGACACTGCATGATAAAAGTGGCGCAAGGTCCAACTGTGCACAGGAACGCCCCTTTATGCCTCCTCGGGTATAGTTCAGCCTCGACACAGTTGTGTCTTGGACACTTTAGTAATACATGTGCCAGCAGTTTGCACTAAAAGGAATGTGCAAAGTCAGACAGAAAACTGGCACAGGGGCTTTAATAAATGTGGTACTAAATGTAAGAAAAGTAGAAAATTTTGAATTTAATCATCGATAATTTTTTCAAATTTTCCTCAAATATCAGTTTTTTTCATAAATAAAAACAAATCATATCACCCATATCATGTCAGATTTGAGAAAAAATGAGCCATGTCTGGAAGGTGCAAAATGGTGAAAAGGACTTGGAATATAACCTGTAGGCTGCTTGGTCTGGTACTGTTATTTTTCTCCTTGTATATATTATTTCGGCACACAACCATACCATGTATCACACATTTCATAAGCTGAGACACTTAAATTATAAAATGTACTAAAGCTCCAAAATTATATTATTATATTATATTTGCACATAACATAACACTGTCGGAAATAAAATATGGTTCAGATTTGTAAAAGGACCACCTGTATTTTGGAATTAAAAAGTAATTTGCAAGGCAAAGCAATTATCACAAACCGGGATCTCCAAAGCCTGTGGAGGGCACTATATCCTTGTGAAATATAGCATTCCGGTTTGACAAATTATAGCAAAGTCAGGCAAAATTAAAAATGATGCAACTTGTCAATTTGCTCCACTTGATAAATAGGCCCCAAAGGTCCTCTAACTCACATCATTAGCTCCTTTCTCTTGAAACATTTCTAAAGATTATACTCTACAGCAGTAAAAAAAAAAAAGGAAAACTACAATTCTATTTTTTCTAGTTCAGGAAGATTTGACCTTAAACTGACTGTGAAATTTAAAATAGCGTGCGTATACCTTTGTACTTATTAGTAAGTTGGAGATATTTTCTCTCCTGGACATGCAATTAAGATGATTTGACATGTTTTTTTTTTTTTCTTTTTTTAGATTGAATGTTTTCTTTTACTTTGATGATAAAAGGGCCATTTTATTTTATCCACCTAATCATTTTATAAGCTTTGATTAAGACATAACATATTATTCTGGGCTGGTAAATGACAATTAATTAATAAAATAACATAACTAGTTAAGCTACATCGGAACAACAGAACTAATAGCTGCAAATGGTTGCTACATTATGGTTGCTAAAATATGGACACAGATGCTGCCTTTGTAAGAGATGTCAAAGTGTTCAGGCAGATATTGGAATAACTATAAAAATTAAATGTGTTTTCGCACAAAACAACTGCTTTTAGTATTATTAAGGTAAAAAATGTTGCCATGTTTCATGTATTGGGAAATTCTGAACCTTTTAATCTTCATAGTCCAATTGTATATTTACTATTCTGGAGAATACTGGGGATTTTATGGGCAATGCTTTTTCTTTGGCTAATGAAGATCTTAGTTAAGAAGTACTGGAAATGCTATTTGAATAAAAACGATGGAAATCTAAGGATATCTGCACGTGTTGGGGAACCGCAATGTGTGCAGATACCCTTTGAGTATCCATCGTTCAGTGATTTCCACAGATGCCTCAGAAAGCCATTGTTTTCAATAGGTGTTTTACATTGGTTATTTCCCTGATCGTTGACCATGGAAAAAATAATGAAACATGTTCTATTTTTTTCACGGATGCAGCTTACGGAAGGCAATAGTAATCTCGGAGTCCGCAAAAAAAACTAATGCCAGGTCCATTGTTTTTCACTGATGAGGCAAAGAAACCAGGTGTAATATTTTCAAACCAATGTTAAACTTTCAGGTTTTTTAGGGATGCTAAAATAAATCAGAAGTAAAACACAGATACAACAAAGACAAAATGCAATTAAAGCTGAGCAGACGCGCCATTGTGAAAGTGCCCTTGGTGTCATGTATTGTGTTGCCAGTATGAGAGGCAGTGTAGGGTCAAAACCCTGAGGTCTTTTTCCAAAATGAAAAAAAGACATAATTAAATAGTGAGAGAATTAAAAGTTCATGTGCAAATATAACGGATTTATAAGGACAAAATGCAAACAATTTAGTAAGACATGTATACATCTTAAAAACATAGGCCTATCTCTTCCAACAGTTTTATCAAATCCACACTAGATACGATGCACATATAGTAGATATTTCACTTTGTAGTCCAGATGACATTCCTTCGTGTTATTGATATCCAGATACCGAATTTTATTCATCTGTTATGTTGTATCACCTTAAAAAAACATGTGGCAAAAGATATATATTTGCATCACAATATCTGACCTCCATAACTTTTCCGTACTTTCATACTGAATCAAAGAGCACGGGGGTATGCTGCTACTAGTAAGGATAACCCTGGTTGTGGGAGTGGGGCCTTTACTCCTTTAGACCCTGGAGACTTCACAGTGACTTACTGCTCCTCAAACCACCCTTATCCTCTACAAACTTTATTATTTATATTTCAATGCCAGCCCAGTCCCCAGATTACTTAAACGTCCTGTATGCACATCAATAAAGGGTGCATCCTAATGAAAATGCTGCAACACAGGGTACTACATGTTCCAGAATTCAGAGGCACATCGCCTGCTTGTCTACTTCTCAGCCCCTGCACGGTCACGTCAGCATTCACAGCACTCTACTGGTGGGAGGAGCTTAGTTAACTTTAGCACTGATTGGCTGAGGCTCAACTGACTGACAGCTCAGCCAACCTATGCCAGTGTAAAAGTCCAAGTCAGTCTACTTACTCCAATTCTACAGACTGTTGAGTTGCAGACACGGAACGCCCCAGGCAAGGGCAAGGTGCAATCCAATTAAGAACCCTATGCCAGTGTTACCATAATCTGGCCACTTTGCAGAGTGTGCATGTGAAGGAGGAGATGGAAAGTGACAGAGCAGATCACAGCATCTTCTAGCAGCCATCAGTAATACTATGCGCTTCCCAGGCTTCTGTGAACTGCCACATGGCCACATTACATGACCACCTACTGTAATGGGAAACAAAAATCACACTGGTATCTTGCTTTACAGCACCTGGGCACAGATGCACACCTCCAACCAGGGGGGCACTGAGAAGAACCCACATGGAAGACAAACCTCCGCTCCCCTTTCCCTGAAAGCACTTACTTGAACATCTTACACCCTGCATCCTCTTCTCCTGACAGCTTGCTTTAGCTATTGCAGTGCTCAACCATGTGGGATTTCTTTATTTCCTGCTTATTGGTGGAGATGCACTCAAGTTTGCTTCTCTACCAATCAGAGGAAAGTTAACAAGCCTTCAGTCCCCATCCTGCCAGTGCTGGTGCTGTTCGCTGTGATAATAGCTATGCTGCAGCTAATACTAACACGGAGCTGGCACGGCAGACCCCTATGAAGCCTGTCCCCCCAATGCACCCCCCATTGTCAGCCACCAACCACCCTCTGGGCTGCTCTAGGCACATTGTTCTTGGTGCCTAGTGGCAAATACGCTGCTGCTCTAAGCTGTAGAAGGAACACGGTCCCCACTGATAAGCAAGTTGTCTCCTATTATGTGGATAGGGGATAACACTTAATCAAATGCAGAAAAAACTTACTAAATCTTCTAAATAGTTTTTGTAATAAAATATCATCTTCCTACTCTATATCCTGGTTCTGAACATTCAGTGTGATATGCCAAGAGAGATTATGGAGATATAATATTTGAAAAATAAAGCCAAGTTTTTTTCAGCTTAAATAATGCCTTACGCAATGGAGTTGTAGGCCCTATTTACTCATCAGTGATTGCGGTGTGTGACATGCCAGAATTAATAAGAGGTCCATCTTGTTCCCTGTAGAGTTGCACCCACTGCTGTGAATAAGGGGCAAAAAGTCACAAATGTAATGGCATCAGGAATTGTGACCTTTTCATTCCTTGTACGTACAAGCCATGATGTATTTTATGTAGTGACTAAGATAGCTTTAAATAGTATAACAGAATGAAACGACTCATGCACTCTTGAAAATACAAAAGACTCAAAATCAATGCCAGTGCTTTGGAATGTCACTGTAAACTGCATTAATTGTCAGTAATCTTTGGTATAATTATTACAATACACAAAAGATTAAAAGGAAAGATAATGGATTGTAAGACACCTAATTATTTAGCAATTTGAAAAGGTCAGATGATTGAAATTAAACATACATAATATTGGAAACCATGGAAAGGCAAACAAAACATCATAAAAATCAATGTGTCATTGAGTTGATTTTATTGAAATTAATCAGTAGAAATATCCCACTGAAACTTGCTATGTGTGCTTTTCCTAATGAGTAGGACAGAACTGATCAAGTATAACCAAGGATAGTTAATGATAATTTTCCTTCCCTTAATTTGTGAATGCAATGACAAATTAAAAGTCATCCAGCTTGGATGAAAGCCAAATTACATTTTAAGAAAAAATACAACACATAAATATATGCAATGTCAGATGAATAACCAGACACTGAATATATTACCATCTTTTCATTTGTACTCGACTCTTCAACTATAATTCATTATTTCCAGAATATCATCCAAGTGTGAGTATATATATATATATATATACATATATATATGTGTGTATATATATATATATAAATATATATATATATATATATATATATATATATATATATATATATACAAAAACAGAATGCAAAACAAAAGACCTGCCGTCTGGGCTCTAGCTAGCGCAGTAGCTTTTCCCTCCCTGGCTATTAAGTACAAAATATAGGCAATGGCAGTCATTACCTCCAGGCTTGCTTCAATCACAGCATCTTCTCTAGCTCTGATCAGAGAGACCTCCCATGGTGCAGCTAGGGTTTATAGGGCCCTGGTCCAGGAACAGGCCAACGAGCTGCATTAACCCTGCCCCAGAACCTGGATTAATCATCAATGGTCATCCCTTTACCAAGCATAGATGAAAAACCTAGCTGGAATATAGATGACATTGATATATATCTAAAGGTGCTTTTGAAATAAAATTGGTAGATGATCGATAACACCTGGTCGTTAGCAACCCAAAAGATAGTGAAAGAGAAAGGTTTATTAATAAAGTAAAGCCTCCTGTCTTTTACCTGCAGATGGATGGTCATGTGATGTCTATCTGTCCATGAACAATCGCCCTGTCAGGACCTTGATTTTATATTCTTGGATAGTATCATAAGGTCCTGGAAGGGTGTTAATGGACACATAAGATCACATGACCCTCCATCAGAAGCTATTTAAATGGTCATGAATGTCTGTCTGATGGGGAAAAAGACAGGAGGCTCAATTTTGCATATCAAAAAAGAATTCCAGAACTTTTAATACATGTACATTGGTAAATTACCTAATATCCTGCCCCACACTGTTAGGGGATATTCACGCAAACTTAATGGGGACCGATATGCATCTGCAAATGCTGCAGCTACATATCAGCCCACATTGACGTCTATGGCGCCTGGCTGCAATGCAGTGAGCACATGTTGTCTAACCGCGCTGTGACCGTGCGCGGCGAAATATAGGACATGTCTTATATTTTGCTGTGTGTGCTGCTCTGTGGAAAGGAGAGTGGTCAGCAGTTCTTATCCCTCCTCCTCTCCAGCCTCTTCCCTCATGCCCGCCGGATCTTTGTGCCTCCATGCCATTGAGAAATCTGTGCATGTAGACTGATTTCCCGTTGTGACCTTGATTCCGTTCTTAACTTTGCTCCTTTGCTGCCTGTCGTGACCTTCCGTTACGTCCCCGACTCTGATCCTGTGCTGCCTGTCCTGATCTCCTGCCTTTCCCTGACTCTGTCTCTTCCTCACGATTCGCCTCCTTGCCTTGGCCACCAGTGCGGATAAAATCGTGCCTGTGGAGCGACCTGGTGGTACCATGCCTTAGCCAAGTCTAGCCTGCTTTGCAACGGCCTCTGGTGAAAACCGGGTACCACTTAGACTCTGCTTCTAGGTGTCAGCTTGCGTCATCGTCCGCGGTGGTTCACTGGGTGCTTTACCCCTGAATCCTGACAGATATAATATAACAAATAAGCTATATCGCTATTCATAGCAGAGCTATGTTCGGTAGCCCCAAGAAATAACTATGCGCATAGTTTAAAAAATACCAAACCCGCCATAGCTATACTTGGCCCTTTTTTTTTTCCTTATGTCTATTTATATTCCTTTTTTTTTTTTTTGCATTGTACAAGTGATTCTATTTGAACGTGACTGCAGTACTGTATGTTTCACTTTGAGATTTAATTTAACACCTAAACAGCTGCCTAGAATTGAAAAAATCCTTGGGGGTTTTAGTATTTTCCTCAGAAAGTGAATCACGGAAGGCTAATGTATGTTTCCTTTCTAGTGTTAGTTTGCTGTTTGACAAATGCTTTTTACACAGACAGGCATGGAAATGAATTTGTTACTCATACTCATTAGAGTCCCCCCTTTGGATCGTAAAGGAGAAAGGTGCACTTAAAGTTTTCCATCATAATGACATGTGAACAGACAATGCCAATGTTCTATTGCTGTTTTCATTAAATTAGCTTGCTCACTTTGCCCTTATTCCTTCTTTTGTGTTCTTCAAAGGAATAACGTAGATTGCAAATACATTGAGTACGAAAACAAAAAATGACATCCATTTTCCTGATCTGCCACTTAAAATAAATTTGTTGTGTTTTAAAATAACATATATTTGAACAGGAATATCAGATCAAAGGATAAAACACTTCTCGTTTTCAATCTTGAGGCTTTGAAAAGTAAGTGCTCTGACAGTTTTTCCCAAATATAACAGTAGACATGTCAGCAGGATCCTCAACAATTTGCATTGTTAGTTTAAGCAGTTTGTGATAGCTGTAGAAAGGTGCGCACAACATCTGATGGTTCCTGTTGTTCTACAAATTGCTAGAATATTTTGGCTACAGCAGTAATGAGCAGAAGCTTTCGAGCTGAACGCAAAGGTAGAAATGAGTGATATTTTATAGGAAATGCTCATGCATAGAGGGATATAGATTTGACAGACAACACTGAATTGTGCTACAGTATTAAAAGTGCAATTAGTTTGTGTTTACAAAGAAAATACACTATGGAGATTTTTACCAATTGCATAAATTTGGGCTATGTTAAAGGAAATCTGTTTCCAGTGACTTCCCTACAAATCACACACAGTACCTTTTAGAAGTGTTCATATATATTTTATTGATGGCTCTATCCATGGGATGAGAGCCACCATTCTATTAAAAAAGACTGTTATAGATGCTAAAGATCAAGGCATGGAGGATGAGCACCCTCCCCCAGTAATTCTCTTCAGCGAGTCACTCTTAGCCAGCATCTCTCTCAACTCCCCCGTTAGCCCCTCCCTTATTTCTCAGGGGGGCCAGATTAGAAGCGTCAGTAGCAGTTAGGAGGCAAGTTAGCTTGACTGTATGGTGGTGTTTCTCCACTTCTTTGACTGCATCTTTAGTAACAGAGGGCATCAATACAATTTAGAAGAATCTAAGCCAATGAATAGAGGTATCAGTGAAAAAGTATAAAGACATCTAAAAGGTACTGTGTGTGGTTTGTGTGTTTTCATGTGTGTGTGTGTGTGGGGGGGGGGTTCATGTGACATGTTCCCTTTAAGGTCGGATGGCCCAGAATTTTTCCATTATGTATTTTGTGCTAATCATATTTATAATATGCTTGGAAAACAGATGTATACAGTTTCATAAAATGATCACTATACTATAGCAAATCATGTTAAAGGCCAAAACATTTCCTTTAATTTCCAAAAATTTAAAACAATCATACCTGTACATATAAACACATGATCCTATTTGACAATAAACCTTGCCTGTGTATAGCAGCATCTTCTTATGTTATGGTCCCTTCCTCAACCATATGAGCTGACCATACTTTTTCTCACTAAATTTTTTTTAATTTTCTTTAGAAAGATCTTAGTGGTTTTTGGTATAAATAATAATGATGATTATAATGTGTCATTTTATGCCTCTCTCTCTCTCTCTCTCTCTCTACATACATATAATATCCAAAGAGTTTTAACTCATATGTAAAGGACATAGAAAAATGCACACAGGCATCTGTCCCCAGACATCTATCAGGCACAGATTTGTTTATTGGACATCTGGGAGTTTTAGAATAATTAAGGATTTATCTCAGGTTCTGCATGTGTTTTCCTTATTAATAATTTATCTTCCTCTCCTTAACATCTAGAATTTCTTCTTGACAATCAATTAAGACGTTTCACAGAGACATTTCCCAGTGAGCCTTTCTAGCCTGTGCCATACACCTACTAGAGAAGATTTTTTTGAGAGTAGATTGGTAAAGGTAAAATGCAGTAAAATTAAATTATATATATATATCCATTTTTTTTCATTTGTTCTAGTGCATCAAAATTTTAATTCTGCAAATAGTTTACAAAATAAAAATTAAATCATACTATTTTGTGCCCCTAACGGCCACCTAAATCTATGAATAAATTCTGATTCAGCAGTCATGTACTAGAAGCAGTACAAGGAAATAGCACTTAACTGTAGAATTTCACTAAATGTAGGTTTCTGGAGTGCTACATTCAGGATACTATAATAACAATTATTCTAGAATGGAATAATAACAATAATTGCAGATACCACCTTTGATGTTATTTTTGTTATTTTTCTGAAATATCGACAGCGTAATCTAAGTTTCGCACTCATGTTAGTCTTCAATCGTTTTTGTTATGTGATTTCATGGGCGTCATCAAAAGTGGATGAATGTTTACAATAATTGTGCTACCTAAAAGAAAGTTCAAAGTATTAAATAATATTGTTTCCCCATAAGAAGTTACAACTCTGCCTGAAAGAGCAACAGAGGGAGGAATTCAGGACTCCCTTTGGGAAGAATAGTAACTAGAGCAAGCATTAAATATGTAAGAGCACATTAGGCATGATTAAAGATTAATTCAGTGTCACCGACCTTGCTCAGGATCATTGTGGGTCATGGAAGTGCCCTAACAATTATGTTTATTGTTTTTTTTTTTCATTAACACTTTTCTAATTAGCAAAATGCAGAAGACATTGGAGATCCGAATGCAACTTACAATATGGAAAACTAACCATTCTACTTTTATTAAAAGCAGTGTTATATCTCCACTGGGAATCCTCCTTAAAATCCCACATAATATTTGGAAATTATCCAGAACATTCAGTGAATTACTTAATTTTAGAAGAAAATGAATTAAGTTAGTTGCATTCATTTACCCAGGGATTTCACATTGCAAATGAGTTAAAACTTTGGTAAACTCCCAGAGAATACAGACTGACGTGCACACGTATATCAGTGCTGAGATGAGTAATATGACATTTAAGAATAATGGGATGTGATTCTTTCTGCCAGATACAGCAGTAACACAAGTTCTCAAAATCCTAGTAGGTTTTCTGTTTTATACATTAGAAACAAGAAAAGGAAGTAGGAAAACATTATATATTGTCAATCTATTGCCATTATCTATTGCCATTAAGTAATAACATGAACATAGGAAAACCATTACGTTATAAACTCTACATTTCAAGAAAATAAAGAGGCATTATGGCTTCAGTTATTACATTTTTTTCATTATGAAAAGATACTTGTGTATCAATCCTGTTTTCAAGAACTCTTGTTTACATTTAGGACAACAAATCTGCCTGGGTTATCTCATCCAGCCCATAAGTGCAAAGCAAGACATCGGGAGACAAACTATGATTTACAGGCAGTCCCCGGGTTACGTGGAGGATAGGTTTTGTAGGTTTGTTCTTAAGTTGAATTTGTATGTAAGTCAGAACTGTATATTTTATAATTGTAGCCCCAGACAAATTTCTTTTGGTCTCTGTGACAATTAGATTTTCAAAATGTTGGGTTGTCATAACCAGGATTAACAATAAACCTTAATTGCAGCCGCCTTTAATAACTGTTAGAGCTGTTTATTGTAGCCTAAAGCTAAAGTACAGTAAATTACCAGTTACCAGAGGTCCATTTGTCACAAGAGGTAGTCCGTAAGTCGGGTGTTCTTAAGTAGGGGACCACCTGTATGTGCTATTAGGGTCATGATCCTGTAATTTCTGTATAAAACAAGGAAAGGTTCTTAATAGAGGGAAGTATGGATCATGAAGTATTAAATAATACAAATACTTACAGGTATTTGCAAAACATTGGGAGTTATTTATCTTATCTCTGTTTCTTTTGCTTAATTTTTGACTGCCTTTTTTCCATCTGGTACCTTGGTAATTTATCAATCTCACTTTTTCCTTGTGTTAAATGAGTTTTCAGATCTCTTTTTGAGACATTTGTTACAAATGTTGCAAAAATGTCGCACAAATGTTGCAAGTCATTTCTTTTCATTTTTCCTTAAGCAGATTTTGCTGGAACAGAACTCAGGTGCTATGTCGCATTGGTTGAGGCCCTAATATAGAAGAGAACTAAAAACCTCCAAAGGGTGGACCTATTTTAAATACTAGACCCCTCAAGAATTGCAGTACGACTATATTTGGGGGCACAATATACAGTTGTTAAAGATTTATTAGCTTTTTTTGGAAGAAGGTCGCAAAAAAATCTATTCAGTAATTGATTTTTACTTTTTTTTGTATTTTATACACCAAATACCATAGATAGCATGTTACTTATGTTTTATGGATCAGTAAGAGCTTTTTTATGTTTGACTTGTTCTACAAAATAAAAACTAAAATAAGAAAAATCCTTTCATTTTGCATTGGTGCGTACTAAGCGGCATAATAGTTTTTATTGTTTTGTTAAAAGAGCTGTTTTAGGGCTTATTTTTTGCTGTAGAAGTTGTAATTTTTATTGGTATCATGCAGAGGTTGTCATATGCAGCTGGCCTCCTGCACGGATCACATAGGCTCTGTTTCTGAGCCTGTGGGATCCACATGATGTTGGGGAATGTCATGGTGGCCCAAACAGAAGCTCCCCATGACGTTCCCAATGTAATGGTGGCATAAGGGCTTGAAATAAATCTACAGTCTGGAATATACTTTGATTTGTACAATTATGGGTTCTTTTAGGCAAAAAAAAGACTTTTAAAAATATTTTGATTGCTACTCAGGACCTCTCTGCAATATCCTTTGGGGGCTATGGCTGTTACATGCCCCCGGGGCACTGCTATCACGGTCTCCATGTCTGTAGATTCCAGATGGTAGTTTTATTTTAAACATATAATAACTTACTATAGATTCATATAATGGTGCAAAAATGCATTGACATTATGTATGAGGTAAAAAAAATAGGTCATAGATCTTCCTTTGCATCACTTTCGGCTTCTTTCCATTCATGTTTTTTGAGGCACAGAAATATGTAGTCCTCCAAAAATGGATTCAGTGAAATGTATTTCCTAACATTATATAACATGGATGTGAATGGATTGTGCTTTCCTTTTAATGTAAAAAATAATATAAAACTCTTTACATGCATCAACTGGCTGGGCGGGCTGCAAACCTGTCACCCTGAAAACGGCAATAGTAGCTGCTTACTAGAGTAAGCAGCTCCCAGTGCTAAAACAGAACAGATGTGTTACAATGTTAGCTTGATCAGAAACCTCTGATTACGCTAGCAGACACTGCTGCTTTGTACAAAAGAAACGCTGGACCGCTCTCAATGCGATCCGGCGAATTCATCAAGGGGCGGTCTGAGGCGCTGCCTCTTCCCCGAACCACCACGCTCACTCCATAGGCCAGCGGTGACTGCCACTCGTCATGCAGCAGTCACTGCCCCTAATCCCGCCCCCTCATGAATACGCTCCAGTCCAGTGGTTTTAGCCTACAGTGCAGCGGTGCTTGTTAGCGTTATCGGAGGTTTCTGATAAAGCTAACATTGTAACAGTGCTGCGTTTGTTTTAGCACTAGGAACTGCTTACTTTAGTAAGCAGCTCTTAGTGCCGTTTTTCAGAGTGACAGGTCATCTTTAAGAATGCAGCCATACAAGTAGATGTATAAAATTAGACCCAATGGGGCACATTTACAAAGAATGTAGGAAACTGCACTAAAAGTTCTATTTCCGTGTATAATGCTGGGTGCGCCCGATTCATTAAGAACGTGCACCAGAAATCATGAATCTGTCACTTCCCTGCACTGCCCGACAGAATTCACTAATTTATTTTTAGTGCACCTTTAACATGTACCGTGCAACAGACTTTGCATGTTAAATCTGGCATACGGTCTGACTGAGGACCGGAACGCCCCCTAATTTGTCAGATGGTGTTTACGCCAGAAAAAACGCGCAAGTCCATCAGAAAATTGGTGCAAAGCCCTTAGTTAATGTGCCCCTATATTTAAAAGAATTGCCAAATTAAATCAAGTAGCTCATGTTGGGAAATGATTTGGAACTTCTATTACAGCACCTCTGGTTTGTTTACATAACTGTATGGTGCAGGTTGAACCACTTCAACTCAGTCAAAGACCTTTCCATTAAGCTATAGTTTCTTACTCATCATCCTGGATTATAGGGAATCTGTCCTCACTGTACTGCTCCACAGCTCCTCCTCTCTGCTATAAGTCACTTATATAGAGGTCACATATTTAACCCCTTAACTACCAGCAGGCACTTTTTCATTTTTTGTGTTTCCATTTTTCAAAGTCTTCAAAAATGAATCCTTTTTTCAATTTTTCCATGTAAAGAGCTGTGTGATGACTTGTTTTCTGCATAACAGATTGCACTTCATAGTGAAAGTATTTAATACTCCATACTGTGTATGAGAAAGTGGGAAATAATGCTTTGAAATTGGTGAAAAAATGTATTTGCACCATTTTTGTGTTTGCTTCATTTTTATGGCTTTCACTGTGTGCACCAAATGACATGTCTGATTTAATCTTTGGGTCGGTACAATCACATGTATAATCTATATACCTTATTTTTCTTACTATAAGATGCTTCTTACTATAGGACGCACCCCAGATTTAGGCTTCCAAAAAAGGAAAAATATATTTTACACCAATTAAAATATCCCTGTTGGCACACATAGCTCTGCAGCATCCATACATTTACACACACAGCCCTGCATCATCCATACAGTTACATGCACAGCTTTGCATCATCCATGCAGTTACACACACAGCTCAGCTATACACACAGACCCCCCCCCCCCACACACACACTTCCCCCATTTCCCTATCCCCCTATTGCCCAATTCCCCTATTTCTCTATTCCAACCTTGGCTGGCTGGAAGCTGAATGCAGCGCGTTTTCCTGCTCCTGTTTGTTTACATGGGGCAGGGACCATAAAGATAGCAGCGCCATATGCCAGGAGGGCGCTGGGAGGTAAGTACATGTTTATTTTTTTTACCCGCCCCATCCTGGCCACCAATGTGGTTTTTTATACCCTTTAACCTAAGTTGTCTTATTGATTCCCCCATATACTGCCACACTAAAGTCATTTTTCACATGATCTATTTGACCTTTTACAATGTGCCACTAACACATTGTAACAGATCTTCAGGAATCAAACAGTCTAGGATCTCACTAAAAGCAATTAAAGAGTTAACACCCATGATCAGTGCAGCAAAAACCCACCTTGCATGGAGATGTCTCAGTTTGTGAGCCCTCTCCACCTCCGACACGTGACATATAGATATGGCACACATCGGTAAGGAGTTATAATTATTATAGCAGTTGCACAGGCGGAAGGAGCACAGGTGCAGTAGTACATTGTAGAGATCTCCCAAACCAATGCACCAGACACTCCGACTCTCACAACCACACAGGAAATTAAATGCCTGCCACTATTAACAGTCCTGCCACTACAAAAACACACATTGAAATGTAGAACTACAGATAAATTCTCTAAACTGATAATAACTGTGATGTACAGTAAATAGGTGAGTAGTTTAGGATACATTAAGAAAGAATTCTGTCATATAAAAGTATACAGACAACCATTCCCTGCATCATCCCCATAAATAAAAAAAAAAGCATCTTTGGAATATAATCTGACCCACAGATAATTATAATGTAACTGTCAAAGAGAGACTTTAACATTTCAAAGATCATTTTCTCATTAGCTAGTTTTAATTAGAATTTCCCATTGTAATCATTACAGTAATGTCATTTTTCTCATGAATTATTCATAAAGTCATGTTTTGTTTGTAATATTTTTATATACATATTAGTGTTTTCAATGATTTTTTAATCTGCCTTTTAGAAATTCACATCCTGAAACCAAAGAAGGTCAAGATTAAAAATGAATTATTATATTAGGTTTTATGGAACACATTAACGTTACTCTTCAATTTCATTTAATTAGAGTTCTCTCCGTGATAAAGAAGGTCAGAGATCAGAAAGGCATCTAGTGCATACAGTAAGATGTATTTGCATCTGATATGTAATTTAGGCAATTTATTTTTCAGAAATACTGAATGTCTATTGCATATAAAGGCAAGTAACAATGCAGACATAAAATATGGTATGAAAGTAGGGAATGTACATAGCTTAGCTGAATATTTAGTTTTTTTACAATTTCATTTTGTTTTATAAACTATTTTCCAAATATTTGGACATTGATGAGATCTAAATTACACATTAGAATGATATTATGGGCACATTTTGTGAGTATAAAAAATATACAATTGTTAGACTCCATTGTCTTATCGTAAAGATTTTTTAATTCTCTTCAAAAGCGAGCAAAATGAAACTTTCCTCATAAAAAAATTAAAAAAAAATCCATATTCTTTACAGTATATTTCCAGAGAAAATGTGCAGAAGTTCATTTTGTACCATTTAATTATTTAACATTCTGTAAAAATATCACACTGGTGTTTTATGCTCATTAATGAAAGTGAAATATGAAGAGTATAATAAAATAAATCCAGTTTAACATTCAAAATAATAGAACACTGTAACGAACCACATTGATTTACTGATGGAAAATCTTTTTTATTGCTACTTTTTCTTCTCAGCACACTCACGAGCACAAGAAGTGTAGCTGCAATGGAATTATTTTCCTACATAGATGGTAATTCTCTGGTGCTCTGGTAAATTAATTAGGATAATTAATGATAATGAGTTATATATAAATATATATGACCTATAGAAGGATGAAGAGGGTATGAAGACTAAACAGGTTATTTAAAATGCAGTCAAATTAGCTGTAGAGATTTTTTTGACCAATAGGGTAAAACAATCACCTACTGGGTGCTAACAAGGATGTTACCCTTGAAATGCAGGTGGGGTCGGTGCGCAACGACCAGAGAATTACTATCCTCTGGAAAAATGGTGGTGCTCATGCCCCTCCAGCATTCAAAGAGTATATGCGTTTGAAAGATGCCAGGTGTTACCAAACACCGAACCAGAACTTGAGGCTGAAGTCCTGCAGTGTTTGCCATGAATCTGACCATAGGGAGATCAACTTCCAAGTTGACTTGAGGAGTAAAGGTAAGTTGCATCACATGCCAATCTGCAAAGATGAAGCAGCACTATCTTGAATTTCACCGATAAGAACAGGGTAACACTATGTCAATCTGGAAAATATCACTTTAGAGGAGAGTTGTGCCTTGTCTTAAAGAACCTAAGCCCCTGCAGTAGTTTTTTTCAGTACAAGTTAAGGGACGTTGCACCTATGTTTTGTCGTTGGGAGGTTGGGCTTGGGCAATAAATCTGATAACTGAGTGTTGTTTTCTTTTTGACTTCTTTGTGTCAGCAAGTTTAGAGAAGGTTTCTCCCCGTAATTTTTTTAAAATGAGTATTTCCCTGTTGATAGCATTTCCCTTTCTTTCAGGACCTTGTTGGATCTACCAATGATGTGTCTGATTTGTCAGTGAATGTAGTCGTGAAGAGCTTATTGAAATGATACCTCCATAATGCTCAAGAAGACAAGTAAGTAATAAGGGTGAACATTTCTCCAAATGGAGAAATTATTTTTTAAAAAATAATCTAAAGTTACTGATAAAGACTGTCAGGTAAATATACAGAAGATACAGACTCCTGGCATTTGATATGATACCATATAAAAGAGCATCATGGCTGTTACATATATCAAAGATATTTGGAAAAAATATGAAAGCAGTGTTATGGATATCTATGGATGTTTCTTATTTCCCTCCTTCCACAAGGCTTATTTTTTTGATGTCTCTGTTTACAGAACTATAATATGTAAATGGATGACCGTGTTTCTGACCTTTGCGGTCCTTAGTCGTAGATCTACGACTAAGGACCGCAAAGGTCAGAAACGCGTCAGATTTTATTCCAATTCCTGTCACCGCTGTTTCCACGCACAAATAAAGTTTTCTTACTTTTGGATAAAAGCAAGTCAGAGTGCGATCCTCATCCTTCATCCATTTACATTTGTTCACGAGAGAGGAAAGGGGCGTCCTTGGAGGTTCACGCACCGGGAGTAGAGCAGGTCTGTAATATGTGATCATAGATCACTATCATCAGAACTATAATATGGCTTGACATCTGTGGGACAATATGTACCTCCTATTGGCAATTTAGTGTTCTATGCCAAGTACTGGAAAGCTGGTAAAACATCTAATAGACACATCCCCTTTATTCTTGGGGTCAGTATGATCACACAGAGACTAAATTTATATAGTTTGGGTATATCTTAATACCTTTACTAATGAGTATTGGCACCCAAAACTTTTTCACACTTTAGTGAGTTGAGCTGGGCAAGTTGTAATTTTTTGCAGGATATGGTGCTTTTTTCATCTATACCATTTTACAACTATACAACTTTTTAATTACTTTACATTCAAAATGTTATGGATTGCAGAATGGTAGAAAAGTGTCACTTTGGACATTTTAACAATTTTGTCCATTACAGAATTC
Organism: Engystomops pustulosus; assembly: GCA_019512145.1. NCBI lineage: Eukaryota > Metazoa > Chordata > Amphibia > Anura > Leptodactylidae > Engystomops > Engystomops pustulosus. The sequence goes on from CM033642.1 coordinate 58,948,081, forward strand.
ACAGCCAGATTTATGGTTAAAAGATGGCAGAAAACTGGCACAGGTAAATAGAAATTTACACCAGCATATACAAATAAAGACGGAACTAGGGAAGGGGGGGTTGCCTCAAAGATCTCGAACTCATGCATAGTAAACCCTGAGGTTAAAAAGAGTTGGTCACCTAATCAAAATGCAATTATTTCAAAAGGGGAGGTATTTACATCAAAAACTGTTGTTTAATAAATATATCTTAAATCACTTACAAAAATAGTGCCACTGCAAAAAATACTTAAAACCCACAATAATATATATGAATCCAGAGGGTCATAGACAAATCCAACTATATATATGGAAAATGGTGAGTTTCGGGAGCTGTGCCAGAAAGAGCCAAGCAGGTGGAGTCAGATGACTAACTGATCTTATTATACCTGATACAGAAACTGGACCCTAAGACGGAACCCAAATAACTCCCAGTCTATCCCTAAGAATTTGGGCAGCCCTATGCTATCTCATTAAGAATATCTTCGGTCATCCCAACATGTTTCTAGAGTGGTGTAAAGCCAGAGCTTTCATAGGGAGCTGTAAACATAGAGGTCTACTGTCTACAGGAATATAACAGTGGCCATAGTCACAAAACAGTAGTGTGTGTGGAGTACAAGTCAGCAGCATTAGCCACTGAAACCCGGGATTTAAATATGATGGAAACTCCTCCCTAGATCTCACCCATGATAGCAGATTGCTGAGCCATCATGAGGAGGCCAATAAAATCAGAGCAAGCTCAGCAAACTCAGCAATCAGTAGTGAGTTACTATAAGAGGTTGTGGTACAGGAACTCCTCACTGATGATACGTTGCCTTCATCACAGGAGGGCAATGCAATAAGATCCCTATCTGAACATCTAATGGTCTCTTGCAAACCAACATCTGCATGAAGACCACCACAACCAATGCACTGCTACGGTGGGAAAGCAGTCATCCTTATCCTCTGAATAGGTATACCCAGTGACCAGTACCTCAGGCGTAGAAGTACATGGGACATTACAAGGGGGAATGTTTCACTATTTTCTCTTTGTTGCATGCGTTTTTGTGCTGGGTTGGTGTCCTATTATGCATCCATTGTATTGTATACCTTGCCCTGCAGCATAATCTATGACTTTTTGTGCCTAAAATGTTGCATATCCCTAGTGTGACATTTTACATAAAAGTTACATAAAATATGCGGAACCGGACCAGACCATTACCATAGTTGCATGGGCTTTTGCGATGCTTGTTGTGACATTAGTTGAAGCAAGTTTGAGTGCACGTTGCACAGATGTCACAACAAGCACTGAAAAAACTCAAGAGCTACAAATTATTCACAACAAAAAAGTATGAATTAGTGTCTGCTCACCCATGGGTCAAGTAGCTCGAATCCATGCCATGCAGCGATGTTAATAGTGTGGTCTGGTCCTGCAGAAGTACAGTTAAATAAAATTGCAGAAGAAATCCATCGGCATCAGGCAAAATGAGTAAAAATAATGTATACATTTATTGGAAAAACATTAATACAGTAGTTCCATAGAAAAAAAAAAAAACAGGCAATGCTTTTTACACCTGGACCTAGGTATGAATAAGGACTAGAGATGAGCGAGCACTAAAATGCTCGGGTACTCGTTATTCGAGACAAACTTTTCCCGATGCTCGAGTGCTCGTCTCGAATAACGAGCCCCATTGAAGTCAATGGGAGACTCAAGCATTTTTCAAGGGGACCAAGGCTCTGCACAGGGAAGCTTGGCCAAACACCTGGGAACCTCAGAAAAGGATGGAAACACCACGGAAATGGACAGGAAACAGCAGGGGCAGCATGCATGGATGCCTCTGAGGCTGCTTAATCGCACCATTATGCCAAAATTATGGGCAACAGCATGGCCATGACAGAGTGACAGAATGAAGCTAGATAGCATCTAAAACATCCAATAATTGACCCTGACACTATAGGGGACGGCATGCAGAGGCAGCGGCAGCAGCGGCAGGCTAGAGAGTGGCATGGCGACATACCCTAAATGGACTCAGGCTTCAAACCAATGGGTGGCAGAGAGGAACCAAAGGAGGTGAGCAAGAAGCGCTCAAATAATATCGGTACATGATAAAAGTTTGCCAGTATATTTTGTGGATTACACAGCAGGGTGGCGACAAAGTTAACATGGAAGCCATGAAAACAACCCAAAATTCTGCCTGACACAGCTCGTTTGATAAGGGGACCATGTATGGAGGCAGTGAACTAGTAGTAGATTAAAGGTGCTGCAGTTAAAACTATGTTAGTTGGATCTTGGCATGGAGCTGGCGCTCCGCTGCCAGAACAGGTCTGCTCTGGTAGTATTCACTTTTAAGGGTTTATTCAGGGGGGGTCTCGTTAGTATTATACGTCGCTCCGGGGGTCTCTAGTATTATGACGTCTGCTCAGGTGGTCTATACTATTGTTAAGTTCTGATCCAGGGGTCTCTCTATTATAAGTCTGACCAGGGGTCTATATATTATACGTCTGCTCCAGGGTCTTCACTATTATGCGTATGCTCTGGGTTACCCGCTAGTTCGTCTGTTTACCAGGGTCTCATATTACAGGTCGGCTCCAGGTGGCACACGTATTATAGGTCTGTTCTGGGTTCTCCTGTATGGGTCCGACAGTGGGGTCTCCACGTATTGATTGACATATGCTGTGGAAGGGGGATCTCAGAATTATTGTTTGTTTGTGTACTGGTATTTTTAGTCCTGCTCTGGGGTCTGTAGTAGTACTGTACAATGCAGTATTTGGTTCTGGGTTGGTGTATTGGTGGTTACTGTGGTTTTTGGAACATCCAAGGTTCTGTGAATATGGTAGTGATGCTCCTTTAAGTTGAGTGGTATGTAATTGTGGTTGCCTCGACTGTAGAGGTTGTCACCCCTGATCTATAAACTTGGGTCATTGATTAATTAATGAATTTAGAACACATGGATTAAAAGCAAAGTTCTAAAAAAAGAACCCAGGTGATTGATTCAAGTAACAAATGTTAAAATTTGTAAGCCATAGCTGACATAGGCAGTAAAAAATATGCAGAAACATGGAGTCAGCCCAATTCATCCAAAGTATTCATATTCTAAACCTGAATCTGTTGCCTGGCACCGTGTTGAGGTAATGTGATGGGGTCGAGAAGCAGAGAATGCTAGGAACACCTAAGTGTATCTGCCCCTCCTATTAGAATGATGATGCCCGAAGAAATGAGTGAAAGAAGACAGATTACCATGTAATGTTCCTGAGCAAGAAGAAATACAGCTGGATTGTATTTCTGACCTGAAAGAGCATCAGGCTACACTGCATATTTTCTAGGAAACTTGCAGCAGAGGTGATTTGGAAAATTTTAAAAGATACCAAGTTTTTGCTACCTCTATATAACAATACCTGAATATATTTAAAGAACATATCTTGTACTTAACCCAGCGGACTTGCTGTATATAATGCCCGGTACATCAAAATATATGGCAGAGGCCCCTCTTCTTTCTCCTTATTGCCGCATTGCAGCTATGAGCAGAGGTGAAGGGAAGGTTGCAGGTGATCAGAGAAAGTGATTTTATATGATTAGAGGGTGAAGGAAAATAAGGAGGTAATAGGGGCATTGTAAATTAACGGGGGGTTCAGAAGTGGGACAAGAATGGAGAAATAGTTGCTTTCTAAACCAATAACCAACACTGACTTTAGAGCACTGGCTTTCTTAAAAAAAAGAAAGAAAAAAACTGAGTTTGTGGTACGACCATCAACAGGAAGATCCATTATCTATTTCAAACACTGTGTGATTACTTATTCAACTACGTCAGCTGGACTGGACTAAAGTTAACTTACAGGGGAAAATTGAGAAGCCCCAATTAATTGGGGGAATGTGCATGTGTGAAAAAATCAGTAATCTTTTGGTTAGTTTAGAGGATCTGGCGCATCATATGACAAAATTTATACTTGCAAACACTTGACCATTGGTGAATAAGGATCTAGAGGCCTCAATCCTCCTAAATGTTTGCCCTTAAAAAAAAATAACCCTTAACTAACTATGAAATCTGATGCTGGAATCTCTTGTCAGTCCATCATTGAAAACATCATCACTATGATAAAATTTATTGCTGTAAATTTCCATGTCAAAGAATACCTTTTATGTCACCACTATGCGATGTGACATTGTTGCCTGCTTGTGATTTGTAAACGAAAAGAAGGGAATGAATTGTTTTTATTTCTATCTGGTTGAGTATATCTAAAGCCATAGAACATAAGGGGAAAGACGCAAAACATTTACAATCTGCAACGTTCTACTTTTGTGTGGCTTAAGGATAACGAACAGTTAGCTATAATATTTTCCGTGTGGATTTTCCTTTGTATTACAGTGTCACTAAAATGATTGGATTTGTAAACCTGTTCATTAGGGACATGACCCGTTAAGCATTATCTATTTTGGTACTTTTTATACACTAGAGAGAGGCCCCTAATAATAGAAGGGATTCATTGAGTCCTATATAGGGAGGAACAGTCCCTATGCACTCCCTAGTATTCCTAAATAAGGATGCACAACCTTTATTGGCGGGTGTAGATCACACAAGTGGAGCACTACCTACTGCTCCTGCATTCGCCCAAAAATGCAGAAAATGAATGGACATGTTATTTCTCTGCTAAACTTGCCTTTTTTTACATGTGCATTTTAAGTGACTACACTTGTGAAAATCTTGCATGAAGTTTGCAAAAAAAAGTTTGTAATTTGCTGATTTCATGCCCATTTTTCCAAGAATTTGCGATCAGAGTGGAAAAAGAGGCTAAAAACACCAAATCTAATCCAAATCACAACAAACCATAAAGATTAACACCAAATCTGTGAAAAACGTAAAAAAAAAGACAGTGCTTATTATGTGGATTGCCACATTAACTTAATTACATCAGAGAAGATGCAAATAAAGAGACTATACAAAGCCAACTCTTTTTCTCTCAAAAAGTGAACATTGTACTTAACTATTTCTCTGGAAATTATTATTTTTTTTTATATAAGATGCAAAATCTTTATCATAAGCCTGCGTCTGATTTAAAGTCCCCCAAGAGATGAAAAACAGAAACTGGGTAGTTATGTGTGTTATGTGAGAAACCCAATCTTCACTGATTTCATTTAAAACAAGAATAATTCTACTATTTCCAGTTGTGTGGTAAGTTCTAGCAGTGAGCTGCAATCCATTGTTTTCAGTGGTCAGGCTCTGCACTGTCACTATCATTTTTTGTATCAGGACTCGCTCGTTCAGACAGCAGATCTTTCTCTTCGAATTTGTTGAGGTAGGGAAACTTATTCATTTCTGCAAAACCAAATAGTGTGATGTTTTACCCATATTCTACTTTCATGCAACATAACAGGTTTTTTTCATTTTTTAAACAGAAAACTTGTGTGCAGATCATAGCCACCAATCTGGACGGGTGTAACTATGGGAGTGGTCATTGGGATAAACAATAGCTCAATACAAAAATAAACAAAGACTAGGAAAGGGACTCGAAGGATATACCGTAAAAAAGTAGGCAATGTACAGCAAGCCTTTAGCACCTCTGCTGTAGATATCCATAATTCGTGTACCTTCATAAGTCTAGTGTGAGCTGTGAGTCTGAGTCACTGCGTGTGGTTGATCGTTTCTTCCTCCATTCCTGCCTAGCTCATCACATTCAGCAAGCTCCATTCTCTTCTGTTTCTGTCAGTTGTTTTCCATCTATTTTGTTGCCTATTCTTTGCTTCAGCTGCTCAGAATAAGGGAAAAGACAAACTTACACCAATACAAAAAGTACACCAAAGATTTACACGATGAAACTGGCAAGACTCTTAATCTGCAATAAAAAAAATGTATGTCAAATGTGGATGTAAGGAAAAGCAGTAAATGTCTTAAAAAAAGGGAAGATCTCGTTAACACATTCTGTTACATGAATTCAAGTAGTATGTAAAGGGTTCTCCTCCAAAATGCACAATTCATAAATGATCAAAGAGTTCTTTATACTTTTTAATCATTCTTGAGGGTTTAGATCCAAAAATTACAATCACGTGTGTTTGAGTGCCCATCAGAATCTCTAAAAAAATACCTGTCCCTCCAAAACTACCATTAATGAAATCTAAGAGAGTATTTCACTTTAGTTATCAGAATGGCTATCTGTAGGGAGATACAAGAGCTTATACCATTATTATTCATAGACTGTAAGTCGGGATGTATTTAAGGAAATCTGCCATTAAAATCACATCAGGATTAAACCAAGGCCACCTACTCCCCCCCCCCATAGATCAAGACACCATGCTATGTTTCTTATCCATGGCCTCATCCTTCCAAAATCAACTTTTAAAATAGCTAACCTAGCCCCTCGGTGATCTGGCTTATAGACGGTTGCTGGTCTCACCTTCTATACTCCCGCACCACTTGTGCAGTGAGCACTTCCTTTCTATAATCATGAGTAAGTGTCATTGATTCCATCATGCTAGAATTTTTGATGGTAGAAGATTTGTTTTAAATCAGGTCCTGGACGAGGGATAGGGAGAATGTTAGGCGATCACCTAATGGTGGATTGCTACTGGCGCCCCCACTCTCTGTGCGCTGAATGCAACCTTGTCCAACCCAGAGGTACAACACTGTTGTTATGCGATGGCACCTGGGTTGAAGAGTGAAAGAGGACTCATCTTATGACCAAGGACACCATCGCCTACTGTAATGGACTTCGCGGTCTGCGCCAGAAAATCTTGGGCAACCCTGAGCCAGTTGTAGGAGCGCAGGTTTGGTGAGAGAGTTAATTATTTAAAATGTTAGTTTGGCGTCCTGCATGTATACTGCTGGGGCAGTGTGGGGGTAACTATTATAATGCTGGGAATGCAGGGAGGCAAAACCTTATACTGCGGGGGGAATGCATGGAAGGCAACCTATATACTACTGGAGCATGAGTGAGGGTTATTCTACATGAATGGGGCATGTTGGGGGAGGTCATATATACTGCTGGGGGCAGTTGTGGGCTCCCTATAATTGCTGGTCATGTGTGGGGGAGTTACCATATGACTGATGGGGCATGTGTGGGGAACTATATATTGCTGGGGCTGTGTGGGGGCTTACTTTAAGTGAGCATTTGCGAGAGCCCGGGTGCTTAACTAATAATTGGGGGGCAGGTTCTGAGGCTTACCTATATACTGGGGGGGGGGATGTGCCGGGCCTATATATATAGACCTAAATGCTCTGCATCTAAAATAAATTATGAATGCCCTTGGTGCATGTGTTGCTTGTCTGCCGAGGGCACCAAAATGCCTCGCCCAGCCCCGCTTACAGTCCCTTGCCCATAAGCTTTTTTTGGGCAAATCACATGAGTCCGTCATCGCAATTGAAACTCTGACCACATAGCGGGCAACATTTACTAAAGAATGGGGAAATGACACTAAAGTGCCTGTCTGTTATAATGCTGGGTTGCGACAGATTCATTAAGAACGAGCGCCAAGCTTCCAGGTACTGGTCTGACAGAGTTCACCAATTGTTTGCAGTGCACCTTTAATTAGGGTCTGCAATAGACTTTGCATGTTAATTCTGATCACGGTCCGACTGAGCCACATGAAACCCCCTAATTTGTTCGGCATGGTGGTATTTGCAGCTGTGTTACAAAAAGGGTGCAACAAATAGTGGCGCAGACACTACTTAAATAAAAAACTGTGCAAGCAGTTACACCTAAAAGAAGTGCCAAGTCCGTCAGAAAACTGGCGCAAAGCCCTTAGTAAATGTGCCCCATAGTGTAAGTGTTTATCAATCAAAACAAAACCAATTTTTTTCCCACAGGGGTATCCATTGCGATGAATCAAAAAGTAGAGAGTGTCCGTTTTGATCCGAGTCCGGGGGGAAAAAAACGCCATGTGCGTCTCCAGGTGCCTGAAAAAAATATATCGCATTGCACTCAGATTTCATAAAAAATATCGAATATGTTGAGTTTTCTTCCTATTACTTTCCCCCACTCTCCCCCCCAACGACTAACTCGCGGCCCCTCCACTGCTTCCACTTCACTCTAACTGCGTGTACGACTCCGCATTAACACAAAATCCCCACACCCTTGCGTCCCCACCCCCCACTACACCCATCCCCTTCCGTATACCCCCCCATCCTACCTCCCGGCCCCTCCTATCTTGCCCCTGTTCCGATCACCTCTGTGAAACCAAACAAGAAAGTGATTAGGGCTTCTGGAGCAACATTTTGGAACCATTTTGCTCTGGCATTCCTTTTGCCAATCTTGGAAATTTGAGGGTCCAATGAACCTGGGACGGTGCGAAACTTGATTGCAATGGTCATGTGCATCCTTGACCTCTGGGACATCAAGGGGCAATGAATACCATGACCGAAATAAAAGAAGCAACCAGGGACGGAAATTTTTCTTCTTCTGACTGGACAAAAGTTTGAGGGGTCCCCAAAACTGAGCAAGTATTTGGTTGTTTTTTTAGGGTGGTTTTGGGAATGCATTGAGATGGAACTAAGTTGTTTTTTGGCTATGCATTACAGTTGATGATCAGAAAGATGTACCAGCACCTCTGCCAGGTGTATGCATGGCGCCAATAGAATATAGATAACCACTGCAAACCATCTTTTTAGGGACCGACACATGTCCCATATTGGTTCACCCCCCACTTATCGAACTATATCCCGCCCTTCTGATTCCCTTCTTACACCTGTATCTTCGTTCATTAAATGTGATTCTGCATTGGTATTGTTGTACCATTTGCACTTTATTATTTTTCTAGTTTATAGCAATTTTTTTTTAAGCAGCCAGTGTGAAAATTTAAACTGTGCCTGTTGGGCCACAATGTGGATAATTTATGTGGTTTCCAAAATTAAAAAACGGTTCACATAATGTTTGTGTCTTTTGCTAACATATATGCTTCAACACAAGCATCACACCCCAAAGATGTATGGTCAAGGACCCTTTAAGAATAATTTTGCCGGTTCTTATGTTTTTTTTTGAAACACAAGGAAAAAAAGAAAAACAGATCACACATGCATTACACTTGCCACAAGATTGCATTGACCAGCATTGCATCCGCAAGAAAAAACTGACACCAAAATTGGTGAAACTCGCACTGAGCAAAGTCGGTGATTTTTTGATGATTTCAACGTGGTATGGGCAGGTGCTCCTAATAGTGATTATAATAAATCTTACCATATACTGCAAAAACGTTGTAGTACAGTGTATGGTATTAAGGATCACAAGTTCAATATTTCAATTATGAACCAGTACTCCAGTGTATATAAAAGTGACCGATAGATAAATATTGAGTAGAGCATAAAGGATTCCGTTCCCATAGACCTTTACCATCTTTGTCATCCCTCTGTTACTTAATAGACGAAAAAAAAAGGTAAACTATAAATAAGGGGAAAGACATGTCGAAAAAGCCCTTTCATAACTGAAGATGCCTCAATAATCATTTTCTGTGTTGAGCTCCATAACATGTTAGGGTGTGCAGTGTTTCTGGAAAGTGCAGATGATACTTGGTATGACATTGCTGTGTCTGTAATGCTAAGTATTTCTGGTACATTGTTGGTATAGGACCATCTCACATTCTAACTCCTGCTGGTTAAGTAGTTACTCCATCTCCTTCTGAGACAATGCGATCCGAGAGATCCTTCCTTTCTTTAGTTGAACTATATCCTAATCAATGGCTGTTAATTTCTTAGAATAGGGATTTTTGGAATCTACGTAAAATATCAGAAAGATAATGACTAGAGATGAGCGAACACTAAAATGCTCGTGGTTACTAGTTTATCGAGAACGAACTGTTCCCGATGCTCGATGGCTCGTCCGAATAACGAACCCCATTGAAGTAAATGGGAGACTCGAGACATTTTCAAGGGGACCAAGGCTTGCACAGGGAAGCTTGGCCAAACACCTGGGAACCTCAGAAAGGATGGAAACACCACGGAAATGGAACAGGGAAACAGCAGGGGCAGCATGCATGGATGCCTCTGAGGCTGCTTATGCACCAGTATGCCGAAATTAGGCACAGCCATGGCCACATGACAGGTGACAGAATGAAGCTAGATAGCATGAAAACATCCAATAATGACCCGGACACTATAGGGGAGGCAGCAGAGGCAGACGGCAGCGGCAGAAGGCTAGAGAGTGGCATGGCGACATACCCTAATGGACTCAGGCTTCCAAACCAATGGGTGTCAGAGAGGAACAAAGGAGGTGAGCAAGAAGCGCTCAAATAATATCGGACATGATAAAAGGTTGCCAGTATATTTTGTGGATACCACAGCAGGTGTGGGGGGTGGCCGACAAAGTAACATGGAAGACATGCAAAACACCCCAAAATTCTGCTGGGGGGGGGGGGGGACACAGCTCGTTGAAAGGGGACCATGTATGCTTACCGTTCATGCCAGTCGCGCAACTGGCTGCCAGTGCTCCTTTCGAATACAGTTTAAAATATAATAAAACCCTCATCCATAAAGCTCTTGTATAATGCGGCACCCCCCTACCTCTCCTCTCTTATCTCAGTCTATCGCCCAACCCGTGCTCTTAGATCCGCCAGTGATCTTAGATGAACCTCTACCCAGTGCGGACCTCCACTAGCGTCTGCCAAGGATCTTCTCTTTAGAGCTGCACCAATTATATGGAATGCTCTGCCATGGGACTATAGACTAATACTAACCTCCAAAAATTTCACAACGTGCTCTTAAAAACCCATTCTTAGGCAAGCTATAACACTCATAACTGCATGAATTTGAACTCTTGTACTAACCCGTCCTGTGTCGTCCTCCCATCTGGTTATCCAGCAACCAAAACAGGCACCAGACTTCTCTGCAGTCCCATTCCCATGGACTGGTATATAAGATGACGGCCTGAGGGTCAAGCGACAGCAATTCCATTTATTATATTTTGTTTCGATTCCCTAAGAAGAATGGCTGACCATTTAAATATTCTTTTACCTAGTGTTACCCCATCATCTGCATAAACCGTAAGCTCTGGCGAGCAGGGACCTCACTCCTGTTGTTCCCATACAAATGTTGTGCTCTGTTAAATGACATTGATTTGGTGCCTATGATTGTAAAGCGCTACAGAATTGATGACGCGTATATAAATAAAGATTATTATTATTATATTATGGAGGCAGTGAACTAGTAGTAAGATTAAATAGTGCTGCAAAACATGTAGTTGGATCTTGGGATGGAGCTGGCGCTCTGCAGCCAGGCGAGCTTTTGCCAATCAAGCCCCTGTATTCTAGGCTACCCCCAAAAGCACTTCTAAGAACCTTTTGTTAAGATAAGTGTAGTAGGTTCTTATAGTAGGATATGGCTGGTGGTGAGGGGAATGTAAAACAGATGACGGCAGAAGCGCTGAAATAATATCCCTAAATGGTAAAAAGTTTGCAAGTATAGTATATTTTTGGATTACACAGAGGGTGGCGACAAAGTAAAAACTTTGATGTGGAATGCCCGTAATAGCTCTGGCGGGTGGGCCTTTTTTTTATCGCCTAGGCTCGCAGTTTCAGCACAGACTGCTGTCGCTTAGCGACGGCACTGCTGCTGTGCCTAGAGCTACAGACGGATGGCGCCATGCCCGGATGGTAATTCGGAGGAGGAGAGGGGAGGAGGGGAGTGGGGAGGAGGAGAGGTATAGTAGGGCCTTTGAGACCTGGACCGAGGTAGGTAGGCACCGCAATTCTCTGCGTCGGCAGTATAGACCAGCCCCAGGGTCAGACCGGTCCCAGCCTGCACAAGTTTAAGTGGAGTAGCGTTCTTCTAAGTTTGGATATGCCTTGGGTAGAGGGAAATGTAAACAGAATGCGCAAGAAGCGCATGATGCGCATGAGGCTGCGCTCCGCCTGCCAGGCGAGCTTTCGCCAATTCAAGCCCCTGTCTCTGGCTATCCCCAAACAGACACTTCTAAGACAACTTTTGTTTATAGATAAAGTGAGTAGCGTTCTTATAGGTTTAGGATATGCCGGGTGAGGGGAATAGTAACAGATGCCGCCAAGAAGCGCTGATGACGCCTGGAGCTGGCGCTCCGCTTGCCAGGCGAAGCTTCGCCAATTCAATATTCAAGCCCCTTTCTCTAGGCTACTCCCCAAACAGCCTGCTAAGAACTTTTGGTATAAGATCAAGTGTAGTAGCGTTCTTAGAAGTTTAGGATATGCGGGAGGGGGAATGTAAACAAGATGCCGACAAGAAGCGCATGATGCGCATTGGAGGGGCTGGCGCTCCGCTGCCAGGCGAGATTTCGCCAAGTCAAAGCCCCTGTCTCTAGGCTACTCCCCAAACAGCACTTCTAAGAACCTTTTGTATAAGATCAGTGTATAGTAGCGTTATTATAGTTTAGGATTATGCGGTCGTGAGGGGAATGTAAACAGAGGCCGCAAGAAGCGCGGAAATAATTATCCCTAAATGGTAAAGTTTTGCAGTAATTTTGTGGATAAACACAGCAGGGTGGCTGACCAAAGTTAACACTGTGAGTGGAATCCATGAAAACAACCAAATTTCTGCTGGACACACATCGTTTGATAAAGGGACGATGTAGGGAGGCAGCTTATATGGACGAAACTTTTGGACGGGTAGCAATTGGAGACAACGTATTTGGAGGTGATATGGAGACAATTTATTTTGGATAGTGCTGTATGTGGCAGTCCCAAACATTTTCAAACAGAGGAGCAGGTAGGGCCCTCCAGTCAAAAGGAATAGATTGAGTGCCTGTAGTGGAAGTCCCAAAAAGGTTTCAAACCAGAGAGCAGGTAGGTGGGCCCAGCCAGTAAAAGGAATAGATTGAGTGCCTGTTATGTGGCAGTCCCAAACATTTTCAAACCAGAGGAGCAGGCGGTGGCCCTGCCAGTAAAATGGGAATAGATTGAGTCCCTGTATGTGGCAGAAGTCCCAAAAATGTTTCAAACAGAGGAGCAGGTAGGGTGGCCCTGCAGTAAATGGACTAGTTGAGTGCCTGTTATGTGGGCACTCACAAAAATGGTTTCAAACAGAGGACCGGGTAGGTGGGCCCTCCAGGAAAAATAAATGCATGAAGAGTACTATAGCAAGAGCCAGTGGGCCCTGTCAAAAATAGCCATTTTCCTCGCTTTACTGTAAAAAAGAGGAGGAGAAGGAGGGGAAAAGAGGAGGAGGAGGAGTGGATCAATATTCAGGTTGAGTTTCCTTCACCTTGGAGATTGGAAATCTGAGAAATCCACCCTTTTATTCATTTGAATAGCGTAAGCATGTACAGCGCTGTCAGTCGACAGGCGTGTAACGCTTATCCGTGATGATTGCCACCAGATCGCACGTGTGACAACCCGCTCGGACAAGACGCTAGCGGCGGGCAGGCAAGAACTCCAAGGCGTTACAGCGCCAGTTCGTGTTTGCCCACATGTCCAGCTTTGAACCCAGTAGTTGAGGGAGCTGTGGTGATCATTTAGGACGTGGTTGGTCAGCTACGTTACTCCCTCACATCTTTCTGTAAAGATAACCTACTTGCCGAGGACGGGGGACAGGTGACAGTGTCCTTGCTGGGGTGCAATAAAAAGCTGGCAAAAGCCGTGTAAAGCGACCCTCTGCCAGTTGCTGGGACAAGCTGCATGCTCGCCTACTCTCCGCGATACTTTCTCGCAGAACATGCACTCGACGCTAGCGCTTTGTAGAAGGGGAAAAATGTTTCAGCTGTGCACCAGGGCCTGCTGGTATGCAGCATTTCACACTCCTTTCCTCTGCGAGGGTGAGAGTGGAAAGATTTGCTTGTTTGTACCGTGGGTCCAGGAGAGTGAAACACCAGTAATCGGGGAATAAATTCTTTGAAGCGAGGGTCAACGGGATAGGCAGGCCTAGCATGAAATCTGCCAGATGCGCCAGAGTACCAAGCGTTAAAGAATTTCACTCACCCTCACTGGCCTGCTGACTGTCCATTTACCTCCTACAACTCCTATTCTTCGGCCCATTAGCACGCGAACAGTAAAAGGGGACTCAACAATGGTCCCTCTTGTGTCTCACCAACATTCTCCTCCATCCTCCTCATCTCCTCCACCTCCACCTCATCCGATATGCGCTGAGAAGGAACAGACCTGATGGGCTTTGGCTATCAACAAGGGAATATTTCTTCCCCTGTCTCTTGTGACGAGCGCAAAGCTTCCGACTTTCATGCTGACCAGAAGCGTTTTTCAAACAGGCCAAAGAAGCGGGTGGTGAGGCTGATGATGGCGGACCCCCCATTCGCAACTGCACCATCTGTGTTGACTCCTCAAAGTTACTCAAGCCACCTGACAGATATTCAGACATACACGTCCACTCCTCATTGACCTAGACTTGCAGGAAGACTAGACTGAAACCTGGACTACAGTGCTGGGGAAGTTGACCATCTGGCAGTCTACAATCGCTCTGCGCTGATGGTAAACTCTGGAATAACATGGTCAGTGTGAATTCCACCTCGTGGCACGTGGGCAAACAGTCGGTGAGCGGGCCAGGTTGGAAGGGCGGCGGGCGCTGCGCTCCCTGAGCGTGGCAGCATCGGCTTAGGACTTATCTGAAATGCGCACAGATGGGAGCACACTTGTCGCAAATCAACAGATGGGGTCTGTCTTGAGGAGGAGGGAAACGCTGAAATATCAGATTTAACACATGGGCAAGGCAATGGCACCATGTGTACAAGCTTGCCGATGTTGCAGAGCCGCACCAGGTTAAGGCCGTTGTCCAAACACAACCATTACCTGCTGTACGGTTACGTTCGGTTGCCAGCCAAGATCAGTCTGCGCCGTGATGCCCTGAATACGTTCTTGTGGGGTCGTGGGCTTTATCGCCTAGGACCTCAGCGTTAGCGCACGCACTGCTGTCGATCTAGCGACGGCATGCTGCTGTGCCTAGAGCTACCGACGATGGCCGCCTGCCACGGATGGTAGTGCGGAGGGGAGGAGGTGGAGCGGGGGGTGGGAGGAGAGGAGAGCCGCATGTAGGCATTTGAGACCGGGACCGAGTAGGCCCCGCAATCATCGGCCGTCGGCAGTAATGACGCAGCACCAGGTGTCAGACTCGGGTCCCAGCCTCACCAGTAACCCAATGTGCACGTCAGAGATATATAGTGGCCCTGCCCGGCAGCACTCGTCCAAGTGTCGTGGTCAGGTGGACCTGTAAGAAATGCGGTTTGGTCAGGGCAACGGATGAGTTGTTCTGACACGTAGCTGGTGCAGGGCTGGGACGGCAATCGGGCAAATGGTACAGTGGCGGCTGGGTAACCGAAATACCAGGGGGCGGCCGCCCGCCATGAAGGTTGCGAAGGCCCGGTCTCTACTAGGCCTATAGGGCGGCATCTCCAGGTAAGCAATATGGATGATTTGTGCCTTTAAGGGCTTGGGTGCGGGTGGGTTGCACTTATTTATTTGGTTCCGCTCCAGCGCATGGGGTATGGAGAGCTGAACGTGGTGGATTGCTGGTGGAGGATAGGGAGGCCGACGATGGGGGTTTTGCGGCAGGGTTATGGGCGGGGGCTGACTAGCAGCTGACACAGGGTAAGGAGCAGTGGTGTGCACGGCACGGAGGGAAGGGCGTGTGCCCCCACCTGATTGGGTGGGTGTTTAGCATTCATATGCCTGCGACATATGGTGGTAGTTAAGCTAGGAGTGGTGGAAACCCTGATGAGCCTTATTGGCAAGAGTTGCACACCACAGTACGTCGGTCATCCGGTTGTTTCCTTAAAGAACTCCAGATTCTGAAATCAGCCACTCGCCGGGAGCCCTCGCCACGGGAGATTCATAGTGACCAATTGGCGCTGATGCCACTGCTCTGCCTATGCTCTCCGTCTGGCCCCACCACTGATCCTTCCAAACTGTTCTGCTAGTCGAGGACTTCACTCCGTCTCAGAAGACACTGTGTTCACCCGGGCATCTCAACCCAGCTGGGTCTGTCCACCATCTCCATCGACCCTCAGTCTGCTCCCCCCTCGGACTTCTAGCCCTGACAACAATTCACCACTGTCTGAACAACCGTGTCTCCTCAGTCTGGACACCTCGTTTACACACTTCTCCATACTCAGAAGGTCATCAACCCCACAGACTGGGAATGGTTGGAAAACCTGGGCATCGGAACAATTTGTGCCAGCGCAGACAACCGGACAAGTGGGTTTGTGACGTGGGAGGGCTCCAGAAAACAGGTCCTCAGAGTATGCCGGTTCAAATGCAAATGTTCCTGGGAGGGGCAGAACTGGGGAGTGGAGGAGGCTGAGGTGCAGGAGTGGAGGAGTGGCGATTTCGGTGACATGGGTGGAACTGGTGAAGACTGGACGGTGGTGGACAAAATTGCTCGAAGCATGTTGCAGCATCCACACATTCACTGTTCGCACTGTTCTGGCATCAACAGTGCTCTACCAGAGTCCCAGTAACTTCAGAATGAACCCCTAGGAGTGTAGCTTCTGCGGCGTCCACTGCTCCCTCATCAGAATGGTGGTGTCTCACCCGCCCCAGGACACGCCTCTGACCCCTGCAGTTAGTGGAGCCCATAGTTCCCGCCACTCGTCCTCTACCCCTAGCCTCAGGGTTAACAAGTTTTTAAAAATGAAGAGTTATAACTTTAATTTTTTTTTTTACTTTTTTTTTTTTTGTGTTTTTTTTTTTTTTTTTTTTGTTTTATTGGTTTTTATAAACCAAACAATGCGTACCTATGCTATGGCTTTTCTAGCCAAGTATCAAAGCCACACTACTATGCCAGATGAGATGCACCGAGTTAGTGCTATGAAACCAACCCCCTCTAAATTTTCCCACTTCGGTCTTTGCTATGGATATGTGCGCACTAAGCGCAGAACAACAGCGGTCGCAAGTCTCACTACAAAATGCTCAAGAATTGGCTAGTACAGTTTGCACCTCTGCAGAAAGTACAGCCGCCACCAGCAGATCAACCAGAAATCAAATATATAGAACGCTACTGTATGCGTAAGTAAGCTCTTTGTATTCTCCTATGGCTATTTTCTAGCCAAGTATCAAAGCACACTACTATGCCAGATGAGATGACACTGAGTTAGTGCCTAATTGAAATCCAACCCCTACTAAATTTTCCCACTTCGGTCTTTGCTATGGATATGTGTGCCACTAAGAGCTAAACACAACGGTAGCAAGTCCCCCTGCTAATTCCTCACAAAATGGTACTAGATGCAAATTAAAATAAAAAAAGTAGAACGTTATTGTAGCCCTAAGAAGGGCTGTTGGGTTCTTTGAGAATCACTCCTGCCTAACAGTAAGCTAATAGAACACCCTAACGCTTTCCCTGACCAGCAGCAGCTCTCTCCCTAGCGGCATCCAGACACAGAATGATCCGAGCAGCGCGGGCAGCGGCTAGTCTATCCCAGGGTCACCTGATCTGGCCAGCCAACCACTGCTATCGACGTGTAAGGGTACCACGTCATGCTGGGTGGAGTGCAGAGTCTCCTGGCTTGTGATTGGCTCTGTTTCTGGCCGCCAAAAAGCAAAACGGCGGGAGCTGCCATTTTCTCGAGCGGGCGAAGTATTCGTCCGAGCAACGAGCAGTTTCGAGTACCCTAATGCTCGACCGAGCATCAAGCTCGGACGAGCATGTTCGCTCATCTCTAATCATTAAGTAAAACAGGGCTTTAACCTTCACTAAATGGATAACTGAAAATAATCCATCTGCTGTGACATCTATAGCATGTATACAATGTATAAAAGATAGGAAATCACCACCATGTAATTGTAATTATGTAATTAACTTTATGGGGACAATACATATAGTGACCATGTAACACGTTAGTAGCAGAGACAATGCAAAGGTCTTCCCAGAACCTGTGAGACGAACCATCAAGGCTTATTTGTGCAGTGATTAGAGAAACTAGGACAAGAAAGAGTGGATATCAAGCGTAGAGTCTGGCGCTGTGCTCAGCTCGGTGGAATCACAGCCACATATCAGTAATCCAGGTGGAAGAGGAGGATTACAGGGAATCTACCATCAACAACAAGCATCATAAACACTTACATCCAGGAACTGTGATTGTGGGAATTATCTTATATTTGCTATCCGTGGCCTCGTTCCTTCTAATATCAAATTCAAGTGCTCATAATGAAGTGGACAAATGCTGAGAGAGTAGGGAAGGGATGAGACAGTGTAACAGCCTGTAAAGCCAGATCACAGGGGGCTAGGGTAGCCATAGAAGGAAGGCCATGGATTACAAATATAAGAAGATTACCACAGTCACGGTGCCTGGATCTATGAGTCTATAGATCTATCCCTGGTTTGATATGATGGATTTTGATTTCCTTTAAAAAAAAAATGGAAACTAGAGAATACGGTGACCCTACGTGGAATATGGACACAGAGTAATTGCCTTTAACCAACCATGCATAGAACTGAGAGAAGAATTAATCTGCAACCCATTTGTGCTAGGGTTCACCCAATGGTCCCTAATATAATCCTGTGCGCTTAAAAATGTCTTTTTTTTGGATTTTGAAATCAGAAAAGCTGTGACATCATCTATTGTCAGTAGTGATGTAATGACGGGTCAGTGTTATCTATATAGAGGTCATTGTACAGGGAGGGGGAGGAGATAAGCTGTGACATCATCTATTGTCAGTAGTGATGTAATGACAGGTCAGTGTTATCTATATAGAGGTCATTGTACAGGGAGGGGGAGGAGATAAGCTGTGACATCATCTATTGTCAGTAGTGATGTAATGATGGGTTAGTGTTATCTATATAGAGGTCATTGTACAGGGAGGGGGAGGAGATAAGCTGTGACATCATCTATTGTCAGTAGTGATGTAATGATGGGTCAGTGTTATCTATATAGAAGTAATTGTACAGGAAGGAGGAGGAGATAAGCTGTGACATCATCTATTGTCAGTAGTGATGTAATGATGGGTCAGTGTTATCTATATAGAGGTCATTGTACAGGGAGGGGCGGAGATAAGCTGTGACACCATCTATTGTCAGTAGTGATGTAATGATGGGTCAGTGTTATCTATATAGAGGTCATTGTACAGGGAGGAGGAGATAAGCTGTGACATCATCTATTGTCAGTAGTGATGTAATGATAGGTCAGTGTTATCTATATAGAGGTCATTGTACAGGAAGGAGGAGGAGATAAGCTGTGACATCATCTATTGTCAGTAGTGATGTAATGATGGGTCAGTGTTATCTATATAGAGGTCATTGTACAGGAAGGAGGAGGAGATAAGCTGTGACATCATCTATTATCAGTAGTGATGTAATGATGGGTCAGTGTTATCTATATAGAGGTCATTGTACAGGGAGGGGGAGGAGATAAGCTGTGACATCATCTATTGTCAGTAGTGATGTAATGATGGGTCAGTGTGATGGATCAGTGTTCTATAGGTCATTGGGGGCGATTTTTATATTGTTTTTTTTGGAGTGTAGTGCTGGATCTCCTGAAAGGGCAGTAAGATGAATAAATGTATGTTTTTACAAACCACCCCTTTAATTCTTTGTGCTGAGGGACACATCATCCTTATCCTTTTATTGTTTTCTAATTAATCTTGAGAAAAGTTTTGAGGTAACATTTCGGAAAAAAAACAACACTTTAACCTTCACACCACTGATTTTATTTGCATATGATTGTATTGTACCATCTGTTTTGCAAAATGGCATTTCAGAAAAGTAATCCTGCCGTTCTGTGTTTCTTCATCCAGCTTTGTTTGTCTCATTGTTTTGGAGGAAGTAATATGTAATGATTATCTCTATATGACAGTTCTATTCTTGTTAGCAAGAGAAATATATAAAACCTGCTATAAAAGAACAGATCAGATTATTATTGTCATTGACATTGTTTTAAGAACATTTGAACTGTGATAATTCATCACTATTCAATAGAGGGGCAAATCAGGACTGCAGAATAAAATGATAATTACAGAGCGGACCAACTTTTTTTTAATGAAGTTAATATGAACATTAACATTGTCAGTAGTGAAAGCATCTGCAACAAAATGATTCAAATTCTAAAGTTTACTGTATCAGTATTCACCATCAAATGGTGACATCCATATATTTGGGTGACATCCCTTATTTATAAGCATCACACTAATTCTACAGCAATCCTGATAAGATTTAAAATTTGACTGTCCATCTGTTCTTATTCCTTATCATATAGAAACTGTAACTTCTGAGATCATACATTATTTTTAAAGCAGAGCTAATTCTTCACAAATGAATGGCTCTTGGGATGTAGAATGACTTTGCCTATTACTTTCATTTACTTGCTATCCTCCTCAGTTTTCCCTGTCTCTACAACAGCTGTCTCCCCTGGGTGTTATGCTTATCTCTGTGAAACCATTATTTCTTATAAAAGAAATTACAGTGACAGGTTCTCTTAAATTAATTTACAGTAAACATACTAACATACAGTCACAGTATGTCATATAATACTATCAAGTGTCCAGTGCAGTATGTAAGCATGTTGATCTATATATATATACATATTAGTATATATTTTATCATAGTGTCAAAGTGTCTCATGTGTCTGCTTTACAACCTGCATACAGGGTCACAGTGTCTTTTAGCTTTTATATATTGCCTCATTCATTTCTTCATTAAAAATCTTCATATCAATCTCCATGAAATATCAACATTTTAAATTGTCTTTTTCCAGTCCACCACTCTGACACGTTCGGGATTAGTTAGACCGATTTTAGAAAATAAACTTCATTGATCAGCAGTTACTACACCTTTTCTGGAAGAACTATTAAGACCTTGTAACACCATATAAAAGACGACTAAAAACATCTTGTACTCCCACGTCTGCACTAAGGTAACCATTCTTTTGCTGTGAAATGTCCTTCTAACTCTCCTTACGATTCCCATGAGCATTGACGCTGTGGATGGATTGAAAGACTGAAGCATACTGTATTTTCTTTAGGTTATAAAAACAAAGCAAAACTTTTCATGACGATGCTGTACACTCATAGTCCTTAGGACAAATAAAACTTTTGACCTCTCAGTTATCTCTCTATTTGTTTTCAGAGGACTTTTTTTATTACTGTAGTGTAATGCAATAGATTTTTACTTGTATATGGCTATGGCCAATGCCATGAGATTTAAAAATTATAAAACTAAGAAAAAAAAACTCTCTGCATGCAAACTATACTTGTGGATACAAAGAGATATTGTATGTTATTAGGTTTTTTTTCCAGTATTCACACTGTATTCTAAACTTACAGATAACTGTGCCCCCACCCCAAACCTAAAATAGAGTAACTTTTACTAGATATTTCTAGTTATGTGTGTAAAGAGATACAGTAGTTTGAGTTTTAAGTCAAACTGTCTTGCAGCATTGCATCATTAACATTAACTTCAACATTTGTGCCTTGGCTTTGTCATATAAGATACTGAGCATTGAAGAGCAAGAGTTCGGTAATTAATGTAAGACCCTGTATGCTAAGTAGGTAGGGATATTTTAAACTGAAACTTTTGAGAGCATTAGGTCCCAAAATATGCCCCATAACTCAGAATTATCATATCACATTATGGCAAGAGTGAAGTGAGTCTGGCATAATTACACATTTATGTTCCTTTAAATTGTTTCTATTTGAAATGGGTAAAGATTTAAGAGGTTTTGTCAGTTATTTACAGTTAACCCCTTAAAATGCC
Source organism: Engystomops pustulosus (assembly GCA_019512145.1). NCBI lineage: Eukaryota > Metazoa > Chordata > Amphibia > Anura > Leptodactylidae > Engystomops > Engystomops pustulosus. The sequence continues at coordinate 58,969,650 of CM033642.1, forward strand.
ATACAAATGTATCCTTAATGACTGGTTATCTTGCTGGACATTCTCAAACACTTACGTCTGGAACTCTCCAGGCATTATTAAGCATCATGATTTTGAGATATTTTGTTAATGGATGCCCATCCTATATGTATCTATGTGTGGCTAACCCAGTCATTGTGATAGCTGCAGACAGTGTTAGGTAGCCGCCTTTGTGTGTTTTATTACTAGGAGCAGGACTGTGACAATTGTATTTATATTATAGTAATATAGCTGGAGGACTTTGTTGCACTGGTGTAAGATCTCTTCACTGAACACAGCACAGTGTCTCCCTCTGCAATGCTGTATTTATGCTGTAGCAGATGGGCTGTGCTGTGTGTACTGAAGAATAGTGATGGGGGGACTCGAGAGTCTGCAGAACATGAACCCAGACTTCAGTCAGACGTCTGGCTTCAGTTAAGCCCCCACCTGTAACACCTGAGATCGATGTTGACATGTATGATCCGACTTGGGTTTGGGTGCACAAACCCACCATCCTGAGTACTATTCTAACCTCTCATTACTAATAAAGAGATCTTACACACCAGTGCACCACAGTACTTCAAGTGAAGCTACAATCCTGGAACATAAATGCATTTTTCTCAGTTCTGCTACCACTCACATCACACACGCATGCTTACACAACTGATGAAATGAATGACGGTTTACCTTCAACCACATTTGAGCTATAATATGGATAGACATATTTGTATTATAAAGCTCCCAAACAGAATAGTATTTCATACATTTGTTGTATTTCAATGCTGCTGTCCTGTTGAACAGTTTTAAAAGTTTTTAAAGATATTTATTTTCTCTAAACTGATCCCACCTCCGTAAGAGTTAAAAAATCCCACAAAATAAAATAGAGATGATTAAATATCCATAAAGAGCTTCTATCTTTTATGCATTTGCTAGCCTGATATTCTTCTCCACCTCTGAAATGTACCTCGATTATCAAGCCTGGCCTATCTCATTTTGCACCCATTCATATGAAAAATCAGACAGCTCATATTAGTCAGATGAATCCTAAGCCATTTCTCTGACACATCTATTATTTCTAGAATGCACATAGGCATTGTTGCGTGAGGATATACACAAATCTCAGATTTTGTCAGCTTTGTGTATGTTCATTATCTCTGGTCAGTGCTCATGTTATCAACTTCACTGGAAGAAATGTTATACCACAGAGACATTTCTGCTAGGCTTCAGGTCCGATTCAACGGCTCACACTGTATTTAAACATATTGCAGGAAATGCTACGAGGAAATAAAAAGGCGATTACTTTCCAATTTTTATTAATAGGTGAATGGTTTGAAGGGTTAAGATTTGACACATTATGTATTGTTACATATATAGTAGGCTTGATTCCTTAGATAATAAAAAAAATGAGATGATATAACTAAAAAAAATTTAGATAGCCCTATATTCATATTTGAGATACACATACACATGAAGTACTGCACTTGCACTGATTGGCTGTATATTTTATAGTATAGTATTGCACATCATTCACATTAAAGGTTTTTTTAAAAAAAAAATATGGGTGTTGTGGTGGCTCTAAAAATAATCAAGAGCACATATTTACCACTTTCCCTGTTCCCTTTGAGCTATGACCCTGTCTGTTACTTTCTGGTAACTGTAAATAGACACCCGGGAATGATGCAGCTAAACACATGCAGTGACAGGTGTAAGTATGCACCCTTTATTACTTTAAAGCCCCCCAGTCATATATATGGGCAACTCCTTTAAATGCAAAGTTTTATTTATCTAGATTAAATACTGTTTTTATTTTTCCTATATAGACATGTTCAGATATGTGTCGCTATATATTTAGATTTATGATATTGGATTACAAAGTGACATCTATTGCTTTGTTTTGTATATTTGATAAGTATATGGTATTGCTCTGTCATAATATTTAGTTGGATTGATTTCATGGGAAACTGGAGCCTTTAGCCAAATAGGAGATAAGGCCAACACAACTATATTGTTTCTTTACTATGTGCAATATACTTAATAGCATTGATATTGTTAAAAAAGTGATACATTTCAGAATACAAAAAAATATATATTTCCTTTTTCAAATTAATGAATTTATGGATAGAGAGATGTTAAAGTAGAAATCCTAAAATTACCCTATTGTTTAAAAACATTAAATGGAAACAAACAATTGTATAGTACAAAGTTTTTAACACATGTAATTACATTCTCTATAGACTAATGAATGATCTGAAGCTAAGGATACCATTTGTCACGTCTAGTGGGATTGTCAACCACTTCAGTCGTTGTGTAACAAAGTTTTTAATATCATCAATAAGCTCTTGGAAGTCCATCTTGAGAATTCACCAGCTTTAGCTTTACTATCCTTGTTTTCAGTCCCACTTTAGCACCATTCACATTCTTTGATCAGCCCCTTCTTATGGCAGCCTGAATGGTCATCCCAATGTTGTGAAAGTCTAACATAGGTCTACATAGCCACATACTCCTGATGAAGAAAGGTGAAAAATGAATCAAGTGGTGTCCACCCTTGGTCTATGTAAACCTGTGTATGTGTCCCTTGTCCTCTGCTATTCCTCTGGGTAATGTGCAAAACATGTTTGTAAGCAAATACCTTGACTTTTTCTGATGACTATTCCTTTTATACCTTTATACAGGCCTACTGTGATCTATTTATCATGTATATTTAGCGGAATTTTTCTGTGTATGTTGTCTTTTTAATGGATTTGTTTTAATTGATCTAATAAAGCGTTATTTTATGCTTTCTACATTTTGGTGCTTGTTTCCTTTTTTGTGGTGTAACTACAGAAAAGTTTCCCACCCCACCCCTCCATCTATCACACTTTCTATCTTATCTATATATCTATATAAAACTAAAGCACAGTACTTGGGACAGATTGAAGACTTGTATAGGCACAGCACACATATCACATGGTATTCAGCCCAATGTGGATAGGAAATGCCTAGCAATGGACATCTGAGGAGTCACTGAGGGAGGCTGATAAGAGGGGGGAGGCTGCTGAATAGCAGTGAAAGGAGCAACATTCGGGTAACTAATCCAATTGCAGAAAGGCTTAAAATTGCATTCCCTACAACAAATCAAAAGTTTTTTTTTTTTATGACGGTTACTGAAGAGATATTGGTGATTAAACCAGTGCAGTATGGCATACCCCTGCATCTATTAGATTGCTAAATTTCTACAAAAGTATGCTAAACATTTTGGACTTCCTCAGAAATAAAATACATGTTCTACATATGCCAATGATTGGGCTTTGCAAATATGACACAGTCAGTGTGGATAGAGATAATTTGCACTGTAAACTGTGTGGGTCATTTAATATTTACCTTTTTACTGCATCTTTTTTGGCTTCTATTTGGCACCTAATCTATCAATTGTATACATTTAGAGAAGTTGTTGGCTGATTCAGGTTCACCTTAGCATAGCAGATGTGCTTGTTTGTAGGTTCACCTTATTCACCAAGGTTCACCAAGAACTTGCATATGCGAACATACCCTTTCGCAGGTGTTTTTCAACTGCTACTGCAATTCCCATTTTTTTGTTCACATGCATACGGGTCAAAGCTTACATGTGTATGGGGACTTGAATAAACAGCTATCAGTTGAATGATTGTGTGGCTGACTACATTTGTTCTTATCAATATGATCATATATAACAATTTAGAATTTTTTTCCCTTTATCCTTTTTCTGCTATTCCCATGTTCGCATTTCCCAGTACACTCAATGCATTTTTAAGGAAATCAGCATGATCCATTTTTTTTATTTTCTCCATTTGTCTATTTGTAGAATTCCTACTGAATGTGAGAAGTATGCGTCTAAAAGTATGTCGTACAATGAACATGATTTTGACTGGTGTTGATGTGTTCATCAACAGAAGTTACATGTTTAATTCTGTTTCTTCTCTGGAAGTCACTCTTATTCTACAAAAATAAGTTTAAGACATGATGCATATCTCTTTGTCAGTTTGTCAAGATTTTTCCATGAGAAAGCCGCAGACATTTCACAGTTTTTTTGGCAATGTCATTATGAAAGGTTATACTGTTGAATGTAGTAATTTTGCACATTATATGATAAAACATATGAATGCTGAGATCATTACGCTGCTATTTGTACAATTGTAAAAGTTTTTGAAATAAAGTTTTCCCTAAATTAACAATATTTAATAGAATAATTAGAAGGAAAAATCTGATTAGCTAAGAAATCTATAATTCCTATAATTCTTCCTTGGGCTACAATTATAAAATATACAGTTCCAAATTTACATACAAATTCAACTTAAGAACAAACCTACAGAACCAATCCTGTGTGTAACCCGGGAATGCCAGTATAGTACTATTAGTACAGCATACACTGTACTTAGTGATTAGAGATGAGCGGACCATTTTAGGTTCCAGTTTGCAGAGTTTGGCTGAATTTTGAACAAAAGTTCAGATGGAGTACCCAAACACCCACCGGTGCCAGCACCAATTTGGGTTTTAACCAGCCCCCTGACCCCAAAGCATGATGAATATAAGACATCGAAGAGCAGGTCCACTCAGCCTCCTTCACCCTCTACTGCATGTGATCTGACCCCGGGTGCACTAAACAGAGCTTGAGTAATAATGCATGTGGTTGGAGAGGTCTCCTCACAGAAAAGAAGATACACAGAAACAGACAACATTACATTATGCATCAGTCGGGTCTGTGAGTGGGAGGAGGGGTCTCCGCAAAGCAACTCAAAGGTCATGGAAAGAGGAAACACTGTTTACAATTCAGGGTATGCTATGTCCCCTGCTCCCAGATGTCTGCCTTCAGCCTTGTTGTGTATGCAATCCCCCCCACCCCCACCCTTACGCACACACACTCACTCACTCAGTGCCATCCACGGGTAAGCAGAGTCTAATGACAACTGTTAAGAAGACTGCCTACCTGTTAAAGCATGAAAGGTCATCCTGATATGAATGTGTTTATTATATATATAGGCGTGTGTGTACAGAGATAAGCATGTGAATATGAGAATGTACATTTAGCCTGTATATTATACGAGTGCTTATATCATATATTCATAAAAATGCATCTGTAGGTTTTCATTATATTCTATGCCAGACAATAGTGTGGAAATTTAGTTCTGTTTTGCTGTAAAGTAACAGACACCATGACGTGACTAGGTATATATATATATTTATAGGCACCTATAATTGATTGTTTCATATGTGGGGAGTATGCATGTGTGTGTAAATTTTCAAGTAAATGGTGGGCATAAAAGATTAAAAATGGGTGGGCAGCAGTCTTAGCGTGCAGTGGCGCTATTCACCATGCGTTCTACACCTATTATTTTCTGTATGTGTGTGTAAATGTAGCATATAAAAGGGGCCTATCTGTGTAGAATATGTACTGTATAATGCTACTATATACTCTTTATGCATATCAAGTTTGTGTGTGCATAAAGGTATACTCTTAAGTGTATTGTGCAGGATGGGGGTTAACTAGTACATGTAATATTTAATAATGGAACCACATATTAAAGTTATTCAATATTTGGAACTTTTATCTATATCTTTTAACTGTAATAATTAACAAATGTGATGACATGTAATGGGAGTAAATATACTAAAGAAATTTGTCTATCTGAAAACAAATGGTGTATATTTTCTCTATATCACTTACATAAATATTGGTTAAAAGGTCATAGATTCTGATTATAGGGTGCCTCCAACCACATGCAATACGGTAACCGTATATTCCCCTGCCCTAGTTTCGTCACCCCCTTTGGTTGCTCTCGCATATACCCAGGTTGTGATCCATGTGCATGGTTTGACCATATTATTGTCTGGTTTTCAACCCTAGGGATACTTTTGGTGATTTCCATAGGGACTGCTGCAGGAGTCCCTATTTTTTCTAGGGCATTTAGACATCAGATATTATTTCTTTTTGTGAGAATTGATTGTGAATGTGGATCGACTTATCCTGTCTTGATCCACTTGTTGTTCCTTTATGTGTGTTCTCACACTTTTTAATTGTTTTTAAGGCACCTTTGATGTACACTCACCGGCCACTTTATTAGGTACACCTGTCCAACTGCTCGTTAACACTTAATTTCTAATCAGCCATTCACATGGCGGCAACTCAGTGCATTTAGGCATGTAGACATGGTCAAGACAATTTCCTGCAGTTCAAACCGAGCATCAATATGGGGAAGAAAGGTGATTTGAGTGCCTTTGAACGTGGCATGGTTGTTGGTGCCAGAAGGGCTGGTCTGAGTATTTCAGAAACTGCTGATCTACTGGGATTTTCACGCACAACCATCTCTAGGGTTTACAGAGAATGGTCCGAAAAAGAAAAAACATCCAGTGAGCGGCAGTTCTGTGGGCAGAAATGCCTTGTTGATGCCAGAGGTCAGAGGAGAATGGGCAGACTGGTTTGAGCTGATAGAAAGGCAACAGTGACTCAAATCGCCACCCGTTACAACCAAGGTAGGCAGAAGAGCATCTCTTAACGCACAGTACGTCGAACTTTAAGGCAGATGGGCTACAGCAGCAGAAGACCACACTGGTCGCCACTCCTTTCAGCTAAGAACAGGAAACTGAGGCTACAATTTGCAAAAGCTCATCGAAATTGGACAGTAGAAGATTGGAAAAACGTTGCCTGGTCATATGGGTCTCGATTTCTGCTGCGACATTCGGATGGTAGGGTCAGAATTTGGCGTCAACAACATGAAAGCATGGATCCATCCTGCCTTGTATCAACGGTTCAGGCTGGTGGTGGTGGTGTGGGGAATATTTTCTTGGCACTCTTTGGACCCCTTGGTACCAATTGAGCATCGTTTCAACGGCAAAGCCTACCTGAGTATTGTTGCTGACCATGTCCATCCCTTTATGACCACAATGTACCCAACATCTGATGGCTACTTTCAGCAGGATAATGCGCCGTGTCATAAAGCTGGAATAATCTCAGACTGGTTTCTTGAACATGACAATGAGTTCACTGTACTCAAATGGCCTCCACAGTCATCAGATCTCAATCCAATAGAGCATCTTTGGGATGTGGTGGAACGGGAGATTCGCATCATGGATGTGCAGCCGACAAATCTGCGGCAACTGTGTGATGCCATCATGTCAATATGGACCAAAATCTCTGAGGAATTCTTCCAGCACCTTGTTGAATCTATGCCACGAAGAATTGAGGCAGTTCTGAAGGCAAAAGGGGGTCCAACCCGTTACTAGCATGGTGTACCTAATAAAGTGGCCGGTGAGTGTATGTTATTTGGTTAATAACCTTTCAATAAAATTTGTACGCATTTCATGCCGATGCATACTAGCTTCTCTTTTTTGTTGTAGATTCTGATTATATTTAATGAAACCTTGATTTACATTTAATTAAACCTTGATTTTTGGTAGAGGAAGTTCTTCCAAAGTATTGAGGCATTATATTTCCTGGTTCAGTAATGATTTTGTGGCTTGCTTAAATTGCATTCCTGTAAAGTGAGACCAAAATGCAAATCCAAAATGTCACTTGCAAACCGACCTGCCTAGTGTTAAAATATAAGTGTGTCTAAAGGTAATCTATTCTGGGCAAATCTCCATGGACATTTTTGTGGAATGACCATCACAAACTTATGAGATAAAAATAACTCTGAGTTTTTCATATTATATTTTACAACAGTTGATAAACAGGTCTTATAATTGGAAGAGCTGTCAAGCATATAATAGAAATTTTTTCTTCAGATTTTTTAAATCAGATAGTTACAGTAGCTGGCAGAGAATTTAAAGAAAGCAATCATTATGAACTGTAACAAAAGATATTATTCTCCATCTTTTCTATATTATTCACACTACAAATGTATATGTTATGAACTGAACAACATAATGAAAAGAAAAGGCTAAGCCAAACTTTCGGACACAGTGAGGCGCATTTAAAGTGCTTTATTATGCAATCAAATTGTAAATGTGTATAGAATGATTACAAATATTTCTAAAAAAACATTTAGAAATTAGAACATTTAGAATTTTGCATAAGAAATTAAGATTAAGGGATTGTGCTTGTTGGGGATTAGAAAAACCCCATCAGATGTGTGCTGATAAAAAAGACTGATAGTACCAGAAAGAGAGGTAATGGGGCTTATTTACTAAGGGTTTCGGATCACACTTTCGCCGGACTGTTCAGTGTTTTCAGAATTTGCGCAGCTTTGATAGGTATTTAACAGGGGTTGGGACTGTGTCGCACACGATCAGATTTTGGTGCAGCTGCGCTGGCTTTCATGTGGCATAAATTGGGGGGCGGGCCATCAGTCGATCCGACTGATTAGAACTGAGCACGGAATTTAACTTTAAACTTGTGACGCAAGGCAATGCACTTGCATGCACCGGGAAGAAGATGGAACTCGGACCTGAGCGGGAAAGTGACACATGCACGATATCGGGCGCACGATCTTAGTGAATCGCAGCACAGTGCATTACCGTCAGACAATGCACTTTCGAGGAACTCAGTCGGACGGTAAGTAAATCTCCCCCAATATGTTTTATTTTCTTCATTCCCTTTAAAATGTACTATTTCCATTACCATCTATGAACGCTTGAAACACATTTAATACAATAGAGCTACATGCGCTTACATGCCATGTCCAACTCTATGAGCTCATATTGCCAAATCAGGCACCCACACATGGACATGGACTTCAGCAAGAAATCTGTGTTAGAGTTCTGCGTTCAACCTATTCTTAATTTATGGGATTTCAATAGGTTCACTTTGATTTAAATTGTTTGTGTAGTGCAAAGTTATAATATTTTTCAGTATACTTTCTGTATCTATTCCTCATGGTTTTCTAGATCTCTGTTTGCGTAGTTTTATAGGAAGGTTCATTGTTTACTTTCTTTGGCTAGACATTAGTCCATTTTACTGGGATGTTATGCAGGTGCACGGCCCCTTAAATCACACATTACTGTCTGTGATATAAGGATCCATGCACCTGTGTATCATCAACATGGATTGTTTTTTGTTCCACAGTAAGTAAACATTAAAGCCTCCTTTAGACTGACAGCAAGAAGAAATCTAGAAAACTGTGAGGAATTGATACAGAATGTATATTCCTAAATTTTATATCTTTTCATAAAACAAATATCTATTATTTGCTGTACGTGGATAACCCCTTTAACCCCTTAGCGCTCTGCGCCGTAGCTGTACTGCGCTGAGTCCCGCGATTAGCGCTCAGCGCAGTACAGCTACTGCGCAGAGCCGATGCCGGTTCAGCGCTGCATAGCAGCCGAACCGGCATCGTTAGCCGCGGGATTTCAGCGGTAATTTACTGCTGACATCCCCGGCTAACACCCGTGGTCAGAGTGGGCTCCGATCGCGGGTGTTTAACTCGTTAAATGCCGCGGTCAACGCGACCGCAGCATTTAACATGCCTTCTGGGCATGTTTACCTCACGATCAGCCCCCCCGCACCGTTTTCGGGGGGGGGGGGGGCGATCGCTGTTTTGGCTCCTCTGGGGTCCGATCGGGACCCCAGAGAAGCCTGGAGGGTTTACCTTTAAGATGGCGTCTGTGACGTCATCTTAAAGGCAAAGTGTCAGCCTATGCATCTGCATAGGCTGGCACTGATAATACCCTGCAATACATTAGTATTGCAGAGTATTATCAAGAACAAGCAATCAGATGATTGCTTGTTCATATCCCATGGTGGATCATGTAAAAAATGTACAAAATAATGTTTTTCAATAAAAAATTACTTTATAAATCACTAAAAATGCCCATAAGCCCCAAAACATGTAAAGAGACATATAACGCTCAAAAAAGTCTAAATCATAACACAAACCCCACATATATAGTATCACCGCGTCCGTAACAATCCATAGAATAAAACTAAATAACTATTGAACCCATATGATGAACGCCGTAAAAAAAAAACGTCAAAAACCCGCCAAAAATTATGATTTTTACCTATTATATCCCACTAAAAATGCAATAAAAAGTGATATTGCAAAGAACAATGCCCACTGCCTCCGGCCTCCGCAAACAACAAGCCATCACCGCTCTGTAGCCAAAAACGTAATGCCACTTGGAAGACGGCGATGCAAAAATGATAGATTTTTTCCCCACATTAGGGTTTTATTGGCAAATTTATAAAACTCAAGAAAAAATATTCATGTCTGGTATCCCCGTAATCGTATCGACCCATAGAATAAAGATAACGATTATTAGGCTATACGGTGAACACGAAAAAAAAAAAGTAAAAAAATCCGTACAGAATTGATGCTTTTCTACTCATTGACCTCAAAAAAAGTTTCAAAAATTTTCAACAATAGGTGATACCAACCCCAAAATGGTAACACTGGAAAAAGCATCTCGTCCCGCAAAAAAAATGCCGTCACATGGCCCAAATAACGGAAAAGCGAAAATTTTATAGCCTTCAAAAGGGGGTGCAGAGTGCTCCTTCCCTTCTGCGCCTCGCTGTGCCCCCATAACACAAGTAATGTCCACATGTGGGGGGTCGCTGCACTCAGGAGAAATTGTAGAACAAATTTTATGGTGAGTTTTCTCTTTTTATCTTTTGGAAATGTGTAAATTTTAGGGCTAAATGAACGTATAACCGACAAAATTTGACCATTCAAAATTTCACTGCCATTTTGATTCAATTACTATGAAGATCTCAAGGAGTTAACAATCTTTGTAAATGCTGTTTCTGATAGTTTGAGGGGTGCAGATTTGAAAATGGGTTGGTTATATAGGGGGTTTTGTTGCTAAATATGTAAAATTTGATTTCAAACAGTATTTATCCCCAAAATAGTCAATTCGGAAAATACGGAAAATCGCTATTCGATTTGTAGGCCAAACATTTCAAAAATTAAGAAAATGTAAAGTAGACAAATGGGAAATGTTATTCTGCAAGTTATTTAGGTGGTAAATCTATCTGCCTGAAATCGCGGCAATTTTGAATTTCGAAAATGGCAAATTTTTCTAAAAATGATTTTTCATAATTTTTTTCTTTTTTTTTGTAAATAAACGCAAAACTTATCAGCCAAAATTTACCACTAAAATGAAGTACAACATGTGGGGAAAAAACAATCTCAGAATCGCTTTGATAAGTAACAGTGTTCAAAAGTTATTACCACAGGAAGAGACACTGGTCAAATTTAAAAAAAAGTTGCGAGCCTTAACCTGCAAACAGGCTGCGTCCTTAAGGAGTTAATAAAGATCATTGATTATTTCATACAAATGGTCTACTGGGAAATTTCCATTACTAATTGCACAGTAGTGATAACTGTCTTGCTTTTAAGCTACACAGTCATTTCATACATTAATAGTAGAGGTTAAATTGTTGCGGTATGGGGTATTTTTTTGCTGGGTTTCCATGTTCTGGTTTCGGTTGTGGAGAAGTAGCGTGTGTCCTTATTCTCTTTCATTTCGCACAATTGGTTTAGGCCTCAAAAACTACTTTCAAAGACTTGAATATAGAAACAGCTTAAAAGTGTTGATGCTTGCAGTTGGATTTTATTAATACAATGATAAATAAGTTAGAATTGATGTGTAGTAATGTATAGGGTATGATATTTTTCTTTGGGTATACCAATATATATATATATCTTGGTATAGTCATCTTCCTTCTTTTTCTAAGTGAAACTTCGAAGCCAGTTGTGGTGTTTTATACTCAAGCATTTTACGGAACAGAATAACTCAGAGAAGGAAACTGTTGGTCTCTTAATATCACAGTACAACTAACCACAGAGGAGTTAGTTGACCTTAGTATTGTCCTACATATGCAATTACCGTTTAGTGTCATTTCCAGTAACATGAAGCTCTCTAAGGAGGATTAACAAAGAGCAAGTGACATTGGTCTTTTACATTTCATAAAGAAAGAATGACTGAACAGACATAAGAAACATGACATTGTGACTTCAGGACACTACTTGGTGACTTTCAGTAAAGTCAGAAAAAAAATGAATCACGTTCAGTTCACTGAAGATCGAGCTTCTCTTTCAGTGAATAGCTTAATTATATGGATATGAAGCTGTTGTATCCTATTGTGTTATATTTTATTGTTTATTAATTATATAGGTAATTATGTATCTATGTGAGCACATCATAAAATGACTTTATATATACATATATAGTGAGAAAGAGAGTAAATATACTTATTGTATATATAGAAACACTATAATAAACCTTTCTATGAACAGTACTTTATTTTATTAGTTTTGAGGACTTGTATTGCTTTATTTTAGTTAACCTATAAAGGATTAGGTACAACTAGTGTAGGCTTTCAATATTTTTTTTTTATTTAATTACATTTTTATATTTTTATACTTTTAACTTCATCACTTCTCTTTTACCATACCATAAACATGCCTAATTTGAATTTATTAGAGGGGAGAGATTATTATATTTCATTAATGTGAGTTCCCCAACTCACATCACCAATATGAAAGTTTTGAGATATTGTATAAATTTGCCAATTTTTTAGTTTAACCTCTTCCTGCCGCAGCCCTTTTTTCGTTTTGGCGTTTTCATTTTTCCACCTTCAAAAATCTATAACTTTTTTATTTTTTCATGCACAGAGCTGTGTTATGGCTTATTTGCGTAACAAATTACACTTCAAAATGGTGGTATTTAATATTCCATGCTGTGTACTGGGAAGTGGGAAAAAAATCCAAATGGAGTGAAATTGGTAAATAAAAGCATTTGTGCCGTATTTTTGTGGGCTTGGATTGCACTTGTGGATTTCACTGTATGCCACAAATGACATGTCTACTTTATATAAGATATAAGATAAAGAAAGTTGATTTATTGGAATGTGAGGAAAACAATTTCTAGCTAAAACAAGAGCGTCAGAGTTAATAGGGCTCTATGGAAACATGTCACTAGCTGTGTTTGTGAAAATGTGGATTTAAAGGGGTTTTCCCAAGAAAGAAAATTCTCAAATCTCAATCCGCTAGTGATGTTTACACAATAAAGATAATTTTAACCCCTTACTTTACAATTTGACTCAGTGTTATTGCTATTTTAGCTCCTATCACTACCTAGGCTGGTCAGTGCAAAATTCCAGGGTGTGGGCAGGGACTCTCTAAGAAGATGCATTATGATCCATCAAGTTCTGTGGGGGTGGCTTCTGACATTGTATTAACGCACTGACAAATAGAAGGAGAGATGAGACAGATCAGAGATGATGAGATCCATTAGATGCCTATTACACAAAGGCATGACAGACAGAGGCTGACAGACAGAGGATTTTACATTGTCAGCCTGATACATCTCTGTTCTCACAGATATGTGCCTGCCTCCCCCTTCCCCGAATCACTTATGTGCCTGTAGCTTGCAGCTTCTCTTTCATCAACATGTGCTGTTTGCTGGCAGGATATCAGTAGGTGTCTGTAAGCTCTGTTTTAGACTGCAGAGGGAAGGGGCTACAGGCACAGAGCAGAAAAATACATAAATCTCAGATCCATGCTTTCAAACAGGAATTCAAAATGGGGACCACCCGACCCTAATTTAAAAGTTACAGTGACGTTTCTAGGAGCAACTGAAATTGTGTACACCAGGATTGATAGAGACAGGTTGGACTTACATCTGTGAAATGCTGTATTTTGTTAACACTTTTGTGATTTTTATGCACTGTTACTGCTTTTCTTTTTAATATCAATAAATACTACAACAAAACTGGGCTTAGCCCTAAACCACAGATACATTTATACAGATACATTTGTTGATGTATCTCTTTAAATGGTATGTACGGCTATAAGGTACAGTGGAGGGATATTGGATGGATATGGATTTCAAAATAAACTGTGTCAACAAACAAAAGATGGTCCTAAATCCATGTTTCATTCACATGAGTCATGATAAGAAAGGTATAATTCAATTTAGTACATACTTATTGTTGTTAAATGTAAAAAAGCAGCTCATGCTATTGTATATACTATGGTATAGTATACTATAGTATATGTCAGGCATATTGCAAGTGTCAATGGAAACTGTACAGTACTTGTGTCATTTATTTATTATTATTTCATTCAATTTATACATTAAATTTGTGTTTTAAACTATGCTGATGTATGCTGCCAGCTGTATGGGTAAATCTAGTGTGAACTGTACTTTATATAATTGTCAATAATATACATGCAGTAAAAATTCCACATCCATAGAAAAATGGTGGGTGTCCTAAAATCTAATATACAGCTGACCTGAATAATACGGAAAAGGGAAGAATTTATAGACTGATACACTCGTACGTGAGGTACTCGGTATTTTTTCCGCTATTTTATTACTTATTTATTTCCAGACACTGGTCTAATGCTTGTTTGTTTTTGTGACTTTCACCTTTTTCTTATTTGAACTGTCAAGCGGCTGAAGTTTAAGTTGGCATATCAAATTACACACATCCTATTTCAAGCAGGACTTGGTAAACCTCACAGAGTTTGGCGAACATTAAACACAATTTTCCTTGTTTGATGAAAGAGGACCTGCTGGAACAGTGATGAACGGGATTGCCATGCTTTCAACATAACAGTGTCATTGTCAGTAGGATGTCATATTTTTACAAACAGCAGTGCTGTCAAATTGAATCCCTAGAAAAATGTGCAAAACCCATAAAATGATATTCCTTATGACACATTCAGATAATTAGCAATTGTTATGATTATTCTCAATTGGACACAAATAGAACCATTTTAAAATATTGCAATCATTTCTTTAACATTTGCTAAAAAAAGAATTATATTTCCAATATATAAGGACACATAGACACATTTTCAATTTTCTTACTGATTAGCACTTTGTATCTTACAAAATAATAAATGCAATTATGATACTTTATTTTGCTTCTGTGCTCATTATTGGTAGGTAACAATGGATAGACCACATATATATTGTGGGGTATTGCTCAGGTATAAGCTAGGTAGCGGTCGCAGACAGAGGGAAAGAGACAGTTCTCAGTTCAGTTCAGTGTTTATTCACACCACAAAACAAATGGAACAAAAAATCCAGCATTGTCTTCATGCTTGTTTAAAACATAAACATACAGACCAGGCTTGGCCTTCTCACCCAGTAGCAGGGTCTTCACAAATAGTCCAAATTGTTGGTGTATGTTCACACCTTGCAGAAGCTGCTGCATAGCACTTAGTCCATTTAAAGTCCAAAAACAGCCAACCTGTCCTCCTAGACAGGACACGTGTTTGTTCTTGGAACAAGCTTCTCCCTCTGAGACTAGAGCTCACTCCACTCCCTTGTGCACACTTCCAGCTCAGCTTTGTTAGCTGGAACACCCTGAAAACCCGGTTTGGACCGGTGCTTGAAGTTTGGTCCGGTGCTTGATTTCAGCTTGCTGCATTACTCTGAGCAACACAAGCTGAGAGGATAATACCTCCCATCCAGCAACAAACCCCTGACTGTGTCACATACCCCCTCCCTTTGTTCAACCTTGAGGGGATGAACACTCGCCAGACAGTGCACCCGGGACAGGGCATCTGCATTCCCCTGTAGCCGGCCTGCTCTGTGTTCCACTGTGAATTTGAAGTTCTGTAGAGACAAGAACCATCTGGTGACCCGAGCATTCCTCTCCTTGGCCTGGCTCATCCACTTGAGAGGTGAATGGTCAGTCACCAGTCGGAACTTCCTCCTCCCACAGAATAATAGAGCTGAGATACTCGAGTTGCCCACTTGATTGCATTAGGTCACTCCCTCGCCACTATAGCTTTCCACCTTTTTCATTCTTTTCTTTATCTTGCGACTCAGGACCCAACAGGATGCTCTTTTCCCCTTAATTCCTGAGATAGTACAGCACCGAGGCCCATTCAGAGGCATCGGTCTGTACTACAAAACTCCCTTTGAAGTCGTGGTCACCAGACTGGTGACCCGCACAGGCCGACTTCAGAGCGGAAAAATCCTTCTCGCTTGGTCATTCCAGCGAACCATCACTGTCTTACGTCCCTTCAGGAGCCTGTCAATGGAGCCGCTACAGTACAAAATGGGGATAACTCTCATATAATACCCCACCATCCCCAACTACTTTCATTTCCTGTTGACATCTTGTTCCCTATCATCTGCCCCGTATTCCTCTACCTTATTCACTTGGGTTTGATGACCACGCCCAAGATGTAGCCTAAGTACCCGTGCCTCCCTCTAGCCTATGGCACATTTCTTTGGGTTTAGCAGTTAGCCCGGCCCTACGGAGGGATCTACACTACAAGACCTGTCACTTTTGCCAGATGACTCTCCCAGTCAGCACTGAAAATGACAATATCATCGAGGTACAGCTGACGCGTAACGCCGATGATGGACGAGCACAATGTCCATTAAAACGCTGGAAGTGGTCCGGGGCGCCAGCAGCCAAAGGGTAACACTTTATACTAAATAGTCCCTCCAGGTGTGATAAAGGCAGTTTTCTCCTTGGTCAGCCTCCGTCAGGTCACTTTCCAGTACCCTTTAGTGAGGTCCAAGGTAGAAAAATACCTGGCCTGTCCTAACGCTCATTAGCTCGTTCCACCCGGGGCATGGGATAAGCATCAATATTGGAACACTTCGTTCGTTTACAAATCGTTACAGAAACGTAGCGTCCCATCTGGTTTGGGTATCAAACATTGGGGCGTTGCCCACTCACTTCTTGACTCTTCAATACGTCCAGGCCGAGCATCAACTGTACTTCTTCCCCTGTGATGCTTGTGCGCCGAGTCTCGGGCACCCGGTACGGCTTTAGCCTAGGACAGACTTTTTGCCTGGGGCTCCGTGACAATGTCATGTTGATTACGGAAGTACTCCAGGGAGGTCAGAGAACACGTCACGTGTTCCCGACTAATGAACTCCTTTGCCTCTTGAGCCTGTTAGGGGAAAGGCTGTCAGCAATGCGCACTGTGGCAGCCGTCTTCCCGGGAACAGTTGTGAGGTCTCTGCTTTTCCCTCCCCTAAACATACGTTCTTGCGGGTTGCTCCCACGCAGGTTCTCCCTATCCTTCTCTCCAAGTTTTTAAGCAAATTGACATGGTAGAACCTCTCTGGCTTCCTGCCCCTGGCTGATGTCCTTGTATTTACAATTGCTACCTTTTCCAGAATTTCGTAATTAGTGCTTCCACCTTTCGAGGATACCTACTGTCTACGTTGTATCTAACCAGACTCTGTCTCCTGGGTTAAACAAAAATGCTCCGCACCTTAGCTACTCTGGTAGACCCTGACTCTCTGGGCCTCGCGCTGAGACGCCTCCTATATGTTCCCTGACAAGGGGCAACACTACTGTTCTCCATCCGCTCTTGCATCTTAGTGACATATTCAATGACACCTATGCGGAGTTGGTCTGTTGCTCCCATGCCTCTTTGGCCACGTCCAGCAACCTCGGGGATGTCTGCCATATAGTAATTCAAGGGTCAGAACCCAGGTAGAGGCCTGGGGGCACCTCGTCGCACTGCGAACATAAGATAGGGCAGAAGCAGAATCCCAGTCCCTTCCCTCCTTTGGAACAACTGCTCTTTTCAGCAATTTTTTCAAAGTTTGATTAAATCTCTCCACCAGGGCCGTCTTGTTTCGGGGGGTGGTAAACTGAAGTCCTTAACTGTTTCATAATACAACCCCAGCAACTTGCAGAGTTCCTCCTGACCTTCGACATGAAGGGAGTCCCCTGGTCTGTCAGAATCTCCCTTAGGTATCCCACCCTTGAAACATCTCCATTAACTCCTTAAGCTATAAGTTTGGCGAGGTATGGACGCAGTGGCACTGCTTCTGGATACCGGTTTTGCGTAGTCAAGGACAACTAAAATATGTTGGGTGACCCCTATACAATTTAGGGTAATGGACCCACAAGGTCCATGGCAATTTCTCTCAAAAGGTACCTCGATAATTGGGAGGGGTTCTAAGGGGACTGCGAAGTGCTGCTGGGGGCTAGTTATTTGACAGGTCGGACAGGACTTACAAAACTCTTCCACCTCTTTGAACACACTGGGCCATTAAAAATCGCTGCAGTATACGGTCCTGGGTTTTCTGCTGCCCAAGGTGTCCACCTAAAAACAGTTGGTGAGGCAAGATCCGTACCAATCCACGATATGGCCTGAGGCACTATTATTGTTCAACATTCTCCACAACCCGTAGTTGGGGTTGACCCGATACGTAAATTATGGTGAACCACAAAACGAGGAAAAACTACCTCAGCTCCCTGGTTGTTGTGGCTCACCTTCACCATTAACTACCATTCCCCCAGGCTCGGGACAAGTCCGGTCCCGAGTTGCGCCGTACCAAAATTGGTCACCAGAGACGTTTAAGTCTGACAATTCAGGTGCCGGCGGCAAGTCCTCTACTTCCTCCCCACCATTACATTCATTGGTAGTGTCTCCCCATCATCCACCGAAGTGGCGGTCAACCCCTACCCTTGGCCCTTCCGCCTCGGGTTCCCAAGGTTCTGGTTCTAGGTCTGGAACATACCTTCAGCTATTGCTCCTCTCCCTGACCCCTGGGACTGACATGGGCAGTAACGGTGGCCATAGTGCAGAGAATAATTGAAAGTCTCTTCCATAATTAGGTCCATAGGGCAGATTTGATGCTAACTTGCCACCATCGTGGACTTTCCTCCTCCCAGCAGGTTTTTTTATGACCACCATTGCGGTTGGAAATCTTTTAAGTCTCCGAATACCACAATACTCGAACCTGCGACAGTGAACTGAGGGGTAGCGCCAGGGTATCCCGTACTATGGTCACTAGGCTCCCTGAGTCAAGTAGTGCATTAGCCCTGCACCCATCAACGACACTGGGCACAGGGGAGGTGCCCTATTGCCATCCAGGACTTCCGGTAAACATACAGGGCCGTGCAAGAATGAAGTAACGGCGGCCGTACCCCACAGTCCATAGTTTCGGAGGCCAGGGGCAATTTGAAGCCACATTTCCCAGGACATGACAGCGCCAACCAGCGAGTGTGGGGACCTCACGAATCTTTGTGGAACGTTGTTTTGGGACATCGTTGGGAGCTACTCCCCAGCAGAAGGTCGGGGCTTTTCCTCAGTCACTGCAGTGGGGGTGAGGGACGGGGTGGCTTACGTGTAGGGGTACAGTCCCGCACAAGTCCTGGGTGGCTATAATAACGTTTCGACCAACCAACCAGCTGGTCCTAATTACCTGGGTCCCACCTTGACCTACCCAGCGCTGAATGGCAACCGCAGAGTGCGCACAAAACGGCTTAACCACCACCCTCTCCACTATTTGGGCTGGGGTTAAAGTCTCAGCTGAAGCCACCTTTTTTACCAGGTGCGTAGGTCATAAGCTTGAGACCTGGCAGCTCTGGTTTCACAAACCCCCACTGATATACACGTTGGGTCCCGCCCTAAACAATTGACTCCCTGCGTGCCAGGATCTCACCTTTCAAACCTTCTTGTAGTCCCAGGGCATCTCCATGAGTGAGGTTCAAAATATGCCTTAAAACGCATCGCCAGTCGAACGGGGGCCACCACTTCAGGCCCACTTGGTCAGGCTGCAGCACCCTCACGCTCTGCCCGTTCTCCGTCGAACACCGCCAGGCAAGGCCTCTACGTTCATCCTCCTCTGTCAGCTTTCTCATCTCCGCTTTCGTACTCTCTCTCTCTCTGGCCGCCAGGCTGTAGCTGGGTCACCACTGTTGGAGTCTCACGCCGGCGCCTTTATTGTTGTGCAGTAAGTCGTTAGATCTGTTGTCTGGGGGCCTGCCATAGCCTCAGAGTGTGGCCATCTGTCTGCTGTTGAACATTAGCTTGCACAAGTTGTTTAACAGCTCCGCCATCTTGTCCGGTGATCTAGCTGAAACTTTTTAATCCACACGACATCAATGAGTGCCCAAAAACGAAAACTCCGGTTTCACCACCCCACTGCTTTTGTTCCCGCTCCAAGCCCCAATTTGTGGTATTGCTCCTAGTATAAGCTAGGTAGCGGTTCGCAGCAGAGGGAAGAGAACGGTTCTCATTCAAGTTCAGGTTATTATTCCACACAAAACAAATGGAAAAAAATTCCAGCATTGTCTTCATGCTTGTTTAAACATAAACAACAACCAGCTTGGCCTTCTCACCCAGTAGCAGGGTCTTCAGCAATAGTCCAAATTGTTGGTGTATGTTCACACGTGCCGAAGCTGCGCTGCATAGCCCTTAGGTCCATTTAAAGTCCAAAAAAGCCAACCTGGTCCTCCTAACAGCACGTGTTGTTCTTGTGACAAGCTTCTCCTCTGAGACTAAGCTCAACTCCACTCCCATTTGTGCACACTTCCACTCAAGCTTTGTGTAGCTGAACACCTGAAACCCCGGTTTGACCGGGCTTGAAGTTTGGCGTCGGTGCTTGATTTCAGCTTGCTGCATTACTCTGAGCAACACAGCTTAGATGATATAATACCTCCCATCCAGCAACAACCCCTGAGACTGTGTCCAATATATATATATATATATATAATATATATTATTATATAAATATATAAATAAAGACCTGTCAATGCAGAGAAAGGCCCTAAACTACTGGCAACTCCTATCCATTACTACTTGCCCATACTGTGGTAGGCCCACAGGGGACAACTAAATGACAGGCCCTACTGTGAGTAAGTACTCACAACAGTAGACAAACAAACAGACAGATATTGACAGATAGACAGACAGACATACAGACAGACAGACAGACAGACAGACAGACATGAGAGGAGTCAGAATAACCAAGTCACAGAACAAGATTGCGGCAATGTACATAATTGTGAGGCAAAGGGTAGTCCAAAACTTAAGCAAGGGTCTATTTACAGCAAAACCGAGTGGGAGGGTGGAGCAGATAAATGAAGTGTTCCTTGAAACTGCCTCAGAAGCTGACTGGCTTGACCATCCATCATTCAACCCAGACTTGAACACTAAGCTCTGAACTGAAATGACCCAGCTTGCCCAGAACAAACACCCAGCGACTCTGTGTCACAGCCTCAAGCAGAGTGGTGGACCACCATGCCTATTGGATTGTCAGTTAAAAATGGCTCCAATCTATTGTGTGTGTGCGCTTTTTAAAGTTAACTTTATTTTCAACACAAGGTTTATATACACATAAGAAGTGGAAGTAGCCTGTACTCTACTTATTGTACTTATTGCTTACTTAATTGGACCCTTTTATGTTTTTTAGAAATTAAAAACTTGTCTATATTAATGTTAATGCTAGAATTCCATTCTGCATTGCATAATTATGTTGATTCTTTACAATTACCCATTGAATGCTGTGGTTTTGTTGAACATAAAAGTATATGTTGTATATGAACAATATGAAATGTCTCAGCTTCAATGTAACACGAACACTGTATTTGACATCATAAGAAAAATAAGTTAAAGTAGGAGGCAGGATGCAATAAAGCATAGAGCAGATATTGAAAAGAGAAGAAGCATTTTCAGAGCCATCAAATATAATGTTTTACCTCCTTCTGAGCTGAGATGTATAGAGTGCACAGCAGGCTCGTCTAGCTGTAAGACTTAAACATAAGAACCTTCTGCACTTAAAGAGTAGTTGCTCAACAAGTAGCTTTGTCGGGGCTGTACGGAAGAACACTTTGTTCCTGTGCTCTTTGTACACAGACTCCTGGGTGAAATATATTATGAATTGTTCACTGCTAGAGGAACTAGATATATAGTATGGAACGTGCTTGCCTGGCCTAAACATTGTGGAACTTTGCAGTTCAAGGGTAGATGCAGCATTCTTGACTAATCTTTATCTATTATAACCTACATCTTACATTGTAAGAATCAATTATATAACTTTGCTTTAAAAGGGATGCATATTGTCTGCCCTAACACAAACTATTCTAAAAATGTTGAGTTTTTTAAAGGGATTGTGTCACCAGGAGACCCATTTTTAGCACTCCCCCAGTCCCAACAGAGCATAGTACATACACTGTCAAAGAGTTTTTGTATTAAAAATTGTTTTTACAGAAAAAAAAATGTTATATAATAACTTTCAATGCCATGTGCTTTGTGACTAGGAACTTGTCCCCTGGGAGTGGCTATAGAGGAGCACCCCCCCCCCCCCCCACACACACACACACACTATTAGGAACTGCTGCTCTATGTGTCCTTTTCAAATGTATCAAAACCCCCATCACTTGGCTTAGTGACGCCCCCACTCCTCTAGAGCCACTCCCGAGCTATGGGAGTTATTCATATATTTGAAAAGAACACATAGAGGAGTGGTTTCCAGCCACTCCCAAGTACCTAGTTGCTAGTCACAGAGAACATGGCAATGAAATGTATGATATAACATATCTTTTTTTCTGTAAAACCTATTTTTATACAAAAACTTGTATTTAAAAACTTGAAATTGTATGTACTATTCTCAGTGTGGACTGGGGGGCTATTAAAATGGGTCTCCCGGTGACAGCTTCCCATTAATGTAAATATGGCATGTTCATTTTATTATGCCATGTATTCAGAAAGTGGCATAATTATGACAGTGTGGTTTAGCCAGTGCCAGGTCGATGGTTAAGCAAGGGTAACGTATGCCTAGGATGACAACCTCCTTATTCAATTTAGGGGGGGGGCACCTGTAGTATATACTATAAGATACTGAGGAGTTAAGGGAGGCACTTCTATATTAATGTAATTAACTTTGGTGTTTTTAAAGGGACACATTGTGGAGATGTGCTCCAAAGGCCACCTAGGTGGCAAATTAGTAGTTGTCGTGGCATTGTGTACCTAATGGAGGACTATTGCCACCTGTGCAGATTCCACAAAGAAGAAGATCAGACCTGCAAAGTGGGAAAAGGGAAAAGCTACATCTTGACTTAAACAGTAAATGATGTATGTGCCTACCTGATTGGAGACCTGATGTTCAATATATTTGCTGCTACTATATATTTATGTGTGGTTATTCACTGCTGATCTCATAGACATAAGCAGGATAGCCCGAGGAGAGAGCTACTGCAGGGGCAGGTTAAACTGAGGAGGATAGCAAAGAAACTGCCGAACAAAGGAATAGAAGCAATAGGCAACGTTGTCCTCCAGGTAAAGATCTATTGATTTCTGAAAAAAATTTCCTTTAATCTATTTGTTTGTTAGGTAAACAACTGGATGTGTATGATATTTTTGCGTTGCAGATGTTCACTTTATGCATTGATTCTATTCTTTTGTAATGCATGTATTGTTCTGTGTACATTGATTTGAGGCCTCTGTTTAATGATATTTTCTTATATTTTCTGTTCTCTTTATTACTATTTTTGTGCACAATCATATTCCCATATAATTATAATATTAGTTGGTGACACTTTAAAGCTAAACAGTCATTGGGAGCCACTACTGGAACAGATTCCACTAAAGAATGTACAACTCCTCTAATGAATAAAGTCAGTACTAGTCTTACCAATGCATACTTAAAACAGGGAAAAAATTAGCAATTACTGCTTCCCGGCTGCAAAGAGGAAAATATCACAAATGACCCCTAATGTTACTAACTTGTGAAACAAAGTAATTTAGACTATGACTTGATTACTAGACTATTATGTTATATATGGAACCAAAAGAGCCTATTTTACTTGCTCTGTAACATGTAATTGAAAATCACCTTGGTTACATTATGTTATTGCTTTCTCTACTAAAGAGAATGTAACAGAAGGCTATTTGTTTACTTTTAATTATGTTTTAATCATATCTTGTATTACATATATTTTGTACTTTTCAGTTAGTTACGGATGTATAATTGGTATAATAAGACAATGTTTCCTTGCGAGCATAAATTACTTTGTATTTTCTAAATGCACAGTACTACGACTCAACCTTCTGTTCAATACTTACTTTATTAGTTGAAATTATTATGAATGATGATGGAGCCTAAAGTCAGCGGATTACCTGCCGCTCAAAATGTCTTTTCTTTACACATTTAATTAAAACAGAATACAAAGGTGAATCAAGAGTTTTTGTTGGCCCTTTTATATTTAACCCCATAAATAAAATGCACTGTACATCTCACTGTTCAATATACAGTAGTTCCAGCAAAATGCTGTACATGTCAGTTATCTACAGCATCACTGAATGAAAGCCACATACACGTATGTTTTCACTGACTCAAATTACCCACTGAGGTGAATGTGTCTATAACAAAAACACATTATAAATATCAAAAGGATATATATCAAAAGCTTGTTATACAGTACATACACTATAGCAGGCTACAGTGTGTGCCCATCGGGATCCAACCTCTGCCCAGGTGGTGTAGAATGTGAAATAGTCGCAATTTCATTTTCTACACAAGCAATTGCAACTAAGTCATTGCCTGTACACTGGTATTCAGGTGTACAAGTCCTGATGATCCCCCTCCATTTACGTTGTTTGAGGGGGATGTATCTTAGCACTTATGTCAGTTTTTTGTCTTCAAAATGTCCAACAATTGTCACATCTGCCGCTTGGCGTCAAACTCACGATTTTTGTCAACCCACATTACTTTTCACTTAAGAATACTTACTCCAGATTTATCATTTGAATCCAAATGTGCTAGACATATTTATGAAATGTCACGTTAAAAAGTCACGAATTTAGGCGCCAATCTTATCCAGTCCTTCAATTGCTCCAAAAAAAAAAACCTAGTAACTAGCCAAACTTGTGTCATATTTTCCAAGATGTCTAAACCACTATAATAAATCTGATGTGAATATTGACAACTAAAGAGCTTTTAAGTCCCTGCAAAAAAGTAAGATCCAGCCTGATGATGCCCCATTGTGTGAATATAGCCTTAGGGTTTTATTTCACATCCACTTCTGTGTTTAGATTTTAAAATTGCATGAGTGAATCTCCTCAAGCCTTTACAGTTTGCTAGGGTATGTACATGTGGAACAGAGAAAAGATCCATAGAAAATCCAGGCTTTCAGTTTTGATTTGTGAGTTTCAATGTTAATATTTAAGAAAATTCGAAATTTACAGAAAGTTCTACCTGCAATCCACATGGTAATTCCACAGGTTTTCTATAACTTGTGAATGTAACTTTGTGGATTTACGTGCACTGTTTACAGAGTTTTCAGTGAACTCTTTAAGTTGGAGGTTAATCGTAATAAAATTTCGAATACATTTTCTTTCCTTTTTCAGCTTTTTTTTGTATTAAACCTTCGGTATGCTCGGTTGTATAAAGACAGTATCGGATGGTATCGGAGGTCATGATATTGTAGTATTCAAACAAGATTATGTACTGTATATTATTGCAGTAATAAATGAAAGAGGAATAGTTACAATGACTCTAATTATGTGTTATAGCTGTATTTTACTGATAAAAAAGTTAAATAAAAATTTACATTTGTAATAAAATCAATTTAGAAATAGGACCTTCAGATAGAATTATAACCTGTTTTATAGTTGACATGATGAACATATTTGGAAGAGGAAGACACAATTAAGAGTAAATCTCCATTTCACATCACTCAGTAAAACTATCACACAACATCTGCAGTTCTTCATGGTTTAGCCAGCGTCACTCTGCTTCTGGTATTTCATTGCCAAATAACATTTTAAATGGAGATTTAGTGAAAAGTTCAAAGCACTTGAACATACTTCCAAATGGTAATTACAGTGAGACTAAGGACTAAAGCTGGTCATTTTCGTACTGTGAAGTGTATTTCTGACATTTACTGTACATCAACAACAAGCTAAATGTAGTGAATTGAATGAAAAAATGTCCCTGGGCAAACAATTATCACAGAAATATGCTGTGTATGCCCTCAATGTAGTTTTGAAGAAATCTCTTGCAAAAATTCTCCATGCATATCATGCTTTCGACTCTTTGACAACAGTTATTTCTAAAAAGTGTTCTATATGGCTTTAATAGCAAACAGGAAGGCTACAACTGTTTATGCAGATTATATATTCTTACTGGGATCACTGGGTAAATGTGGTACATCAATGACTTCTACTTTAGGATAAGATGATGTTTATACAGGGGAACAAGACCTAGTAGGTCTGGTTAAACATGTGCCCCGGGTCTTGTATTTCAAAGAAGTTGGATATAAATATATAGGATGTAAACCAAAACATAAAGCTAAAAGATAAAATTGGCAGCCTAAAAATAGGTGTGTGGGTAAATACTTGTGTGTCTAGAGTAAACACAATAACTATGAGCTGTACACTATTTTAAAAAAGTTGCAATAATATTACAGAGGGGTGACTACAGTTTTGAAACAATTTCTAAGAGGTCCCTGCAATACCAATTACCAATTTAATCAATTCCCTCAAGAGCATCATTAATGTACCAGGCAGTATATTTTTGTTAATTCCTACTCACTCTTTTTACCACACCCCAACTAGTCATTCAGATTATCTCCAAAGGACATACCTCTATCAATATCCCACCTTGGGGTGGGACAGTATATATTGTACGAAGTCCCCAGCAACCTAAATACTTGATTCAAAATGCACAAAACTGTTTAATCCATGGCCTCATTATATTAAGTACTACAATAAGCAATGTGTCAACCACTTGATGTGGGAGCGGGTGTATGTCTGAAGATATATTAAGATTTGTGTGATACAGTAGCTACTCTAATAGTAGGATGTTTGATGTTAATGTAAGCATGTCAATTTGACCTCTTTTGGAGGTCATATGATTGGCCAGTTTCATTGGTATGTGCAAAATCTTAAGTTCACAACATGAGCCCCAGTTTTATACTAACTGCTAAATGGGCTGCAAGCACTGTTCCTAAAATTGTATTGGAATTTAAAGTGAGAATAGTGCAGTGATACAGGTGACACAGACAGAGACAGTGGGCCTGAGACTATCCCCTCCTTCCTAGATGTCCCTGCCTGATTGCTTCGCTTTATCCTAGGCAATAAGAGGCAACTAGTTAACATTCCATTCCTGTGTCAAAGTGCTAAACATGAAGACAAAGACAATACAAACTAAAGAATAGTCTCCAGAGTCGGGTCAAGAGAACTCAAGAGGACAAACACAAAACAAAATCACAAGGCAGAATAATAATCAGAATACCGGCAGAGGGTAAAAATACCAGAATACAGATGGCGCAAACAACAGGGTACCAAGATAGAGTCCTCTATAGCAGGCACAGAGTACTGACCAGACTGACCAGGAAGAACTTATAACATACAGTCAATAAATGCAAGTTAAGCATTGACAAATCAGTAGTGCAAATCAGGTACTGCAAATCAGTCAAGGCAGCCAGCAAGCATAAAACACTGTTCACACCTGCAGTGACAGATTGAAACATAGACACAATCAGCCTACCTTACGGACAATATGCAAAGCTTTGTGGATGAGGGTAATTAATTCAAACAGTATTCAGAAGGAGACAGGCAACCAGTGCAGTGACTGGCATAGACTGGAGGCATCCATGTAGCATTTGCTATGAAAGTCAAATTTGGCTGCAGCGTTAAGAATGGATTGTCAATGAGAGAGCTTAGTAAGTGGAGGACCAATTAGTATGGGCTTACAACTCATTTAATGTATTGTATCCGCTGGACAGCAGTCACTTTTATGAGAGCTACATCAGAAATTCTGCCACAAAGCAAAAGTTGGGTCGTTGCCTGTTAGACTTCCAGGAATTAAAGGGGTATTCCTATTTCAGCAAACAAATGTTATTGTTTAAATATTGAAAGGTTATATAATTTTCCAATTTACTTTCTGTATCAATTTCTTATGGTTTTCTAGATCTCTGCTTGCTGTCCTTCTGTGTTTATTTCCAGGGGATAGATATCTGACCATGGTCCCACAGGTGCACAGCTCACATAGCTCTGATTACTCTCTATGATATTAATGATCTGTGCACTTGTGTGACCATGGTCAGATGTCTGTCCACTGGTAGTAAACATAGAAGTCTTTATTTTAGAAGAGCAGCAAGCAGAGATGTAGCAAACCATGAGGACAACGAATGACATGAGGACATAAATGACAATGTGGGTTAGGTCTTGTAGATATCATGGTTATGGCACAACAACTTCATTAAATATTATTTAGTAAACAACAAATGTACCATTACATAAGTATTTTGAAGTCGGCTTTGACACAACATATGTAGCATTTGTTGCCTTACATGATGCTGCTGTTTTTATTTAACACTATTAAAGAAATCTACTTGTTACGTATTACTAGAATTTTTTTTTTCTGTGGCTATGAACTAGAGAACAAGCAATAATCTGAAAAAGGACTAAAGTGTTGTAAAGTTCTCAGAATATAATTCAGAATTATTTGTTATTTCAAAGCAGGTAATTTAAAAACATAAAAACATAATATATGATAAAAAGTTATATAAGGTATCAGTACTTAAAGATTACAATTTATTTCCATAAAATTAGATCTCTGTGATCAGTCTGTGCTCTGCCTGCAAACGCTGATAACAAGGGTAGGTTGTATCCAGCTACACGGTAAAGAGAGATACTGTTTGAAAGATGACTGTCCCTTTAACATTGATCTACTGTTTTTTTTACATTTTCTATCAATACCTCTGTTTCCAAACATGTTGTTATTTATACTCAGATATTATCTGGTGAAGAGGCCGCTGAAGACAAGATAAATGTACCAAAAAAGGAAAATATGTCCCAGGATGAATAATTAAAACAGAAACGTGAACAGAAAACATCTTCCCCTGCTGCAATAATTTATAAGCACTGGGCTGTGCACAAAGTACTACAGCTTACTTTTGATTCTTGCCTATAGAGCCTGTAGTTTAGATGTTTCTGGTCGTCAAAGCATTCTCAAACTACAAACATTATTTTCCTCCCATGGTACAAAGTGGGTAACCCGAGACTATATGACTATGCACAAGGCCTTCTATTTTAAACAAGGCAGCCCGAAGCTTTTAAACATATGTTGGACTACAATGCACAGCATGCTCTCCGGTAATTAACAGAACTGGGAGTTGTCAATGAACCACATTTTGAAATAAAGATCACAAAGCCCTCTATACAAGTCACACTGAGCAACACATACTGTGCCAAACACTTAATGCAAACAAGTATGTCACATCTATTTGAATGATAGACAAAAAAAACAAAAGAAAAAATATTTAGCTGCACCATAGGGAGTTGGGTGCTTACCTCAATATACAAAAACTGGGATCATTCCAATATGAAATAAGATGAATGTGGGTTACTTTATTCCACAGTTTGCGCTTCATTCATTACTGTTGTGCACCACAATTCTGTCTGTGCCACTATTCTGCAGCATGAACAGAGTGTACCACGAAAAAAGATGGTGCAGAATTCCAGAGCAGTGCAGGGGGGCGCCAGATTAATGAATACTGTGAGCCAGTTGTGACTAATCTGACACCCTCTGCACACTCCACAGGCAAACTGCACATAGTACAGACTGCACAAGTTTTGATAAATATCGTCCATTGCATTTATGAGTAAATAGGAATTGGATATGTTATTTCAGGGGAACTGTTATCAGTCTGTACTGAATCTATAGTATGGATCATGTAGATTCTCTATAATGGTTAGTATAGCTGCTCATTTTGGGGCATGTGCCGGTAGTGTTATTGGTCCTGTGGCTGAACAATGTCAATGCATTTGTTTGATACTAATTTTAGGCTTATGACCAATGGCATATTGGTATGTAGAATGTGGCTAATGATCATAATAATAATAATAATAATCTTCATATAGCACCATCATATTCTGCAATGATAACATCATTGTCATGGGTGCCCCTGTGACGCATGTTCCGAGTCGTAGGTGCACCCATCTGCCTTCCTGTACCCCAAGAGCCTGCCTGGACGAGAACTCACCTCTACTGGCTCCAGGGGTCTTGACCTCCTGCCTGTCCCTCACCACGAGTTTGCCTTACAATTCTGCACTACACTTTGGCGCCATCAGACAAAGTTGCGCCTGTGGAATGACCTGATGGTACCACGCCGCAACAAGTCCAACCCACTTTGGACTCTGGTGAAGACTGGGTACGATAAGACTCCAGTCCCAGGTTTCGGCTTACGTCATCGTCAGCGCTGGTCTAGTGGGTCCACTACCCATGGTTCATGACAACCATCACATAAAACAACAGGCATAAGAACCTTGCTTGCAAAAGCCTACAATTTATGAGATACAGTATTATGGGAAATATATGGACTTTGTTATTGACCATTTGATCGTCTTGATATGGGTCAATGTTCTGGGGTGTTGTGTACTGTGCTGTTTGGAATGTTATTTCAGTTATTAATAAGCTACTACAATGGCATTGGGAATTTGACTGCACTGTCATTGTATTTAATAGGTTTTCACTTTGACTAATTTTTTCAATGATCCATTGTCTGTGGAAAAATAAAATTATACATGTCCTATTTTTTTCACAGATCCAGAACAAGGTAATAGAAGTCTATTGGTCAGCCAAAAAAAACCTGATGAAACGTAATTTTTTTTCACTGATAATGCTGAAAAACCAGATTTTTCAAAGCAATGTGAAACCTTTATTTTTTTTTGCGGACACATAGATAACACAGAAGCCTCACAAGGACAGAACAGAAGCAAAGTGGTGACACAATAGAAACATAATGCAACAGATGTGGAACACCAACGCCAATGTGAAATTAGCCTTACTGGTTTTCTGAGTATATAGAGTTTCTGAGTGACCACTTTCTTCCGGGGCAAAATCATCTTCATGCATGAAAATGCACCATCTCATGCTGCAAAGATACTTCTGTGCCATCGGCTGCTATGGGCATAAAAGGAGAGAATCTAATGGCGTGGCAACCATCTTCCCCTGACTTCCACCCTAAAGAGAGCATCTAGGGTATCTTCAAGAAAAAGATCTATGAGGGAGGCAGTTCACATCAAAACAGCAGCTCTGGGAGGCTATTCTAACACCATGGAAAAGAAATTCAAGCAGAAACAGTTCAAAAACTCACAAGTTCAATGGATGCAAGAATTGTGATGGTGATATCAGAGAAGGGTTCCTATATTATCATGTAACTTGATACACTGTTAGGATGTTTTGGAGTGAAATAGCTCTTGATTTCAGTGAATGATTTCAGTGAATGTGACCTCCAGCAAATTCACAAATTACCATTTTCATTTACAACTTAGAATGTTTTGAAATTCTGCCATATACAATAATTGGCAACTATGCATAGAGTTTTTTTTTTAATTTTAAGAATATACTGTACTGTTATCATAGGGAGGTTTGTTCAATAAAATTTGATTTATACTCTTAACGGGTGATGGCTTTTATTATCCTGTCATTTCCAACGACCATTTTGGAAAATCAGAAATAAATATCACTTGCATAATAATTTGGAACGTGGTGTAAATAAAGTAGCTACACTTTACTCAAGAATGTGGCTATACTATTCTGCAGTATGTGGCCGGACACTTGTTGGGCAAATCAATGTTTTTAGAAACTGCTGCTTTAACTATAGTTTTAGAGATACACAGTAAAGCTGTTAACTCCCTTACATATATGTTATTTTAATTGGTTAGTTTAATGGTAGTAAGAAGCAAGTGGTAAGTGAGATAGGTCTGACATCAGTTCAATGTTTATTGACAATTATAGTAACTAGTATCTGTGATATCACATTGTTAATAAATGTCTGACAGCTAAGCATTCTACTGATTTACAGATTTCCCTAAAGCTAAAGTGCTTAAATATACAATATATTTAAAGCATTTAAATCATTTTATTTATTCTGAAAAATCTCTCCTTTGGAGGTAATAGGAGACTAGAATAAATTAAATGTTGAACACATAAAACCATCACGGCTAAAAATAGCTAAACACGATCTGCTTTGTAATTGTTACAAATAAAAATAGCAGCTTTAACTGCTTGGAAAATATATTGTAGGCTTCTTCTCTATTGCTACTTGCACAGAATCCTGAACTTTAATATGAACTGCTGTACTGTGCCGTTTTTTAGGAAAGTATAGCTATAAAGGTCACTTGTGTTATTTTGAAACAATAACTAAAAAAAAATATCATTTTCTTTTTTGATAGAATCACCCTGTGGCATTCTGCCACCTTCACACAGCTATCCATAACTCTTCTACTGTTTGGTACAATCTCCCACTTGCCACTCTCATTAATGACTTAGATACCCCCTGATGGTACTTAACATTTAATAGTACTGGAGCTCTACGTTTGCCCAAACAACCTTTTCCATTTACCTTACCTCAATGGCCTTCTAATTTTTCTTCAGAGACAGAAATCCTTTAAGCCCATTGTATCCTAAGGCTACAAATTTACTGAGATTTAGGTTTCCAATAAGAGGGTTGAGAATGAATGCCACCTTCTCATTTATGAGTCAATTTTTGGCCATCGGCTTTTCACTGTTATTACTTTTTATTTTATTTCTTACTTAAAAAGGTAAAAAAGATAAAATACAGACACCGGGTCATGTTCACAAATGGCTTCATATTCACGCAATGTCTTAAAAAGGATGTGACAATAAAGTGTATACATTGCAAATACAGTACTTTATTTTTCATCATTTGGACTCGCTTGATGTGTACAAAAAACATTTCACTGTCTGTTGACTTATTGCTTAGGCTGCAGTCAGTGCTATTCGCTCATAGATTTCTTGCTAGCTAGCCTTGAGCTGAAAAAGAATGTACTATTTGTGTTAAAAGTAGCAATTAGTAAAGTAAAGGTTGTTAAAAGAAAATCCAATGTGACGGTGTTATGGATTAAAGGCTTGGGCTTGTTTAAAATTAATATTTGCAGGAATATAGAATAATAAAAAATAATTATCAGAAAAACTTAGATCTAAAGGATATGTGGATTTTATATGTACCTGTACAATTATTTGATTTGTTCTATTTGCAAAGTAAGGAAAATATTGAAAATAAGTACTTGGACACCAACAAACAAACATCAAGCAACAAATGGCCATCATTACTTTAAGAAATAAAAGTCAGTCAGTCCGAAAAATTGTGAAAACTTTGAAACTGTTCCCAAGTGCAGTCGAAAAAAAGCCATCAAGTACTACAAAGATACTGGCTCACATGAGGACCAACCCAGGAAAGGAAGATGAAGGGTCACATCTGCTGCAGAGGGTAAGTTCATCTGAGTCACCATTCTTAGAAATTGCAGAGTAACATCAGCTCGGATTAGAGACCAGGTCAATGCCACACAAAGTTCTAGCAGCAGATACATCTCTACAACAACTGGTAAGAGGAGACTGTGTGCAGCAGCCTTTATGGTAAAATAGATGCTATGAAACCATTAGGCAACAAGCACAAGAGACTTGTTTGGGCTAAAGAACACAAGAAATGGCAATAGACCAGTGGAAATCTGTCCTTTGGCTTGATGAGTCCAAATTTTAGCCCTTTGGTTCCAACCACCACGTCTTTGTGCTACACAGAAAAGGTAAACGAATGGACTCTACAAGACCAAGACATGGAGGAGGAGGTGTGATGGGTGCTACACTAGATGACTTGGCCTCCACAGTCACCAGACCTGAACCCAATGAAGATGGTTTGGAGTGAGCTGGACCGCAGAGTGAAGGCAAAAGGCCAACAAGGGATAAGCATCTCTGGGAACTCCTTCAAGACTGCTGGAAGAACATTTCAGGTGATTACATCTTGAAGCTTATCAGGAGAATTCCAAGAGTGTGCAAAGCAATAATCAAAGCAAAAGGTGGCTACTTTAAAGAACCTAGAAAAATAGACATATCGTATATAATCCTGTATAAGCCGAGTTTTTCGGCACAAAAAATGTGCTGAAAATCCTCAACTCGGCTTATACACAAGTCAATAGAGCCATCCCAGCACTTAAAAAAAAATGTATATACTCACCCTTCGGCAGCCCCGATGCGCAGCGCTGCTCCTCCAATGTCAGCACAGGTCCTCTTCTGCCTTCCATCTTCTTCTGACTTCGGTAACATTCTGCAGGGCGTGGCCATGTTTCTTCATGGCCAGCGCATAGTATGACGTCAGCAGCGTCATACTATGCACCTGCCAGCCGGGAAGAGCTTGGCTGTGCCCTACAGTATGTTACCGAAGACAGAAGACAGGTGCGGAAGACAGAAGAGGACCTGCGCTGACATCGGGGGAGCAGCGCTGCGCATTGGGGCTGCCAGAGGGTGAGTATATAATTTTTCTTTTTTTTAATGCTCGGCTCACTGTATACTACTAGGGGCAGACTGGGCTGGCTGTATACTACTGGGGGCAGGCTGGGCTGACTGTATACTACTGGGGACAGGCTGGGCTGGCTGTATACTACTTGGGGAAGGCTGGGCTGGCTGTATACTACAGGGGACAGGCTGGCTATATACTACTGGGGACTTGCTGGCTATATACTGGAGGGTCTGTGATCAATGCATTTCCCACCCTCGGGTTATACTTGAGTCAAATTGTTTTTCCAAGTTTTTGGTGGTAAAATTAGGGGTCTCGGCTTATACTCAGGTTCTTTTAAACTTTTTGTTAAGTATCGAATTCCACATGTGTTAATTCATAGTTTTCATGCCTTCAGTGTGACTGAGCCAGTCACAAATTATCGGACATGTCCTATATTCTCCCATTTTTACATA
This sequence comes from Engystomops pustulosus, assembly GCA_019512145.1. NCBI lineage: Eukaryota > Metazoa > Chordata > Amphibia > Anura > Leptodactylidae > Engystomops > Engystomops pustulosus. The sequence goes on from CM033642.1 coordinate 59,004,039, forward strand.
TCAGCTGCTCCACTCATTGGAAAGGTTATTGGTGAGGAGCACTCACTTAGCCTTTGTTCTCCATCTGAATGTGTGCTACACGTGGAATCTTGACTGTGTAAGCACACAGCCATGTCCAAGGGGCCTTAGTGAGAATGCTATCCTCATCTACAGTTTGAAAGTTTTCCATTATCAATCACTTTGTTATTCCTAATCCTATGGATTGGGGATATCTTAAAAATTTGGGATGACTCCATTAAGGGTGGACTACACATTATAAGTTTAAATCCTTTAATGAGTGTTTGTTCGGCTTCCTTGTTTTTCATAATTTCTTCACTATAACACATAGAAAAATAATTATAATCATAAAACTCTTTGTGAAATATCTTCATGATCATATTTGATTTAATTTGTGGCTTAGTTAATTTTTACTAAAGTACAAAAACAAATTACTTACAGGCCTTCCCTGACTTAAGGACACTCGATGATGAACCTCTCGATGATGGATCTTTTTCTCATTTTATGTGATTATATGTTATACTTTGAAGCAATAATGGTGTGTTGTAAAGACAAGACAAAGATTAATTTGACACTTCCTGCATCTTGGTATCTTGTCACATAATACAACCAAAGTCATTGAAATAATTAAATTAGGTATTAATGAACTAAACGTGAACTAAAGATGGGAATGAGAACTGTATTTATCGTGTAGAAGATGTCCTGGAATATTGCAGGTGGTGCTTTCATTGAAAATTAGTGAGCTGAGACAGCAGTCATATTACAGAATGATCTGCTTTCATTAGATTGCCTCCTATTGGAGGGAATGCCTGGTTTTCCACTTCCAGCCTTCACCTTTTAATAATGGAAAACCCCTTGGTTAGCTTTGTTACATCAGTAATTGTCTAAAGTTTGATTGTTTATTTACAAATCTATAATCAAGATCAAGCAGTATAAACCAAGAAAACTTACCCAGGCACTGTGTTAATCTTCTTACATTTGTTATCAATGGCCTCCTTCCGTCTAAAATCAATGTTTTAAATTATGCTAATTAGTTTGTTGGATTACCCTAGCGCAGTGATGGTGAACCTTTTACAGACCAGACGCCCCAAAAAAACCAAAACCCACTTATATGGTACAAATTGCAAACATGACAATTTAAAGAGGTTTATGTCAGTTTCCTTTGGACACCAATTCAGTAGAAAGAAGAGAAAAGAGAAAATTGGATTATCATTGATTATCTTCTCTCCAGGGTCCTTTATGCTTCTGCTTCTGAGTAACATACCAGCCAACACCATGTACAGTTATGATGTGGTGTGTCTAAATGTTAATCTGGCTCCCAGTCTCTGTAGTTAAGCAGGAAGCGCAAGACCCCAACAGCCAACCATTGGCTGAGCACTAATGTGCCTTACTCAATACCTTGATGGTTTTGATTACTGAGACATTGAGGTATTGATCATACATCGTAAATGCCCTCTCTGACACAGCCAGACACAAACACCATCTATCTGGTGTATAAATAAGTGCAGCTGGTGAACTTTTTGTGTGAAAAGTCTGCAGCAAGTGCGTTCATACAGGGACATGAACAGCCCTGTGCTGGACCACTCCCCTACCGACTGTGCCCTCTTTCACTCCCCTCCACACCCCCCCTGGCATGGGGGTTGTGGAAATGGGAAAATAATTGCAACTGCTAGCAATACGCTTTCAGGGCTCGATAAATTATGTCAGTACTTGAGCCATTGATTTTCAGCAGTTGTCATGTGCTGCACCTTCACAACAATAATCAGGAACCTAGTGAAACTGCAGAGATATGTTAAATGTGGAAAACAAGGTAAAGACAATTTGTTGTAAATTTTTATCCAACACTACACTACTTTATCCAATTTTTATACAACTACAATACTGATAACTTCTTTAAAACATAAATTCTAACTGCCAGTATCAGTTGTTTAGATATTAGAAAACTTGCTTACATCAGCTGCAGTATGAAATTTTGCCAGATTTGTGAAGTAAGGTAATATCAGATTTTTTCCAACATAAAGTAAAAATGAGATGAAAACTGAAAAATAAAGAGCATATATTACAAACCATCCAATCTTACATTGTCTGTCAATATAACTTGCGCTAAGTAAATGTTGAGCTGTTCCCTGGGATGTTTAATGCATTGTCAATAGATATTTATTTTACCATTTTTGATGTACTTCATAAATTAGGAGTGGATTGTTCCCTATAAAATGGTTTATGTGCAGTCTCTTTGAAGCTGAAAGAAAAGAACAATCGTGCTACTTCAGACTTCATAAAAAATATATTGTATATTTATAAAGTAAAATAGAATAATAGTTAATGCAGAGCATTGTGTTCCTTCTTACGATTTACTACCCTCTCTGAATAGGCAATGTTTTATTTGCTTTCCAATTATTAGGCACAAAACCTGGTTACAAAATAGAGGCATAAGTTTGGAAGTAGCGAACCAAACTGGGCCCTCGTGCCTCAAAAGCCCATCCGACACAAAAGAATACACATGTATTTTAATTGGTAGCTGGAAGACCCCCAAACCAGAATTGTGGACCTTAAAATGTTTTTCTATTTTACAATGGTGTCAGTAGTTAAAAATATCCATTCTATAGGAAGAACAAAAATCCAGAGTAATTATACTGGGTTCGCACCTAAGAAAAACAGTATTCTAATGTTGAAATATGCATTGCCGTGTCCTTTTAATAATATCATCGGGAGATGTTATTATTTTTGTGATCCTTATACTCCAAGTCATCAACGCTCAGATCACCCAGCTTTCCTAGAGTTTCAGTAATTGATTGATCCGTCCCAATGTGGATAGTCACAATGGCAGCCAAGGAAATAGTTTACATAACAAATTCAAGGGTATCGAAAAAGTTGTAATTTTCTCTCACAACACCAATTGATGAGTTGGCCCTACAAAAGGGTGAATGACAGTTACCTATTGTACCTCTGTTTTCAACTGCCTTTTTTTTTTTTTTTTTTGCTTCTCTGACAACTAAGATGATGCTGTATGACCTAAATTTTCTAAATTTTCAAATGACTTGATGTTAACAGTAGTAGTTGGATTGTGAAAGTTAAAATGAAAGTTAAGATGAAACATCAAAGATTGCTTATTTACATAGTCTGTAACGTGGTCTGGCCCATGGAATCTTTGATTAATATGATCAACTTAACAACCGCACCCACCAAGAATGAAAAAAAAAACAAGACAGTCTAACATTTTTTGAAAGATAGAGTGGCAAATTACTTAACCTGTTCCTTGGATTTCACTGACTTGCCTGCTGACGAAATGCACTGTGGCGCGATTCACTAAGATTGTGCACTCATATCCTGCATTGATCATACTGTTTAGTACTGACAGAATTCACTTCTTCTTCCTGGTGCATGTAGTGCTTGGTCGCGCTCAGTTCTGAATCAGTCAGATTCTTGGACGCACGCCCCCCCTCCCCCAATTTCTGTCTCATGAAAGCCAGCACAGCTGCGCCACCAATCCAGTTGCGTGGTGTCACAATCCACCACAAACCCCTGTAAATACTTGTCAAAGCTGCCCAAATCCTGAAAACAGACGAAAGTGAGCATTGCGACCCTTACTAAATATGCCCCAGTATGTATGATCTTGGTCTAAAGGTTCCACAGAAAGTGGTTGCCATTTTTGGTTATATTCTTTCTTCTGTTCATATAAATAGTGAAATCTATTTATTAAATCACATTATGCTAAAAAGTTAACATTAGAGATGAGCGACATAAAAGCTCGGGTGCTCGTATTCGAGACGAAACTTTTCCAGATGCTCGAGTGCTGTCTCGAATAACGAGCCCCATGAAGTCAATGGGAGACCGAGCATTTTTTTAATAAAACTGAACAGTAAAGAACAGTGCAAAAAAAAAATTCCAGATGTTTGCAGATTTTATTTGTTAGAACACATGAAATAACACTATTCTTCACTTTGCAGGTGTTCGCGCATGTCTCCCGCGTAAGTTAGGAGATGTGCACAACACTGGAATGTGAAGATAAGATGTTATTTCAATGTGTTCTGCACTTAAAGGTCCTGTATTCACTGTTTTAATGTTTTATTCTATTCTTCACATTGCAGGTGTGCGCCGCGTGTCCTCCGATAGGTTCGAGATACGTCCCGCACATCTGCAAAGTGAAGAATAGTGTTTATATCAATTGGTTCTGCCCTTAAATGTTCGTGTTTTCACTGTTTTTAAATGTTTAATTCTATTCTTCATTGCAGGGGTGGCGCGCGTGTCTCCCGATAGGTTCGGAGATACCGCGCACAGTGCAAAGTGAAGAATTAGAATTAAAACATTAAAAACAGTGAATACAGGGCCTATTTAAGTGCAGAACTCATGATATAACCGTATTCTTCACTTTTGCAGATGTGCGGCGTATCTCGAAATATCGGGGACACGCGCGCACACCTGCAATGTGAAGAATAGAATAAACATTAAAAACGTGAATACAGGACCATTAAGTGCAGAACACATTGAAAAACAACTATTCTTCACATTCCCTATGTTCTGCACATCTCCAATTAGCGGGGAAAGCTGCGAACACCTGCAAAGTGAAGAATAGTGTTAGTCAATGTGTTTCTAACACAGTAAAAAATCTCAAACATGTTGTAATATTTTTTTTTTTACAATAAAAATAGTTTTATTCAATTTATTTTATTAAGTTACTGCTCGATCTCGAGCCGGCGAGATACTCGGCCGAGTAACGAGCGGTCCGAGATGCTAATACTCGAGAGCAGTTATACTCGGACGAGATACTCGCTCATCTCTATTAACATCAATACTGGCAAAGAAAATATCGGTATGCTTTCAGAGTCATACAATAAGCAAACAAATAGGATGCCAGGTGCACAAAATAAAATACAGTAAGTGCATCGGTTCTCGTACTCTTTTGTCCTGAAAATGAAAAGATTGCTTTGTACAAATGGTAAATTAAACTTATGAAACATCATGAAAGCAAGGTAACAATTGTAATGAGCATATGTTACATGGAAGCAAGATAAAATATATATTCAGAAGTCTCTAGGATATGTAAAACAAAAAAACAAGTTAGTAATGGTAACCTGTATAACAATAGTGACGTCACCTTGGCAACATTGGCTGTAGTTTTTACAATTACTATCAGGATTCAAGGAAGTGAGTGATAAGTTTCTGTTGTTTTTGATAGGTAAAATAAAGAAAACTTCTGAGATTGTGATACTTTTAATGGCTAACTGAAATTTAAGATGTTACAGCAAGCTTTTGGACAGCCTGGTCCCTTCATCAGACATGGTAAAGCGCCAGGTCCCTTCATCGGAAATTGTACCTTACCTGATGAAGGACCTAAGCTGTCCCAAAAGCTTGCTTCTAACATCATGTAGTTTTGTTAGCCATAAAGGTATCAGATGGTGACTTTATTTGACCTATCAAAAGTAACAGGAATTTCTTCAACTGGCTAACACTGTGCAAAACTTTTTAAGCAATAAGTCAGACAGCTGCAGCACATCACTAGTAGATTGAAAGGATCACTGAAGTTTTAACTTGTCCAAATCTTTTTGAAGTATGAAAAGACTGCTGGTTTGAGAAAGATTAAAAAAGTTGAAACATCTGGAGCGGGTGAATAAAAGGCATCATCCTTGCACTCCTGTTGTCTTGTGCTGCAGCTTTCTTTATTCACATGTACTTGTAGCTTCCCTTTAACTAGAACCAACAAGCTGTATGTACCCTCAGCTGTGTGTTACACAGGAGTGCTGTCAAGTAGAGATGAGCGAGTATACTCGTCCGAGCTTGATGCTCGTTCGAGTATTAAGGTACTCGAAACGGCTCGTTGGTCGGACGAGTATTTCCCCTGCTCGAGATCGAGCATTTAATTAAAAAAACACAGTGAAGACAGAAGAATAGAATAAAAACATGAACACAGATCGTTAAGTGAAAACACAGTGAAGAATAGATTACAGATGATTCTGCAATCTGCTTACTTGTCGGGAGATACGCGCTCACAAAGAGTATGTGAAGAAATCACATGAATAACACGGCGAGCAGGAAGAGACACCGGGAGCAGCACAGAGAACCACCAGTGGAGCAGCACAGAGACAAGGCCGGGAGACACAGAGGAACCGGGCACCGGGCACGAGCACGGGCAGCGGAGGACCGAGCATGCAGCACGGAGACACGGGGAAGCGCAGCACTGAGACACCTGGCAGGAGGATAGACAGGGGCAGCAGGCACGGAGACAGCGATGGTCCGCAGTCAACGGACGCAGGCACGCAGGCAGAGACAGCGCGTGGGACGAGGGGCAGCGGCAGCAAGAGACAGCGCCGGAGGCGGAGCAGCGAGGCAGACGCCACGGAGACCACCGGGCAGCCGCAGGCACGAGCCCTGGGCAGCGACAGGCTTGGAGACACCGGGCAGCGCGCCGAGAAATGGCCGTCAAGAGAAGCGGGGCAGCGGCAGGCAGGAGACAGAACGGGGAGCAGACACGAGCAACGGGCAGCAGCAGCACACCGTGGCAGCGGCTGGCATCGAACCATTGGGGCGAGGGCATGCACGAGAGACATCGGGCAGGGCAGGACACCGCAGCGCAGCGAGAACGGGCACCGGCATGCGGATGAAGGACGCAGACGGAGACTTGACAAGACATCGGGGGGACAGAAGTCGGACTCGATGCGGACGGACAGCGTATCTCCCGACAATTAAGCAGATGTGCTGAAATCTGTCTAATTTTTTTCTATTTTTTTTTTTTTTTCATGTTTTCATGCGTTTTTAAATTAAACATGATCCTGGGTTAAACCAACAAGAAGAAAAGCAAGTGTGTAAAGGCTAGAAAGTCAGGACTGTTACTACACTTCATAAGCAAACAAGATCCTACAGTACTGATAAAACATTTAAAAGTGTACAAAAACACATAAACACAACACAAGTGGGTCAAGTAAGGTAAGTCGAGACCCACACACGCCCACAGGTCAACACAAGCAATAAGTGGTGCAATACCCTCACACAGTAAGTAGAATGAAGCAAAGCCCTGAGAACTATACCTGACACTGTCTCGAGAAGATATAAAGAGATAGTAAATCCAATCCCAAAATGAGCAGATAAGAAATTACACAAAGTCCGCGGACCAGTAACTGTAAATGGTCGTCAACACAAAAGCATGAAGACGTTTGTTGCTACAATTTGATGCTTAGGACTTCTGCTCTGTTCGTACCCCATGGACTCCCTTGTTATCCGGTCTCACTGCTTTTTTGTTTGACTGACCCATTTCATTCTGTCCCGGACTTTGGTCAATGTTCTTATCTTGCTATTTTGGGCATTGGATTTGACTTATCTTTATATCTTCTCAGGACAGTGATCAGGTATTAGTTCTCAGGGCTTTAGCTTCATCCTACTATTGTGAGGGTATTGCATCCCCTGTATTCTTGTGGTTTGACCTGTGGGTGTGTGGGTCTCGCTTACTTACCTTGACCCACTTTGTTGTGTTTATGTGTTTTGTACACTTTTAAATGTTTTTAATCATGTATGTAGGATCTTTTTTGCTCATGAATTGTATAAAGTTGACCTTTCTAGCCTTACACCATTGCTTTTTCTTCTTTGTTTGTTTTTAATATTGTTATAAGTGTGTTGGCTACTGTGATACTTATCTCTGTGTAGTGAGATTACGCTTCACATTGCTTGGTTTAAACAGATTAAATGATCCATGGTCACTGTTTTTATTCATTCTTCACTGTTCTTCACACATGCTAACTTGTCGGAGATAATATACGCGTGGAACAGTGAAGAATAGATCGCAGATGTTTCCATACATCTGCTAACTATCAGAAGACTTCTTTTTCAATTAAATAACGTCATTTTATTCCGAACCATGGTCAGTTGAAAATGCTCGGTCTCCCATTGACTTCAATGGGGCTCGTTATTTCGAGACGAGACAACTCGAGCATCAGGAAAAGTTGTCTTGAATAACGAGTCCCGAGCATTTTAGTGCTCGCTCATCTCTACTGTCAACTTTTATTTAATGGTAGAAAGTAGACGCAGACATGGGAATTTAGCCTTGAAAATCTACTGCAATTACAAAGCTATTTTTTGCTGTTCATCTGATAAGCATATGACCATGAACAATCACCATGTGAAGACCTTAATCTTAACTTCATGTAGAAGGTCCTTGCAATGCGAATCTTCATACTTATGTAAATTTTAAGTCCATAATTTTCTTATTCTGAATCCCTGATAAAAAATGTTTGCAGATCATTTTTTTGACGTCATTTGAAATGTAATTATAAGTTTTGGGAAAATGCCAAACTTAGGCATTGTTTATTAATAGTGTAGGGGCATTTTCTTTTTTATTTTTTTTTGAGGATGGTCCCAGCAGCTCTGATTATACCCCCCTACAGTACACGGTGGGCTTAGAGACTGGCCAATGCAAGCTCTGTTAATTCACTGTATAGCAGCTACTGCACACTATGCAGTAAATAAAGAGAGAAGGCGAAGAAGCAAAATTAAACTGCTCCAGGCGTTTTCCAGGGTCTCCGCTGTGTCTGACTAGCTGAGACATGTGTCTGCTCCTCGCGATTAAGCATGGAGCAGATTGAAAAGTGCAGCCTAGTCAAAAGACGTCTTTCATCAGTGGCTCGGATGAATTTCAGTTGGATGGAGTTTAGACTGCAATGGAGCACTTTCCCCAAATTAGATCAAGCAAAGTTAACCTGATTGATTATTGCATTAGATCACAGAATTGAAATATCAAAAAAACTGTGTCAATCACTTTTTTTAATACATACAAACGCATTTGGAAAATGAATTTTAATTTAAATTAAATTATTTTCTGCATTTCAAGAGAAAAAAAAAGATCAAGGAGTGGGGTCAAGTAACTAGTTTCCAGCTCTGAAGTATAAAATTAAGTCTTTGAATAGAATAGTTTTTTATAGCAGATTTCCACCAGAAACCCATTTCAAAATGTATTTGGGACCACACTATCTATCCCCCTTTTTTCTTCATATGACTTATCATAAAAAAGAAACTGTGCAATATATTGCCAATGCCTGTTCAATTGCAGTCCTCTACACTGCTTCATAATTATGAACATTATTTATTTTAGATTCTACACCTGAACTTTTTTTCAGGAAAACTTTTGCAGTGATTATTGCACGGGTGATCCACAACTTACCCTTCGCTTTAAACTTGAACTTAAAATGGGCACATAAAGGTAGACAAAGGGATTGGAAGTGAAAAAAACTAATGAATAGGGTTTTTTGGTTATTTTTGTGGAGTTTGGAATAATTTGGCCTACATGTGAGATTATAGGATAGCAGCAGGGTAAATTATATGTGATCAATTCTTTAGAAATGACAGCTTACAAAACCACTGTATATTAAACTCCAGGAACTGAGTCCTTGAGACAGAAAGGTTTAAATTGGGCTTGGGTAAAACGTATTATACAGTTAAACATGTGTAAGGCAGTGATTATTCAAAATGTACATTTCAATAATGAGCCAAAAGTGCTAATCAGTGCCCCAGAGATTATCGGATAATAAATTCAGAAAAGTGACATTAGAATTTTCAGCATACTAATGCAAGGCCTGAATGAATTTATTAATCAAAATACACAAGAAATTGCTGCTTTCTGTATAGTTTAATACATCATTAGACACTTTTAGTAAAAAAAAAAGGAAAGGAAAGGTCTTAAACCTGCAGTGTACATAGTAATCGATGCCACAAATTCCCAATTTTTTTAAATTTTAACCACTTTGGTCAAACAGGGACAAAACCTTATATTAGTCTTTTCTTGGTTAATTTATCCTTGGATGTGTGCTCAGCAAAATGTAACAAAGTGTATCTAATAACCCTTCCAAGATTTCAAAAGGTCAGCTCAACAGATATTCTACAAATGGTTATGAGGTTAACATTTGTGTCAAAATAATTATAAAATAAATGTCTCTCTCAATTCCAATTATAACTTAATGTGCTATTCATCATGTGTCACATACACTAATGATTAAGCTAGCCAATGATGGTTTAGTTTGTCCACAATTTTATCATTACACACTGATGGAAGGAAGGGAAATATATATCACATTCTGTCTTGGCTGTTTTTTTGTGACATTCTAGGGGCAAGGTAGTCCACAATCATCTTTACAGCTACACTCCACTGCCGTAAACTTTTTAGGAGCAAGTGACAATTGCTAAGGAAAAAAAATGGCAGTACTTTGTACAAAAGGTCACGCAGTGGCTGGTACCTGAAGAGTCACATAGTACTGGATGCATCTCAGAGATCATACCAGCAGTTGGTGTGCCATCAGGAAAAGTAACAATAGCAGTGGAGTGCATCCGAACAGTGGGTCACAAAAGTAGAGGGATCTAAATTGCCCAGCAGTAGAGAGCATTGCTAAAAGTGAGAGCGAAGATATCTCTCTCACCTGCTCACCTATCCCTTTCACCCACCTCCTTCGCCCTCATAACATCATCCCGTCTCTCCTCTCCCCCTCCTAACCCGTCACCACGCCACTCCCCCTGAAAAGTGGCAGAGCAGTCGAAGAAGCATCTGAAAAGTGGCAACAGCATAGAAAGCATCTGAAAGTGGCACAGCAGTAGAAGAGCGATCTAAGATAGTTGGCACAGTAAGTAGAGAGCATCTGAAAAGTGGCACAGCAGTACAGCGCTATGAAAATGGCAAAGCAGCAGAGAGCATTGAAAAGTGACATATCCAGCAGAGAGTATCTAAAAGTGCCACAGCAAATAGAGGCATCAAAGTAACACATTAGTGAGCATCTAAGTGATCAAGGAATCATCTGAAAAGTGGCCAGCAGTCAGAGCATCTGAAAAGTGGCATCAGCAGCAAGATACATCTGAAAGTGCAAGAGAGAGTATGGCACAGCACCGAGAGCATATGAAAGGGACATAGCAGTATAGAGAGCATCTGAAATGGAAATAGCAGCAGAGAGTATCTGGAATGGACAGCAGTAAAAGCATCTGAAAAATGGCACAGCAATAGAGAGCTCATTGAAAAGTGCACAGCAGTAGAAAGCATCTGAAAAATGGCACAGCAATAGGAGCATCTGAAAAGTGGCACAGCAGCAGAGAGCATCTGAAAGGGCATAGCAGTACGAGAGCATCTGAAAAGTGCAAAGCAGCAGAGAGTATCTGAGAAAGTGGCAGCAAGTCATAGAAAGCATCTGAAAATGGCACAAGCAATAGAGAGACATATGAAAGTGGCACAGCAGTAGGACATCTGAAAATTGGCACCGCACAGTGGTGAGCATTTGTAGGGACCTCCTCCCACTCTGTGCTGAAAACTTCTCGCTGCAGTCGAGACTGCACATCCAAGAAACGGGAAGGAGGGTTGGGGGGTGGGGAATGAGCACTGTGAACCACCGTGAAGCTCAGCATGGGGAGGGATTTCTTACACCCCAGGAGCACTTCAGGCTTATTAAATAATTTTAAAAGAGATTTTTGAAGAAAAGAGGCATCCATGGGTGGACAAATAAAAAAGATTATCACCAAAGTGTACTATCAAACAAATTTTTTATGATGGAACATTTCCTTAAAGAAAGTGATGTAATCACTGTTTAGGACTCTCAGTGTCTCCCCTGAGTTCTTTTTGCATTTAATCCATTATCACTGAAAATTCTGTTGCAATCATAACGAGATAGGACCTTTCTCTCCTCATTGTATATAAGGTTTAACAAGATCACCTGCAAGTCCTCTTAAATACTATTTTTACATAAAGTTTCATTTATCCATATTATTCAGTACATTCTTTTTTTCCAAGCCAAGCTAAATTTCACAAAAATGGCAAACCTGAAAAATCTAAAAAGCTATTGGACAGCGGATTTCCCGATTTCCATTTGTTCCATTTCTATGTTCCTCAATATTAAATGCTACGTGTGTAGTCAAAATGCCTTAAATCTATACACAAGAGGAGGAACTCCACACTGTCCCACATAAACCCACTGATCAAAACCAGTGCCACAAAATTATAATCCCAAGCCCACAAAAGACACAGAGGGCATGAAAATAGATCAAACAAATAATATCTTTCTTTAATAAAAAATGACACCACAAAACATGCTTAAAAACTTTAAAAAATGTGAACGAAGTCACAAAATGAATGACTCCTCGGAAAGTGCATTCAAACCATGATAATGTGCACTGTTCCCGTGAACCCAGCTCCCCCTCCTACTGGCCACAATTAGTATACAACCAATGTACAGAAAATAAATATTACATGGACGACCTATAGCAAATCTTAGACAAGTCCATACAAATGCAGGATACAACAAAAAAAGGAGGGGTGAGAACACAATAAGTGGTTGGCTCACAATTCAGAGATCAGCACAGAACCATGTACAAATCAGAAGAAAGCTTGTATACCTAATGCTGCAGGCCATGAGAGCCGGGAGTGCTGGGGAAATAGATGCCCCCACGCGTATCGCACCTCGTGGGCTTCCTCAGGGTTAATTGTTGGTGTGAGCAAAGCTTTTTATGCTCCACACTCGTAGCATCACTCTGAGTTGACCAGGAAGTACTAATGTGGCCCATTAAATCCATTATATGGACAACAGTGATGCCCTGCACCACGTACTATGTGTGCCCATTAAATCAGTCGTGTGGAAACAGTGATGCCTGTTTGATCTATTTTTCATGCCTACGTGTCTTTTGTGGCTTTTGATTATATAAAATGCCTTAATCAACATGTGCTTTGCCAATGCAATAAGATGGTAAACTGGTGGTCTAGATGTGTGTCCAACTTGAGTAAAAAAGGATATTAAATCCTAGTCTGGACCCAAAAGGATTGTGATGCAAGTAAGGAAATGTTTAATCCCGCATCAACTTTGGATTTCTTTGTAAAAATTCCTCTATTCCACCACCTATGGTGGTTCGTTTTTGAAATATTTTCTGCGAATTGCCTGCGATCAAGGATTCAATATAAGGAGTCCCTTTCTAGTGCATATAATATAATTTTTGTTGCTAAACTTACCACTCATTAATCACACGTTAAAAAAAACTTTGATACACTAACATTGAGAGACTACAAATCCTTTAAAAAGTATTCATGTTAGTATATTGGAAGTTAATAACCAATCAAAAAAAATTATACAGTTACTTAGAATGTAAATCATCTTAGATAATTATCTTCTAATTTGTTTTTGATAGTACGCATAATCCAAATTGACAGCAACAATGATCTTAGCTCCATTGTTAAATTAAACAGGATAGACAGCAATATAATGACAAGCTCCCAGAGCCAAGGAATAATATGCTATCTTTCATTTTATGTTTCGTATCTTCCACTCAATATTGCAAATTAATTCAAATTTATTTTTGTTACAAACAGTTACACTGGACTGATTTCCTTCTCCAATAAGAGTATGTAAAAGTAACAACTCACATGGAATAACACAATTTAGTGTAAAAAATGAGATAACAATAAATGATCAGAAGTTTAAGTGACAAATCTATTCTACTACAAGTTGGAAGAAAAAAATATGGTATATGAAAGTTTTTAAAAAAAGATAAAGCACTAAAACAATTGATTCTATTTTTTTTTTGTTCTCCTTCTGTGTACCCACTTGTGTACCCAATCTATTAGAAGAGACGAAAGCATGCGGGTTCTATTGTGATACAAGCCAGGTCTTTTGCCTACGAGACAACTTGGCGCCAATCTCTGTATACGCTCACCTAAAAGACTGGATCGAGGCCTAGTAACACTTATTGAGTGTGGGTTTTATTTGCCTGTGCTATTTTGCGCAACTATAGCAATCACCTGGGGAACAACACTAGTTGTTTCAGCTTGGCATAGGAGCTATTGATGAGTCAATAATGATTGTGCATACTGCACCAATTATAGTTGGGTGTGTAGCAAATACTATGTTTATTTATCGCTAAGGTTTTTTTTTATTTTGGCAATGATTTTTCATGTACTAGATTGATTATTGTTGTCTTATTATCCTAATATTTATGTAAGGTGGTCCCCACGTTAAGGACAACCAACTCACACAGAGACACTTTTCCTAGTTACGCATGGACCTCTCAGTCGACTTCTGATTGCTTTACTTTAGTCCTAGTGTATATGATCGCTGTAATGGGGCATCTGTTAATGAATGCTTTTGCTTGAAATTTTAAATCCACTTGTCACAAGACAAAAAATTTGTTGCCGTGAGTTACAATTATAAAATGTCTGTTTCCGTGACTTACCGACATTACAAATTAATTAGTACAAACCTAAAGAACTCTATGAACAATAACCCAGCGTTGCCTATACTTTATTCTATTTTATATATATGATTATGTTTACTATATATATTAGCCCTTTAGAAAGGAAGTTGTTTGGTTCTAAAAATGTGTAAGTCGAGCCTTTTGTATAACAACCATTGCAACAACTCTGGAACTTGTCTTCTGGAACTGCACCAAATATAGACTGGTCTTTTTTCTTCTTCCACTCCTTGGTGATTTAAACACAGGCTTTGTCCTGGTTTCTTCTACTGGGCTGTTCTACTGCCCTGAAGCCAAAATGTTATCAGAGAAGTTCTGACCTCAAAGAGAAGCCTGCACAAGATTCCTATTCTATTAATATTTAGCCCTGTGAAATATCCAGAGAGAGATAGGTAAGAGAAAATAACACTGTGCTGGATCTGTACATGGAAGATAGATGCCAGCACACAATTCTATGAAAACCACCGGAACAAAAAAAAATAAGATACAGTTATAAGCAATGAATTTGGTTAGAGGTGTCTTTTAAAATTCTGAGTTTGTGATAAATCATACATAATTAATAATAATCATTCTTCTGCATTAACAGCAGTATGGAAATGTGGAGCCGGAAAATCCAGACTGCTGAGTTGTGGTTTTGTTGGACGCTTGCATATTTCAGAAATAATAGAAAGGTTAAAGAAGGTTACAGCAAAAAATGAGTCTTAAAAATGTGACAGGACCATAGGAAAGTGGTACATGAAAGTCAACATGGGGTTTGTAGTTATCGCCATTATGTGTATAACCTATTAGAAATGTTTTTCTTTCTACATGCCTACTTGTAGGGGGTGCGGGGTTCGGGTAATGGATTAGATTGTGTATGTTCATGAAAGGTTTCTTATGTTACTCTTGATAAGTTGTTTGTAGGAACTGACTGTTGTTAGTTGATGGTTTGAAATTTATATTTCTCTTTGCATGTGAAACCTTTGTATAAATGAAATAGTAAAAAAACACAAAAGCCAATGAATGAGTGAAATAACACACATGCAAATCTTTGAAAAGATAAAATATAATGAAAGATCCACTCGATTCATTTTTTTCTAATATACTTCTGGTCAAAATAACAAACTATACCCCTCATTGTTATGGTTACTGAAACAAAGCAAGAAATGATCACAAAGCTAATGATAAAATATCGGATATTTATGTAAATATAACTATGAGAAGAAAATTAAAATCTATAGATAACAATCCTGTCTATAAAAAATCATTCCTCAATTGTAAACTTTATTTCTATTTTAAAAGAAGTATTCATCCTAATAGTTAAAATTAAAGATTGAGTAACTGAATATTGAATATCTGACCCAAAACCTGCTGAATTACCTCTATGATCATTTATAGTTTTCCATCCCTAGACACACTTTTAAAGCAGTAAGTGTTAAGTAGTTAAGCAGTGTTCAATATTCTCTTAGGCTCATGAGACAGCCGTGACTTACCCGACCATAATCTCTGGTTGAGCACAGGGCCGGGAGGAAGAGGGGTGAGAGGTTGAGAGCTCTTCAGAGGAGAAGACTGCCTACTTGTTAACATGCAGTGTCATGGAGGACGGATTGGTTGCAAAACATGTGACCCGATCATTGCCACCCATAATGGGAATTGAATGCACCTTTACTTTGTTCGGGTGATAAGAGAGGGTTATTATAGGCCAGTCAGGTGTTCCTCATTGGACCACAAGAAGGGTGATGTAGTTTTTGGGGAAAACTAGCAAAGTGTTTATTTGCCTAACATGGACCACCACAGGGGTTCTCCAAATGGATCAAATGAATGAACTTTAACGCCGCTTTGTGCCGCTTTCCTTACAAATGAACATTATGAACTGGAGAGAAGAAACCCCTAATTGCCTTGTTAATAAGCATTTTAACATGAACGAAAACCAATGTTTGTAAAGGCTCTTAAAAACTTCGTAATCTCCAAAAGGCTGGAATTTCGTTTTGGAGCCCAAGCATTGCACCTCAAGACACTATAACGTAATGAATTTTAAAAGAGACATATAACAAGAGAAGCTACAGATGGTAGCAGGTACCAAATAAAGAAGTCACGACAAACAAATGTTCGTTCCGGCATGGCCCAACACTATTCGGTAGTTAAGATAATTTTTCATTATATGGCACATTCTAGCAGTTATGCAAATATTAGAATAAGTTTTTAAGTCTCCTTAAATCTGTGGGATGATAAAGAATCCATGAACTTGTGGGAAAGTTCAAGTCCATGTGCTTATACTCCAGGAAGCCTAGAAAGTTACAGTAAGATTATATCATCATTGATTGCTTGTTAATTCCATTGTTAATACAAACGCCTTGGTGCTAGGACCACCCTGAGCTAGGGGATACATATTAGATTAGAGAATGTTGCCCAGTTAAATCTTGGCTTACGTTGGGCATTATATCAGGTACAGGCAACCCTTGGATGTTCTACGTAATAGAGTCCTACATAAAATATTCTCTCTTGGTCTTTCAATTGATTATTAACCAATATTGAAAGCAACTTAAAATGCTAACAAAAGCCTAGATTAACCTAGAATACTTCTCGAATACGGTTAGTTTCCACCAAAGAGACTTCAAATTAAATATGATTTAGGACAATAAACTGCAAATAGTACAGCATATAGTCAATTGTTTCTAAATACAGGTGTGTCTTACTGTATTAGCATAAATAAAATATAAGAAGGTTTTAATAGTAGACACTGATTTAAAAATGTGTGAACTTAGTTCACTCATAGTAAAATAAAAAGTTATATTACAAGCCAAAAAAGCAACAAAACTCTTAATAGAGTATTCAGATAAATTAAATATTAAGAGGTATATAGATTATCCTATTTTTTGGTTGATAAACAGAAAAAAAACTTACATGTGGATGTGAGTGGTTGTAGTAATTTCATCAATCATCCCCAGGCACCAGGCGTTACTGTTCAACTGATAGTAAAAGTATGGACTCTATCTGACTCACCAAAGTCTAAAGGGTAGAGTGAATCACTTTCAGTTAAAGAAATCTACTACCCGTATGGACTGCATTAAGCCTCCTCACACGTACTGCTGGACGTCAGTGTGATTACTGAAAACAGGGTTAAGCTTAATGTATCAAATACTACCTTTCTTTTCATAAAAGAATTAATTTCAAAAATGTAAAAATAGCCTAACGGGGCTCCTGTATACGCGATAGTTGCCTTCTGGCTCAGGCGCTAATAAGGTATCCATGCCTCATGCTTGGCGCTTATCCCCTCACCCTGAAAGAAGGGCAAGTGAAATAACCCCAGCTATATCAATACAGCACATGCCAATTGGGTCCCGATTTCATCATTCAACCACTAGCTCCATTACCTTATATACTTTGCATTTACCGGAATATTTATATGGTTACTAGGAAAATATATTGACAAGTGTAAAAAACCCACATATCTGCAGATCAGACCAATCAATGTTTACGGTTACTGGTATGTAGACACAAAAACCTATAGAGAATGTAGAACACAGATAGGGTACAGGGTATCTGTGAATAAGACAGATGTGAGTAAGGCATTGCAGTCCATTCCCAGGTTCCATAAACAGAATAGTAGACAAAAAAAAGAGAGGGGACGGACAAAAATAGTGAGGTTAAGTGGCATGAGTAAATTAAAAAAAGATGGTACCCCAGCTCTTGATGCAAAAATTTAAAGCTTATCTCTCTAAAGAGATTCAACTGTGTGTAGTAAGCCAGCAGAAGAACTTCAAAAGCCGAGACATTCTGAATTTTACAAGCATACTACAACAATAAGGTTTTGATGTTCTGGGGTGGTAAAGGCGGCATTCACACGACAAGTGCCCACCGATTACGTAGACAGCAGGCCACATGTCGGGGCCTAGGAGAGATGGAACATGAGCAGCGCCCGCTACTAGAGATACATGGCACACGGCGCCCGTATTACAGGGACTAGATAGGAACATGTCCTATCTTTATTCCTGGATATGGAAACGGTATTTTATGTGCACTTTGCGCACTTGTCCGTCCTGTAACAGCACCATGCTTCCATTGCATCTATTTACGTGTATAGGGATAGGTATGAAGGATATACGTCCCCATAGGCCGGTGAATGTAGCGTTAGAAGAGTGACGGGTTAGTAAAGGAGTAAAAGGCAGATATGAGTTGCAAAATGTTTATGTCAAAGCTTAACAACTTTTATTCAAAGAAATGTGCATATTAGGGCAGTCAATGGTGTATTTTGTAATAGAAGCAAATTGTGACATTGATACATGCTGAGATTTGTTTTTTTTTAAAAACTTATCCCATCATAATGTTTGTTAGAGCAAATTGCGAATTTGCCTAAATTTAATCCAATTCATTAATAACAAATAGGCTTAGCGCCATTAAAAAAGCTGACAGTTATAAGTTTATGATATGCATAGTTTAATATTTATATATTTATGTTCTTATGGGTACATGTAAAGTTTTTTATTATTATTGTTGATGTATGCCCTTATCTCCTAATGGGACTCTTGAACAGCAGTTGTTTGTTTGTACACACACTATGGAAATGATCCTCACATTTTCTGCAGGAGAACAACAATTTCCATATTGAATTTACCTACAGTGGTGGTAATATGGTTATTTTATACCAATTAGTAGTGCTCGGTAACTACCGATCTATTGTATGATATCAGCTGTTAAGAGAAACTAGTTTTATGAGCAGGACACACATCAAACTTTATACCTCTTTAACAAGTATCCCTTGTCCATTATGGTCAGATGATTTGACAGGAGCTGCAGGGCTATAGTTGGGTACGTGGAAACTGTTATGGTTGTTCCTACAAAGGTATTCATAAATAAATTACCACCTAGAAAAAATATTCAAGTGCCCGAAGGGGTTTGTCTGGTGACGAAAAAAATATGGGATCATTTTTATATATAAGCACTATTCATTTTTTGACTTGCAGAAACAAAACTTGCAATGATATTATTAAAGCAAATAATTGATACTGTAAGTAAGAAACAAAGTTTATATAAAATGTTCAATATACTTTCTGTATCACTTCCTACAGTCTTTTTTTTACATCTCTATGCTTTCTATCAATCAACAAGAAGCATTCAGTGTGGCTGGTCATGGTGTCATGTGATATCACACGGTGGCATGGCTCTTTTGTATCACAGGGAGTATAGCGAGTGTTTGTTTATAAAGAGCCAGGAAACTGGGACATTCACATCCATGACCATGGACCAGTTTTTGTCCCCAGGATGTTAGGAAAATCTTCCTATCAGTGGTGTAAATTGTAAATTATAGCTTGATGGGCTCCAGTGTAAAGTTTTGTAAAGTTGTGCCAGGCCCCATAGACCGGAAATATGGGTTTAGTTACTAGTCTTCTCATATGAAGATAAGTGAATCTTATAGGGGCCCATAAGCCTCTTAAGCCCTGGTAAGGACACACCCTCTGTACTTCTGAAATTATGCCTGCTTATTGTTGAAGAAGGAGGCAAGCAAATATCTAGAAACCATGAGGGAATTGAAAAAGAAAGTATGTTGAAAAATTGGTGAAATATTCTTTCACAAACAGAATCATGTATTGCGGACAGTGGACAAACCCATGAAGCTTGTAATTCTGAACACAACAATGAATCCATAATTGATAAAAACTAATACTTTATGGTTGTACTTATGCTCTTTACTGAAACATAGGAAAGGTGTTGTCCACTGAGATATTTTGATATTACAAACTGATTTCTACTTATAAAGACAAACAAACAAAGACAAGAAAGAAAACAGCAGATGCAAGCAGCCTTTACTTTTATATTCATATATTTCAATGAGGGTTGTTGGTTCTTTCATGTGCAACCTGTTAGCAGTTCAACTTAAATATATTTCAAATGCAAAATTCCACAGCATCCAGGGGTTAAAGTAAAGGTCCATGCAATGACTTATCATGATGTAGGAAAACATACAGTGGGGCAGATTTATCAAGTGTCTGAAAGTACAGAAAAAGTTCTAGTGCCCATGGCAGCCAATCACAGCTCCCTTTAAACTATCTGAGCAATGGTTAAAACAAAAGCTGAGTGTGATTGGTGCCTATGACACTAGAAATATTCTGACTTTCAGAGACTTGAAATCTGCCCCAAGGGCCTAATAATATACAGTAGCGAAATAAACCCAAAAAAATGTGCTACTCTTATCTTGATACCTGAGTGTGGATGTGGAGCTTGGGTGTGTATAGTCGAGTAACATTTAAAAAGTATACCTTCGCTCCCCTGCCAGCAAACTGGAACCAGTCTGTACTCATTTCATCATATCTTTCTCTTCTCTGCTAGCTCTCTCCCCTTCCACTGGTTCGGATATATTTCATATAACTCTCATTGAAACTTTATATGTAAATGTCCCTGAAGAATTCTAAAATGTACTTTAAAATTGGTTAACCTTCTAACATCTAAAATAATAATAAGGATGTTTTAAAAAAAAAGGATTAAACATAAAGGGAACATATGGTAAATGTTAGTTCGTCATAAGTGGAGGTTACAAACTATTTGTTGCAAGACAGATATACAAAACAGAAAAATATTGAAAATGTTCCCAAATTTTTTGTAAATTTTACGTTGTTTCATAAACACCCCCACACGTCCATATTGATCAAAATTTACACATTTCCCTCAATCAGGAAGAAATATGTGTTGTGTGTGTGTGTTGTGTGTGGGGGGGGGGGTAGAGTGACATTTCTCCAGTTTACCCCTATTTTAATGCAAGTGTTTGATTTTATCCGTATGTTCCCGTTTAAAGAGAATTTATTTGGACGTGCTTGCAAAGAGAGCATTAAAAAATGCACAGGAAGTACGTTATCTCATAATAAACGATGAGAGACCGTATGTGTATATGTATCTATGCATGTCCACTAAAGGAATCTGTACTGTAGCGGATGCAATCACAAATTTGTACAAACCAATTCCTGTGGCTCAGGGAATGTCAGAGAGTTTTGAATAGAAATCTGTCACCCTGCACTTACCCAAAATAAACTATCCAAAATAGCCATTGTCTGCTGCCAGTGGTGGCAGCAGAAGATTGAGCCGTGATTGGTTAGTATTTTGCACAGGTTTAATATAAGGCTTGAGCTTTGATTGGTTGATATACGGGCATGGAGTATAAGGACCGCTTATGGTGAAGTAAGATGGATTGGGATAGAGAAAGAGAAGGAAGGAAGAGTTATTGAGAGAAGGCAGGGAGAGTAGAGACAAAGAGCACGGGCAGGGAGAAGTGAGGGAAGAGACAGGAAGACAGGCAAGAGATGGAGGAGAGACAGGCAGGGAGAGTGAGTGAGAGACAAGCAAAGTGATGAGTGAAGAGACAGCAGGAGAGAGAATGAGTGAAGAACAGAAGTGAGAATGATACATAGATACAAAAGGCAAATTTTATCAGGCCACCAATAAATGTAAGAAAAAAATGGTAGGTGCACTTTATTCAGGGCCAGGCAAAAGGCCTCCAAATTAGTAAGAAAGAGAAAAGAAAATAGCAACAATCAAGGACATAAACGTGATCAAGTGGATGTATTCCATGTTAGCAAGCAACATTTTCGGCTCTAATGTTGAGCCCTTTTTCAAGCTTTCTCCGGCTTCAAAAAGGTTAAACCTAGGACGAAACGTTGTGCTAACATGAATAAATCCACGTAATCACTTTATATCCTTGAGTGTCTTATTTTTTTCTTTTTACTAGATTAGATGCCCATAGATATAAAATATTTTTTTGGGTATTACAATGCATCCATGCTTGGAAGATTAACCGCTAGTATGGTATATAATGAATCAGATTCTCTTCTATACGGCTGTTACAAATTACATCGGTTAAATTCAGTTTAATATTAGCAAATAGCAAAGGGAATTTGCTGTTAACTCTTAGCAACGCATTTCTTTGTTTGAAATGATGGACAGCTTGTAATGGTACATAAACTGCTTAGCTGAACTATTCTAAGGTATGGTCATGACAGAGCACTCAGAAAGTTACCAAATGATTTGAATGGAAGTAAATTACCTGAGTTCTGAAAGATTGTGATTTTACAATATCAGGGGACAATATGTAAAACGTTTATAGCAGTGTACCACTCAGGGTTTGTTTGCAATTTTCAGTTGTTGAAATGCTTGTTGTTTTCACAGATTAACAGCCAAGAAATATACAGCTGGCCCAAGAATTACACAACCACAAAAGACAAGAGATACAAGCTATAATATGTATACAAATAGCTATAGGCATAAGGTTGAAATATTGAATGCGACACTCTTTGAAATAGTATTTGGAGGGGGTTCTTCACAAGCTGGTGGTATAGACAGTCAATTTTGAAGAGAAGAACAAACAAGGGTCCTTAATGCCCTCATGCATTGACAACTAAGAAGATCCTTTCTGTAGCCTACTATTGAAACATAATTTACATACTATCAAAGCCAAACCTCACCTCCATCACTGGTGATCTACCCTCCCCTTCCAATCTCTTGTGTCAAACTCTTGACTACATATCCACCCACTGCCCAGCAATTCAATATCAAAATCTTTACAATTTCATGCAAAAGTTCTTCATTGATCTCGATACCGTTGCATCTGGGCAGTCAATGGGGTTTACAGCATAACTGTGAATCCTTAGAGTAAATGAGAGATATTAATACTGTAGCTAATAAGTATTGGCGTCATGTCAGATCTTGTTTTCGCTAAAATACGGGTGAGGAGACCGGAGCCTCTATCAAATAAATTAGGGAGAAAGCTCACTGTTCCTTTCCCATCCTGGGCAAATTGCACTGGGATTAAAAATAACAACACAATCGTGTAGAATAGAAGTTGTTAATATAAAATGGAATAGGGGTAACATTTCATTCAGTCTCCTAGAAAAGCTCCCTTTCTGGACAAGTATAATTTGATAAAGTACATAGGGCAATGGTCATACCACCAATTAATGTAAGCAGCGACATTCACTATTCTCACCTGTAACATTAGTGCTCCTTGATTGCTCCATAGTGATCTTATTTGCTCTCTCATAACCCTATGTGTGAATATTCTTCCTCTAGGCGAGACTTAGAGCCTGACCCCTTCCGGGACCTGGCAATTGATGTTTTACTCCATTTTTCTAATTCATCCATAACTTATTTTTAGAGCCGTTCATATGAGCACTTTTTACAGATACAATTCAGAATTTCTAGTGTACTATTGAAATTGTGTTGTTGAAAAGTGTTGAAAATTAACAAAAAAAGGCAGTTTCCCTCTTTGTCACTGTTGCAGTCCTTGGTAACCCATCTCCTTTAATTTATGAGTTAGTTAAAGTCAAAGAGATACAATAGTTGTACATATTAATAAAATTTTGGATGAAATCCAAACACTTTGAAAAAAGATATTTATTTCACTATTTTTGACAACTGCCACTTTTTTATACCTTTAAAGAGCTGTACAAATGTCCAGTTTTGCAAATTGTTTACTGATGCAAAGTAAATGACAAAAAGTAGCACAGGACATTTGAAGATTTTATTCCAAGTTTCAGCATTCATATATTGATGTTAGATAGATCAGGTTCTTTACGTACTTAGGCCTCATGCCAAGAGTAATTCGGGAATTGTGCAGCGGATCACAGCCCTTATAAATGTATATGACCACATGGTCATGGTGACGGTGCACACAAGTATCCACTGCACCATGATTGAGCAGGCGGTGGTGTGCATAATTAAATGAGACAGGTCCTATATCGTGCCATGTATCGCGAAGGCCAATCGGCTTTTGAATGAAGCAGGAAGTGCTCTTCGCTTCTGCGCCCCAGCTAATTTTGCCGTGCTGGACTATGGCCTGGGAGAGAATTTTGTGTGCATATTGTCTTAGAGCTACAGAGTTTTTATTATTTCTTGTGGGATTTATGCACCTATTGCAGCTTCTAGGAATATTGAACGTTTAAGTTTTATATTTTTTTTTTTTTCTTTAATTTTTATACCTGTTATGCCCCACCCATGGAGTTTTAAATCTATGATGTCTTATTCCAATGCAATATACCAGTGTACTGCAGTTTATAACCATAAGTGAGGCACCTGGTTGTTTTCCAACAATGCCCATATGATAGGACTTCCCTGTACCTTCACTGGTAAACATTTAACTGGGTACTTAAAAGGCCCGCATGTGTAGCATTTAAACACAGCAAACACCTGTCATGTATGGGGGACCTAACCATGAGCCCTCCCCTATTCTTAACAACATCAGCTGAGGTGAAGCATCATAGAAGAAATATTGATAAAAACAGCAACCTAAAAATACACATGCACAACAGGAATTATTTGTAGGTCTATAATTTCAAGAATCCTACCATCAGAATACACAACTGAGAATCCTGATGGTAGATTTTGTTACTGACTATAATACTAAACTGCCTTTAGCAATCTCTTCTACTAAGAGAAAACCCACATAAAACTTTATCGTACTGTTGTTTGGTAAGGAACCTATGAGGTCTTATGGGGAATGGAGTACCTTCTGAGTGATGGGGGCTCAGGCTACATCACAACTGTAGCTTCTGAGTCATCTCCCGGCACAGCCCCAAGATCTGCAGTCGTATCCATGCAGCGCGGGAACTTCGACTCTTGAGGGATGTAGCTTAGCCTGCCGATGCACAGCGGGACTATTCGTAGTTTGTTAGAAGAAAATATAGCTAAATGCACTGTGATGATAAGCTAATCAGTAAGAATTCTACCGATCATGAATACATCAGTTAGTGGATAATGATAAGGTTAAGGCTTCCTTTAATAAATTTTTCCAAAAAAAATAAATGTAATAATCAAGTCAAATTACACCAGGCACTTTGACTGTGGCAAAACTTCTAATATGTGTTATCCATGGCCCTCTTCCTTCTAAAATAAACTAAAGCAATTATGATAATGAAAATGAGGGGCTACCCTATTACCTCTATGATTTTTCTATAGAGAGGGTTACAATGCACTATGCCAAGCATTAAAACAGTCATGAAAAGCATAGAGATGTAATAAAATAATAATATATTACAAAAGAAAAAATAGAAAATAATATAGTGATTAGAGCAACAAATGTCAAGCACCACTATATAAGGACACACAATACAGTGGTCTCAAACCAACTGAAGCCTTTGTTTCTTTCCTATTTTGACCCCTTCCCCACATTACATTAACCTATCGATCTAACCTTTACCTTGCTATCAAATTGTATATTTAACAAGTTTATTATTTAATTGGGTTATTAGGTTATACTATTATAAAGTACCTGTGAAAGTAACATAATGTGCATGTAAAAAATTACAAGTTATATAGATGAAGACATTTTGGCATTTACTTGGTTAACATTTATTTCATTTTGCTGCTGATTATCTATTTAGCAACGGACTCCGCCCCAATAAACTTCACTTTGTTACCTTGATTATATATCCAGGATAATAACAATGGATTTATCTAAGATAAAATAAGCAACGAGTATTAGCCTTCCCTGTACATCTAGGAGGAATAGCAAATCTTTTGAATTTGCTAATGTACTTTGACCTTTTCCATTGAGCAGCAGACAGTTGTAAGTGCAGAAAAGAAAATTTCTTCGCAGTTGGCTTCTCATTTGTATGAAGGGTTTATAAAAAAACTGAGACAATTGACGCAAACTGTTCAACCTAATACATCTTAATGAGAACAAGGAGCACACAAATATGGCTACAACATAGAGGACAGTCTACTAGAATAATGTTACAGGATAACAGAACGATCGGTAAAAGATTGCCCCTTCTCATGTTTGTAATATATAATAGATATAGATATATAATAGATATATTAATATATATAAGATATTTAATATAATGATACACATATACCCTAGTTGTAGACATTCCCCTGGGTCAGTCAAACAAAAAGCAGTGGAAGACCGGTTTGTTTGACTAGCAACTTTGATGATTTAGGCTCTGCTCTGTTCTTACCCCATGGGACTACCCTTGTTACCGGTCTTCCACTGCTTTTTGTTTGACTGACCCATTTCAGTTCTGTCCCGGACTTTGTGCAATATTCTTATCTTGCTCATTTTGGGCATTTGGATTTGACTTATCTTTATATCTTCTCAGGACAGTGATCAGGTATAGTTCTCAGGGCTTTAGCTTCATCCTACTATTGTGAGGGTATTGCATCCACATATTTTTGTGTTGACCTGTGGCCGTGTGTGGGTCTCGGTTACCTTACCTTGACCCACTTTGTTGTGTTTATTGGAAGTAGCGAACCAAACTGGGCCCTCGTGCCTCAAAAGCCCATCTGACACAAAAGAATACACATGTATTTTAATTGGTAGCTGGAAGACCCCCATTAACCAGAATCTGTGGACTTATTAAAAAGCTACACAGACTGTATAAATATTTCATACAGTGTTTCATAAATGTTTTTCTATTTTACAAGGTGTCAGTATTAAAAAATATCTCATTCTAGAGGAAGAACAAAAATCCAGATGTAATTATACTGGGTCAGCACTAGAGATGAGCGAGTATACTCGTCCGAGCTTGATGCTCGTTCGAGTATTAAGGTAGTTTTTCTATTTTACAAGGTGTCAGTATTAAAAAATATCTCATTCTATAGGAAGAACAAAAATCCAGATGTAATTATACTGGGTCAGCACCTAAAGAAAACAGTATTCTAATGTTGAAATATGCTATTGCCGTGTCCTTTTAATAATATCCATCGGGAGATGTTATTATTTTTGTGATCCTTATACTCCAAGTCATCAACGCTCAGATCACCCAGCTTTCCTAGAGTTTCAGTAATTGATTGATCCGTCCCAATGTGGATAGTCACAATGGCAGCCAAGGAAATAGTTTACATAACAAATTCAAGGGTATCGAAAAAGTTGTAATTTTACTCTCACAACACCAATTGATGAGTTTGGCCCTACAAAAAGGGTGAATGACATTTACCTATTGTACCTCTGTTTCACTGCCTTTTTTTTTTTTTTTTTGCTTCTCTGACAACTAAGATGATGCTGTCATGACCTAAAATTTCAAAATTTTCAAAATGACTTGATGTTAACATGAGGGGACACAAGCCATGTGAGGGGTTATAAAAAGGAGAGGATACAAGTAGAGATGAGCGAGTATACTCGTCCGAGCTTGATGCTCGTTCGAGTATTAAGGTACTCGAAACGGCTCGTTGCTTGGACGAGTATTTCCCCTGCTCGAGATCGAGCATTTAATTAAAAAAACACAGTGAAGAACAATGAAGAATAGAATAAAAACAGTGAACACAGGATCATTTAAGTGAAAAAGACAGTGAAGAACACAGTGAAGAATAGATTACAGATGTTCGGCACATCTGCTTACTTGTCGGAAGATACGCGGAACGGCAGCAGGGAGACATCAAGCAGCAGGGAGACATCAGACAGCACGGGGGAGACAGACATCGGGCAGCACGGGGGAGACAGACATCGTGTGTGGGTCTCGCTTACCTTACCTTGACCCACTTTGTTGTGTTTATGTGTTTTTGTACACTTTTAAATGTTTTTAATCATGTATGTAGGATCTTTTTTGCTCATGAATTGTAATAAAGTTTGACCTTCTAGCCTTTACACACTTGCTTTTTCTTCTTTGTTTTGGTTTAATATTGTTTATAAGTGTGTTGGCTACTGTGATACTTATCTCTGTGTATGAGATTACGCTTCACATTGCTTGGTTTAAGATTAAATGATCCTATGGTCACTGTTTTTATTCTATTCTTCACTGTTCTTCACATCTGCTAACTTGTCGGGAGATAATATACGCGTGGAACAGTGAAGAATAGATCGCAGATGTTTCCATACATCTGCTAACTTATCAGAAGACATTCTTTTTCAATTAAATAACATACATCTGCTAACTTATCAGAAGACATTCTTTTTCAATTAAATAACGCATTTTATTCCCGAACCATGGTCAGTTTGAAAAATGCTCGGGTCTCCCATTGACTTCAATGGGGCTCGTTATTCGAGACGAGCACTCGAGCATCAGGAAAAGTTCGTCTTGAATAACGAGCACCCGAGCATTTTAGTGCTCGCTCATCTCTACTGTCAAGTTTTTATTTTAATGGTAGAAAGTAGACGAAGACATGGGAATTTAAAATAACACATTTTATTCCTGAACCATGGTCCCTTTGAAAAATGCTCGAGTCTCCCATTGACTTCAATGGGGCTCGTTATTTGAGACGAGCACTCGAGCATCTGGAAAAGTTCGTCTCGAATAACGAGCACCCGAGCATTTTAGTGCTCGCTCATCTCTAGTCAGCACCTAAAGAAAACAGTATTCTAATGTTGAAACATGCTATTGCCGTGTCCTTTTAACAATATCCATCGGGAGATGTTACTATTTTTGTGATCCTTATACTCCAAGTCATCAATGCTCAGATCACCCAGCTTTCCTAGAGTTTCAGTAATTGATTGATCCGTCCCAATGGGGATAGTCACAATGGCAGCCAAGGAAATAGTTTACATAACAAATTAAAGGGTATTGAAAAAGTTGTAATTTTACTCTCACAACACCAATTGATGAGTTTGGCCCTACAAAAAGGGTGAATGACATTTACCTATTGTACCTCTGTTTCACTGCCTTTTTTTTTTTTTTTTTGCTTCTCTGACAACTAAGATGATGCTGTCATGACCTAAAATTTCAAAATTTTCAAAATGACTTGATGTTAACATAGTAGTTGGAATGTGAAAGTTAAAATGAAAGTTAAGATGAAACATCAAAGATTGCTCATTTTACATAGTCTGTAATGTGGATTGGCCCATGGATCTTTGATTAATATGATCAACTTAACAACAGCACCCACCAAAGATGAAAAAAAAAACAAGACAGTCTAAACATTTTTTGAAAGATAGAGTGAGGCAAATTTACTTACCTGTTCCTTGGATTTCACTGACTGTGCCTTGTCTGACGATAATGCACTGTGGCGCGATTCACTAAGATTGTGCACTCAATATCCTGCATGTATCACTTCCCTGTTTAGTACTGACAGAATTCAGCTTCTTCTTCCTGGTGCATGTAAGTGCTTGGTCACGCTCAGTCTGAATCAGTCAGATTCTTGGACGGCACGCCCCCCCTCCCCCAATTTCTGTCTCATGAAAGCCAGCACAGCTGCGCCACAATCCAGTTGCGTGTGTCACAATCCCACCACAAACCCCTGTTAAATACTTGTCAAAGCTGCCCAAATCCTGAAAACAGACGGATGTCAGTGAGTCGTGCGACCCTTACTAAATATGCCCCAGTATGTACGACTTTGGTCTAAAGGTTCCACAGAAAGTGGTTGCCATTTTTGGTTATATTCTTTCTTTTGGTTCATAATAACTAGTGAAATCTATTTATTAAATCACATTATGCTAAAAAGTTAACATACAATACTGGCAAAGAAAATATCGGTATGCTTTCAGAGTCATACAATAAGCAAACAAATAGGATGCCAGGTGCACAAAATAAAAATACAGTAAGTGCATCTGTTCTCTGTACTCTTCTTTGTCCTGAAAATGAAAAGATCTGCTTTGATACAAATGGTAAATTAAACTTATGAAACATCATGAAAGCAAAGGTAACACAATTGTAATGCAGCATATGTTACATGGAAGCAAGATAAAATATATATTCAGAAGTCTCTAGGATATGTAAAAGTTTAGTAATGTGTAACCTGTATAACAATATTGACAGTCAACCTTGGCAAGCATTGGCTTTAGTTTTCAATTACATCAGATTTCCCAGTAAGTGAGTGATAAGTTTCTGTTGTTTTTGATAGGTAAAATAAAGAAAACTTCTTGAGATTGTGATACCTTTTAATGGCTAACTGAAATATAAGATGTTACAAGCAAGCTTTCGGGACAGCCTAGGTCCCTTCATCAGACATGGTACAAGCCTAGGTCCCTTCATCGGAAATTGTACCTTACCTGATGAAGGGACCTAAGCTGTCCCAAAAGCTTGCTTCTAACATCATGTAGTTCTGTTAGCCATTAAAAGGTATCAAGATGGTGACTTTATTTGACCTATCAAAAGTAACAGGAATTTCTTCAACTGGCTAACACTGTACAAAACTTTTTAAGTAATAAGTCAGACAGCTGCAGCACATCACTAGTAGACGGAAGTTTTAACTTGACCAAATCTTTTTGAAGTATGAAAAGACTGCTGGTTTGAGAAAGATTAAAAAAGTCGAAACATCTGGAGTGGGTGAACAAAAGGCATCATCCTTGCACTCCAGTTGTCTTGTGCTGCAGCTTTCTTTATTCACATGTACTTGTAGCTTCCCTTTAACTAGAACCAACAAGCTGTATGTACCCTCAGCTGTGTGTTACACAAGAGTCCTGTGAAGTTTTTATTTTAATGGTAGAAAGTAGACGAAGACATGGGAATTTAGCCTTGAAAATCTACTGCAATATACAAAGCTATTTTTTGCTGTTCAATCTGATTAAGCATATGACCATGAACAATCACCATGTGAAGACCTTAATCTTAACTTCACTGTCAGAAGGTCCTGCAATAGCGAATATTCATACTTATTTAAATTTAAGGTCCATAATTTTCTTTTCTGATCCTTAAAAATGTTTGCAGCATTTTTTTGACTGTCATTTTGAAATGTAATATATAAGTTTTGGGAAAATGCCAAACTTAGGCATTGTTTATTATAGTGTAGGGGATTTCTTTTTTTATTTTTTTTATTTGATGAGTCCCAGCAGCTCTGATTAACCCCTACATACCAGGTGGTCTTTAGAGACTGGGCCAATGCAAGTTCTGTTATTCACTGTATAGCACTACTGCAGCACTATGCAGTAAATAAAGGAGAAGGCAGAAGCAAGAATAAACTGCTCCAGGCTTTTTCCTAGGGTCTCCGGCTGTGTCTGACAAGCTGAGACATGGTCCTGCTCTCGCGATTAGCATGGGAGCAGATGAAAAGTGCAGCATAGTCAAAAGACGTCTTTCATCAGTGGGCAATCGGGATGGAGTTAAGAACTGCATGGAGCACTTCCCAAAATTAGATCACAGCAAAGTTAAGCTGATGCTTATTGCATTAGATCACAGATTGAAATTATCAAAAAATCTGTGTCACTACTTTTTTAATACAGTACAAACTGCATTTGGAAAATGAATTTAATTTAAATAAATTATTTTCTGCATTTCAAGATAAAAAAAAGATCAAGATGGGGCAAGTAACTATTTTTCCAGCTCTGAAAGTATAAAATTAATGTCTTTGAATGAATAGTTTTTTATAGCAGTATTTCCACCAGAAACCCCATTTCAAAAAATGTGTTTGGACACACTATCATATCTTCATATAGACTTATCATAAAAAGAAACTGCAATATATTTGCCAATCCTGTTCAATTGCAGTCCTCTATCACTGATTCTCAATTTATGACATTATGTTATTTTATGTGTCTACCCTGAAACTTTTTTTCAGGAACTTTTTGCAGTGATTATGGCACTGGGTGATCCACATTACCCTTTCGCTTTTAAAACTTGAACTTAAATGGGCACATAAAGGTAGAAATGGATTTGGGAAGTGGAAAAAACTAATGAATAGGGTTTTTTGGTTATTTTTGTGAGTTTGCAATAATTTTGGCCTACAGTGAGATTTCAGGAGCAGAGGGTAAATTATATGTGATCAATTCCTTAGAAATGACAGTCTTGAAACAAACACTGATATTAAACTCAGGGAACTGAAGTCCTTGAGACAGAAAGGTTAAAATTGGCTTTGGGTAAAAGCATATTAAGTAATGTGTTAAGGCAGTGATTTATTCAAAATGTACATTTCAATAATGAGCCAAAGTGCTAATCAGTGCCCACAGATATATGATAATAAATTCAGAAAAGTGACATAGATATTTTCAGCATACTAACTGCAGGCCTAATGATTTAATTAATCAAAATACACAAGAA
This sequence comes from Engystomops pustulosus, assembly GCA_019512145.1. Taxonomy (NCBI): domain Eukaryota; kingdom Metazoa; phylum Chordata; class Amphibia; order Anura; family Leptodactylidae; genus Engystomops; species Engystomops pustulosus. The sequence goes on from CM033642.1 coordinate 59,036,093, forward strand.
ATTGCTGCTTTCTGTATTTGTTTAATACATATATGACACTTTTAGTAAAAAAAAAAAGGAAAAGGAAAAGGTCTTAAACCTGCCAAGTTAGAATAGTAATCAATGCAACAAATGCCCAATTTTTTAAATTTTAACCAGCTTGTCAACAGGGACAAAACCTTTATTAATTAGTCTTCTGGTAATTTATCCTTGGATGGTGAAGCAAAATGTTAACAAAGTGTCATCATAATAACCTTCCAAGATTTCAAAGGTCAGCTCAACAGAATATTCTACAGAACGGTTATGAGGTTAACATTTGTGGGCAAAATAATTATAAAATAAATGTCTCCTCAAATCCAATTATTAAACTTAATGTCTATTCATATGTGTCACATACACTATTGATTAAGCTAGCCAACTGATGGTTTAGTTTGTCACAATTTTAATCATTACACACTGATGGAAAGGGGAAATATATATCACTATTCTGTCTGGCTGTCTTTTTGTGACATTCTAGGTGCAAGGTAGCCACATACATCTTTACAGCTACACTCCACTGCCGTAAGACTTTTTAGGCGCAAGTGAAAATTGCTAAGGAGAAAAAAATGGCAGTACTTTGTACATAAAAGGTCACACAGCAGTGGCTGGTACTTGAAGAGTCACATAGTACTGGCATGCATCTCAAGAGTCATACAGCAGTGGTGTGCATCGGAAAAGTCAAATAGCAGTGGAGTGCATCGGAAAAGTGGCACAAAAGTAGAGAGGATCTAAAAATTGGCACAGCAGTAGAGAGCATCTGAAAAGTGGCAGAGCAGTAGAGAGCATCTGAAAAGTGGCAGAGCAGTAGAGAGCATCTGAAAAGTGGCACAGCAGTAGAAAGCATCTGAAAAGTGGCACAGCAGTAGAGAGCATCTAAAGAGTGGCACAGTAGTAGAGAGCATCTGAAAAGTGGCACAGCAGTACAGAGCATATGAAAAGTGGCACAGCAGCAGAGAGCATCTGAAAAGTGACATATCAGCAGAGAGTATCTGAAAAGTGGCACAGCAGCAGGAGCATCTGAAAAAGTGCACAGCAGTAGGAGCATTAAAATGGCACAGCAATAGAGAGCATCTGAAAAGTGGCACAGCAGTAGAAAGCATCTGAAAAGTGGCACAGCAGTAGAGAGCATCTGAAAAGTGGCACAGCAGCAGAGAGCATCTGAAAGGTGACATAGCAGTAGAGAGCATCTGAAAAGTGAAATAGCAGCAGAGAGTATCTGAAAAGTGGCACAGCAGTAGAAAGCATCTAAAAATGGCACAGCAGTAGAGAGCATCTGAAAAGTGGCACAGCAGTAGAGAACATCTGAAAATTGGCACAGCAGTGGTGAGCATTTGTAGGGAACTCCTCCCACTCTGTGCTGAAACTTTCTCTGCTGCAGTGAGACTGCATCATCCAGAGGAAAGGGAAGGAGGTGGGGGGTGGGGAATGAGACTGTGAAACAGCCCGTGAAGCTTCAGCATGGGGGAGGGCTCTTCTTACACCCCCAGGAGCACTTCAGGCTTATTAAGATAATTTTAAAAGTAGATTTTTGAAGAAAAGAGGCCATGGGTGACAAATATAAAAAGATTATCACCAAGTGTACTATCAAAATTATGATGGAACATTTCCTTTAAAGAAAGGTTGTCAATCACTGTTTAGGACTCTCAGTGTCTCTCCCATGAGTCTTTGCATTTAATCCATTTATCACTGAAAATTCTGTTGCAAATCATAAAGAGATAGGACTTTCTTCCTCATTGTATATAAGGTTAACAAGAATCACCTGCAAGTCCTTTAAATAATATTTTACATAAAATGTTTCATTTATCATATTATTCATGTACATTCTCAACCAAGCTTAAATTTCCACAAAAATGGCAAACACTGAAAAATCTAAAAAGCTATTGGAAAGCAGTGATTTCCCGATTCCATTTGTTCCATGTTCTATGTTCCTCAATATTAAATGCTACATGTGTAGTCAAAATGCCTTAAATCTATACACAAGAGGTGGACCAGCACTGCCCAACAGTAACCACTGATCAAAACATGCCAAAATATATAATCAAAAGCCACAAAAAGAACAGAGGCATGAAAAATAGATCAAACAAATAATATCTTTATTAATAGAAAAATACACCACAAAACATGCTTAAAAACCTTTAAAAATTGTGAACGAAGTCACAAATGAATGACATCCTCGGGAAAGTGCTCAACACATGATAATGTGCACTGTTCCCGGAACTCCAGCTCCCCCTACTGGCCACAATATAGTATACAACAATGTACAGAAATAAATATTATCAATGGTGACCTTATCAAATCTTTAGACAAGTCCATACAAATGCAGGATAACAACAAAAAGAGGGGTGAAACACAATAATGGATGGACTCACAATTCAAGGATCAGCACAGAACCATGTACAAATAAGAAAGTTGTATACCTAGATGCTCAGGCCATGAGAGCGGGGTGCTGGGAATAGATGCCCCACGCGTATCGCTACCTCGTGGTAGCTTCCTCAGGGTTAATCTGTTGGTGTGATGCAAGCTTCTTTTATGCTCCCACTCGTAGCATCAACTTCCTGAGTTGACCGGAAGTACTATGTGCGCCCATTAAATCAGTCTATATGGAAACAGTGATGCCTGCACAGAAGTACTATGTGTGCCCATTAAATCAGTCCGTGTGGAAACAGTGATGCCTGTTTGATCTATTTTTCATGCCTCTGTTCTTTTTGTGGCTTTTGATTATATAAAATGCCTTAAATCAACATGTGCTTGCCAATTGCAATAAAGATGTAAACTGTGTTCTAGATGTGTGTACCAACTTTGAGTGAAAAAAGGATATTAAATGCCTAGTCTGACCCAAAAGGATTGTGATGCAAGGTAATGAAATTTGTTCTTAAAGTCACACTGCATCAAACTTTGGATTTCTTTTTAAAAATATCCTCTATTCCACCACCTATTGGTTCGTTTTTGAAATATTTTCTGAAATTGCCTGCTATCAGTATGCATTCAATATAATCGGTCCCTCTTCTATTGCATATTTAATTAATATTTTGTTGCTAATTACCACTCATTATCCACGTTAAAAAAAACTTTGATTACACTAACATTGAGAAGACTACAATCTTTAAAAGCTATTCATTGTTAGTATATTGGAATTTAATAACCAATCAAAAAGCAATATACAGTTACTTAGAATAAATCATCTTAGTAATTATCTTCTAATTTGTTTGTGATAGACGCATAATCCAAATGTGACAGCCAACAATGATTTAGCTCCATTGTATAAATTAAACAGGATAGAACAGCAATACATGACAAGCTTCCCAGAAGCAAAGGAATAATATGCTATCTTTCATTTATGTTTCGTATCTCTCCCTCAGATATTGCAAATTAATTCAAATTTATTTTTGTTATCAAATCAGTTACACTGGCTGATTTCCTCTCCAATAAGAGTATGTAAAGTAACAACTCTACATGGAATAACACAATTTTAGTGTAAATAAATGAGATAAAATAAATGCTCAGAATAAGTGACAAATCTATTCTACTACAAGTTGGAAGAAAAAAATATTGGCTATGAAAGTTTTAAAAAAAGAAAGCACTAAACTAATTGAGTATCTATTTTTTTTTTGTCTTCCTTTCTGTGTACCCACATTGTGTACCCAGATCTATTAGAAGAGACGAAAGCATGCAGGGTGCCTTATTGTGAAATACAGCCAGGCAGCAGAGAGCAACTATGCCAATACTCTGTATACTGCTCACCTAAAAGGATACTTGGATCAGGCCTATTAACAGTATTGAGTGTGGTTTTATTTGCTGATGCTATTTGAACTATAGCATCACCTGGGAACCAACACTAGATTGTGTCAGCTTGGCAGTAGGAGCTGATGAGTAAATAATGATTGGCATACTGCCCAATAAGTTGGGGTTGTAGCAAATATATGGTTTATTATCGCTAATGTTTTTTTTATTTTGCAATGGATTTTCATGTACTAGATTTATATGTTGTCTTATATATAATATTGTATGTACAGGTGGTCCCCAACTTAAGGACACCCAACTCACAGAACACTCCTAGTTACTGATGGACCTCTCAACGCTCTCTGATTGCTTTACTTTAGTCCTAGTGATATGATCAGCTGTAAGGGGTCTGTAATGAAGCTTTCTTGAAATTTTGAAAATCCCCTTGTCACATAGACAAAAAATTTTTGCCTGGAGTTACAATTATAAAATGTCTGTTCCGACTTACCGTACATACAAATTTAAATTAAGTACAAACCTAAAGAACCTATCTGCTACATAACCCAGCGTCTGCCTTACTTTATTCTATTTTAATATATATTATAGTTTATATAATATTAGCCCTTTAGAAAGGAATGTTTTGTTCTCAAAATGTGTAGTCCGCCATTTTGTATAACAAACCATTGCTACAACTCTGGAACTTGTCTTCTTGGGAACTGCACCAAATATTAGACCTGGTCTTTTTCATTCTTCCACTCCTTGGTGTATTTAAACACAGTGCTTTGTCCTGGTTTCTTCTACTAGGCTTTCTACTGCCCTGAAAGCCAAATTTTCTCAGAGAAGTTCTGACCTAAAAGAGAAGCCTGCAAAGATTTCCTATTCTATTAATATTTAGCCCCTGTGAAATATCCAGAGAGAAGATATGGTAAGAGAAAATAACACTGTTCTGGATCTTGTACATGGAAGATGCAGCAACACAATTCTATGAAAACACCGGAAAAAAAAAATAAGATTACAGTATAAGCAATGAATTTGGTAAGAGGTGTCTTTTAAATTCTGAGTTTGTGATAAATCATACATAATAATAATAATCATTCTTCTGCATAACAGCAGTATGAATAATGTGGAGCCAGGAAATACAGACTGCTGAGTTGTGGTTTGTTGGACTGCTATGCATATTTCAGAAATAATAGAAAGGTTAAAGAAGTCTACAGTCAAAAATGAGTCTAAAAATGTGACAGGAACAATCAGAAAGTGGTACATGAAAGTCAACATGGGGTTTGTAGTTATCTGCCATTATGTGTTATTAACATATTAGAAATGTTTTTCTTTCTACATGCTCCTTGTAGGGGGTGCGGAGTTCGGGTAATGGATAGATTTTGTATGTTCATGCAAAGGTTCTTATTTTACTCTTGATAAGTGTTTGTATGAACTGACTGTATGCTTAGTCTGATGGTTTGAAATTTTTATATTTCTATTTGCATGTGAAACTTTTGTATAAATGAAATAGTAAAAACACAAAAGCCAATGAATGATGTGAAATAACACTACATTCAAATCTTTGAAAAGATAAAAATAAACTGAAAGCTCCACTCAGATTCATTTTTTTCTAATATACTTCTTGGTCAAAATAACAAACTATACCCCTCATTGTTATGGTACTGAACAAAGAAATGATCACAAAGCTAATGTTATAGAAATATACGGTATATTTATGTAAATATAAATATGAGAAGACAAATTAAACATCTATAGATAACAATCCTTCTATAAAAATCATTCCTCAATTGTAACTTATTTCTATTTTAAAAGAATATTCATCATAATATGTTAAAATTAAAGATTGATTAAATGAATATTGAATAATATGACCCAAACCTGCTGAATTACCTCTTATTTATCATTTATTAGTTTTCAATCCCTAGACACACTTTTCAAGCAGTTAAGTGTTAAGTAGTTAAGCAGTTGTTCAATATTCTCTTAGGGCTCATGTAGACAGCCGTGTACTTACCCAGACCATAATCCTGGGTGAGCACAGGGCCGGGAGGAAGAGGGGTGAGAGCTCTTCAGAGGAGAAGACTGCCTACTTTGTTACAATGCAGATGTCTATGGAGCCGTGATCTGGTTGCAAAACATGTGACCAGATCATTGCCCCCATAATGGGCATGTGAATGCACCTTTACTTTTTTCTGGTGATAAGAGAGGTTATTAGCCAGTCAGGTGTTTCCTCATTGGACCACAAGAAGGGTGATGTAGTCTTTTGGGGAACTCAGCAGAAAGTGTTTTATTTCCCTAACATTGACACCACAGGGGTTCTCCAAATGGATCAAATGGAATGAACTTTTAAAGCATCTTTGTGCCGCTCTTCCTACTAAATGAACATTATGAACTGGAGAGAGAAACCTAATTTCCTTGTTAATAAAGCATTTTAACATGAACTAACCAATGTAGCTCTTACAACTTCGTTAATCTTCCAAAAGGCTAGAATTTCTGCTTTTGGAGCCCAAGCTATTGCACCTAATAGATCACTATAACGTATGAATTTTTAAAGAGACATATAACAAGAGAAAGCTACAGATGTAGCAGGTACCAAATAAAGGAATGTCACGACAAACAAATGTTCGTTCCATGGCATGATACCCAACGCTATTGGATAGTTAAGATTATTTCATAATATGCAAATTGATAGCAGTTCTATGCAAATATTATAATAAGTTTCAGTCTCCTTTAAATTGTGGATGATAAAGATATCCATGAACTTGTGGGAAGTTCAAGCTCCATGTGCTTATACTCCAGAAGCTAGAAAGTTACATGTAAGAATTATATCATCATTTGATGCTTGTTAATTCCATTGTTTACTACAAACCGCTTGGTCTAGGACCACCCTGAGCTAGGATACATATTAGATTAGAGAATGTTGCCCATGTTCAATCTTTGTGCTTGAAGTTGGGCATTTATCTCATGTACAGTGCAACCTTGATGTGTACTTTAATAGAGTCCTACATAAAATATTCTCTCTTGTCTTTCACATTGATTATTTCAACCACATATTGAAAGCAATCTTCATGCTAAACAAGCCTAAGATTAACAGGAATACTTCTCAGAATTACTGTTAGTTTCCACCAAAGGACTTCAAATTAAATATTGATTTAGACAATAAACTGCAAATAGTACAGCATATATTCAACTTGTTTCTAAATTACAGGTGTTGTATACTGTATTTAGCATAAAATAAAATATTAAGAACGGTTTACTAGTAGACACTGATTTAAAATGTGTGAACTTAGTTCACTCATAAATAAAATAAAAGTTATATTTACAAGCAAAAAAGAAAAAAAACTCTTAATAGAGATATTAAGATAATAAATATTAAGAGGTACTATAGGATTATCCTATTTCTTGGTGATAAACAGAAAAAAACTTACATGTGGATGTTGAGTGGTTGTAGTAAATTCCATCCATCCTCCCCAGGCACCAGGCTTTCCTGTTCAACTGATAGTAAAAGTAATGACTATCTGACTCACAAAGTCTAAAGGGAGTGATCACTTTTCAGATTTAAAGAAAATCTACTACCAGTATGGACTGCTTTAAGCCTCATCACACGTACTTGCTGGAGTGTGGATACTGAAACAGGGTTCAGTCTTCATTTATCAAATACTACCTTCTTTTCATAAAAGAATTAATTTCAAAAATATGTAAACTAGCCTAAGGGGCTCCTGTATACGCGATAGTTGCCTCTTCTGGCTCAGCCTGCTAATAAGTATCCATGCCTCTGCTTGGCGCTTATCCCCTCCCCCTTGACAGAAGGGCCAGTGAAATCACCCAGCTCTTATCAATCACAGCACATGCACAATTGGGTCCCGATTTCATCATTCAATCCCACTAGCTCCTTATATACTTTGCATCTACCGGAATATTTATATGGTTTACTAGGAAAAATATATTGACAAGTGTAAAAAAACCCACCTATCTGCAGGATCAGACCACTCAATGTTTACTGGTTTACTGGTATGTAGACACAAAAACCTTTATAGAGAATGTAGACACAGATAGTGTACAGGGTATCTGTGAATAAGACAGATGTGAGTAAGACATTGCAGTCCCTTCCCCAGGTTCATACACAGAATAGTTAGACAAAAAACAAGAGAGACCGACAAATAGTGAGGTTAAGGCCACTGAGTAAATTAAAAAAAGATGGTACCCCAGCTCCTTGATGCAACAAATTTAAAGCTTATCTCTCTAAAGAGCATTCACCTGTGTGTAGTACGCAGGCAGAAGAACTTCAAAATGCCAGAGACATTCTGACATTTTACAAGCATACTACAAAAATAAGGTTTGATGTTCTGGGGTAAGGCTGCATTCACACGACAATGTGCCCACCGTACCGTAGCACAGCAGGCACATGTCGGTGCCTAGGAGAGATGGAACATTGAGCAGTCGCCCCGCTACATAGCGATACATGGCACACGGCGCCGTATTACAGGGATAGATAGGACATGTCCTATCTTTCTCCTGGCTATGGAACGGTATGGTGCACTTGTGCTGCACTGTACCGCTCCTGTACAGCACCATGCTTCCATTGCCATCTATACGGTGTATAGATAGGTATGACGGATATACGTCCCCCATACGGCCGTGTGAATGTAGCGTTAGACGAGATGACGGTTAGTAAAGTGAGTAAAAGCAGATATGAGTGCAAAATGTTTATGATCAAAGCTTAAAAACTTTTATTCAAAGAAATGTGCATATTTAGGGAAGTCACTTGTGTTATTTTGTAATAGAAGCAAATTGTGACATTGATACATGCTGAGATTTGTTTTTTTTACAAAACTTATCCCATCATAAAATGTTGTTAGAGCAAAATTGAGAATTTGCCTAAATTTAATCCAATCATTAATAACAAATATGCTTAGCCGCATTAAAAAGCTGACAGTTACTAAGTTATGATTTGCATAGTTTAATATTTATATATTTATTTTTCTTATGGTTACATTTAAATGTTATTATTATTGTATGATGTATTGCCCTTCTCTCCTCATGGGGACTTGAACAGCAGTTTGTTTTGTTTGTCCACACACTATGGAAATGACTCCTCTACATTTTCTGCAGAGAACAACAATTTCATATTGAATTTACTACAGTTGGTGGTATATATGGTTATTTTATACCAATTATTAGTGCTCGGTAACTACCCGATCTATTGTATGATTATCAGCTGTTAAGAGAAACTCAGTTTTATGACAGGACACAACATCAAACTTTATACCTCTTTAACAAGTATCCCTTGTTCCATTATTGTCAGATGATTTGACAGGAGCTGCAGGGCTATAGTCTGGTAAGTGAGAAACTGTTATTGTGTTTCCTACACAGGTATTCATAAGAGATAAATTTACACCTAGAAAAATATTTCGAGTGCCCGAAGGGGTTTGTCTGGTGACTGCAAAAAATATGTATCATTTTTATATATAAGCACTATTCATTTTGACTTTTAGACACAAAACTTGCAATATTATTAAAGCAAATAATTGATACTGTATGTAAGAAAAAAGTTATAAATGTTCCAATATACTTTCTGTATCAATTCCTTACAGTTTTTTTTACATCTCTATGCTTTCTATCAATCAACAAGAAGCTTCATTGTTTGCTGGTTCATGGTCATGTGATATTACACAGGTGCATGGCTCTTTTGTATCACAGGGAGTTATCAGAGTTGTTTGTTATAAAGAGCCATGAACCTGTGTGACATCACATGACCATGGACCAGTTTTTGTACCCAGGATGTTAGAAATGAATCTTCCTATCAGTGGTGTAAATTATAGCTGATGGGCTCCAGTGTAAAGTTTGTGCCAGGCCCCTGATCGTAAAGTATGGTTTATAGTACTAGTCTTCTCATATGAAGAAGTAACATCTTAAGGGCCCCTAAGCCTCTTAAGCCCGGTAAGGACGCACCCTCTGTACCTTCTGAAATTATGCCCCTGCTTCTTGTTGAAGCAAGGAGCAAGCAGATATCTAGAAAACCATGAGGAATTGAAAAAGAAAGTATATTGAAAAATTGTTGAAATATTCTTTTCACAAACAGAATCATGTATTTGCTGACAGTGGACAACCCCATGAAGCTTGTAAAGTTCTGAATACAAAATGAATCCATAATTGATAAAACTAATACTTTATGGTGTACTTATGCTCTTACTGACAACATAGACAGGTGTTGTCTACTTGAGATATTTTGATATACAAAATGATTTCTACCTTAAAGACAAAAAAACAAAGAAAACAGCAGATGCAGCAGCTTTACTTTTATTCATATATTTCAATGCTGTTTGTTGTGTTCTTTCACTGTGCAACATGTTAGAAGTTCCAACTTAAATATATTTTCAAAATGCAAATTTCCACAGCAATCCAGGGGTTAAAGTAAAGAGTCCTGCAATGCTTATCATGATGTAAAACATAATGGGGCAGATTTATCAAGTGTCTGAAAGTAAGAAAATTTCTAGTTGCCCATGGCAGCCAATCACAGCTCCCCTTTAAAATATTCATGAGCAATGGTAAAACAAAAGCTGAGCTGTGATTGGTTGCTATGGGCCACTAGAAATATTCTGACTTTCAGAGACTTGATAAATCTGCCCCAATGACTAATAATATTACAGTAGGCGAATAAACCCAAAAAAATGTGCTACTCTTATCTTGATACCTGAGTGTGGATGTGGAGCTTGTGTGTGTATAGTCAGTAACATTAAAAGTATACCTTGCTCCCTGCCAGCAAACTGGAACCAGTCTGTAATTATCTTCATCATTATCTTCTCTCTTCTCTGCTAGCTCTCTCCCTCTTCCACTGGTTTCTGATATATTTCTATATAAATCTCATTGAAACTTTATATGTAAATGTCCCTGAAGAATTCTAAATGTACTTTTAAATTTGTTAACCTTCTAACATCCTAAAATAATAATAAGGATGTTTTAAAAAAAAAGATTCTAACATAAAGGGAACATATGGTAAATGTTATTTAGTCATTAATTTGGAGGTCTCAACTATTTGTCTGCAAGACAAGAATATATCAAACATGAAAAATTGAAAATTTTCCCAAATTTTTTGTAAATTTTAATTTGTTTCATAAACACACACATTCCATATTGATCAAAATTTACACATTTCCCCTCAATCAGGAAGAAATATGTGTGTGTGTGTGTGTGTGTGTGGGGGGGGGGGGGTATAGTTGACCTCTTCTCCGTACCCCTATTTTAATGCAAGTGTTGCTTTTATCCGTATGTTCCCGTTTACAGAGGAATTTATTTTGACTGCTTTGCAAAGTAGAGCATTCAAATAATGCACAGGAAGTACTGTTATCTCATATATAAAGATGAGAGAACGTATGTGTATATGTATCTATGCATGTCCACTAAAGGAATCTGTACTGTCGCGGATGCAATCACCAAATTTTGTACAACCACTTCCTGTGGCTCAGGGAATGTCATAGAGTTTGAATAGAAATTTCCCCCCTGCACTTACCAAAATACAACTATTACACAATAGCCATTGTCTGCTGCCAGTGGTGGCAGTCAGAAGCTGAGCCGTGATTGGTTAGTATTTTGCCACAGGTCATTAATATAAGCTCTGAGCTTTGATTGGTTGATATAGGCATTGAGTATAAGACAGCTTATGTGTGAAGTAAGATGGATTGGGATAGAGACAGAGATAGGAAGGAAGAGTTATTGAGAGAAAGGCAGGGAGAGTAAGAGACAAAGAGACGGGCAGGGAGAGTGAGTGAGAGACAGAGAGACAGGCAGAGAGATTGAGTGAGAGACAGGCAGGGAGAGTGAGTGAGAGACAAGCAAAGTGATGAGTGAGAGACAGGCAGGGAGAATGAGTGAAAGACAGACAGGGAGTAATATATACATAGATACAAAAGGCAAATTTTATCAGCACAATAAATGTAAGAAAAAATGGTAGGTGCACTTTATTCAGGGACAGGCAACAGGTCCTCCAAATTTAGTAAAAAGAGAAAATAGCAACACTCCAAGGACATAAAGTGATCAAGTGGATTTATTCCATGTTAGCAGCAACATTTTGGCTCTAATGTTGAGCCTTTTTCAAGCTTTCTCAGGCTTCAAAAAGGCTTAAACCTAGAGACGAAACGTTGCTGCTAACATGGAATAAATCCACGTAATCACTTTATATCCTTGGAGTGCTCTTATTTTTTTCTTTTTACTAGATGCATATATATAAAATATTTTTTTGGGTTATTTACAATGCCATTCAATGCTTGGAGATACAGCTAGTATGTTATATAATGCTATCAGATAATATCTTATATACGGCTGTTACAAATACATGTTAACTTCAGTTTAATATTAGCTAACATAGCAAAGTGAATTTGCTTTTAACATCTTAGCAACGCATTTCTTTTGTTTGAAAATGATGGACAGCTGTAATGGGTACATAACTGTAGCTGAACTATTTCTAAGGTATGTCTACTTGACAGAGCACTCAGAAAGTTACCAAATGATTTTAATGGAAGTAAATACTGTATGTTCTGAAAGATTGTGATTTTACAATATCATGGACAATATGTAAAACGTTTATAGCAGTGTACCACTATGGGTTTGTTTGCAATTTTCAGTTGTTGAAATGCTTTTTTTCACAGATACAGCCAAGAAATATACAGCTGGCCAAAGAATTTACAACACCACAAAAGACAAGAGCTATACAAGCTATAATTATTATACAAATAGCTATAGGCATAAGGTTGAAATTATTGAATGCTACACATCTATTGAAATAGTATTTGGATGTGTGTTTTCACAAAGCTGTTGGTAGACCTTCATATTTGAAGAACAAACAAAGGGTCCTTAATGCCTCCTGCCTTGACAACTAGAAGATCCTTCTCTGTAGCCTACTATTGAAACTACTTACATCTCTCAAAGCCAACCTCACCTCCATCACCTGGTTGATCTACCCTCCCTTCAATCTCTGTCAACCTCTTGACTACCATATCCACCCACTGCCCAGCAAATTCAATATCAAATCTTTACAATTTCATGCAAAAGGTTCTTCATTTATCTCTATACCTTGCATCTGGGCAGTCAATGGGGTTTACAGCATAACTGTGAAATCCTTAGATACATGAGTAGATATTAATACTGTAGCTAATAAGATTGGCTTCATGTCAGTACTTGTTTTCGCTAATAATACGGGTGAGAGACCGGGAGCCTCATCAACATAAATTAAGGGAGAAAGCTTCACTGTCCTTTCCCATCCTAGTGGCAAATTGCACTTGGATTACAAAATAACAACACAATAGTGTAGAAGTTGTTAATATAAAATGAATAGGGGTAACATTTCATTTCAGTCTCATAGAAAAGCTCCCTTTGACAAGTATAATTTGATAAAGTATAGCATGTCATACACCAATTAATGTCACAGCGACATTCATATTCTCACTGTCACATAGTTGCTCCCTTGTATTTCTCCATAGTTATCTTATTTGCTCTCTCATAACCCTATTGTGTTAATATTCTTTCCTCTAGGCGAGACTTAGAGCCTTGACCCCTTCCGGACCTGGCCATTTTATGTTTTCCTCCATTTTCTACTTCCATCCATAACTTATTTTTTAGAGCCATATGAGAACTTTTTACAGCTACAATTCAGAATTTCTAGTGCTACTATTTGAAAATTGTGTTGAAAAGTGTTGAAAATTACAAAAAAATGCAGTTTTCCCTTTTGTCACTGTGCAGTCCTTGGTAATCCATCTCCTTTATTTATGAGTTAGTAAAGTCAAAGAGATAATAAATATTTTTTACATCTTAATAACATTTTGAAATCCAAACACTTTGAAAAAAGATATTTATTTCACTATATTTTGACAACTGCCACTTTTTTCATACCTTTAAAGAGCTGTATAAAATGTCCAGTTTTGCAATTGTTTTAATTGATGCAAGTAAATGACAAAAAAGTAGCTACATGGACATTTGAAGATTTTTATTCCCAGTTTCAGCATTCATAATATTGATGTTTAGATAGATCAGTTATTTACGTACTTAGGCCTCATGCACAAGAGTATATTCGGGAATTGTGCAGCCGGATCACAGCCCCTATAAATGTCTATGACACATGGTCATGGTGCGGTGCACACACAGTATCTCACTGCACCATGATTGAGCCAGGCGGTGGTGTGCATAATTAAATGAGACAGGTCCTATATTATGCCATGTTATAGCGATGGCCACTCGGCTTTGAATGAAGAGGAAGTGCTCTTCGCTTCTGCGCCCAGCTATTTGCGTGCCTGGACTATGGCCTGGGAGAGAATATATTTGTGTGCATATTGTCTTAGAGATACATGATGTTTTTATAATTTCTTTGTTTATTTATGCACATATTGCAGCTTCTAGGAATATTGAACGTTTACAGTTTTTATATTTTTTTTTTCTTCTTTTAATTTTTATACACTTTTATGCCCCACCCATGGAGTTTTAAATCTATGCTGTCTTATTTCCCATGCAATATACCAGTGTACTGCAGTTTATCACATTCAGTGAGGCACCTGGTTGTTTTCCAACAATGCCCATATGATAGGACTTCCCTGTCACCTTCACTGTTAACATTTAACTGTGATACTTAAAAGGCCCGAATTTGTAGCATTTAACACCAGCAAACACCTGTCATGTATGGGGAGGACCTAACCATGAGCCCTCCCCATATTTTCTTAACAACATCAGCTGAGGTGAATAGCATAGAGAAAATATTGTAAAAACAGCAACCTAAAAATACACATTGCACAACAGGAATTATTTGTAGGTCTATATTTAAAGGAAACCTACCATCAGGAATACACCAACTGAGATATTCCTGATGGTAGATTTTTTTACTGACTACTAATCCCTACACTGCCTTTAGCTAATCTCTTCTCCTAAGAAACCAACTAAAAACTTTATCTGTGTTTTTGTTAATGAACCTCTGAGTCTACTGGGGCATGGAGTAACCTTCCTGAGTGCTGGGGGCTAAGGCTACATCACAACCCTGTAGCTTCTGAAGTCTTATCTCCCGGCACAGCCCCACAGCTATGCAGTCTGTATCCATGCATGCGCAGGAACTTCTGACTCTTGAGTGATGTAGCTTTAGCCTGCCGATGCACAGCCGGGCTATTAGTTAGTTTGTTAGAAGAAAATATTAGCTAAATGCAGTGGATGACTAAGTAATCAGTAAGAATTCTACCATCATGAATACCTCAGTTAGTGTATTAATGATAAGGTTAAGGTTTCCTTTAAATAAATTTTACCATCAAAATCATATGTAATAATCAAAGGCACATTAATCCCAACACTGTGACTGTGGCAAACTTCTTAATATGTGTTATCCATGGCCTCCTTCCTTCTAAAATAAACTAAGCAATTATGCTAATGAACATGAGGGGCTACCCTATTACCTCTATGATTTTTCTATAGAGAGTGTTACAATGCACTATTGCAAGCATTAAACAGTCATGAAAAGACATAGAGATGTAATAACATAATTAATATATACAAAAGGAAAAAATAGAAAATAATATAGTGATTAGAAGCATAAATGTCAAGCACATAATAAACTGCACACAATACAGTTGTCTCCAACCAACTGAAGCCTTTTGTTTCTTTCTTTATTTTGAACCCCTCCCCACATTTACATTCACCTCTAGATCTAACCTTTACCTTGCACAAATTGTATATTTAACAAGTTATTATTTAATTGGTTATTAGTTTTCTACTATTATAAATTACATGTGAAAGTAACATAATGTGCATGTACAAAATATACAGTTTATTATAGATGAAGACATTTTGGCATTTAATTGGTTAACATTTATTTCATTTTGCTGCTGCTTCTTCATATATAGCACCTGAATCCTCCCCAATAAACTTCACTTTTGTTACCTTGATTATATATCTCAGGATAATAACAATGATTTTATTCTAAGATAAAATAAGCCAACAGAGTATTTAGCTTCCCTGTACATCTAGGCAGGAATAGCAAATCTTTTGAATTTGCTAAATGTCCTTTGACCTTTTCCATTGAGCAGCAGAACAGTTTTTAAAGTGCAGAAATTTCTTCGCAGTTGGCTTCTTATTTTTATGAAGGGTTTATAAAAAAACTGAGACACTTGACGCAACTGTTCAACATAATACATCTTAATGAGAACAAGTAGCACACAACATGATACCAATAGAGTACAGTATACTAAGAAATAATTGTTACATGTAACAGAACTTATCTGTAAAAGAAGATTACCCTTCTCACTTTTTAATATATATATAAACACTAGCTGTAGCTCCCGTGTTGCCCGGGATAGTAAATAACTGCTCTTAGCCATAACAAAATAGAATAGATTAACAAAAAATATTGTATATGTATCTATTATCTGTATATGTAGATGCTGTCTCGGACTTCTCTGGCTGAGTATAAGTGTTTTATACTCATGCCTGTAGTAACCGATCCAAAGCTCAGAGCTCATATGACCTGTGTGCGAGCAGCAAGCA
The DNA here is from genome assembly GCA_019512145.1 of Engystomops pustulosus. NCBI lineage: Eukaryota > Metazoa > Chordata > Amphibia > Anura > Leptodactylidae > Engystomops > Engystomops pustulosus. Next base: position 59,052,338 of record CM033642.1, read on the forward strand.
ATCACGAGCTCAGCTTTCCAACTGCCACAGACAATGGCTCCTGTATATCATGGGTTAATAGTGGATTGAGCACGGGGTTGAAAATTCTGGGTCAAAACCGAGAGTCACATAGAGTGACTATGCAAATTTATAGACTTTAAAAGCTACGGTACATATTCCTTTTAAACTGACATACCATATACACACATACACTTAGCTTTATAAAAAATATATAAAGAGATGCAATAACATAATATATCATATTTGTATATAAATATATTATGAGTAGATAGATAGATGATGATAGATGTACGATGCATAACATTCAATGGACAAGTTTTTTTCATCTCTTTCTTTACCTTTTTAGGTATTCCTGTGAAATCTACTGACAAAAAATTAATGGCACATGCTTTATTTCTATTTGGATAAAATATTCTGTCAATCACTCCACTTAATTTTCCACTTAAATTGAGTCTCAATAACGCAGTAAAAATTTCAGTTTATTTTTGATGGATCAATTCCAATAGTTTTGGGCAACATGGAAACATGGAACAAAATTTGAACATAAGTGGAATTAGATAATGGCTAAAGTGCCATCTGGTCATAGGATGTATTGGTATGACTCTAATTCAAGTGAATAGAATAGGAATTGGAAATCTAAAAATAAAAATATAATTACTGTCTCAAGGTATTTACTATTTTTTTAAAAAACACATCTCTAATATGTTAGTTATTGTATGCTTGCTTTTCCTGATCAGTAGTTTCATACATTTACATTTTATTTTAATGCTGTAGCTGATGTCATGTTTTGGATATGTACTTCAGTTTTTATGCTACCGTGGATATCAATCAGGGGAGGGAACATAATTAGTCTTTTTAGACATTTACAAAAATATATCAATGTCACTTACTTAAAAAACTTTCCTATAAACAGTGTATCTAGTAAATGCAAGAAACTATTATATCTAGTGTGAAAAGTGCTTACTTCACTACACATATTTTACGACTATTTTAGGACCTTAGCTATTTAATTATTTTAGGTGAAGCATTGACGTACCTCTGCACTGCCTGGTCACTGTCATCCCAGCTTTTAAGAAACCAGGACTGTGTTGATGTCATGGGTCATATCCCGTTCAAAGTCACATGTATTAGAAGTAGGGACTGATTACATGTAGGATCTCTGCAGCTAAATAGTGTGAGTAGCTAGGAGCTTCACAGAAGGGAGTGGCAGGGTAAGTGGGGGAAAAAGAGCAGACCGTACTGTGCAAGCTACAGACTCACTTAGTTCATGACGCTATTTTCTACTTTGTTGACGAGGTTGATCCTTATTGAAAACCATGCTGGATTGCTCATGGATGCTCTTTTTACATTTTATTTTTATATTTCAAATTGGCTTACCTGGTGAGCATGTTTTTAACCCCTAGGCGCACCAGGACGTTCTAGTAGTCCGGGGCTAGATGTTAGCGCACGGGGAATTCTAAACGTCCTGCTTCTGGCAGCCGCTCACGAACGGAGAGCCGGTACCAGAAGCAAGGCTGTCAGCTTCCGGGTCTGACTGTAAACCTGTCTGAGCATGCGCAAGCTTGCTCCAGACAGTTTACACTGCTCTACAATAAAATGTATTGTAGAGCAGTGTAGTGAACTTAAACCAGTGATCAGGCACACTGGTTCAAGTTAAGATGTATAAGTAAAAATAGCCAAACACACTTAACACTACAACATTATATAAATAAAAAATAAATACAAAAAATATAAGCCCCTAAAAGTCACTTTCCCTAAAAAAACTTAAAGTAAATAAAAAACACAAAAACACAAAAAACCGCAATTTGGTATTGCGTGTCCGCATAACAATCTGTATAATAAAACAGAATCGTTACTGGACCCGCACGGTACAAGCGTAGAAAAAAAAACGCAAAAACGTCCGAAAAAAGATAATTTTTAATTAATACCCTATAAAAAAGTGCTCTAAAAGTATTTAAAAAATGTTATGCACTCCAAAAATAAGCCTACTAAAAAGAACAACTCTTTCTCACAAAAAATAAGTCCCTAACCAGATTTGTCAGCCGAAAAATAAAAAAAGTTATGCATATACAGCAGTCCAGGGTGTTGACATACAAGATAGTTGGAGGTTTGTTCTTAAGTTGAATTTGTATGTAAGTCGAAACTGTATATTTTATAATGGAAGTTCTAGACAATTTTTTTTCTTTTGCCCCAGTGACAATTGGAGTTTCAAAATTTTTGGTGTAATTGGACAGAATTATCAATAAACCTTATTACAGACACCTACAGCTGATCATTACATACTGGGACTAAAGTAAGCATCCAGAGAGCTTCACCAGAGGTACATGGGGCAGAGGGGGTCGCTGTAACTATGGGTTGTCTGTAAGTGGGGTCCTTAAGTAGGGACCGCCTGTATATGAAAAGATGGTGATGATGCTAAAATAACAAGATTTTCTCCAAATTGGTTTATTCAGTACAATTGAATAAAACTACACAAACACCCCCAATTGGTACCTGATCCGTAACAATCTGCATAATAAACAGAACGTTATTAGATCCGCCAAAGTGAACCCCGTAAAAAACACAAACAAAAAAAAGCTCCAGAACAAAGATCATTTTAAATTAATTACCCTATAAAAGCTAAAGGGATTTAAAAATGGTATGCATCTAAAATAAGAACACTTAAAAAAGAAAATCCTTCTCGCAAAAAATAAGCCCTTAAACAGATGTTGAGGCGGAAAAAAAATAAAAAAGTAGGCATATGAAAGGCGGTGATGTAAAATAAACAACATTTTTGCAAATACTTTTTATGCAGTAAAAATGGGAGAAAAAAATAAAAAAATCTATATAAATGAGGTCTTTTTGTATCGTGGCAACCAAAAAAAAATAATATACTATTTTATGTATGGTACACAGCCAAAAAAAAAACCCCATAAAAATCCTTCCTGAAAGTGATGATTTTCATTTCCTCCACAACAAAGATGTTAATAAAATCCACCAATTAGCCTATAGATTCCCCCAAATACATACCAGAAAAGTGCATCACTCTGTGGCAAAAAAATAAGCCCATAGGTCCACATTAAAAAAAAAGAAAAAAATATAGCTGTACAAAATGACATAGCAAATCTGATCTGGATGGCGCCTCCTTCCCCTCTTGCCGCCGGTGCGCCATACAGCAGGTTACCAGACACATGTAGAGTATCCTGTGTACTGGGCGAAATTGGGTGGGTAACAAACTTTGTGGAGCTTTATTCATTTAATCCATTGTAAATGTTTTTTAATTTTCCACCCAAAATGGGTTTTGTTTTGAAAAATATTACAATTTGGCAGACTGCACCTCCATTTTGTTAACCCTATAAAACACGTAAAGGGTTAACGAACTTCTTAAAAGTGGGTTTTTCAGACGTTGAGGTGTGGTTAGTTTCCACAATGGGGTATTTACGAGTCGCGCTATTATTTAGGCCCTCAGTGTCAATTAGAAGTTGAGCAGGTCCATCTAAATACAGGTTTTGGGGATTTTACAAAAAAATGTGAAAAATGGCACCCAATTCTGAGCCTCATAACATTCTAGTAAATATGTGGAATCTTAAAAACCATGCAACATAAAGCAGACATTTGGGAAGTTAACGTTTTGAATTTATTTGGGGTGCTATGACATCGCATCAAAGTAAGAATTTAGAACGTTGAAAATAACAGAATTTTTTCCAAATTTTTGCCAATTTTGTGTTTTTTTTCATACTAAACCAAAAAGATATCATCCAAATTTTAAACTATGTGTCACGAGAAAACAATCTCAACATCCCTGGTATCTCATAGCGTTCCAAACTAAACCACTTATAGTGACACAGCTCAGATTTGAAGAATGGGGCCGCGTCCTTAAGGCCAAAGAGGCTGAGTCCGTAGGGGTTAAAGGGGAATGTAAATCAGTTCTTCCTCATTATTGTTTATCTTCATTATTATTTGTGTCTCTGACCTTTGAAGGGGTATTCCCACGATACAACATTCTTAAATTACTCAGGATATAAAATAACACACTCTCTATTCATTGTATTAAAAAAAATACAGTATTTTGCACATATAATTCTAAAAATAAAAATATATAATAATTTAAATAATATTCCAATGTCTTTATCAATCCTGGTGTAAACAATTTTGGTTTCCCCCAGGATATGAGCGTAAATCTTCTAATTTAGGTGGTAGGGCAGATCTCTCCAGAATAGCTTCTCCTGTCTGCACATGCAGTGTGGCTGTCTGCACCCCACCCCCCCACCAACATTATTAAAAAGAGCTCACACACATAGACACTCACACAGATTACCCACAGCAAGCAGCAGCGTGCAAAGCTTACTCTTCGAACTACAGGTAACAAAGATATTAATAGCAGGGGATGGAGGTATAGCAGAGTGTGTTACTTGAGATGTAACAAAGCTAGCAGTGTGTCATTGTGTATATATCAATCCTCCATGGACTCTATCATCTTTTATCTCGGATCTGTCTTTCTCTCTTTTTCTATGTGTCAGATACTAGCGAATGTTCAAAGGAAATAAAAGTGCAGATAATTCTGTACCCTGATAATCAAGAACATGGTTACGACACACTCTCATATCACTGAGATTATCATGATGCGTCTTCATCTACCTCTGTAATTTTCAACCGACCATGACTGACTGATAGAAGCTAAAACAGCATAAAACTCAGTAAATTGCAAGTAAGGTGTTAAAATGATCTTTGTTGTGTAAACAGACTAGGGGATTAAAATTTGAGAGCTTCTTTCAGTGACAAACCCTTCAATCAGTACTACACAAAGGCACCATCTTCTTTTTTCCCCCCTCTTTAGACTCCCTGACCTTAACTCATAGAAAGTCTTTAGGGTATTATTGAGATGAGACCTAACAATGCAGACAAGCTGAAGGCTGTATCTCATAACACTGGTCAGTGCCTCAGCCTGATCGCCTCCATCCACACCTGCATTGATGCAGTCCATTCATCGCAAAATGAGCCCGACCAAGTATTGAGTGAATTTACTGTACATGTTTTAATTTGTCAAACCTTTCGTGTCCAAAACATTTTTATACATTTGGTCTTAATAATATTCTCGTATTTTTTTTTTCGCATAATGCCAGATATATGAGAATTGGTGTGCAACCGACCTCTCGTGCAGTTTGCTTCACAAATGTGCATTTATGCATTTGTGGCACAACACTCTTAGTAAATCTGGTCCATTTTAAGCATGTGCACACAGTTGCACTTTCTTTCCTTGTTGCACTTTCAATCTACACCATGTAAACACAGTTTCATCAGTTTCTGAAATGAATGGTCTCAAACTACGAATAAGCACTACCACTCCCCTTAAGGTGTACAGTTTTCTAATGTGTAAGACAAAATGCAACCATGACAATTGTTGTGCAAACATATAATAACTTGCAAATGACATGCAAACTCAGACAAAAACTGGCGCAGAACAATATAATATCTGTGCCAAATCCTTTTTGGGTTTTCCTTAGCTGTAAGCCATAATCATCACATTAATGTTAAGTAGCACTTTGAAAAGTTCACTTATTTGTAATGTATGAGGTTCACTTTTTGAATTACTAAAAATAACTTTTGTTGGTTTTCTAATTAATTTGATATATTCTCTTGTTATATATATTCCTTACACTACCTACCACCATTTACTTAGGTTTGTAATGTTTTTTTAAGCAAAAGTCTTTTATTTCTTAGATTTACAATAATACTACTGATAAAAAACACACAAACAAAACCTTAAAAGCTGAACCACCAGCATACAAACAGACACTACTAAAAAAACATACTACTAACTTAGGAATAAGTTATGGTTTATAATATCTCTTCTTCTGGCTTTTCTCCAGTGGAGTGAATAGGTTCCCAGTGTACGTTGCAATATGTTAAGATTTAAATACTTAACTATGCACTTTGTTAACAAATTCAATGCATTGTACAAAACTGTTGTGCATTATTGAACTTAATATAGTGTGAAATTGAGGCGTATCATACTAAAGTGTTCATTCACAGCTATCGTAGTGATAAAGCAAACACGTCTCTCTATCTCTCACACACTGCTGCATAATTTTCACATAGAAGCTCAAATAGTTACATATCAATGCGCCAAGTGATTAATCATGAAATTCATGTATGAAGGTTTGAGCGAGTGAGTTGTAAAACCTGCAGAGGTTAAAGAGTACTTGGTGCTAGTTTTTGGCAACACAGGCCTCCTTGCTGAAAGACAAACATAGTCAAGTTTGCAAACAGTACTCCTGAAAGAAGTATGCAAATGAGTATAATCAAAATTTGCAAAGAAACCTATGGATGTTAGTAACTATGTATCCTAAAAGTCAATATCAAATCCATGCATGAATCTTGGCCAAAAACCTGTTTTATGAGTCAAAACAGAGTCTCCAGCAAAAGGAAGAGACAAGCCACCACATCACAGAGAGGACAATGTAAGATGAAGAAGATGCCTTGGCATAGAAGAATGCTTTAAATGTGTTTTACATGAATTCTGGTAAACAATTGGGAGCCAGCTAGGGGTGGCAAAAGTGGGACGTACTATTTGTCCAACATAGTCAGAGGACACGGCTGTCTCAGCCTGTGGCCTTCGAACACGGTGAGTGCTGTAAAAATTGCCAGTAAACGCCAAAATGAGGTTGAACTTTTTCTATATTTTATGTGATAGAATACTCACAAGGATGTACTAGTTTTACTGCCGAAAAAACAACTTTGTAAGTATATAAGGGATGTAAAAATGAATTGATGTATAATACACTGTTCTCTCTGAAAGAAGGTTTAACCCTGATAAAACAAAAAACTTTTTACTGGTGATTTTATAGGACAATATCATATCCGTCTGTATGGAGGAGAAGGGAGATCCCTAAGTCCTAGACTCTTGAATTAAAATACCTATGTCTCCTATTATCATACCCATCCAGTGGCAAAAAGTTGTTACCACTCCTAATTTGGCTCCTGTTAATGAAGGTAGCGCTAGGGGTGATAAGTCAGCCCTTGTCCATGCTAAAGAAGACTGCTGTCCTACTATGTTGTGACGAGCCATTTGTAAAAAGCATGTGCAAAAAATTTTGTTTTTCAAAAAATCCCCTAAATGCCTTATATACAAATCCAATATAGCAGACTTTTAATTTTCCTTCTGCAATGTGCATTTCAGCGTAAGTCATGACCATTGGATGAAAAACACAACAAGGAGGTTGTGCTTAGATCTGAAACTGAAAAACATGCATGACTACATGCGAAAATCATACAAATGAACCCCATCCTCTGGAGGTACAGCAAAGTACTACTGGGTTTTGAAGACATTTTGGAAACATTGGATCAAGGAGCATTGAAGAGGCCAGAATGCTAAAAACTATAAAGTTATGGGGTTTTAGACGTAATACAAAGAATTCTACTGCGTAATTGACAAAGTTTAACCGGTGAATACACGGCGGGCGGGCGCGTTCCGATGCATGGAGAGGGCTCGCGGGCCGAGCCCTCTCCATAGCCGGTAAGTCTCTGCTGCATATTGCAGCAAAGGCTTACCGGTAACACCCGCGATCGGTGCCGGCACCGATCGCGGGTGTTTTCTTGCTGATCGGGTGTTTTCTTTGCCGGCGGCTTCAAACACATGGCGGCGCATGGGCGCCGCCATCTTTCCGAGGATCGCCGCTCTCCGTGACGTCATCGGGGAGCGGTGATCCGTCGCCATGGTAGATATATATATATATACACATATACCCTAGTTGTAGCTCCCGGTGTTGCCCGAGATAGTAAATAATTTCTCTTAGCCGTAACAAAATAGAAAAGATTAACAAAAAATATTTTATATGTATATGTAGACTGTCTCGGACTTTCTCTGGCTGAGTATAAGTGTTTTATACTCATTGCCTGTAGTAACCGATCAAAGCTCAGAGCTCATATGACCTGTGGCAGAGCAGCAAGCAATCACGGCTCAGCTTCCAACTGCCACAGACAATGGCTCCTGTATATCATGGTTAATAAGTGGATTGAGCACGGGGTGAAAATTCTGGGTCAAAACCGAGAGTCACATAGAGTGACTATGCAAATTTATAGACTTTAAAAGCTACGGTACATATTCCTTTAACTGACATACATATACACACATACACTTAGCTTTATAAAATATATATAATATAGATGCAATAACATAATATATTACATATTTGTATATATATATATATATAGATAGATAGATAGATAGATAGATAGATAGATAGATAGATAACATTAAGTAGGACAATGTTTTTTCAATCTCTTTCTTTACTTTTTTAGGTATTCCTGTGAAATCTACTGACAAAAAAATTAATGGCACAATATGCTTTATTTTCTATTTGGATAAAATATTCTGTCAATCACTCCACTTAATTTTCCCACTTAAATTGAGTCTCAATAACGCAAGTAAAATTTCAGTTTATTTTTTGATGGATCATATTCCAATAGTTTTGGGCAACATGGAAACATGGAACAAAAAATTTGAACTAAGTTGAATTAGATAAGTTGCTAAAGTGCCATTCTGGTCATAAGGATGTATTTGGTATTACATCTACATTCAAGTGAATAGAATAGGAATCTGGAAATCTAAAAATAAAAATAATAATTACTGTCTTCAAGGTATTTTACTATTTTTTTTAAATAAAACACTCTCTTAATATGTTCAGTTATTGTATGCTTTGCTTTTCCTGATCAGTAGTTCATTACATTTACATTTTTATTTTAATGCTGTATCTGATGTCATGTTTTGGAATATGTACCTTCAGTTTTTATTGCTCAAGTGATATCAATCAGGGGAGAGGGAACATAATTAGTCTTTTTAGACATTTACAAAAATATATCAAATGTCACTTACTTTTAAATAAACTTTCAATAAAACAGTAGTACTAGTAAATGCAAGAAACTATTATATCTAGTGTGAAAAAGTGCTTACTTCACTTACCATATTTTACGACTATTTTAGGACCTTAGCTATTTAATTATTTTAGGTTGAAGCATTGACGTACCTCTGCACTGCCTGGTCACTGTCATCCCAGCTTTTAAGAAACCAGGACTGTTGTTGATGTCATTGGGTCATATCACAGTCTAAAGTCACATGATTAGGAAGTAGGGCTCTGATTACATGTTAGGATCTCTGCAGCTAAAGATTGTGAGTAGCTAGGAGCTTCAACAGAAGGGGAGGGCAGTGTAAGTGGGGAAAAAGAGCAGACCGTACTGTGCAAGCTACAGACTTCACTTAGTTCATGACGCTATTTTCTACTTTGTTTGACGAGGTTGTATCCTTATTGAAAACCATGCTGGATTGCTCATGGATGCTTCTTTCTTACATTTATATTTTTATATTCTCAAATTGAGCTTACCTGGTGAGCATGTTTTTAACCCCTAGGCGCACCAGGACGTTATAGTACGTCCCCGGGGCTAGATGCTTAGCGCACGGGGACGTTCTATAACGTCCTGCTTCTGGCACCGGCTCACGAACGGAGCCGGTACCAGAAGCAGCGGCTGTCAGCTTCCGGGTCTGACTGTAAACTGTCTGAGCATGCGCAAGCTTGCTCAGACAGTTTACACTGCTCTACAATAAAATTGTATTGTAGAGCAGTGTATTGAACTTAAACCAGTGATCAGAGCATCACTGGTTCAAGTTCAAGTATGTATAAGTAAAAATATGCAAAAACACTTAACACTACACATTATAATAAATAAAAAATAAATACATAAAAATATAAGCCCCTAAAATGTCACTTTCCCATAAAAACACTTAATAAAGTATAAAAAACACAAAAACACAAAAAACCCGCATATTTGGTATTGCCGTGTCCGTAACAATCTGTATAATAAAACAGAATCGTTACTGGACCCGCACGGTACACGCCGTAGAAAAAAAACGCAAAAACGTTCCGAAAAAAGATAATTTTTAATTAATACCCTATAAAAAAGTGCTCTAAAAAGTAATTTAAAAAATGTTATGCACTCCAAAATAAGCCTACTAAAAAGAACAACTCTTCTCACAAAAAATAAGTCCCTAACCAGATTTGTCAGCCGAAAAATAAAAAAGTTATGCATATACAGGCAGTCCCCGGGTTACATACAAGATAGGGTCTGGAGGTTTGTTCTTAAGTTGAATTTGTATGTAAGTCGAAACTGTATATTTTATAATGGAAGTTCTAGACAATTTTTTTTCTTTTGCCCCAGTGACAATTGGAGTTTCAAAATTTTTGGTGTAATTGGACCAAGAATTATCAATAAACCTTCATTACAGACACCTTACAGCTGATCATTACATACTGGGACTAAAGTAAAGCATCCAGAGAGCTTCACCAGAGGTCACATGGGGCAGAGGGGTCCGTCTGTAACTATGGGTTGTCTGTAAGTCGGGTGTCCTTAAGTAGGGGACCGCCTGTATATGAAAAGATGGTGATGCTAAAATGAACAAGATTTTCTCCAAATTGGTTTTTATTCAGTACAATTGAATAAAATACACAAAACCCCCACATATTTGGTATCCCTGCATCCGTAACAATCTGCATAATAAAACAGAATCGTTATTAGATCCGCAAAGTGAACCCCGTAAAAAACAAAACAAAAAAAAGCTCCAGAAAAAAGATCATTTTCAATTAATACCCTATAAAAATGCTCTAAAAAGGGATTTAAAAAATGTTATGCACTCTAAAATAAGACCACTAAAAAGAACAATCCTTCTCGCAAAAAATAAGCCCTTAAACAGATTTGTGAGGCGAAAAATAAAAAAGTTATGCATATGAAAGGCGGTGATGCTAAAATTAACAACATTTTTGCCAAATTACTTTTTATGCAGTAAAAATGGGAAAAAAATAAAAAAATCTATATAAATGAGGTCTTTTTGTAATCGTGGCAACCCAAAGAATAAAAATAATATACTATTTTTATGGTATGGTAAACAGCCAAAAAAAAAACCCCATAAAAATCTTCCTGAAAAGTGATGATTTTCATTTCCTCCACCAACAAAGAGTTAATAAAATCTCACCAATTAGCCTATAGATTCCCCCAAATTACATACCAGAAAAGTGCATCTCATGTGGCAAAAGAAATAAGCCCCTATAGGTCCACATTAAAAAAAAAGAAAAAAATTATAGCCTGTACAAAATGACATAGCAAATCTGATCTGGATGGCGCCTCCTTCCCCTCTATGCCCGGCCGTGCGCCCATACAGCAGGTTACCAGCACATGTAGAGTATCCGTGTACTCGGGAGAAATTGGGTAACAAACTTTGTGGAGCCTTTATTCATTTAATCCATTGTAAATGTTTAATTTTCCACCCAAAATGGGTGTATTGTGAAAAAATATTACAATTTGCAGACTGCACCTCCATTTTGTTTTAACCCCTATAAAACACGTAAAGGGTTAACGAACTTCTTAAAAGTGGTTTTTCATACGTTGAGGTGTGTAGTTTCCACAATGGGGTAATTTACGAGTCTCGCTATTATTTAGGCCTCTCAGTGTCAATTAGAAGTTGAGCAGGTCCATCTAAATACAGGTTTTGGTGATTTTACAAAAAATGTGAAAAATGGCACCCAAATTCTGAGCCTCATAACATTCTAGTAAAATATGTGGAATCTTAAAAAACCATGCCAACATAAAGCAGACATTTGGGAAATGTAAGTTTTGAATTTATTTGGGTGCTATGACTATCTGCATCAAAAGTAGAGAATTTAGAACGTTGAAAATAAAGAATTTTTCCAAATTTTTGCCAAATTTTGTTTTTTTTCATAACTAAACACAAAAGATATCATCCAAATTTTTAAACTAATGTGTCACGAGAAAACAATCTCAAAATCCCCTGGATATCTCATAGCGTTCCAAAACTATAACCACTTATAGTGACACAGCTCAGATTTGAAGAATGGGGCCGCGTCCTTAAGGCCAAAAGAGGCTGAGTCCCGTAGGGGTTAAAGGGGAATGTAATATCAGTTCTTCCTCATTTATTGTTTATCTTCATTATTTATTTGTTCTTCTGACCTTTGAAGGGGTATTCCCACGATGACAACATTCTTAAATATACTCAGGATAATAAAATAACACACTCTCTAATTCATTGTTATTAACAAAAATACAGTATTTTGCACATATAATTCTAAAAATAAAAATAATAATAATAATTTAAATAATAATTCCAATGTCTTTATCAATCCTGGTGTAAACAATTTTGGTTTCCCCAGGATATGAGCGTAAAATCTTCTAATTATGGTTGGGTAGGGCAGATTCTTCTCATGAATAGCTTCTCCTGTCTGCACAATGCAGTGTGCTGTCTGCACCCCCCCCCCCAACATTATAAAATGAGCTCACACACAGACACTCACAGACACTTCCCACAAGCAAGCAGCAGCGTGCAAAGCCTTACTCTTCGAACTACAGGTAACAAAAGATATTAATAGCAGGGGATGGAGGTATAGCAGAGTGTGTTATAGCTGAGATGTAACAAAGCTAGAGTGTGTCATTGTGTTATATATCCATCTCATGGATCTCATCATCTTTTATCTCGGATCTGTCTTATCTCTCTTTTCTATGTGTCAGATACTAGCGAATGTTCAAAAGCTAAATAAAAGTGCAGATAATTCTGTACCCTGATAATCTAAGAACATGGTTAGCACACAGCATCTCATATCACTAGAGATATCATGATGCGTCTTCATCTACACTCTGTAATTTTCAACCGACCATGACTGACTGATAGAAGCTAAAACAGCAATAAAACTCAGTAAAATTGCAAAGTAAAGGTGTTAAAATGATCTTTGTTGTGTAAACATGACTAGGGGATTAAAATTTGAGAGCTTTCTTTCAGTGACAAACCCCTTCAATCAGTACTACACAAAGGCACCATCTTCTTGTTTTTCCCCCCTTTTAGACTTCCCTGACCTTAACTCCATAGAAAGTCTTTAGGGTATTATTGAGATGAGACCTAACAATGCAGACAAGCTGAAGGCTGTTATCTCATAACCTGGTCAGTGCCATCAGCTGATCGCCTCCATGCCACACTGCATTGATGCAGTCATTCATGCAAAATGAGCCCCGACCAAGTATTGAGTGAATTTACTGTACATGTTTTTAATTTGTCAAACCTTTCTGTGTCCAAAACATTTTTATACATTTGGTCTTATATAATATTCTCATTTTTTTTTTCAGATAATGGCCCAGATATATGAGAATTGGTGCAACCTGCCTTCGTGCAGTTTGCTTCACAAATGTGCATTTTATGCAAATTTGTGGCACACACTCTTAGTAAATCTGGTCCATTTTAAGCATGTGCACACAGTTGCACTTTCTTTTTCCTTGTTGCACTTTCAATCTACACCATGTAACACAATTTCATCAGTTTCTAGACATGAATGTGTCTCAAACTACGAATAAGCACTACCACTCCCCTTAAGGTGTACAGTTTTCTAATGTGTAAGACAAAATGCAACCATGACACATTTGTTGTGCAAACATATAATAAATTGAAAATGACATGCAAACTCAGACAAAAAACTGGCGCAGACACAATTATATATCTGTGCCAAATACTTTTTGGGTTTTCCTTAGCTGTAAGCCATAATCATCAACATTAATGTTAAGTAGCACTTTTGAAAAGTTCACTTTATTTGTAATGTATGAGGTTCACTTTTTGAATTACTAAAAAATAACTTTTTGTTGGTTTTCTAATTAATTTGCTATATTCTCTTGGTTATATTATTCCTTACACTACCTTACCACCATTTACTTAGGTTGTAATGTTTTTTTAAGCAAAAGTCTTTTATTTCTTAGATTTACAATAATACTACTGATAAAACAGCACACAAACAAAACCTTAAAAGGCTGAAACCACCAGCATACAAACAGACATACTTAAAAAAAACATAACTACTAACTTAGGAATAAGTTATGGTTTATAATATCTATTCTTCTGGCTTTCCTCCAGTGGAGTGAATAGGTTCCCATGTGTACGTTGCAATATGTTACAGATTTAAATAATTAACTATGCACTTTGTTAACAAATTCAATGCATTGTACAAAACTGTTGTGCATTATTGAACTTTAATATAGTGTGAAAATTGAGGCGTATCATACTAAAGTGTTCACTTCACAGCTATCAGTAGTGATAAAGCAAACACGTCTCTCTATCTATCACACACTGCTGCATAATATTTCACATAGAAGCTCATAATAGTTACATATCAATGCTGCCAAGTGATTACATCATGAATATTGCATGTATGAAAGGTTTAGAGCGGAGTTGTAAAACCTGCAGAGGTTAAAGAGTACTTGGTGCTAGTTTTTGGCAACACAGGCTCTCCTTGCTGAAAGACAACACATAGTCAAGTTTGCAAACAGTACTCCTGGAAAAGAAGTATGCAAATGAGTTATAATCAAAAATTAGCAAAGAAACCTATGGATTTAGTAACTAATGTATCCTACAGTCAATATCAAATCCATGCATGAATCTTGGCCAATAACCTGTTTTATGAGTCAAAACAGAGTCTCCAGCAAAAGGAAGAGACAGCCACCACCATCACAGAGAAGGACAATGTAAGATTGAAGAAGATGCCTTGACATAGCAAGAATGCTTTAAATGTGTTTTACATGAATTCTGGTAAACAATTGGGAGCCAGACTAGGGGTGGCAAAAAGTGTGGACGATACTATTCTGTCCAACAGTCAGAGACACGGCTGTCTCAGCCCTGGGGCCTTCGAACACGTGAGTGCTGTGAAAAATTGCCAGAACGCCAAATGAGGTGAACTTTTCTATATTTTATGTGATAGAATACTCACAAGGATGTATATTTACTAGCCGAAAAAAACTTTGTAGTATATAAGGAGATGTAAGAAAATGAATTGATGTAAATACATGTACATATCTGAAAGAAGTTAAACCTGATAAAACAAAAAACTTTTTTTAATGGTTGATTTATAGGACACTATTCATAGATCCGTCTTTCTGGAGGATAAGGAGATCCCCTAAGTCCTAGACCTATGACTAATTAAAATACCTCTGTATCCTATTATCAATACCCTCATCCAGTGGCAAAAAGTGTACCAATCCTAATTTGGCTCCTGTACTGAATGGTAGCGCAGGTGATAATTCAGCCATGTCCATGCTAAAGAAAGACCTGCTGTCCTACTATGTTGTGAAGAGCCATTGTAAAAAGCCTGTGCATCAAAAACATCCCCTCAATGGCCTTCATACAAATCCAATATAGCAGACTTTATTTTCCTGCAATGTGCATTTCAAGCGTAAGTCATTGACCATTGGATGAAAAAACAACAAGGAGGTTGTAGCTTAGATCTGAAAACTGAAAAACATGCCATGACTACATGAGAAAATCAACAAATGAACCCATCCTATTGAGTTACAGCAAAGTAATACTGGGTTGAATGACATTTTGTGAACATTGATCAAAGAGCATTAGCAGAGGCCAGAATGAAACCTATAAAGTTATGTGCAGGTTTCTTAGAGTCATACAAAGAATTACCTCATTCTTCACTTTCCCCTAATATATAACTTTGTTTGCCTCACATCCAATCCTGTTTCTTCAAAAGCATCTATTCAATGGTGTTTGCACTAGAAGGTGTAAATTTGGTATTCGGAAAGCTGCACATAAAATAATCTATCCATATATATGGAATACAGTAAATAATATGTCCCCATCAAGGATTAACCAAGGATCTAAGAACTGCAGAGCCCAACACGTTTTTCAAGGGTGAGGCTCAAGCATATTTATTTAGTAGAGCAGTAGGGGCATTGTAAAGCCTATGCTTTTAACACTAGAATGCACGAGTGCAAAGAAAGTAACAATCACGATGGAAGACTTATAACATGGGAGACTAAAGACATTGGCCCAGATTTACTGAAGCCCTTGCACCAGTTTTCTGTCAGACTTTACATGGTCTTTCATGTGTTAACTGCACGCACATGTATTTAATAAGTGTCTAAGACAAAATTGTGACACAAGCAATGCTTTGTGGTGCATTCTGCACTGTACCCGACGTAACACAAAATTCTACACTGATATGGGCGTTCCATTGCTCATTCGGACTGTGCTCATACAAAGACAGAACTGTGTTGCACGCCCCATGTTAAAGGTGCACCAAAAAATGGTGGAGCAGTGCTTGGGATGCCAGATTCATGAAGAACGGGTGCCACAAATTCTGAATCTGTCGCCCGATACACACTACAGAGGCAAACAGCACATAGTGCAGTTTGCACAGTTTTGAGTAAATGTAGGCCATTCACTATATAAAGCTTGTGGAGTCCTCGCAAAGAATATGAAAAGATGGTAGCACCCAGATTCCTGGAAATACAGTTGTCTCTCTGTGTTCCATTATATGTTCAAGGGTAAGTGATGAATGCCAATTGAATTAGTCATAATCTATGGCCAGAAGTGGTGGCCAGAGGGCTTACCAAATGCAGAATCCATCATTCTCGTTAATGGGTTTAAATATGTGTCAGCTATGTCCTATGTAGTTTTATTATACACCTCATGACATTGTTATCTACATATTTATTTAAATAATCAATCCGCTATGGTTTGTGTTATATGACTTTCATTAGGGGATGACAGCTTTACAGTTATTGAACAGCGCACCAACTACCTCATCATTCTTTCATTTTCAACCCATGCCCCACACAACAAAGGTTGCTCTGATGTTTGTGTTGGGGAAAAGCAGGATTGGTCTGATCACATTTAAAAAAAAAAAACGATTTGGTTGCTCTCCCAATGTAACCAATGAGCTTGTGTATCTCGTGTATATCAATCATCCATAATGACTTGTGTGCATTAGCCCTTGCAAATGTCAACAGGCTAAATTTTACTTCTGTCATGTTGAGTGTCAAAGTTGCAAAAATTGTCTATTGAAAGCCATGTAAAAAGTTAAAATACTTCATCTCACCTTTCCTGGATATTGCACAAATGCTGTTGCAAGGAGCTAACTGAGTCGGTATGAATCAGTAAGAAAACAGCAAATGGATCCAGGAGCCAGCAGCAACTAGTAGTCATTTGTATATCTGTAATTTTTTTCATTTTGATGCAATAAAGGGTATTTTTAATCTTATTTGGAAATGTATTAGATGGATGTTGGATCCATATTTTTTCTCTAAAAAGTAACGGTGAAAAATGAGGTCAAAGACCTAAAGGAACATCACAATGGGGCACATTTACTAAGACCCTTGTGTCAGTTTTCTGTCAGACTTTGCACGTTCTGTTTAGTGTAAACTGCTTACACATATATTTAAGGAGTGTCTGAGACACAAATTAGGGTGCATTTTGTTGCTCAGCCAGATTTGCAGGGAATCACCAAATTCAGGATTTCTGGACCCTGTTCTTCATGAAACTCTGCATTATACACAGGCAAACCGCATGTGCCACAATGCTTTTGATGTGAAAGCTTTTTCACTCCATGAAAGTAATAAACTCTAAGAGCTTAAGCACTGGAATGTATATGTTGGCCGTATGCTACACGGCACGACTACGTGGCTCCCTATGGAAAGGGTAGCGGTGAGGAGCGCTCACCTCCAGCCTGCAGTTTGCTACTCCCGGTTCCTGGCAAAGTCATTGCATACGTTTCGAAATACACAAAGTTAGAGGATTAACATTACAGTTAAATAGATACACGACGAGAGGGACACATTCTTAGATGTTTCTAGCTCCTTAGTTGCATATAAACCTAGTTGCAGGACATTACAACACAGCACAATACAGGGTAACATGGCGACATTAGGAAAACAACTACAGTATGAAATAAACCAGTGACAGCAACAGACAGACACAGGCTAGACAGACATACATAGGTAGAGGTGCTGGTGTGGCGCTACAGGTGATTGTAGTGGTCGATGCTGCTGTTGGTTTGCTGGAAAAGACCCTGCCCATAGCTCCACTTTTGCCAAGTACCGACACTTAAGCTCCCCAATACTGGCTACCACCGGATCCTTGTTCCACGTGACTGAAGGCAGTAAGACACTAGTTTGATCACTTACATTTCAGGTGCTCCAATGACACCAAGACTGGTGCTCTTGGCCGTCAGTTTCTGTGACACCTAGTCATGTGACATGGAGCTACTGCTGCCGATTGGTGCTGGAGGTCAGACTATTCAATATTTTCATATGCTTCTGGTTTTCATTGGCTGCTGTATTACGGATAAATGATCCCCTTTGCTTATAGATCAGAATTCCCTCTGGAACGCACTGCTTACAGAGAGCCTACAACTCTGTAACACAAAACCAGTGGCATTTCATTCTTTCTCTATTCACAGCCATGTGGATGATGCCTTAGTTTCTGTTGAAAGGAAGTACGGAGGGAAATGTCCTGACATATTGAGCAGTGTTAGGCAATGTAGATTGATAGACATAGTCATATAGACATAGTTTCTGCTTTCCATATCAAGGTAAGTAGAAATGGTCATATTCATATTAAATAGACAGTATTTCTTGCATATCCCAAAAAAATGAGATATAATTACAGCAATGTAGTGTTAAGCAATAAACAACTATACTGTGGTGTAAAAAGAAAACCCCCAGAAGCAAGTATTTTTCCATAAACCAAAAGTAATAAGCATTTTTTGTATAATCATTCAATATTAATGTGAAGAAAGGCATAGTCAATTGAAATGTCACATTAATAATGCCCTTTAAAGTTTATTTCTATTACACGTGCATATCCGTGCCTTTATTAAGCACTGCAGCCCATAATACAAAAGAAGATGACTTCCCCTGGGTATAAAGTATACTACAATTAAATGTATTCTCGTCCTTTTAATCTGTGATGAAGAATGAATCACATCCATCGCTTGCAGCTATAGTAATATAAACCAATGAAGCTTGTTCAAAGAATGGAGGCTGGATGTAGCCATTGAATTCACCACTAGGAGGAGCACTTCTCCCACTTATGTTCTAGAAATCTACTATCTGAAAAAGGAAAGAGAAACCCTATTTTTCATGCACACAGGTATATCAAATGTAATTTAATCTTTTTTAATGCACCAATGTCATTAATAACACATAGCTAGCTGATGTATTGATATGACACGTTGGATTGTGCTTTGATTGATTGATAACATGTATATAATAAGCAATCATGGCCTAATTCCGACTATTGTGAAGATATTCCTTTCCTCACGTTTTGTGAAAGGCATCAGAGCTATTACAATAGCTATCACATTATATTTCAGATTAAGGGTAAATGTTTTACAGAACTGATTTCGTAAAACACAAAAGCTTTTTACTCATATCAACATAAAACAGCGCCTGAAGTCTCCATTCTAAAATTAAGTTTTCCTTTTCTCTTGAAAGCTTATACATTCTAATAAATTAGTTTGTACAATCTGTTCTCTTAAAGGTTGTATTGCTTTGTTTCCTCGCTGCCAGCAATCTGTTACCACATTACTGGATTTCCCAGAGCAAAAATGACCACAGGAACAACAGACGCCAACATATTTATCAACAATACAACTCTGGGGTCCAGAGCTAATTATGTGTATACTGATGAAATGTGTGCTTGTACATTTAATACTAAGAGGAGAATGGCGGCGACTTACAGCGGGGACCTCGAAATTCATATCACACTTCATGCACTTTTCACGCTTCATACCCTCAGTGCCATTAATAATATAGGAATATCCCTGGGATGCCTAGAGAATTTTTGAAGCTTACATGAAATTTGTGAGCAAAAATAAATATTAAAGAATAAAGACTCTGGTTATTTCTGAGAACATCTATAAGCTCCAGATCTACTGTGAGATTTTAATGGGACCATTCACCATATGCTGCAGAATGTTATGCATGGGTGTATAATGATATCAACCATATAATGATCACAATAATAATATAAGTACAAGCATTACTATTATTATAATTATTATCAGATCAATTTAAATTTTTAATAGAAGGGAACCTGTCATCAGTTTTAATAACCCTAAACTAATAGCATCCTCAAGTAGGGCATGAAATACCCTTTTCAACATTGACCTATACATAACATACAAAGTCACCTTTTTCCTTAGATGAAGCACACGGAGAGGTTAAAGGGGAAGGCCAATTGTATTTGTAATGTGTGTGTTTGGGGGGGGGGCAGGATATCAGTTAATTTACCAATATACATACTGTATATTACTAGTCCTGCTCTGCTTTCTTGATATCTAAAGTGAAGCCTCCTGTCTTTTACCTCATCAGCCAGACATTCCTGGCTGCAGATAGAGGGTCAGGTGATTGTATCTGTCCATGAGCAATCACCCTGCCAGGACCTTTTGCTTATATCCATGAATATTATCATAAGGTCCCGGTAGGGTGATTTTTTATGAACAGTTTGAGACCACAAAACCCTCCATCTGCAGCCATGTTATGGTTAGGGATGTCTGGCTGGTGAGGTTAAAGACAGGAGGCTTCACTTTATATATCAAGAAAGCAGAGCAGGACTTTAAATGAAAGTATACTGCTAAATTACCTAATATCCTGCACTTACACACACATTAAAAAAACATTAGGTCAAATGTTCAACAACTTTAAGTTAGAGCAGAGTTGGTGAACCTATGGAAAGGGTTACCTCTCTGTAAACACACAGGCCATTACCCCAGCATTGACTTTGCCAGACAAGACCCTGTCTTCAGTCCAAGGAGGAACAGGACATGCCAAACTAAGTGCTCTGTCTGGGACTAATGAAGGAGGTAGAAGGTGTAGACAGAGCTGGATTATCACTGGAGCTCCTGTTCTAGAGCCCCCTATTATTCCTGTTCAGGTGAACCTGGATGATAGCTACAGTGATAATCTCAATGTCTCCTCCTTCTTTCTACTGTATTGGTGTCCTCAAGATAATGATATGTTTGAAATCTGCGGCAGAGCAGGGAGCAAAACATTAATGCTTAACTAACTGTGTTACCACTTTGCGATATAATAAGTGGGCTTTGGTTGTACTTTGGGCACTTGGTGTCTGAGAGGTTTGACATCACAGAGTTAGAGTCTTTTTCTTGACCTTTGAAGCACCATAAAATATGCTTTTGGCGTCATTTTACAGATGAAAATCTAATTTTTAAAAATGCATGAGCATTGTTGTTCTGTGAAGTACAGAATTTGGGATAGGTGCCGTTAAAGTTATCGTTGACAATGTCTGGCTCCTTTGGTACTGAAGCACTCAGATCGAGATGTGTTTTTAGAAAGTTTACATTGTCTGTCATCTTTAAAATGCATTGTTCCAGTTGCTATATAAACCAAGAAACCAAAACTGACTTCCACTTCCAGCTTCCTATGGTGAATCATCTCAGACACAAGGGATTCTTTTAGGACCATGACATTTGACATTTTTGGGTAATTTTTATAGGCAACTTTTAAAATTTAAGAGGGGATGCTAAACTTGTATTTCATACCTTACCTATCAGAACAAATTGCTGTGAATGGGATCAGGTTCAGGCATCTCTGCTTGTAACCGCACCCAGAGCTGCCTGTGATTGACAGCTCCTTCTCAGTATCTTTACTTAGAAAAGCTGGGTGTGAGTTTGAGCTTGTTCTGTCTGTAGCTGTGGTTTGAGTAATGAATGGCTGAACCAGTCAGTGCTGGGGTCTGTGTCCATTACTCCCTTTATATTCTGCCCAGTTCCTGCTGAGTGTGCTGATTACTCAGTCTCCTGTGTTTTCTATTGCTCTTCTCTTCCCATTTTGTTGTTTGTTATTCTGCGTATGTGACTTCTGCTATGCTCAGTGACCATTTAATTGCTATACAATTCTATACCTGCCACCATCAGGTTTTTACTTGGTTTTGTCTGACTCTGCTTGTCTATCTGTATGTGTTGTGTTTCCCTCAGTGCCGTGTATCTCTCAGTGTGACCCTGCTTTACCTGACCATGGGGGATCGGAGCAGAGGGTTTCCTTAGTCACACAAGCACATGTGACTTGGGAACCCCCCCTGCTCTGATCCACCATGGCTTCAGCATCTTGCTTTTTATTATGATATCCATTAAAAGCAAAGTTTTCTGGTGAGTGCCGCTACTTTTCATAAGTTACCTTTAATGAGTCAAATGTATACTGAGAACATCAATCGATCTATTGATCATCTATCAATCAGTCTATTTTTTATTTTTATCCTTCTTTGTAATCTATCATTTATCCAAGACAATGCTGTGCAGAATGTTAATAGGAGATTTCTACTGTATTAACAATAGGAACTTTTTCTTCAATAAAATATCTAAGAAAACAAGGATTTTTTTTACAGAAGTTTTACAAGAAGTTTTTCTTACCCAACAACAATATTTCCTGTTTCCAATTCCCATTTGATCAAATATTACATCTAATGTCTTTGGAGCCTATGGATAGTATAAAGGCTATAATTTGCTATTGGAGTAGATTTGTAAGCTCATCCCCCCCTGCACCTGTGGTTTACCACTGAGCCTGGAAGATATCAGATATTTATACAATTTTCTTCCACAGAAAGGATAATGTGCATCCTAAGTCTGGGTTAGTCATGTGGATGCATTGGCATTTGCTCGTAGGTGACTTATAGGTCATTTGCTTGGTTCATGCACATTGATGATGGCACTTTACCTGCAGTCATATTACTTTCATCCTCACGTCTAAAGATTCTAGAATAAAAATGACTGAAATATGAAAACATACTATATGTGATGTCTCACATCTTTCTTATTTAACCTCCACTCTATCCTGTTGTTTGATAAGGTGAGAAAGAGGAGATGTATAGCCACACAACTGTTAGTAGTATCTGCATCACATTTAGGCACAGGGAAATAAGATGTTTGAACTTGCAGTATACATAGACATGTTTTTCAAATTAAGCAGAATTTGTTCACCACATCCTCCCACACAAATAAAAAAAAATTATCCCAAATGATGGTTACATCAGAACTGGACCCCAAATCTACACACTATATGATGCTTTATTGCAGCTAGGCTACATTTACAAAATTAATTTGAGGTTCTTGATTAGCAGGAAACTGCATATAGTGGCCTCCTACTCCCTCTCAGTCAGTGTCTGAGACCACATGGAACAGCAAGTATTCAAGACCTGTTCACACATGGTGAGCATTTTAGTCCTGTTCACATGGTACGGTGTTGCATGGCATCTGCTGCTTCTGTGGCCCAGTGCTGGTGGGGACCCGAGATCCAGAGCCATGAGGACTATGCCTTCCATGGGTGCTGGGGGGCAAATGGGTCTTGGTCCCTGCAAGTGCTGTGTTGCAGGAGCAGTAGATGCCATGTGATGCCGCACACAAGAGCTTAGGGACCCACTCCAACAAGGTCACCGTGAAGTGGTTAGTGGGCTTATGCAATTTGATCAAAATGTGACTAAGAACCTCAAGTTTGTTTTGAAATGTAGCCTAACGGCAGTAAATCATTATATGGTGTGTGGATGTGCGGTCCAGTTCTTTTCTCTCCCAATGTTGGTTTATATACCACCAAACTACTAATGATTCCACCACCAAAACCTAAACAACCTAACTGCTGTTATAGATGGTGATCCAAGATCTATACAAACTGGGAAGGCATCCATTTTGAACCCAGAATGCATCTTTTTTAATAATTCTAATACTTTTATTGGTTTTAGAAACAATAAACTTATCCCTACCTGGGCAGTGCATAACAATATATATCATTTTCTGATCTTTGTTTCTGAGGCAACGATACCTACCATTCTATAAGAGGCGATCCTCTATCACTTGGCTGCTGTATTATGGTCATCCATTCTGTACAACCAAAGTTATAGATTTTGGTATTAAACTGTTATTATGGACACAACCAAACTTTGCTTAAAGGGGCAGTTCTGATTACACAACTAACGGTTTACAGTCCGGATTTTTACCTATAACAGTAAAGTGCTGTTATGTACATTCAAGCTTCAAGTAAGGTTCTGACTGCAAACTCCAGTCAAAAGTATTATTCCTATCTATACCACCAAACTATTGCTTCCCTACTTCCCCATAAAATTATTGTCATGAGGGAACTTTATTTTTTTGCATTTTAGAATTAAGCTTTTAGACCTCCTTATATGAGTGTGCAGACTATTTAGATGGGGAGTCTCACTACACAGATTAAAAGACATACTTGACTGGAAACAGACAAGACTTTATAGATACACTACATATTCTTATCTCTATAATATTAGGCACCTGATGGTCCTATAAGAAATGAAAAGCACAAGTAATCATTCAAAAACAAAAAGATTTCTCTGTGTATTCTCATTTTATATATAGCATACTTTTTGTGTTAATTCACATCCTAAAAAATACCTTTGTTCTCATCAGTAAATATAAAGCAGAATATTGCAGAAAATGTGACCTATATTAAAATCTTCCTACCCATTATTCATGAGGATCAACAGTTTTTACTTCAAGATATAATACAATGAATGCACTGTTCTTATAGCATTAAAACTCCGGAGGCATAAAAGTATCTGAAAATAATGACAAGTCAACTCAAGAATCTACAATCAAATTGTGGTATTGACCTTTTCAGCGGGGAAGGAAAAGGTGCACATTTGGATAGAAAAAAGGATCCGAGTGGAAAAAAAAGACAAGGTCTCTGCTTGTGGGAAAAGTGCAAACCTATTTTATCATCTTCATATTAGTTTATTTGCTGCTCTTGCCAGAAAGTCTATAAAAGTATAAATGTTACCTCATGTTATAAGTATGTGAGTTATTTAAAGTTCCTAATGAATGATTATAGATACAAAATATATTATGATTGCAGACAGACTGCTGTTATTTCCTAATTTTTCATTAAAATACTATGAGGGTCGTTTATATTATTTTCTCCTTTTCTGAACTCTTTTTGCGCCTTTTGTAAGTCTATTTTTGCACCTCATTTGTCTTTTGGGCTCTTTGTCAAATGCAGGGGTTTTTAGCTTTATTTGGTGCTGATTTTTAAAAAAAGATGCAATTTTGGGTCCACAAATCATGTCTTTCCTAAGCATGGCCACGACTGGCAGGTTATTGCGCAATTATCTGGAAGCAGGAGAAATACAAAGACAAATTAGGCGCAAACCACTATTTTAGTTAAATGGCTACTCTTGCAAACTGCTGGAAAAAGGTGCAAAATATTGTGCAAATAATCCGATGTGCTCAAAAAGTCACTAAAATATAACCAAAAATGACACATCAAACTAAGATAAATCTGCCCCTATGCGTTACTGCGGATTATCAGATGCACTTACAGCAAGTAGGAATTATTGTGGAAAAAAACATGCGTTTGGGGGTATATTGTATTAACTTTCATTAATACAGGAAGTCCCGAGATAATTCACAAGATAAGTTCTTCAGGTTTGTTCTTAAGCTGAATTTGTATGTAAGTTGGAAATGTATATTTTATCATTGTAGCTTTAGACACAAATTTTTTTTGTCCCAGTGACAACTGGATTTTAGAAATTTTCTAAATGTTCCTTGCTCAACACATAGAACACAGAGTGATCTTGCGATATCACGCCATGTTCTATGTGCCGAGCAGAGCATCTGAGCACACCCAGCCGACTGAGTGATAACAGTGCAGAGGGATGATGCCAGGAGGGCGCAGCTAGCAGAGAGGTCAGCTAGCAGTAGCATAGAGAGACCACTCTGCACTTTCACAGTACATAAGGAAGCTCTTCTGTGACACTGTCTGCCGCTTATTAGATGGTGTCAGAGAAGATTGGCATACTCACACACGCCCCACCCGTGCTGCAGCTCCTCCTCTCTGAGAATCCTGGACATTGAATAGTCAGAGACCGGGGCTTATATCTTGGTAACGGTAGGGGCTAGGAACAAAATTCAAAGTGTGCCTGAATCAGTAAGCAAGTCCTTGCCTCCTGGTATGTGGAGTTAAATATATATTTGGATAGTGAAATGTCATTTTTATTGCAAATTAGGGCCAGGTAAAAGTATGTAGTGCACTGTATGACTACTCGATATACCCAGGACCATTTGGATAATATATAGTATAGTAACACATAACTTGAGTTCTTTACTCAATGCTTCTATATAAAAACAATATTAAATAAAATAATATTATGTTAACGCTGACACAACAATGCGGTGTAAGGTTCATGCACGTGATAAAGCTGTATTTTCATAATGTTGTGCGACATGTGGTTCTCCATAGGCAGATGTCCACAGATGATGAAAACAATGAAAACAAAATGACTGCTAAACCCATACAATTACATTCACATCATGTATACTCCGAAATAGTTGACCAGTCTGCATATTTTTCAGACATTAAAACATAATAATCGATTTGCTAAGTGTCATCTGCATTTTCGTGACAAACCCAGCTATACTATGGCTATATATGCTAATATGCAAGTAATGCATTAGCATCACATATTTCATTCACTCATCATATGACTGATATAAATAGAAAAGGATATTTATTTCTTAACAAGAACTGATAACACATTGCTAGAGAACACCTGCCATTTCCTAGTAAATATATTGTATACTTGGCTTTTCAGCACAACAATGCGGCACAGTCGCATATTATTATGATGGGCCGATCGTTCTGGGAGGTTTCAAAGGGAACATTATAATGTTATTTTTAAATGTGAACATCTAGCAAAACGACTGCTTGACTTGGGTTACAAGTAAGGTAGCAAGTGTTTTCAAGCAACTGTTCTTTGAAGCTAACACCATGCTAAGTTTACAAGCGTCTGCGTGTGTCTTTTATATTCACCTCTCCCTGAAGAGCTAAGGCAGAATCATTAATATGGGCATGAATATCAACTAAGATAGCTGAGAGGCATTTTACACAAAACATTGGCTGATAATAGAATAATGTCATAGCACTTGGACAAATACATAAAAAAGTTTGAATATGTATGTGGCCTTCAACATTTAGAAACTAGAAACACATCTATCTAAGAGGTGATCATAGTTAGAAGGGTAAATAGAAGGAAAAATACAATGATAGATAGATAGATAGATAGATAGATAGATAGATAGATAGATAGATAGATAGATAGATTTCCTGGGTGGAACCATTACCTTCAATTGTAGTAACAACGTATACAACCTAGAATAGGGCAATCTCATACATCATATTGACTGATAATGGAAAATTTTAACACAGTTCTACTAAATATTTTGCACATGACCATGTGGATTAATAGAGATGTAGTAACCACTAATGCATTACATTATAAAAATTGACAAAAAACAACCATTCTAATGTCAAAGGGGCCACTTCTTTTAAACGTTGCTATTTTTATAGAGAAAAAGAGAGAGAAAGAAAGTATAGAAAGTAGTAAAGAAAGTATAGAATAGATAGATTCACACAATATTGTTCTGAAAAGCAACTTATTGTATGACACCCATTGGACACATCAAGCCAAAAAGGAAGGTATGGAAGGGCACATTTATAGTCACCTTTCTTGATAATTTGGGTCAGCTATTTCAATTATGAACATTACATTTATTTTGGAAAAATTGTTTGTGGTCCAGTTCCCTCAAGAAATGATTAAAATATGGACATGCAGATCAATTCATTTTAAAACTACAGTAAAGGTACTGTGAAGTATTTTGACCATGTCATAGAACTAAAACATATACAGTGTAGCTGTTATTTTATACAACTCTACATGTATAGTAATGAGCACACCCATTGAAATTGAGGCTTGACCAAGTTCAGCTGATGCCACCTGCAGTGTCACCAGTGGCATTACAGTTACTACGGTTGTGCATGCACTAACATTTTGGGTAGCCCCCATTGCTCCCAATAATATTATTGGAGAGTGTTGAGCATCCAAACATGGCAGCTGTCCGGGGGGGGGAGGGGGGGGGGGAGAGGAATGGATTGAGATGAACCTCTTAAAAAAAGGTTTAGTGAAAATCATAGTCTACAGGATCAGAATCAGGTCCCACTTCGTCTTTTTTATTTATTTATTTTTTGTTAAATGCTTGCATGAAGAATTGCATTCCTTTACCATACTGGTAAGTGTTGATATATCTGTTTCCTCCCAGAAAGGATAGCATAGGAGAACTTACAGAGCTACCACATTTTAGGATTCTTTGGGGGATTTTTATCATACCCCACCGCAGCATTTTCACAGCGCGATACATCAAGAGGCTTTAGCCTCTATTGGGCAGAGTCCTGTGTGGCGCCCCAGTGTCGTGAAGGTAGCGGAGAGGGCTAAATAATTGCATGTGTTAGCAATAAGCTAGCATTTACGATTATTTCAGGGCTTCTACTCCACTCACATGACGCAGAGTCACTGATAAATATGCCCCTTTGTGTCTGCCTTATCCAACATCTAAGAGCTTTGTAAAAAACTTTTACTCTAGGACTTTCTTATTACCCATATTCTAACTTCATTATGCCATACATGTGAAAATAAACACTACACATCTCAACAACAAAAACTGTTATAAAGAAATATATGGAAACTACTAGGAATGTGTGTCAATAAACAAGTAACTAGATAAGAGCTTAAATCGGTCCATAGCATATGTCAAAACAGAAGGCATGTGTTATATACTGAATCAGAAAAATAGTCAAGTATAGCAAAGGTCTTAACAGAGATTAAAAAAACAAACATGTAGACCAATAGCCTTAGAACCAGAAAACTTGCTTTAGGACAGGAGGAGGATTAATCTGGCATATAATCAAAGAATCAGAGGGCAGGGCAGATACCATGATTTTAACCCCTGCCTATCTCTCAGCCTCATACTGACAGCACAAGACATGACAACTTGATATATTGCATTTCAATTACCTAGTGCATCCACATAATGAGTGTTATATATATCTAATTTTTGGAGCTTGGCTGCCCATCAGATTCAAGTGCTTTGGCCCTTTAATAAATGGTCTTATGGTCTATTTTCTGACTGGGATTTTGTTTTCAAAAAGTCTCAAAATGCATCAAAAGTCTCAGCACATAGACCAGCCGCGGACTGGAGTGACTATGAGACTTTTTAAGAGAGGATTTGCAAAAGTCTGTGAGACCTTTAGGCAGTCAAAAGCCTCAAAAACCCTCAATGGTGACTACTTTAAGATTTTTTTTACGCCAAAAAAGCCCAGGAAAACCAATGATAAATAAACCCCAATATCTACACTACAGCATAGACAAGTGTTGGTGCTGCAGCGTTAAAATGTGGCTCCTATAAAGTGATATAAGGGACATTAATACTTTTATTAACTGAATCATGAGTGGAATATTTTATGTGTAGGTGATAACAATGAGATAGACAGACTACACAATATAACCATACTGTATCAATTACATAAAAGGTATAGTATTACAAGAACTTTTTAATCATCCACAATTATATTATTTAAGTCATTTCTAGCAACTTTCCAAAGTGAAATAATAAGAACGCTGAAAGTTTGAAAAGTCCTTAACAATGTACATGTATTTGCTTGGTCTCTTTTCATCTTTTTCTTCATTAGATTAGTGAGAAAATATAATTGTGCCTCTTCAAGTGCAGTCTCTTTTAATAGGACGGTGACACACATCAGGATTTAACACTAAGAAAATATAACCATTGATTCTCAATACATTCATTCCTCATTAGACTTTCTACAAACCAGAGATTTTCTCCTCCAAGACAAAGTGAGCCTGGTGAGTAACTGATTGTATGCACAGTTGCTCTGGAAAATTGGGTTTCACTGTGCTACATCCTTATTATAAGTGTTCTAATATTGTAAATGTCTCCTTTGAGATGATTTAAGGCTTAATTAAGGGTGCTACCATCCATCAGTCTCATTACATTAAAATGTAAATTCCTATTTATTTGTATGGGACAAGAAATATAATGTAAAGTTTTTAAAGGGTCTACCTATCTATCTATCTATCTATCTATCTATCTATCTATCTATCTAATAATTTGTCCATATAATATCAGATTATTGTCATGCAATAAAATAAAAAATATCCATTTCTTAAACTCTATATCAACACATTTTAGTAGTATTAGTATGTATTAACATTAGTGGTTTTAGTGTTATTAAAGGGGTATTCCCACTTCAGCAAATTAATGTTATTTTTTGTATGATGAAAAATAATTTAATTTTCAAATATATTTTCTGTATCAATCCCTTGCAGTTTTCTAGATCTCTACTTGCTGTTATTCTGTAGAAAGCTTCATTACTTACTTCCATTAGATAGAAATCTGACCATGGTCACACAGGTACACAGCTCGTTAGTATCATAGGGAGTAGTCAGAGATGTGTGATATAATAAGCTGTGCACCTGTGTGGCCATAGTGAGATTTCTATCCACTGGAAATAATGCAGCTTTCTATAGAAGGACAGCAATCAGAGATCTAGAAAACCGTAAGGAATTGATACAGAAAGTACATTGGAAATTTGTATAACTTTTCATTATTCAAACAATAACAATTACTTGCTGAAATAGGAACAGCCCTTTAACATTCCAGAATTGTAGCCTCACCAGGTACACTGGGGTGTAGCTATACAGTGTTCTGCTCTTATCTCTCAACAATAAACTAGTCAGTAGCTCTTCCCTTCTGCTCTAAATGAAATCTATAGGAGGTTTATATGACCGCAGTACACTATCTGAGCACAGACGAGGGACTGTTGAATAGCTAAATATAAAGATCTATGAGCACAGGAGTGTGAAGACATGCCTCAATGAATTAACAATCCAACAATCCTTAACCATTTCATTGCCAGGCAACTTTCCAGTTTTGCATTTTCTTTTTTTACTTCCCTCTTTCTACAAGCCATATCTTTTTTATTTTCCATTTACAGAGACATAGGAGGGCTTGTTATCTGTGGGACATATTGTATTTTCTAGTGGCATCATATTTTATTTTGTTCATTGTACATGGAAGCTGGAAAAAAACCCAAATGTGGTAGAATTGCCAAAAAACACAGGTGCGCCATACATGCTGTTTTTAAATTTTTTCCTGTACAGCCAAATAACACCTTTATTCATTGGGACTTATGATCACAGAGATATCAAATTATGTTTTAAAAAAATAAAGAAAATCTTTTATGAAAAAAATTCTTAGTTTTTGCCATATTCTGACAGCAATAACTTTTTATACTATTGTGTACTGGGCTGTATAAGGTGTCATTTTTTGAGGGACAAGCTGATGTTTTCATTGATATCATTTTGAGTTCTGTACGGCCTTTTGATCACTTTTTATTTTAATTTATTTTGATGTGTTTTGCAAAATGGCAAAAAAAGTGTTGATCTAGGCATTTTGGCAATATTTTCCATTAAAAGGGTGTTTCCACAAAGACAAGTTTCTTATATGAACTCTGAATAACAATATAACACTTTCCCTGATTCTCTGTTATTGACAAAAATACAGCATTTCACAGATTTCACAGATTTCAGCTGCCCCTAGACACGACCCTGTAACTTCTGACTTCTGACTGACTTCTGAATTCTTGGATTTCTGTATGAGATTATGGAGCTGATATTTCTGTCTTTCTCTGCTGTGACTATGTAGCCAGGCCCTCTGCATGGAGCTCACTAACTGATTACTTCCTGTCAAGAGATTCTGTGAGCAGAGAGAGAGAGGCTTCAAACTACAAGCTACAAGGAGATAAGTGATCCGAGGGAAGGTGGAGGCAGGCACATAGCTGTGAGATGTAGCACACTGTCATCCTCTGTCTGTCAGCCTCTGTGTAATCTCATGCATCTCTGATCTGTTTCTTTCTATGAGTCAGATACTAGTACACATAGCATATACACCTGTACCCCAATAATGTAACCACATTGTCACACTAGATAGCTAGATAGGTCATAATGTGTCTGCTTTGATAGGCCATGCCTACACCCTGGGATTTTGCATTGAGCAGCCTAAAGAGTGATAGGATCTAAAACAGCAATACAACTGAGAAAAATTGCAAAGTAAGGGGTTAAAATGATCTTTATTGTGTTAAGATGGCTGGTGGATTGAAATGTGAGAATTTTCATTCGTGGGAAAACCCCTTTAAGGGGTTTACTGTCAGAAATAGTAATTTTTATATTATGATAGATTAGACATTTTGGGATGCGGTGATACCTAAAATGTGTATGATTTTACTTATTTATTTATTTTTATCTGTGTTTTTAGGGAAAGGGGGGATTTGCATTTTTATATTTTTTAAACTTTTTTTTACATTTTTTTACTATAATTTCAGACCTCCTAGGGTAATTTAACCCTAGAGTGTCTGTTCCCTCACACAATATACACCAAATCAATTGTATGTTGTGCAATTACTGCTTCTGTATTAGAGCCTTGTAAAGAGTTAACAACAGCAATGTTCATTCCATCAGAACCTACTGTAGCATCAGAGACACTGCTACTATAGGACATCAGTAAATACTAGCTATGGTGCATAGCATAGTTAATCAGGATATATGAAATAATTGAGCTTGCCACCCAATACCATAATACTATGTGATAGGACTAAACCTTTACACTGATAACTTATTAAGACTGTGTTCCTTACATAGCTAGATGCATTTACACTTTTAGTACATACCTAATGAGCGTTATATTTTCATTGAGATTAGCTTAATAGTGGGAAACCATCTCTGTAACTTCTTGTGTGTTCTATTAGTCAAGTATCTTGTCTTTGTAATACACTATTTTCAGGAAGATTCCTTATACGTCAATCATACTGGGAAATGTCTTCTAGCAGGAATTTATCAGTCGCATCTACACATTTTTGCCATACTGATGGGAACTCTGCTTGGCACCTACACAGTCATGCTCATAAATCCATATTGTTATATTTTCTCACTAGAGAACGGATGCCAACAATGACAAGTTTGATAGGAGGATATTGTCTCAGTGTTGCAATGTTATTGGGAATTGTGTAGAAATGCTGCTATCTAGGTAAGCATCTAGCATCTCTGTGGGAAACATGAAAACAGCACATACTCCCTTTATCATTTTCTGTGAATATATAACATAAGGCCAGATAAATGAGTTTGGCCACAGTAACCTACTGGTGAAAATTGCATTTTAATTCTTTACACTACTTAAAAAATAATGAATATATGAGTTGTCTCCATTTATGGCAGTCCACAACTTAACGAGGACCTGTCACCCTAAAAAATGCCCAAGAAGCTGCTTACTAAAGTAACAGCTCCCAGCGCTACCCCAGCAGTGTAACACTCCTAGCTTTATTAGAACCCTCCAATAAATCTGACAAACACTGCACTACCACACCCTCAGCTTTCAGTGGTCCGGAGTATCCATGAGGTGGTGGTCTGTCCTATGGTGTGGGAGGGGTGGTGCCCGGGAGAAGCAGAGGAGAAGGCAGCTCCTCAGACCGCCCCTCATGAATACACTGGACCTCTGTAAGCTCAGTCCGGCATTCTGAGGCTATGGCGCTGCAGTGTTTGCTAGCTTCATCAGAAGGTTCGTATGTATATTTATATATTATGTATTTGTGTGTTTTATACTTTATATGTCCCCCATGAATTCATAAAAGACCCCCGGGGGACATTTTTACACTTATTATTACTTTTTTTTTTTTTACAAGCTTTGGACTGTAACTAGGCACATCTATTAGAGCCCTAGATACATAGGGAAAAGCCCTTGGTGGCATATATTTTGATTAGAGCAGTACAAAGTCTGAAGACCCAGCAGCTCTGGTCAACATAGTGACCGTGTGACCACTGGGTCTCCAGAGACTTTTGCACTTTTTTTGCCTCTCTTCAATACATAGTGCTACTTCGGTGCTCTGTAGTGAGGGAAGGAGAATGCAGAAGAACTAATAAACTGCATCAAGCTTCCTCCTACGGTCTCCTGATGTCTCTATGGAGTCCCCATCCAGTTCATAGTTTTTTTTATTGACTTGAAAAAAAACGAAATCATTTGCTCCCAAAAGGTGAAACTATCTCAATGGCAATTAGAACCATGTTGACAGTACAATTAGCTAAAATTTAGTCTGTCTAATGAAAACCTTCTTCAATCCATTGATATTTAGATATGTCACCCATCACGTGTTGGACTGAGTCATTTGAGAAACAGTCCTACAATTATCACATAAAGACATTTATAATACGTAATACATGTATGTGAGCGATGAATAACGTCTGCAGTTTTCTACCCACATTATGCAGTATATCGAGATTAGATCCTCAGCCGTTGCTAAGCTACCGTACATAATTCCATGGACACTCATATCACCTTGTATAACTACAGATGATGCCAGAATTACAGAGCTTCCATATCATCAGCACTGCCAGAGTGTACCTAATGGGAAGTGTGATTGTGGACTTATAGTGACTTCTTCTTCTGGAGGGGAGGACACCAATGGAGAAATGTATGGTGGCCTCTAATTTATCTTAACAAGGATTGTTATAAAGGATTTTAAACTGATCACATAGTTTTGTTGGTTTAAAGAGTATATTTGCATAAAGGAGTATATAGGAGCAGAGATGGATTTAACCAATAAAACAGCCAAAGTTTTTGCTTTGGGCCCTGAAGATGGAGGGTGAGCTAATGCAGATACTTCCAGAACAGTTGTTTGAAATGCAACTGGTTTAGGGATTCTTTAAAAAGGTGATTGCCAATCCACATGATTTAAACTGTACTGTCATCCACAGAATAGCAATACAGTTTAAAGACTAGAACAAAGGATTCCCTTCTTGGTAGTCATGCATAAGGCATTTTTCAAAAATATCACTTTTATGACCCAAGAAAAGTCAAATAATGCCCTTGCCATGCAGAAACCAATCCTCTCCCGCAGGTCAAAATATGGGTTATTCTCCAACCCATTAGGGTTAAAGGATTAGTGAAAGAGTTATAACAAATCTAAAATGACAGTAACATGGCTCTTAGGCAGATAGATAGATATGCAGTTAACCTATAGAGAAGGAAAACAAATGTATCATTAATTGCATGTTTACAACTTGTAGCCACTTTAAAGCAAAGCTCACAACCTGTTTTATGTCTTTAAGAAGATTTACAGAGTTGTAGTTCCTGATTGTCAAGATACATATTGCCTTATAAAGAAAATGTTCTCCCCCCTGATCAATATGCCACATCAAGGACCTGATGTATGGGAGCACTAAAACCGTTTTAATGGTGTTCTATGAGCCATCCATGACTCCACAGAGCTCCCTGGACCTATGCTGGTTGTGATTTCATTGGATTCATCCTGTCATTTTAGCACATCACCTATGTTATGAGATTTCAGAGAGATTTATTGAGACCTGAAAAGAGAGACTAGCACAACTTATGAAATAAAAGACTAGATATAGAGTTATTAAAAATAATAAAAAACAGAACTTTCTTACAATCTGATACTTATGGCCATGATTGAAGGGCAACAGGATTACTAAACTATTATAGTATTTTGTTTTTTACAATAATTTCAGATTTTGTTTTTAATTTCTAAATCATTTTGTAATAATAATGACGCATATATCTCGTTTATAATAATAATGGAAATGTGATTTTGATTCAGCTACGGACCAAAATAGTGGTTCATTTTTATTGTTGAGGCAGTAAAAAAATTCTGTGTAATCTAGCGCACAGTATGAAACAAGAGATTAAATTCTGCAGGCGAGTCTTACATAAAAAATAAGTAAATTACTTCATGACCATCTGTGGAAGAATCAACAAACACTGGAAGGGCATCAAGCTTAAATGCAAATGGAGCTATTGGCAAAAAGCTTACACTTCAGTTGTTTTCATAGGAAAAACTATATCTAAGCAGCCATTGAAATGATGACATAAAAAATCTACACAAGCAGCAGGAATCATTCAAATATAGGACACGTGCCATTATTATAGACAAAGTAATTGCGGACGCCATGTCTAGCAACATGTCAGTTTTATTGAGCGCCATTGTTTGGATACTCTATATCTGTCTTCTTTCTCTAAGGTATTGCTACAATATTCTATTTAATTTAGGTTTTTCACCTTTACCCTTGACGAATAATTAATTTAAGTTCATGAGCTTAATCTTAACTAATGATATTCAGTTTACTGGGACATGTACAATCTATTTGGTAGTAATTTCATGAATTGGGCTTTTAGTGCCCATTATATCAGAGGGGAAGAGATTAGGGCACATCTACTTACCTGGCCACAGGAGTTCCTGAGTGTCCGACGATCATGCACTCTGGCGCGATTCACAAAGATCGTACGCCCGATTTCCTGCATGTGTCACTTCCCCCCTCAGGTCTGCCTTAGTTCACCATCTTACTCCCGGGGTATGTAAGTCCTTGGATTGCGACACAATTTTAAAGTTAAATCCCGCGATTTGTTTGAATCCGTCGGATTGTCCGACGGCCCGACCCCCGATTTGTGTCACATGAAATCCAGTAACACAACACAACACTGCAACACAATCCGATTGCGGGCAACACAATCACCTTCCTGATACCTGTCCCAATGGCGCGATCCCTGAAAACGTCAGAAAAAACAACAGAAATGCGGCCCGCTGAACCCTTAATAAATAAGCCCCATAGTCTTCTGAGAAACGTTACCCACAACCAGTTACATACCAATACAGTACAGCAACTAAGTACTATGTACATTATCAAACTTAATTAATTGTACAAATGTTCTACAAACATCTAAAACACTTCTGTGGGGGTGATCATCATTGTGCCAGAAAAAAGCCATAATATCCATTGTTATCAATATCTTGTACAACATATAACTTTAATTACACAAACATTGCATAGTGTTATCGAGTCACAATCCAGACAATCACCGCTGTGTACCGATCTTATCATGCACAATATTGTTATTATATTTTATGGAGTCATCTAACTATTCAAATAAATCATTTATATATTAGTTTTCGAACTATGTGACCCGCCTGTACTTTATGTGACACCACAATAAACAACTGAAGTTGATGCTAGTGCTAGTAGGAAACCAAACACAAGGTCTATTTTCCAACTTCTGGTATTAGATACAACATGGTCTTGCACATTGTCTTAATTTCTCTTTTTATTTAAGGATATTTCCTAATGTTGTTGAACTTTTTTTTCCAGCCAAAAGGTATGACACCCTATTTTTGGTAGTTATCATAAATTCCCACCCGGGTCGACATCTGCAAAGAGTTTGTATGTTCTGCCTGTGTTTGCATGGGTTTCCTCCAGGTACTCCGGTTTCCTCCCACACTCCAAAACATACTGTTAGATTGTTTAGATTGTGAGACCCATGGGGACAGGGACCAGTTTGACATGCTTTGTGCAGCGCTGCGTAATCTGTGTGCGCTATATAAATAAAGAATTATTATTATTATCATCACAGTCTTTGTATTTGCATTCATATCCCCATAAAACCTCAAATTCAATACATAAGAGGTCACTGGATCCTTTTTATTTGTTCAGTCCTATCACCCATCAGTGCAATCCCAAATCTGATGCAATTATACCAACAAAAAACATCTAAACCATTTGAGACAAGTTCAAGAAACTTTTATGACTTGTATGAAAGAGGTAGTGGCTTCATAGATTGGGCAAGACCCATAATAGGACAACCAAGCAGCTATAACATTATAGACATTTACTAAGACTACCATATTAAATGCAAGCCTACATTGTTCCCTACACCAGCTGGATTTACTAGGAGGCTCTGGCCTCTTATTAAATGTAAAATGGCGATCAAGCGGTCTGTCCTGATTTCTACCAGGTTTTACTTGTTCAGACCAAATCACCTGGTCTGAAATGCAGGTGAAGTCACTACTGCTTTCAGGCAGAGACTATAATAATTGGGACAGGGCGACCACACTCCACCTTCCCCAAACTCTGCCCCCAACTGTTTGTCTCCACATCCTGTCATGCCTAAAGTGCCCCAAGCAGCTAAAAACCAACTGAAACTGGGATCACAATGAAATTTGTCCCAGTCAGTTTCTCTGACTGGAAGACTTGCACCAAGACTCTCATTGCCTTCCCTGCAATTTATGCCTTGTTCTTTTCTAATGAGCCAGAGAATAAAACTTTTTTGACGGAGTGATTCTTCAATTATACACATGAACTATTATTTTGCTTTGAATTCTTTTTCTGTCAATTTAATAAATAACTGCCCCGGTACTATTTATTTTTTCTGAAATATTTGGAAAAAAAAGTCAGGCACATATTTCTTTAGAACTGAAACTGAAATTCTAGTTTTCATGCCGGCCAAAGACAAAAGCTGTAAAATTATGGCTGTTAAGATATTATAGAGTGGAATGGCAATATCTTATTTTAAAACTAAAAGAATTTTTCTTTCATTTTTATTTTAATAATACATAATATGTGAACATTTTAAAAGCACATTACATTAGGGTATGCAGGCTGTAAAGTAGGCTAATGGGCACAATTGTATGAAATATAAATATGCCCAAATTAAAGAGGTACATGCAGTAATTATATTGTGTCAGTCACACATATATGTGGTTTCAGAGAGTTTTTAAAAGAATCATTTTTAACCATACAAACCCTATAATAACTTTTATTCTGACAGGCATTTTTGTTACATCCATACAGAAAGAATATTAAATATAATACATCAGTCCACATAGTTGGAGGAGAGAGACTGGTACAAAGTAAATGTGTTTATGAAAAAAGACTGTTTTATTATATGTCTGTATAAAGTCTTAAATTACATTTTTGTTATTCTTTTCCTCTTCTAAAATATGAATACTTTTTATTACAATGTGGCTTAAAAATATTTATATTTTAGGAGAGGAAAAGAATAACAAAAAATCATGATAAACCCATAACACCTCATCCATGTACTAAAGAATAAAAACATTGTGTCTTCTCATTGTGATTAACCTAAAGTGACTTTGTACACTAGAGCAATGCAAACCTAACATTTTAAGGACATTAGGTCTGTACCACACAATGTTAAACAAAAAACATGTTTATATACAAGATATTTTTAAAATGTATTCTCCCTTTGCAATTTATCAACATTTTGCTACAAGGGTTACCAAAAATTCTTTAGGTTCTTTAAACAGATAATAGTAAGAAAAAGACCCATCACCTTAAAGAAAAAGGTAAAGGTACTGTAACATCCATGCCAAAACGTCCCTCTATCCCCAGTTGGCAGAATATGTGGTGTTAATTCGTTTGTGTTTCTTGTGTGTGAACTGTGGCTTAGGCTGCAGTGCATGCCCTGTCCAGCAAGGCTTACTAGCCTGATGGAAAGTTCCTCCAGTCTGCCTGCTCCCATCACACCTTGCTGATTATTCAGTCTTCTGTGTTATCTAGTGCTATTTCTTTGTTTTGCTTCTCTGTGTTTATGATTTCTACTATGCCTTCTAACCATTCTATTGCAATTTGATTCTGTACCTTTGCTGCCATTTTGGTTTTGACCATGTTTTGGACGACTCCACTTGTCTGTCTTTATCTTTTGTTTGACCCTCGGTGTTGTTTATTTCCCATTGTGACCCCGCTTTCCCTGTCTCTAACTTGTGTTGGTTTTCTGTGCATCAGTGTGAACACTGATATCCGAATCGCTGTTACCTGTCCACTCCACTATCCAGCAGCTGCCAGACTAAGTAATTTTTCCCTGTCACCTTGTAAGAGTCACTCAGGGACTGTAAGTTAGGTTCCTGATAATCAGGACCATTAGTTAGGTTCCCTTGTCAGGGCGGCTTATATGCTGTAGGCAGGGCCAAAGCCCGCAGGGACGTCACAGGGTGAGTTCACCACCACTTACCTCTAAGGAGTATCCAGAGCTATATTTATATATTAGCTGTTTAAAGTGATGGAGGAAGAGCTTAGTGCTGAGGTAAAGCTCCCTCTGGCTCAAAATACCCTCTGTCTAGGGTAGGTCTAGTGGTGCAGTGGTCTTATTGCATGTTGTGGGAAATTCTAAACAGATAGGTTTCCTGGCTACATTTGAAGGTCTTTACAAATTATTTCTATATATTTAAATTAAACCAATTTTACCTGTGTATGCACTTTATCGAGGAAGTATTTAGAGATGACTAGCTCTTTTTTCTTTGTACAAAAGCTAAACAGCTAAAACCAAGTTTCCTAACTTTCAATTGCTCAATTGTGTAAAGTGAATATAGTTTTATAGAATTTAAAGCACAGCAATAACTTTTACAGCATGACAGCGTATTATGTCTGAATCATTATAGTATTACTCGATTGAAAAGATTATACAAGTTACATTGTCCTTCAACAGTTTCTTGTACTGTATACTTATTGCAAGGCCAAAAAAGAACATGTTTAGAAGACAATAAGAAGAAACCAGCTTCTCACATTTTTAGAAATATACTTGAACTTAATGGCTTTACAAAGTACATAAATCAGGTCCATTGAATATGTGCATTTATAAGTACATGCTTGTATTGTTACAATTATTTTCTGTTTATAATAGAAATGTCTTTATTAAACTGTTTTCTGTAAGATTTTTTTCCGGACAATAACATGCTCAGAAATCCTTAGGAATTGGTAAGATAGCTAAGGAAATGTCTAAAGAAAAAATAAGGTGAATGTCAAGTAAATCTCTGCCAAATGATTCAAAATATCACATTAAATATAATCAAACTATTTTATAAATATAAAACAAATTTAAAATATCTAATGTACTAATCTAATGTTTAACCAGTCACACATGCTGAGATTCTAATAAATGCAGATTAATTTAAATGGAAAGACAGTTTTTATATCAAATATTGAAATGTATCACCTTTTTCTCCTCTGCTTTTATAGTCTGAAGGTAAATTTTTCTAATTACATTTTTGCACATGATTCTAGGGACTTCCATCTTGCCAGGATTATAATGGCAAATTAGTTATAGCCTTATAGCAACCTTGGTGTAGTACACAACTGTGGACTGTTTTTAGCTTGCAGAGGTCTATAGGGAAGCTTTCTAGTAAAGCTCTGTGCACTGAGGGTATCAAATATCACATCACCTATGGCAAGGCACAGAAATAGTGTGAGCCCTGAGATTCCCACAACCTCTGTTCCTGCCTACTTTCTGGCCCTTTACTAATGGTCACATGATAAATGTGTGGCAGTCCCTAATCTATATTAGTGCAAAGTACAGTAAGACAAAGACAAACAAGGCAGACAAGCAAAAGAACAAGGTATTGTCAGATAGACTGGGTTAAAAAACAAGATATTGACGGGGTACAAAATCATAAAGCAGAAGAGTAGTCAATGTTCTGGCAAAAGGTCAAAAAAAATCCCAGCAGAGCATTAAAAACATTTCAGAAAGACAAAGCTAATAACAAGCCCCAGGAAAATGTTCAAATGGAGACACTGAATGCCACTTCTGCAGCCAATTAGATAAGACGTTTGTCACTTCAATTGGAACTGGAGACACACCCCCAGCTCATGGAGACTGTTGGCCTGTCAATCATACAGCCTCCTGAAGAACATGACTCTCAGGTGTGATGAACCTAGAGAACAAAATTGATCTGCAGAGCTTTTCTAAACAGAGAACCATGATGCAAGGAAGATGTAGAAATAATCAATTCAATTCAGAATTGTCAGTAATCCATTCAGTAATGTAAGTAGAGATCACAAGTAATAAAGAAAACTATAGTTGCAGCTAATTCTAATAACTTGCCTTTAGTAATGGACATCATTTCTGATAGATCCTCCACCATTTTCATTAAAAATACAACAACCAAGAGAAATAAGATACATCATGATTCAATGGAGGAAATGGTGGATTTGCATAAAAAGCTGTCTAAAATACCTTTTGCCACATTTTCAGGGCTTTAGAGCCGTGCACCCAAAAAAGCCCTTGCACCCAAAATTGGTAGGCTCAGTTAAGAGCAACTAAAATAGATCTAAAGTTGGAACTGACAGTTTTATAGTCAGTGTATAGTAAATGTATTTACCAAGCTGATAAATCTGGTGCAGCAAATCACAAGCTAAGACACATTGTTAAATTTGCTATACTAGGTCTCGGTGTGGGAATTATTTCTATAATTTCTAGTGACCAATTAAATGCATCATGTCTAGTCACCTTTCTGTATACACAGAAGCCAGCTATAATGTCATGTCAAAAGTGCTCGCACCCACTATGGATTGCAACTGCTGCTGTAGTGGGTTGCAGCTCTTGATGTTTAAACACCACTGAGCATCTGTATAGAAACACGGGTAGGCAGCCAAGAGTGGCATCACACTGAACGAATGCACCATAGTGGGTATGTATGTACTTTTTATTATTTTAGTGCCCCCCCCCCATATATGTATAATGCCCTTTCCTAAACAACCACTATTAGATGTGAAGAGAAGATTAGGGAGCTAGGCAGTCACCCATTAGACCTCACAGTCACTCTCACAGTGAAAGGGAAACTATGGGGCACATGTGTCATAGTTTGGTCTCTCTGAGGTGAATTTTAGACTTTTGGCGGCTAGTTTTTGCACCTAATGTATGATCCTGTCTTTTTACATGTGATACATGTTTAGTTTTTCCTATCCTGGCAGGCACAAATGACTTTTTGTTGCAAATGTCTCAAATCCATGTGAGGGGGTTATATAGAGGAGAGGACGCAAGCCACATGAGGGGGTTATATACAGGAGTGGACACAAGCCACGTGAGGGGGCTATATACAGGAGTGGACACAAGCCACATGAGGGGGTTATATACAGGAGTGGACACAAGCCACGTGAGGGGGCTATATACAGGAGAGAACACAAGCCACATGAGGGGGTTATATACAGGAGAGGATACAAGTCATGTGAGGGGGTTATATACAGGAGAGGACACAAGCCATGTGAGGGGGTTATATACAGGAGAGAACACAAGCCACATGAGGTGGTTATATATAGGAATGGACACAAGCCACGTGAGGGGGCTATATACAGGAGTGGACGCAAGCCACATGAGGGGGTTATATACAGGATTGGACATAAGCCACTTGAGGGGGTTATATACAGGAGTGGTCATAAGCCACTTGAGGGGGTTATATACAGGAGTGGACACTACTGTTAATTTGGGATTTAACATGTTGCATTTTTAATGCATTTTGAAACCTATTACAACAGCTGAGGAGAGTTGATTTTCCTAATTACATTACTGTTAATATTTGAATGTACAAAACGCATAGTAAATGCAATGTTAACACATTCATTAACGTAGTGTTTATATTGCGTTTTGTGAACGCAAATGGTAACAGTAATGAAATAAAGCAAATCCCCTCTCCTCAGCTGTTGTAATTAGTTTCGAAATGCAATGAAAACGCAATTAAACACCTACGTGTGACCTAACCCTTAGTAGTAACCAATTAAATTTTTAAGAAATTCAAAAATTTTAAAATTTTTACAAAAGAGGTTACTGTGCAAAATGTTAAACAGTTAAAGCATGTGGAATAATTCAAATTTACATGTTAAAATCGGGTCCATGAAAAAAATAAACTTCCTATGCACCTGCCCTGGAGCAGGTGCAAAATTGTGCCAAAAATGGCACAAAAATGGCGCAAAAAGGGAAAAAGTTGCACGGAACATCTGGAAAACAATGATACATGAGGCACACTGCACAAAGGTGCAGGAAAGGCATAATTGAAAAAGAACAGGGTTAAAAGTCTCAAAAATGGTGCAAAAGTCGCTAAAATTTGATAATTTGCCTAGCTGAAACTATGATATGATATGATATGTGCCCCTATGTTTACAAAAAATCCCTCCTCATTTTAAATCTAAAGCCTCCCTCTGACTTTGAAACAAACAATCGCTAGTTCTCTTAACTCCACTGCCAATCTTAGTAAGCCTGGAAAAACAGTTTTTTTTTATTGTACAGGGAGAGATATAGGCAGGTACATTCATGTAGGCAGTAGCAAGAAGAATACAGATGTTATAGTAAGCCTGTAACCCGTGTCATCTTTATGGGTTTCCCTAACAACATCATTTAGAGAATTGAGGAAATATTTTTCATAAAATCTTAAAATATCCAAGTTTAAACCAAAATCACTTTACAATATTTCCACTACACATTGTTTTAAGGGAAGTAATATGCCTCCTTCTACACAACCAAGTGCAGAATTAAATCCATCAGGCAATCTGACTGACAAACCATTTGGCAGCCTCTGTCCTTGGCTTCAGCTTCATATAAGCTGATTTCTGACCAAATCAAAGATTATCTTTATACCAAAGTATAAGAGGATTTTTTAATATAAATGCATGAATTTGAACAACAGTAGCATGGTTCACAATTAGTAAATCAAATATGTATAGTGAATCAATTTCTCGCATTTAGCTTTAAACCGGATAAGAATTAAAAAAATGGCTCATCTGATCAATTGGCAAATTGTTGAATAGAGCCGTTTCTTTTACAAAATGTATTTACAGTAATGCTTTTCCTATTTTTTATTCCAATTTGCTTTATTTAAATTTAAAGTAACACACACCAACAAATCTCATCCATTAAAACTTGAAGTAATTGACTTACCAGAGTTTGGGTCGGAGTTTCCATCAGCTTCAGTTCTCTTGTCCGGGGAGACTTGGTCATAGAATTCATCTTGTGCCTGAACCAGAG
This sequence comes from Engystomops pustulosus, assembly GCA_019512145.1. Taxonomy (NCBI): domain Eukaryota; kingdom Metazoa; phylum Chordata; class Amphibia; order Anura; family Leptodactylidae; genus Engystomops; species Engystomops pustulosus. The sequence goes on from CM033642.1 coordinate 59,096,671, forward strand.
GAAGAGGTTGTGAGATCATAGTTCCGCTTCCTACAGGGTCATGGTCTCCAAGGCCACTGTCACTGCAGCTTTCTTGGGAGCCATCGGGTAGATGGAATGTTACACGACGTTGGGACTACAATAAGAACATAAGATACATTTGTTATTGCTCTTTATTAGCCCTCTTTATGTTTTCTTAGTCATCACTTTATATTTGTCAGAGAAGGTACTTAAGGCAGATATTCAAAGTGTATATCAGGTACAATATTACATGTAAGGTGACTTAAAGGACTGGTCTCATGTTCTGGACAGTCACAACAGAGGACAACTGCAAACAGTAGTTTTGATGACACTATGTAGAAGTGGTAATGATAAACTTCAGACATTCCTGTTTAAAGCAGTGTAAATAATATAACAAACAGTAAATGACCATGGAATAAAGTATTCAAGTAATCAAGAAAGGCAGTTTTAATCAGTTACACAGTGCATCATTTCCATCAGAAATACGAATGTCAAATATTCACCCAGTCACGACACTGCTGCTTGTTACGATAGGGTCAGAAGTCACAGGACCTGCTGTAACATTGTCAGGCCTCAGTGTAAAACAAGTTACATAGTGATCCACCTGGGCCACTGATTGGCTCCAGTACCATGACTGGTGACACTTATGGGCCAGTGTTGTGAAATTGGAAGCTGGAGCAAACTTTATACATTTTCTTTCTTTCCTTACTCCTGCCCTGGAGTACAGAAACTCCAAGAAAACCACTTTAAGTAATATAAATGCACCATCATGTTGTCTATGACAACTAGCTGTCTCATTAACATGGTCTGCATTTACTAATGCCTATTAATGAGACAGCTAAACATAGGCACAATACACATAGGCATGATACACACAAAATGTGGCAAATTTATATACAGCAACACATGCAATGTGATAAATTTTGAAAATCATGTATGAAGTTAGATATTCTCATTTCATTGCCTAAGTTAGTTTATATATTGACCAGAACACTCACCGTAAATTAATTACTTATTATTTAGTTTATTTACTGCAATTCATTTGCATCAGAAAATAGTTACCGTATATACTCGAGTATAAGCCGACCAGAATATAAGCCGAGACCCCTAATTTTACCACAAAAACTGGGAAAAACTACTGACTCGAGTATAAGCCGAGGGTGGGAAATGCATTGGTCAAACCCCCCCAATAGTATACAGCCTGCCAGCCCCCAGAAGAATACAGCAGCCCCTAGTAGTATACAGCCGCCCCTAGTAGTATACAGCCAGCCTGCCCCCACATCGGAGGGTGAGTATTTACGTTTATTTTTTTAAGTGGGTAATTTTTTTTTTGTAATAGACTCGTGTATAAGCCGAGGGGACGTTTTTCAGCACATTTTTTGTGCTGAAAAACTCGGCTTATACACGAGTATATATGGTATTTTCTATTTTGGGACCAGAAAAATAATTCCCTTTTGTCTAGATGCATTATATATATATAATCAAAAAGAGTTCTGCTTAACCTCCGGGTTTCTTATATCCTTCACATATATAAATCAAAAAGTGGTGGCACAGCCAAAATTAGTGCTACGTTTCAGCTCCTATATCAGGAGCCTTTCTCAAGCCACTCAATATATATATATATATATATGCAAGTCTGACCTCTCTAATATTACATTGTTTTTATCTGTATTTAACCATACAATACAATAAGATGATTGAAAAGAAGAGTCCACTTGCTTCCACTTGTGTTGTAGGGGGTGAATTTCTGCAATGTGCGAATTTGCTGAATTATGATATATTATCAACAAAAGTGACTGAAAGAGTTTCCACTCTATGCTACGATTCACACATTGGCCACATTTATCAAAAACAGTGAAAACTGCACTATGTGTACTTTACATGTGTAGCGTGCAGAGTGTGTCTGATTCATGAATTGCAGCACCCATTCATCATGAATCTGGCGCCCTCGGCACTACTCCGACAGAATGGACCAACTTTTTCTTGGTGTACCTTTAACGTAGAGCGTGCAACACATTTCTGTCAGACACTGCATGATAAATGTTGCGCATGGTCCGACTGTGCTCAGGAAGACCTTTTAAGTGCAAAATTTTGTGTTGCACCCGGTATAGGGAAGCTGCAACACAGCATGATCGTCGGACAATGCACTTTCTGTGAACTCCTCCAGATGGGTAAGTAAATGTGCCCCAATGTTGTGACTTCACTCTTTGGGCAGCATTTAGTGAGTATGAGCCACACTATGCAAAGAGTGTACTCAAAATTTCCATGCTATGCAAAGGGCTCATTTAATGGATGCTGCATTTGTATTATCAGAGAAAGGGATCCATGTTTTAGGATATATAGATCTCATAGAATTCAAAGCTACAGTTTCCAATTCATACTTTAGCTATATGATCTTAGGCACAACTTTGTCTTACCTCTTTTCTTATCTTCCCCTTGTTATCCAATATCATATTCTGTTTCATATCTACTTAGCTTTGTAGCTAAAAAAAATATTCAATAATGAAAGTTTTATGATATTCTTTACAACTATTTATACCCTTTTTCATTATGTCCTAGTTATCCAAGATAATTAGAGTTTCCGCTGTTCCATCTTAAACAAAAAAATAGTATCCACTTTTTGGCCTGCCATACCAGGAGATAAACAATGTGTGCTCTTGTTTATTTACCCTGTGAATCTATTGTCAATAAAGGTTGGATGAGCAGATTCTGTTTAATGGAATACCACCCAGAAATTGGACTGACAATTTAATTTGCTATCCAAAGATATCACCCACACAGACCTTGCTTACATTGCTGAATAAATGTAAAAGCAGATAAGGAAATTGAAAAGCAGGGGATATGATTCCAGTGTCTGAAAGAGTATTCAAGGTGTACTGAGATGATTAAAAATGAAAGAAAAGAGAAAGCAAACACAAAACCTGCCAGCTGGTGCAAAATTAATTCCGCTTTAGTTCACTTTAATTACTGGCATTTGATACATTTCAGCAGGCAAAAAACATAACCTTAAAATTCTGGAGCAAATGTCAATTAACGCCACAAGAGTATTTTTAACGAATATTGACCTGTGAATGTTCTGACAGTTATGGGGTCGTTTGAACGTTTGACGAGATTGACACTGAATATAAAGGAATTAATCTCTTTGTGTACTTGTTTTCTGTCCTTAGAGTTTATTTCGGGAGTTGCAATGGGATATTTGTCATGATCATCCAATATCTTTGGTACAATAATCTATTAGTTGCAGTAATTATGAGTTTCAGGAGCAGCCTGGGAACTCACAGTGTTTTTCATCTCCTGTAATGTTAAGCGCTTGTTTGTGAACGTGCTGTCTTATTTTTATTCATTATTTCTTCTACTTCCTTGGAGATTCCATACTGTAATTAGTAGTAGGTTAAACGAAACCCAGTTAAGCAATAATATACAAATAAAGGTAAAGCTGACCATAAAATTTCAATAGCTTTTAGGCGAACATTTGAGTCCCCATGTAAATTCATGTTTTGTTTGGCTGGGTGCCAATGGATTAAATATAATATAACAGTGATGATATCTCTAGTTGATATCTCTAGAGATAAAAAAATAATAGGGCTTGTGGAAATACCTCATATCTAAACTCTTTTAATCCCTAAGACTAGAGATGATCAAATCCATTTGTTGGTTCATAGAATCTGAAGATATCTGGCATTTTTGACCAAAATAATTCTTTTCTAACTCTCATTGGAATAATCAATTTCTGCTTCTATGTACTGCTGTCACAATTCCCTAATTATAGGAAGGGGAAGTAGACAAGGTAAAATTTAAATATTTGCTAAACATTTAACAAAACAAAATAAAAAAATTAAAACTATATTCTTTATAGAGCTATTGGAGGCTATATTACAATTACCAGGACAACTGGAGCAACATTAGTTCCAACCAAATAGATTTTGACGCAAACCCAATCTTTTGAAAAATTTGATGAAGCTTCTATAAATTGAATGTTTGTTGATTCACTCATCTCTATTCTTGCCAAATTTTGACCAAGCATTTCATATAAAGTAGACTGTCCTACTAATATCAGTGTGTACAGCTGACAAAAGTCTAATGCATATAGTCATCTTAATTTAAAACATTTAAGCATATTGTGAAATTGGTAAAATGAGTGCCTCTGGCACTGGGAACCTTATGTTACTTGTTAACTGAGCGCCCACTTTCAGTATGCACCTATACACACTATTATAATTTGCCAGTATTTCACATGGTTTAAAAATAAAATTGATATACAGTAAAAAAAAATATATATAATTTTGGTTCAAGATTTGTAGGAAACCAAAAACGAGTCTATGGAAAATAATTGTAATAATTTATGGGTAAAATTGGTTGATTGGTAGTATGATGTGTGTTTTGAGGTTAAACTCCTCCTCCTTTTCAGATTAGTAAGATACTGTACTGATCTAAATAACAGGTTTAACCCAAAAAATGCATTGCTTAAACTCATTAAAGAAGCATTTTAAATAATTTCTCTGGCTGCACATCCTGATTTTGGTTATCTTTCCCCAGACTTCATGGGGTTGTCCTCTTTCAGCAAATAATTGATATTGTATGTGTAAGAAAAGGTTATAGAACTATCCAATATACTTTCTATATCAATTCCTTATGGTTTTGCAGATCTCTGCTTGCTGTCCTGCTTTGGAAAGCTTCTTTGTTTATTTCCAGTGGATATATTATTACAGTGGTTATCATTACACAGGTCTGATTACTCTCTGTGATAATAACGGTTCATGTACCTCCATGTCCATGTCATAAAACCAGCGTGAGATTGATATCAACTGGAAGTTAACATAGAAGCTTCTGATGGAAGGACAACAAGCAAAAATCTAGAAAACCAAGATGATTTGATAAAGAAAGTATTACTGAGAAGTTGTTTAACGTTTCTTTACACAAACTGTATCAATTATTTGCTGAAAGTGGACAACCCCTTTAAATATAACACAATATTACTTTCTTGATTCTATTAATAATTGTTTGTACACAGTGTCCAGACATGATGTTACATGTAAATACATACAAAGTCATTGAAAAAACAAACATAGTAGGTATGGGAAAGGAGAAAAAAGAGAACAAAACACACATTGATTGCACATGGGGGGGGGGGGCTAGTTCCTAGTAATGCTGTAAACCAGGTTTTAGTTAAAAACTTGAATGGATTTGGGGATGAAGACTTAGTGGAGTATCACAGTTCGGCAGGATAACTGACAAATGCTGATGGAGATGTAACCTGGGGTGTTGTTTGTACATAGTAATTTCCCTGAACTTGTGGAAGCATCTTTCCTTCCATACATGATGAGCTCAGAGGTACCCTTTTAATGATTTTTGCCTCTTCCATTAATAACACCTTCCTTGCATACAACTGTGAAGAAGATAATGCTAACAATAGTGGACAATCTTCTTCATTATTCAACATTTTTGCAACAATTATTGCAGATATTGAAAGATTTCTGTTTCATATGGAACTATATATGGGACACACTTTGCTGCTATTGGTCACTATTAGCCAGAGGTTTAACATGTTCTCTTGGGGGAGATATGTCTTTGCTCTTTCTAGTTTTTCTGCCATTCTAGTTTTTTTCTTGTCTTGCTTTTTAGTCTAATTTTTCATTGATGTCTTTTCTTTGTGTTTTCTTTACGTCAAGGCTCATCCATGTTGGTGGCAAATTTTGATTGGAATGTTTTTTTTAGAAATTCTTCATGTTCAAAATTTGAAATTATCTGCTTTTGAGACTGATAGTTTTACCACCAAAATAAGTTACTTAACAACATTTCCTATATCTCTACTTTATGTCTTCATCATTTTTATCATTATACAGTCATTATATTTATATATGATGGCAGAAACCTTACAAATCAAGCAGAAATTTTCGTTTTTTTAAACTATTTTTTTCTAAATTGAAATTTTTGGGATCATTTAAAAAAAAATGAGTTTAAAATATAAATTATTAGAATCCCCCTATGAACCTCCCCATTTTCAAAAGTATACCCTTCAAACTACTAAAAACTGCTTTTAGGAAGATTTTTAGTAATTTAGTCAACAATACAATCATTTAATACTACAATACAATCTTAAAATGTCTTATGAAACGAGGGGTATCAGCTGACCCAGCATCAGTTCAGCATCTAATATATTGGACACTGAGTGCAAAGTTACACCACTCAGAGTCCAATATATTGGAAGCTGAGCACTAAGCGATTAAAGCCTGGGAAATAAGGGGCACATTTATCAAAAAATAGTGCCAACTGAACTATGCGCAGCTGGCCTGTGGAGTGTGTAGGGTGCACCAGACCTTGTGGCACCCGTTTATCAAGAATCTGGGTGCACCAACTTTTTTTTAGTGCACCTTTAACATAGGGCGTGCAACACACTTCATTTGGACACTGCATGAATAATGTGGTGCAATGTCTGACTGCGTACCAGTTTGCCCCTTTATGTGCAGAAATTAGTGTTGTGTTAGGTATAGTGCAGCCTTGGCACTAATGCTTTGGGTGCGACATATATGTGGTGCGGACACTTCTTATATACATGTGCAAACAGTTTGCAATAGAAAGAATGTGCAAAGTCCAACAGAAAACTAGCGTAGGGGCTTTAGTAAATGTAGGCCAATATTTCTATTTTTCCATGCAGATGAATTTCCAGAGGTTCACAGTGTAAGGGACTGTTCACATTTCAGTTGTTTTATCAGTTTTTTCATTAGTTGTTCCAAACCAAAACTGGAGAGGTTGAACTGCAGATAGACATTTCATGTTCATGGAGAATCTGAATCGTATAATTATTTTGGCCTATTAAAAAATGTGTTCGTGTAGAAAGTCTTCTGTGGTTTAAGTGCTTTATATATATATATGTATTTATTTATTTAAATATGTGTGTGTTCAGTATTGCTCTTTATCTTGCAATCATATTGCTCATTGCATGTTTTGCTGCTTATCTGCAATGTTTCATCAGCATCATTGTGACTTGTTATTCCCTTTGCATTTTATGGCTCATCTTTCCCAGTACAAAACATAAATACAAGTCATGCACCGCTTTATCTTTTTCCGTTTCCAACAGATGCCTTTCAGTAGTAGCACAATTTTGTTACAATTTGTGTCATATCTAATAAGTTTTCCTGTCATCTTGAGAGCAAAATATAACATATGATTCAATGCCTTTGGAAGAATCACCATTGCCACCGTTCACCTGTCAAACCTGATACATTCCTGTACATTACTAGCGGTAGAAATATTACTTTAACCAGTGTTATACTGAATACAGTAGTTTTACTCTGGGTAAGTAAAGTACATGTGTAGACACATGCAAAACACTAATGGTATGTATCAGCTAAGACTTGATACTGAGTCATTTAATATTCTATATATATATATATATATATATATATATGATTAAATTATATTTTTGTTCCATTTATTAACCTTAAGGTATTTTTACCCCATATTTGAGATCGATGATATACAGTCTCGATTGACAATACCGACTAGAAAATTATAATTGTGTCAAAAGTACTAAAGATAACATATTTTATTCTTATACTTCAGCCAAGCAAACCATTCTCTACTACAGATTACTGTGGGAAGGTGGATTCACCCCAATCTTGCAAAGGGGACTTATATATAATAAATTGGCACAAGTTACATTACATGTAGTATTCAGTCTTTGCCTCTGCCAAGACGGATGGCCTACAGATAACTTTGTACTACAAATATTCTGAAGGTATTTGAGGACATTGGCCAGCTCAGCAGACACATAAATAGACTTGATGTGTAGGCAAGTGAGGACTTTCATGATTTGGGGGGAGCCAAGCATTACCCATACAGTGGATGCTGCTGAGGAAAATTAGTTTCACACTCAATTTCAATTTCTGGTACACAGAGCAGGTTTTGTTCCATTCTTAACAAATGGATATACTTGGTCATTTCCAAAAATATTTTTTGTTGCTTATAAAATATTCACTTCTGAGAGCTTTATATTTCTAATTTATTAGTCATACTTTCTGAGTGTTGGGAACATCTGCAGGTTTTGCTGTTTTTTGCTAAACTTGTTTTTGTAATAGTTTGGGCTTTTATAGAAAAAAATGTATAGAAAAAAAATTTGGAACATGTGTAATCCTTCATGTTCCAAATTTATGGCATATTTTGGTTATTTTATTTGTGGTTTTGAGATCTTTTGGCATCTCAATGTTGTGGGTGAGATTATAGAAGTACAATCAATTTCCCTTCTCAGGTAAATAAAGTTTTTATCTATCTATGTTGATTTTAAACAGTTTTGTGGGCAAGGTTTATGTGTTGTGCTGTTTGGAGTGTGATTTATGATTTACAGCATTTTCAAAAGTTGCACAAAATGTTACATACACAAAACAAGACACATTCAAAATTAGTAAAGAGGACTCATGACTCGCTTGTTCAGGGTTGTCAGTTTTCAAAGGTGCATCAGTCCTTAACTGATAAGACAAAATTAACAGAAATGTGACATTTTGATACGTAAGAAAAGCAGAACAGTTAAAAGAAAGTACATGAGAAAAGCGGCTTAGAAATGTCCTCTGATAATATATCGCCCGACTATTTGAATTTATAAAACTTAATCTTTATAAAATATTTGATAAGTTCCACTAAGGAACTGTAAGGTGCAAGTTGTTGAATACTAAGATGACTACCGGTAGTTATGACGTAGAGATGCAATGAGATGCAAGGGGTAACAAGGATGATTCCCCATTGCACAGTTATTAATCATTTATTTACTTAAGCATACTGTTATTAAATTTTATTTTTCCATTAGAAGGTTGAAGCATTACTGGATATTTGCTGTAAAATGCTCAGTTGCTGTGTCTGACACGTGCATCGAAGTAGAAAACCTTAAGTAAGCTCCATGATTGTTTCACCTCAAGTTTCTAAAGAAATTAGCTTCTCCATTAGAATCTGCAGATAATAGTAAAAGGCCATTTGTTCGGGTAAGTGTCCACAAATAAAAATATGCACTAAATTTAATCGGTTTTAGCAACTGTTTTGTTGTATGCTCTCACACAGAATACATTCATGTACATAGCTTTGACAAAATCCAATATATTTGCTTAGTGAGACTGCTAAACTGAACATTTAAAGGAGATTATTATGCTAACTAACAAGTTAGAAAACAATCGACAAGAGCAAATTACTGTATATTACAGATATAGGATTGGTCGAGAGAATGTATTATTACAATTGAACAAGCGCACAACAGATTTATGCCTACTTCTAAATAAATCTGCATTGCTTGGGGCCTTATGCAGTTACAACCCAATTACCAGACTTCAGATATTTGTCTGGCAGAGTTATGTTTGTTACAGATGTATGTGCATGTTTTAAATATCACCATTATTTAATTAGCATCCAGTTAAGGCTCTTGAAAGCATTTTTTTTTATTTTCATTAACTAGATGAATTAATTATGTGTTGTCATTGGTACATAATGCAATCTTTTGCATACATTTTTTAATTAATTGTCTATTTTTTATTGTACCTTGATGTTTAGGATTTAGTCAGGTAATACAAATACAATGGAATTAGCTATTATTTATAAATATTCTATGCTAAAAGGGAAATGCACAGCAATACAAGAACCAGCCATATGTTGTTCCAAAATGGATTACTGGGGCAAAAATCACCAAACCAGTCCCAGATCTTGCCTGATATCACTCTATAGTATAGACTGCTAATGGGAATATAGATAGGGGCAAGTTGAATGTTTAAGGCATTCTAGGGCCAGGTCTACTACATTGGTGGTCCGATGCCTATTTCTACCTACTGGACCTCCAGGTATCCACTCCACTTCAGTGGCTGGTACTTCATTTCTAGATGTTATATATCATAGTGCCCTGTATTTTTATGTACTTGCAGCTTATCACTGGTTTATTAAAACCAGAATATTAAAGGTTTTATTTGTATATAGGCATTCACCATTTTTGTATATAAATTAGATATAAATTGATAGGTCTAAAACCTTTTGAGCACCACATGAAAAATTAATTACATAAAAAGAAATTTTAGAAAAAAATGTGGCTTGATCAGACATCATATTATAGAGGTAGTCTAAAATTAATCTATATAATAGGTACCTACAGGAAAAACTATTTAGTGGTACTTCTTGTTCAGCTATTGGAATGGATCTTTTGCAATATCTGTAGAATTCAAAGTGGTAAGTTTAAATGCAGAAGAAGCAAGTTTGTCAGCAGAAGCCAGTTAGTGTATACTGAACTACATATAGGTATCATAGGCTAAAACATACAAGACGGTATGTTTTGTGAGTGAAGTATAAATTCTAAGATTTGTGAAGAAGGTAATCCAGCCGTATATATATCATGGTATTTGTCTGTCTCACATCAACTAAAATATTCTGCTAGGTTTATATAGATAGACAACTAAAAATGAAACAGAAAGTGTATTGGATATTACATTTTAGGTCTAGGAAAAACAATGTTTTGTGCATTTATTTCTATTGCCTTTTAACAATTCTAAAAGAACTCTAAAGCTAAAATACTGTATAAATACGTACTTACAAGTTCATTCAATTTTTTCTAGGAAATATGACGAATGAATTTTCATTCTGTTACTAACCAATTTGTACAAATGCCAGTAATTGTTAAGCTACCTATTGAAGGAATCACCTTAAGAGAAAGTAAAATGAATGCAATAAATCACAGATTAAGTATAATGTATCCTGTAACTGGTATTATAACACAGTATTGACAAAAAGAAAAAAAAAAACTCTGGGGGGGAGTGGCTAGGATGTAATTAGGTAGGCCCTTTCTATGAGTTATTTTGTCCCATGCATATGAATGCAGGATAAAAGTGTGAGCTGCGGGCACACAGTACCCAAACCTTATTGTTACCTATATAAATTGAAAGGCATTTTGATTATAAGAATTAAGGGGATTTGTTAGTCATTGGATTGAATTTGATCCATCAGTCATAACTGATGGATCAAATACAATCGTATCAAGTGCAAGTTACCACTGAAAGCTGTGGACAATATGAGGCCACTAAATCTTGAGTTAGCCAGAGAAAGTGTTGGGAAGTATTCTCTTTTTGATTATTTAACAGCATCTTTTAGAAACTCTAGATTTATCACAGATATAAACTGCAACTTGTCTTGGAGTTAAGAGTACCTGAAGTACCTTATATATGTGTGAAGGGCTTGGTCTAGAAAGGTACACATGTTTACTTGCGCTCATTTTGTCTCCGCCCGATCCTGATTTAAATCACATTATTGGCAAACTGATTTTTCTATTCAAACTGATTATTTATTGTTGCATTGTACTTTTCTTTGGTCTAAAAACTTATTTAAAAAAATCTCGGTGCTCCACCATATACTGTTAATGCCAAACTTCTCTGCCTCAATCAGAAATTAATCAAATAATCTACCTGATGGATTCATCTATATATCATTGTTTTCCTGAGGGTTCACTCATCCGGCTGAACAGCATGGCACACTACTTTACTGAATTGGTACCATGACAAAAAGAAGTTATGGTGAGCTAGGAACAGTCTCTCTGTATTATTTATAACAATACATTATCTTCAAACTCAAAGCATGTGTGGACTTCAGACATTCATTATTCTTTGGGACCGTTCTAGTCCCCCTTGCCTGGTTTCCAGATACAGTATTCACTGAGTGTTCACCCACACAAGGACCTGGTAGCCTCAATAAGGAGGCCTTCAGTTTAAGGCCATAACCCAAGAACCCATAAGCTAAACCTCCACCTAGGGTTGTAAAAAGGGTATATAAAGGCAAATCTACCTTAGAAAGGCATAGTATGGCTATTTTATCTACTGTACTATCTAGCACTGCATGTTGACCTTGCCACCTTGCTAATACACATTCTGCAGTTGAAGTGCATTTAGCAGGGTCTATTGGGGTAATTAATGCACCACACAAGAGGAGGATAAAGCATATTTTAATTAACATCTGTATTCACATCTATAATTATTTCATCTAAAATTGGTCAACATTTCCATCCAAAAAACACATTCAAATGAATGTTAACAACTAACAACCCTTTGCAGATACAACATAGACTACAGGAATTGTTGCCTGTTAGCCTTCACTTAAACACGGCTAAATGAAGATATCTATTATTTAGTAATTAATATCCCTGGTTGTCAATTAATTAGGTCTGACAGAAACAGGGCTACTATTGGTAGGGGAAAAGGTGTGGGGGGGGTAATGTTCTATATCAGGACAGATGGTGCAATCCCTCCCGTTTCACTGTTAAAAAACAAAGCTGTTGTCCTAACATTGAACCATTTACCCAGGGAATTTGCATTAATTATCGTAGGTGTAATTTACATACTCCCCTCTGCTGACTCTAACCTAGCGTCTGAAATCCTTGGAGACAGCATCAGTGATCTACTAAATAAACATCCTAACTCTTTGATCCTGCTAGTAGTGGATTTCAACAAAGCAATCTTCCAGAACACCCTACAATATTTCCACAATTATGTACAGGAGGCAACCAGACAGATGAACATATTAGATCTTGTATTCACAAACATAAAGGATGCATATGCCACCCCACCCCTGTAGGTAGGTCCGACAACAATATAATTGTTGGAAGCCCTGTCTACAAACAACTAGTAAAGCGACTCCCCACAAGACCTAAAACTATACGTGGATGGTCCAATGACAAAATTGAGGAACTTAAGGCAAACCTCGATTTAACTGAATTGGGCGTGCTCCAGTCTGAGGACATAAATGAATGGGCTGACAGTATCAATGTATACTTAAAGTTCTGCTTGGACTCAGTTATCCCAGAGGAGGTAATTTGCTGCTTCCCAAACAACAAACCATGAGTTACCAAGGATCTCAAGGCCTTGTTAAACAAATAAAGGAAGCCTTCAGACGCAGGGACAAAGTGGCTATAAAAGGTATACAAGTTAAACTAAATCTGAAAGAGCGAGGCAGAATATGGGGAGGAACTTGTGGCCAAACTGGTGACCAACGACAGGGTCAGGGGTCAGGGATCAAAAAAATCACCGGCATGCGTGATATACCCAAACAAAGTGAGGAGTAGGTGGACAAGGTCAATGATCTTAATAGTTTTTTTAACCACTTCTCTGTGGGGTATTCGTGGATCCTGCCAACATCGCCACTATCGTCCCACCTGTACGCCTCACTTCCAAATACGCCAACCACAGGAATGATCACCAAAGAACACAATAGACTGATAATAACTGTGGATGAAGTGAGAAGGGCTCTATCTTCCCTCAAACCCAACAAGGCTTGTGGGCCTGATGGCATATGCCCACACCTGCTGAATACCTCTGCCAACGATTTAAGCCATGCATTGACCAACTTATACAACTGCAGTCTATGCCAGGAAGCTGTTCCAAACATCTGGGAACTGTCCTGTGTGCAACCATTGCAAAAGACAAAAACCCAAAAAAGACCTCAATGATTTCCCACCTATTGCCCTCACATCCCACGTAATGAAAGCATTTGAAAGAATACTCTTGCTCCACATGAAGAAGGACATGGAAGGTAGACTTGACAAACTACAAATTGCGTATATATACATGGATGGATGATGTGGTGTTACAGCTACTACAGAGGACCTACTCTCACCCGGAACAAAGAGGCACCATCATAAGAATAACTTACTTTGACTTCTCAAGTGCCTTCAATACCATTGTCCCTGCACCCGTGAGACAAAAAATGGCAAATATCAAGCTTCAACCCACTATCATCAATTGGATACTTGATTATTTTACTGACAGGCCTCAATTTTCTCAGCTGGGCAATGTGATGTCAGGTACTGTGATCAGCAATCGTGGCGCACCCCAAGGTACTGTCCTATCACTGTTTCTATTTACACTCCATACATCTTAGCCACAACTCAGACCACTGCCACCTGCAGAAATTCTCTGACGATGCGATCATAGTTGGATGCATAAAGGAAGTCAATGAGGAACATTATAGAGGCATTATCAACTCCTTAGTGAAGTGGAGCGAGGATAATAACCTTATCCTTAACATTGGAAATACCAAAGAAACGATTATCAACCTACTCAGTAAATAAAACAGCTGCTAGACCAAACACCATCAAAGGCCAAAATATTGAACAAGTCAGAGCAAGTACCTGGGTGTCAAAACTGACAACAGGCTGGACTTTGCGACCACACAGTCAAAAAAGCTGCTTCGAGATCCTACTTTCTCAGGAGACTCAAGTCCTTCAATGTCTGCAATAAAATCCTGAAAATGTTCTATGAGTCATCAATTGCAAGTTTACTTTTCTTCACCATCACCTGTTGGGGGACAGCATCAAACTAAGGGACAAGTGCAAAATTGCAAAAATTATTAGAATACAATCAGCTTACAAAAATACCAATGGAGGTATATAGGACAAAAGTCAATCCACAATAACAGACCAAGGCTGCTCATTGGGAATAAAACGTCAACAACCTTTATTAATTATAAATTACAGCAATCCAGACAAAATCTTATTTTTAAAAAAATACATAAAAGATTCCACAAAACACAAAAAAGTGTGGTGGTGGTCAAAAAACACGTCAGTATACATATATCTCCACTGTAATGACCAAGTATACAAGCCAAATTTTTATGCAAATACATATTACCAACCCGGGCGTGATATGATGCAAAGCTACGGGAGAGAGGCTTGACCACCACCACAGCACCCCAAATCAGCTTACAATCAGCTTACCACCTACCCATTTTGAGGATGTTTGGCAGGATAGATGTTCCAATAAATTTTCCACTATCACAAGTAATAAATCACATCTACTGTTCCCATTCATAGCAAACCAATTGAGCACTTTAAGCGAACAATACCACCAAATAAACTGCCATACTGAGAGGTTTCAGAACTCCTTTGTCCCAACAGCAATCAAATGGCCCAACAAATCTATTAGCTCCAACAAGACCAGATCTGCCTCCTGCCACCATTAGACCATACTGAGGACAATATCAATTCCCCCGCATCCTTACCCCAGGTACCTTTATTCCCATTGATTATACGCTTATGTTTATCTATATACGCTATCGTTTATATGTAGTCCAGGCTCGGACAGATTGTGTACAACTCAATTTCCAGAAAGGAATCAATAAAGTTATATTGGATTGGATTGTATTAACTTGATTGAAACTGCAGTCAATCTTTAGGCATGAATACCAACAAAAAGCAAACAAAAAAATTGAACCTCTAGTGGTTTACGGTATAATCAAAAATTGAACCTCTAGTGGTTTACAGTATAATCCGTGCCCACACTCTTTGCCAGCACCCAAGATGGCGACGGGCCCGAACTTTCGGTTAGTGATGACGTGCATGAGTGCGCGCCACCCATTTTCCGGAACTCCGGCCTGTCTTCTGGTCACGTGCCTGTCGACCGGACCGATGCGCCACTAATACACACCTGCCTCTTTACATATCTTGGGTAAGACACTTTACTATTGGTTTACAACGGACTGCTGGTTACGAGTGTGAGGGTAGATATATCCTCCCCCCGCCTTGCAACAGCACACCCCCTTGAGGAAGCGACGTCGAAACGCGCGTCGGGGTGCTGTGGTGGTGGTCTGGGGCTTATTTGACTTGAGGCACAGGTATATTACTTTGACACTTGTGGTATGACTTTGATGGACTTTATATTTTCTGTGCTCAGCATAGCCCCTATCTCTATACTTATTGATTCATTTGGCTTGTCGATATGACGTGTTATTTTTTATTATGGATAATGGATTGACCACCACCATGTTGTTTGTTCGTGTGGTTTTAACGTGTATGTTTTTAATGTCCAATTTTTGATTTTCTAGATGCATTAACAAAGATTTATATTTAGAATTACTTTTTGGTACTTGGAGTATGATTTATGGTCTTATATGCTTTTTGTTGGTTTTCATGGTTTGAATAGCATAGGGATCTGTTAACCAAAGAGGTGGGTACGGTTATTGGTATTCAATCTTTAGGCATGCTCCACTTTTGCCCTAAATAAAGTAAATTAGTACATATCACTGTCTAAACTGTTGTTTGCAGCTAAAACTTGTAGATTAAACGAGCAATACATGATAGCCATAATCTCTTCAGGGTCAACAGACTCATTGTGTTATAAAAGGCAGCTTTAGATTTAATAAAATATAATACTTCATTCAACCTATTAAAAGAAACGATGCCCACACCATAAGATTAGAATAACAGAACATCAAATCATTAATGCTTTGTAAATGGTACTTTCTGACTAAATGAACGCAATAGAAAATTAAAGCAGAATCATTTAGTAGAATTAATTTCAGTTTTCCTAACAATTAATTAGTAATGCTTCAAACTATCTAAAGTTTGTAAAAGAAAACATGTTCACCGGGCAAAGAAATACTTTGAAATGCTAATGCTAATATCCAAACGTAAGACATAAGAAGTAAAAATTCCACTTATTATGTGACTTGTGGTTTTACTTGGGTCAATAAGATATGACTTTTAATAGATTAGATTGCTGCAGTGTTCTGCACTTGAGCCATACAGATGGCTGCTTTGATGGTTGATTTACAGCTGTCTTGCAGAGTCTTAGTTGAGCTTGGTGTGTGTGCTCTGGAAAGCTAGATGGTGTTATTTAGAGTTCAGTTTGTTTCTCAACTGTGGATTGAGTGATGGATGTCCGATTCAATTAGCGGGTCAAGTGTGATGTACAGGTTTTCCTTTATTTTCTTGCTCCCAATCAAAGTTGCTGGTTCTACAAGTCATCTGACACTAGTTGCCTCTTTCATCAGCTATTGTTTTTGCTATTCTTTGTATCTGACATTTACTTGACTAATCCCTTGCCTTGATTCTCTGCCTTGCTGCCATCTTGAATTTTACCCCGTTCTGCCTGGCTTCACTTGACCATCTTCTCTGTTTTGTCAATCTGTCCTGTCATCCTTACTGTGTACCCATTCAGTGAAGGGATTGTTGACCAGAAGTCCCTGACCATTAGAATGTTCTAGGTTTGTTAGGTAGGTGACAGTGTGGGTGAGTTTAGGGTCTGCGCCCACTTCTCTTCCATGACATCAGTGCAAATAAATGTATAATTTCAGATGAAATTTATAAAGCTCAGTGATATCAGCAACAGAAAGGGGGTTTCAGTATTTATAAAATATTGATAGTTTATCCTAAAGATCGGTCATGAAAATCGAATGAGGTACATAACTCTTTTAATACAGTGACCATTTGTCGCTGAAGGAGTCCATGCAGTTCGGCCCTCAGTAGCCCCAAGATGGAGTGTTCAGATTCTACATTTCAATTTTTCATTCCCTGCTTCACTTATGCTATAACCCTTTTTGACACTTCCATTATAGAAGACTTGTTACCAGAATTTCACACCAGTAATACCTGCTCGTAAAGTGTTACAAGTCCTCCCCATATAACCTAATATTATCTACCACTGGGCACTTTACTTTAATTGCAGATATTTTTATGATATGAAAATGAGTAGACATGAGTCAAGTTTTTTTCAGGCTACCAGTGCAGTGCATTTAGCAGTGAGAACTGTGTGGGAAACTGCAGATCTTCTCACCATTTCATGTACACCACAGTAGGTGGGGCAAAGCAGTGGTGGGTTGACCCACATTGTAGAGGGTGGGGCTAACAAGAACAAATGAAGAAAAAGTTTGGGGAAAGGTTTTAATGGTGGGAGAAGGTAGATTTAAGCTGTATTTTTCAACAATGGCACAGTGGAAAGGGGGATAAGTAAGATTTTTATGTTCTTGATGACAGTTTTCCTTTAACAGAAAGATTTGAGAGCTTGACAAATTGTACTTCCCAGAGACACCATTTAATATTCTACACATTGTGCTGGGAAGTTGGAAAAAGTTCAAATTGACAAAAGAGAACACCATTGTGCCATTTTCAAGCCCAGCTGTTTATGACTTTCACTAATAAATATCTTTTCTAAAAAAATATTTTTGTAATACCATATTCAGATACATATAGTTTATTAAGCTATGCCAAACAGAAATCTGTAAGAGGCCATTTTTGTTCACATTTTCTTTGATATAATTTTGTAACTATACCATTTTTGATCATTTTTTTAAACATTTAGTTTTGCCTTGATAAATCCAGTGCTAAGGTGTTAGCCCATAAAAAGCAAATGTTTACTTGGAAGAGATAGGTACAATCCATTACTTAGCCCACATCATATGGTCTTTCCCATCCTGGGAATACCAGGCTGTGGCTAAATTGCATCACACTGTTTGTGAAAACAGTTTTTGCAAAGAGGAAAAAGAAAATGCTTTTTACTTAAGGAATCATTTTCATAAATAATTTGTTCTACAAAGTCTACATCTTTTTGTAACTGCATGCGTGGGCTTATATAAATGATGTCTTTTAAGTGTGTCACAGTAATATATATTTTTTTATTTATTTATTTAAGTTAGAAGAATTTTTTTTATTAAATTTAAAATGAATATTTCAATTTAGCACTCAAAAGGCAAACACTTTGTATTATAGTGTGTAAGCCTGATTTACTGTTTTTGACATAAATGTAATTAGAATAATGATGCTTTTATTTCCCGCACTTTGCCGGAAATTAACCTTAACAGCTTTTGTAGACAAATCTGTCAAAAATAGTTATAACAGATATAACAATAGGATGTGGAGTTGACATATTATGAAATAGTATGTTTTATCATTTTAAGCTCCAAATTCATCCAACCATTATGTGAAGTAAAACATGGACTGTGCAGTTTGACTTTTATTAGCAGTTGTTTTCATATCAAGTAATAAAAGGGGTCCTTTGATACCTTATGCACCAGGTTGTGGACATTTGAATAAATGGTCTCCTCTCAAGATTGCAAAGTTCCACATTTTTGATATTTCTATGTTGAAGGCAGCACGAGAACTGGTGGAAAGGTGGCCTAACACATTTAACAGTAGAAAGTTAATTGTTCAACAATTTTTGAATGAACATTCTTTTTGGGAACACTGAGATCTTTTGCTGAAATATCTTGTCTCTGTCTCTGTCATGGATGTCGGTAGGTTAGTAGGCCGGTAGCTTACAGTAGCTGCCTGGCAGCGATGAGTGTACACAAGCCCACAATGTTTGAGTCAGCCATAAATTTGGATCCAATGTTTGGGCTCATCCCCTGCCATTTACATCTGCAATTGGTCCTGACACTACTCCTTAAAAGCTGAGCCAGTGGTCTCACCATATAAATGCTCTGGAAAATTATGACACGCATGTTCCCGTGGCATTCAAATGTCTTGTCAGCTGCATTTAAATGATAGCCAGCAACTATTATGGGTGCTATCAGTGGGAGGGAATGTTAAGGTTTGATACCTGAACCCAAACATGAACCAAGCCAAAAAGGGTCCACTCATCCTTACTTCCTGTACAGTGTACTGATATAGGATGAATAGCAGGATAATCAGTGCATTCCCAGCTAGATGGTTCCGTTGCTAAACGGTCATGCATTGCTGCACTGAGCAATCATAGGAATGAAAGAAAGCAGCAAAGAATTTAAAACATGTAGAAAGTCTCAAAAGCAAGACTAAATTGCATTATGCATAAAATAAGTTAGTCACCTAGCAGATGCTAAGCTACTCACTAGATAAATAAATAAAAACATTACATCCAATGTTTCTACTGGACAAACTGAGACTCTTTCTTCTATCCTAAAAAATACACTTTTACCTTACAGATAATTTTAGAAAAATATATTTTTTTAAATGTTCTAATGTAATTCAACCTGTAACAATTCCATACATATTTAATTTCTTAGAAAGAGCTGTTTTTTGTGTTGAATTTAGTTTATTGTCATTTGACTCTTATGAGAACATATACTGCAACTTCTGTGAATACAAACAATTAGAATGAAATGGAATGGAATTGATTTTGAATTAAAAACAGAAATGATAACATATCCAATACATAATATAGGGTGACCATTATCGTAGACATGTGAAACAACCCAATTTTTGGCTTCTTATCGCCCCTATAGTGCACAGTGAGACTTTTTACTTGCAACTGCCTTTAGTTTTATATTGCGTCAATTAATCAGAGTTAATGTCTATACTTTCTGCTGATTTAACTGCAAGAAATGATCTCTTCTGTTTATATCCTATTATAAGGATCATTACAAAATTGAAAAACAATTAACACTGGGTTTAATGCCTGAATGCCATATAGCTAAAGTAATTGTACTTAAGGTCTACTAACTTTTTAATCAGGCATTTGGTTGCAAGCTGCTCAAGATTGATTCTGTAAGATGCTGGAGTAGGATATAAGAATGGGGCTGTGTGTGCTAGAAAAGAAATGAGTTAAATAAACAGAGTTATTCAGAACATCTTACAGATAGTAGGAAATTATCCCTTCATTAACAGACCATGCACACAGTGACTGTAATACAAGGTTTACACTAACAGACTCGCAACCAAAAACTGAAATCCAGAAGGTCATTACTGAAATCAAACCAAGCCCAGCTATTGTTCAATGCATCATTTTTAACTCAATATAGTCATAAAGACTGTGTAGAAACTTAACTGTAGTTTTTAACTGTTGTCCAAAAACCAATAATTTATTAAAGAAATATATAATTTCTGAATAAATAGCTAACCTTAGAACTTGTGTACATTTCTTGTATATATATTCTGGTGTTACGGTGCAAAACCAAAGCACTAAAGCTTCTATGCATTTCAAACAATTAATCGGCCTTCTGAACCACAAAGTTTGGGTTTTGTATGGAACTTAGTGGGTTATGGTTACAAGGGTCGGGTATGGGTTTGACTCAACCCCCCTGGTAATACGGTGTTAACTCTTTAAATGCCACTGGCAAAGTTGCCAGTAGATTTCAAATCAATGCAGCAAAAGCCTGCCAGCCGTTTGTGCAGGACGCTGCCAGTTTGGGGTGGATCATCGCTCCGTGATGTTAGCCTCAATCTTTCCCAAACTGACTGCACTCTCACGTTGCATAGATTTAAATACCTATGACACCTTTGTCAGCAGCATTTAAGTAGTTAATGCCTTGTGACTCATTAGCATAATTCTAAAAATTGATTTTAAAAAGAAGGATGGAAAACAAATAAGAACATTTCTACAGTCACGGTGCTTAGTTATATGAGGAAGGATCCCTGGTTTATTTTGCTGGATTTTGACAATAGATTTTCAAGTTATAATGTATGTAAAAAAAAGAAGAATGTTGTTACCTTTTTCACCCCACCCCCAAAAAAAGAGAAAAAGAGAAAAATAACAATTTAAACACATTTTTGACTGGCAGTATCTATATCTACAGTATATATCTATATGAACAGTGCACAATAAATAGAATAGGAACACTAAATACTTTTGGTTCTGCTCTAATAACTAGTCGAAAAAGTAGAAGATGGGGCTGTAAATTAAGTTTGATTAGTCATTATTGATTTTATTCAACATAGTGACTACATTATTGGAATCAATTTAAAAATATAGACAGCTAACAGTGGTTTATCCGGAAACAAAAACTGGTGTTGGGCAATTGCCAAGGATGGAAAATAAATGATGTGTATGTATATAAACAAGTGGAGTGAAAACCAAAGTAGAAGACTTCCAAGTTAGAGCACCAGCCTATCCATTCCCTTAAAGAAAAAACATGGCCATCTACTTTTGTTGAAGCTAATTGTCAGAAATGTCATGGCTGATAATTGAAAAACAAGAAATTTTAAGGTTTCATATAACGCTAGGTTGGTGAGGGAAGAGACAATATGCAGTCAATATGTGGTCAAGAAAATGAGAAGTTAAGGGAAAATCCCTGTTTTGCTAGATAGGTTATTTTTATTACAAAAAGTATTATTCGGATTATTTTTTAAATTTTGATATAGTACCATTCATTCTATGGTGCTAAACATTCCAAAAGAGGTTTACAGACATTGCAAAACTAAATAAATTAAGCACAAATGAATGCAAACACACAAAACTAAAGTAAATTGGGACAAAAAAAAAAAAGGACCCTGCATGTAGGATGAATGAGCCTGCATGTAAGGCCAGCTGGATTTGTCTACATTAGACAAATCTCCCACTAGACTAAATGATTTGGAGGTTTTATGAGTGACTGTAAAAACAGCACCACGTGGTGTTCCCCTTTGTTTTTGTAACCATTTCTATGTCAAAAATTGGGACCTCCAGAAATCCTCTAGCACTTTGGTGGACTAGACAAATCCCAGATAGCTTGCAGTTTTATGCCGGTGAGAGACACAACTGTTGATATTATGATGCTCCCATACAGCACCACTCATATTGGTAGTCTAGCCAGATCGACACAGCATGTAGCAATTTTCGATCCAACTTTTGAAACAAGTGCAGCACATTGGGGGTCATTTACTAAGGGCCCGAATCGCGTTTTCCCAGACGTGAGTACCCGAATTTCGATTTGCCGCGCTTGTACCTGAAGCCCCGGGATTGTGTCGCAAGCGATGGATTGTGGCGCAGAGCGGCGCCGGCATGGCGCGGACAGGAAATCGGGGGGCGTGGCCGAACGAAAACCGACGTATTCGGAAAAACCGCCGCATTTAAAAACCGAAAAAGTGTCGTGGGGTTTGCCCGCTTACCTTCACTGGTCCGAGGTGGTGCATTCCGGGCGTGGAGATGATTTTCAGCGCAGCAGCGCACCTGGTGGACGGCGGAGGAACTGCCTTCATGAATCACCGGCCGGACCCGAATCCAAGCAGAGAACGCGCCGGCTGAGACGCCGAATGGGCCGGGTAAGTAAATTTGCCCCATTGTCTGCATTAAAGCCCATTAAATGGTTGTGTTACTTTCACATCATGCTGTGATAAAATAATCTCCCCTATTAAAGAGTCTACACATAATTGAATACATGCTAATCTGCTTAACTGACTTCTAATATCTGCTATAGGGCAAAACAAAGACCAGGCATAGTGTATGTTAACATACAAGAATCGTCTTTTCCCACTTTTCCTTCTTGAAATGTACGTATAGTACGAGTATCTACAGGTATATTAGGTTTTACAGGGGCAAGCGGAAATGCATACTTCTGTAGTTGACTAAACCATTCAGTCCGATTACATCTTCAAAGAATCACTCACAGGCCAAAATTTCTGCAACAGACCTAATTTTTTTAAACTGTCTTCCAAACAGACTATTTCTCATTGCAATTATGGATGTTTGTTTTAAATTAGGAAAAATGTAAAATCTCCAGGAAATACGAAAATTAAATTTTTCTTTTATTATATATAGGGGTCATTACCAATTTTTCCCTGAATTGCCCCAGGGTTTTGGCGCACGCGATCGGACTGTGGCGCATCGGCACTAGCATGCATGCGACGGAAATGTGCCCCATGATGTTTAAAGGAAACCCACTACTTCCGATGGTGAGCTGGCGCTTGTTTTTGTTATGTTTTTAAACCGATATAAAGCGTTTAAACGCTTTATTAATCTTTATCTATGAAGTGGCTGCACCGCACCGTGGTCCACTCTCGGCGCATCATGCGCGCGACCACTTTGTGCGCCTGAATAGGAAGTGGTCGTGCGTATGGTGCGCCGAGCGCAGACCACGGTGCAAGAAGGTACTTGTATATAAAGATTAATAAAGCGTTTAAATGCTTTATATCGGTTTAAAAACATAACGAAAGTAAGCGCCGGCACCAACTCACCCTGAGCTGGTGCACGGCATTTGCTGCTTATACCCACCATCGGTAGTGGTGGGTTTCTTTTGATAAAGCAAAATGAAGGCCTAATATCTAAGCCTGTTATAATGTATCATTAGTGGTATTTCAAAATATTACAATCCATTATCCTCATGCACAACCAATTTGGGTAGTTTATAAAATAGATTTACATTTTTGTAAAAAAAATTAAATTTTGGTGCACTTTTTAGACATCATTCGGTTTAGCTTATGTGGTGGCTTCAACTAATCTCTGGATACATTTATTACTTGATGCAATATGAAGTGTAAAGAGAACGTAATGATTACAAGGATCATATTACATATTACAGTCTTTAAACCGGAGACTCCTCTCCACTGGCAAATTAAAATAAGCTCAATCAACTGACAAATGTGCGCTTTTTGCCAGAATGCCTACAGGCCTGTTGATTTAAGGTACACTGAACTGAATTACACATTTAGAAGTCATGTTAAATGTAGTCATATGGATGTCTATGCAATTGAATCTATCATTTCTTAATAATACAGAATTTTAGGCTGCGACTGAAAAGTAGAGATCTAATAAAAAATAGGAAAATCCTGTCATCTTCTCCTTGGTGTAATATAATAATGAGGCACATAAAGATATTATTAGGATCATTTACAAAGCAGAAACATTTAGCGATATTTTAAAGGGCAGAACCCTAGGGCATCCTAACTAGAGATGAGCAAGTATACTCGTCCGAGCTTGATGCTCGTTTGAGTATTAGAATACTCGAAATGGCTTGTTGCTCGGACAAGTATCTCGCCGGCTCGAGATCGAGCATTTACTTAACGAAACACAGTGAAGAACAGTGAAGAATACAATTAAAACAGTGAACACAGTGAACACAGGATCATTTAAGTGAAGAACACATTGAAAGAACACAGTGAAGAACACATTGCAGATGTTACGTACATCTGCTAACTTATCCATAGACACGAGCGCCAAACGGTGTTCTTCACAATAGTATGCGAAGAACATTGGGGGTAATTTACTAAGGGCCTGATTCGCGGTTTCCCGACGTGTTACCCGAATATTTCCGATTTGCGGCGATTTTCCCCAAATTGCCCCGGGTTTGTGGCGCACGCGATCGGATTGTGGCACATCGGCGCCGGCGTGCACGCGACGCCAATAGGGTTGCGTGGCCGAACGAAAACCGACAGATTCGGAGAAACCGCTGCATTTAAAAAAAAGTGTCGCTGGACACGCGCTTACATTCACCAGGAATAGGATCGTGAACTCCGGTGGACCTCGGCGGACTTCAGCGCAGCAGCGACACCTGGTGGATGTCGGAGGAACTGCCTTAGTGGATCGCCGGAAGACCCGAATCCACAGCAGAGAACACGCCGCTGGATCGTGAATGGACCAGTTAAGTAAATTTGCCCCATTATGTGTGAAGAACACATTGCAGATGTATGGAAACATCTGCAATGTGTTCTTCACACATATTGTTCTTCACATACTATTGTGAAGAACACCGTTGTCTTCGGATAAGTTAGCAGATGTATGGGACATCTGCAATGTGTTCTTCACTGTGTTCTTTCAATGTGTTCTTTCAGTGAAAACATCTGCAAACATCTGCAATGTGTTATTCTTTAGTGTTCTTTCAATGTGTTCTTTCAGTGAAAAGTTCTGGAAAAGTTCAACCCGAGTAACGAGCACTCGAGCATTTTAGTGCTCGCTCATCTCTAATCCTAACATATCCGATATTCCAGAGGACACAAATATCCACTTTAGTCTTTCAAAACTGCTGAAATGCTAATTTTTATATAAAACAACAAGAAATACTTATCTGCCCTAAAACCATATGCCTAACATTGCCCCATAATCTGACATCTATAGTACACTACATACATTAAAAGACTGTTCAAGAATGTAAAATAATTGTAACTAAATATTGACCTATGGAAGAAAACATTTCTTATGGATTATGAGCCTTTATGACTGGATCCCACTTTTGGTTCAGTAGTTTTACGTCTTTGGGATATTTATTATCTGCGATTTCCGCCACCTCCACGCCAGGGGGGCATGGAGGGGCGTGATGGGGGGGGGCACAGCCAGCCATTGGTGGGAGCGGCCTGCAGGGAGATGGCCAGCATGGGCGTTTCTGTCCACGTGTCTGTGTACTTGCTGTAAATGGGGAATTTTCACTTATGAATGTAGGACCTAATACAGAAATAAACACTGAGCAGGCCCTGTTGGATACATCAACAGGATGGAGCTTTGTGCTGTATCTGGCTGCGCTGAATGCTTGGAAGGGCTATCATAAAATAATTTACCCCATGTATTTTTGTTTTTATGGAATGTATGTGGATCCCTCTCAGAGGTACAGCATAATGTAAATCATAATTAAAAGATAAAAAAAAGAATAATTTTCCTTACACTGATTTACTGATTGAATTTATGCCAACATTTTGGCTATACTGCGGTAGAAATGGAACAAAACAATGTTAAAAGTATCCCAACTCATTGCAGGCCAGTTCCCATTCACTGCAATTGGAGCTGTTCCTGCCACAACCCTGGTTGTGAAATGTTCACTTCACGGACCTTGGTCCATTGTTTGCAGCCCATGTTTCATAAGGTCTGCACACACCATTGACAAGAGAAGAGACTGCCTGAGCCACAAACTCATCCAGGAGTAGGACCTGCTCTGAGTTTTGTAGCTGAGGCAGTCACATAACACAACTATAGCTTTGTGCACAAGGCCATAGAAATGCATGGGGACTTGTGCTAGCCCTTGAAACAATGACTACCCCAAGTACCCAAAATATGTTTGTGTTCAGGAGGCCTAAGCTGCACCAATCAGCTGGTCTTTTGCATGACATGAGTTGAAGTCCTACCCCACCTTTTAATGTCCAACCAATCAAATCAGTAGCTTAAGCCTTGAAAACCCCTTTAATGTTTTCAGTCTTAATATTGATTGTTTTGTTTGGATCATTTTCATCTTTTGTCTTTTAATGAGTACAGATTTTATTATAAATAATATTAAGTATTCCACTTTCTTTTAGAAAAAACAGAATCAGTCAAGTGTGTAGCTATAAAAGTACTGTTCCATCTGCAAAATAACACTGATGATCAACCGTCTAATACTGTTTATCCTTGACGTAATATAACTGGAAGCAAATGACAATCTTGAGATTTGGCAGATGTAAATAACCATAAACTGGCTAATAATTTCAATGAAAGAAACTATAAGCTCTATTAAGCTAAAATGAGAATGAAAAATGTTATTTAAATAAGCAATCTATGCTGAGTACTTAGACTCTTATCAACTCTTGCGTTTTATTTGCTGTTCTGAAATGCCATTTGATTTTCATTTATCAACCATCTCAATCTGCACTTAGAATGTAAAGCCTATTTTTTCTATTAGATAATATTGTACCACTTGAATTTAAATTTTCTGGCTCTTTTGGATTATAAAATGTTGTTTCTCATTGTCAGAAAAATAGAAAAACTCAATGTAACTTACAAACAAAACAAAGAGGTCTAATCTTTATGTTATCAAATACTAAATATAAATGAAAACTTTATATATGTGGTCTTAATGGTCTTATTGTTTCCTGTTTATTGTGACTGTCATATATATTAAACTTTTCACCATTTGTGATAGGTACTGTATGCATACATTAGTACCCCCAGCCTTTGTATTCATTCTACAAACCTTGAATATAGTAACAATAAAATAAAATATTGAAATTCAGTTTGTTATAGTAGAGGTGAAGCTTTACCTGACACACAGTAAACACTCTTTCACCCCTTCCGGACTATTTTGGCCTGTGTCACTATAAGTGGTTGTAGCTTTGGAACGCTATAAAATATCCAGGGGATTTTGAGATTGTTTTCTAGTGACACATTGTACTTAAAATTAGTTTAACAATGTGGATGATATCTCTTGTCTTTAGTTATGAAAAAAATGAAATGTATTTCTTTATTTGCAAAGTTCTAAATTCTCTACTTTTGATGCAGATAGTCATAGCACCCAAATGAATTCATAACTTACATTTCCCAAATGTCTGCTTTACGTTGGCATAGTTTTTTAAAGAGTCCACGTATTTTAGAATTTTATGAGGCTCAGAATTTGGGTGCCATGTTTCACACTATTTTGAAAATCACCAAAAGCTGTATAATGAAGGACCTGCTCAAGTTTCAAACATAGGGGTTTATACTAGAACTATGGGCTGTGTTATTTCCCTGTTTCTCCTGCACATAGAAAAATAAACTGACTAATGTCTGCTGCCACTTCCCTCGGAAAATAGTTATGTCTTAACAGTGGTGTAATTAGAGACTTTTGGGCAACAAGGCATATTTCCTAATGGGGCCCCGTTACCCCTATCTGGTGATCATCGGGGGATCAAAAACCAGGACTAAACATAAAACGTAAAACAAAACATAAACCCCTTGTTCTAAAACCTTGTTTATGTTCAGGAAGCTCAGGTGAGCTGGCAGGGAACCCTGAACTAGCTCCTGCCCTGCATGAAGGGGACCAAGCTGTCAGCTGGAAGAAGGGAAAGATATTATATTGTGACAGCCACGGTTTGCCCTCTCCCTCTGGACCCAGTCACAACCCTTGCAACCATGAATGTTACGCCCCTGTGTTTTAATATAGAGATATACTGCTAGCATTGATGGACATGGGAGTAATGTAAAGCCAAAAAAAAACAACTGGTACCCATTCATCTATTATTTAAAAACATTATATAATACTTACATGACAAAGTCAAAAATATTTTTCTGTGAACGGAGCTACATAAGGGCTTGTTCTCTGTGTAAGAAATCAACTATTTCATACTTTGGTATCCAGACCTGTGTATGGTGTAATTTTTTGCAGGATGAGATTATGTTTTTAATGCTACCATTTTATGGACCATATGGCTTTTTGATCACTTTTTATGTGCAAAAAAGTGGCATTTGGGTGTTAATTTCCATAATAGATTTCAACTCTGGTAATAAACATTTTTATATTTTGACAAATGAGAATTTTTAAGGCATGGCAATTAATAATATATTTCTTTTTTTTAATGTTTTTACTGTATTTGCAGAACCCTTAGGGTACTTTAACCCTGGGGGTCTGAGCACTCCCACCATATAGCACTTTTCTGATTATCCGTTACAGTCTTACATCTTTGGATGACAGTCATGGAGATAGAAGGGTCTGCCCCTGGATGACATCATGTGAGTGGGGATCACTTCCAAGATGGCAGCACTCAAGCATTGCCAGGATTTAAATGCTGATCATTGGTGTCAGCGCTGGATATTTGCAGAAAACAACTGGTCTGTATGAGAGCCTGTGAAATAGCTTCATACTTCCTTAACAGCACTTTGACAAGCTATAATTTCATTTGTTTTTGAGGGTTTAAAGCGGTTTTCTGGTCTATTGCTATTAATAACCAATCCATATAATAAGACATTAATAGTTTATGCACACTGCACTAAGGATGAAGCTGGAAGCAGATAGTAGAGCCCGAAATGTAATAGCCATTCAGCTGCCATTGACATAAATGAGGGCCTCATCTACAGTGAACCTGGATAGTCATAATATGGACCCAGCCAAATCCTTCTGTCCTCAGCCATGGTGTTGTGCTACAGTGGGCACTGCTACAATCAGACAATCTTGCAAACAGATGATCGAGAGGGATAACGGGCTTTGGGATAATGGGCTAACCAATAACCTATTGATGATCTTTAGCGTGTTTTTACTGTTACATATTTTGTATTGGGCCCAGTTATAGAAGAACCTAAGTCTCTCTATGACATTTAATGAATGCAATTTTTTTTGTAATGTTAATCAGCTTCAATACTAATAACCTTGGGACATATATTACTTGTGTACCACTGAGTGACAAGCATTGTGCAAATGAGATTAAATGCAAAGGAGATGAATGTCGCCTGTGCTTAGGTTATATTGATTAGCGATATATATGTTTGCTTTGAACATGCATCTTCTAGGTTACTAATTAAATTTGCCAAACCATAATTTTCTCCAGGTTTCCTAGGGTGTATTAGCGTGAAATTGAGAATGAATAGACTAGTGCAATACAATTTGCATCTGTCAGTTCAAATGAGGTTTTGTGAAATGAAATGGTTAATTTAGTTCACGACAATTTTCTCCACCAGTAAATGCAATTTATTGTTTGTTTTTTGTTTTTAAACAAATGCTTTAGGGTCTGGAGGATAATTTAATAACACAAGGTGTTACTGAAAAATGAGTCTGTGCAAATATATACAGATGTAATTGTCTTTAGGAATTCCTCTTGAATGGATGCAAGTCACAGGTCTATTGAAAAGCAGTGAAACCTTTTATTGTTTTGCATGCCATTCATCTGAATTTCTTCTAATTAATGGATGAACTGGCCTGTCTGACTATAATTTCCATGGATAAAAGGAGAGATAACTGGATTAAGGTATTATTGGATGAAATGCTCCTCTTTTACAGGCTTTCGTTTTTTTGTGCTTTAATATATTAAAAAGAATTGAGCGATGAATGTTGTATATTATTTAGTAATAGAGTAAAAGCAGGTAAGACATTATATATAGCCTATAGTGTTTTATGTGATGGTATATTGAAATAAGTAAATTCAAAGAATTGTAGAAGTATATAAATATGAAGATTTATTTAGCTAACATTAGTATTTACGCAATTTATTGTTCATATGCTGACATTAGTTTAGATGAATAATTCATAGTATCTTTTTTTGTTACATTTTCTCTTCCCATTTTTTCTTGAAGGTTGCAATGTAGGCAAACAATTCCTTTCACCATTCAGGAAAACTTATTGCCATGCTCCCTTCCCAGAAATCTTAGTAGATCAAGCCTGAACTACAAGTCTCACACACATCTTCACACATCTTCACATATATTAAAATCTTAAGAAAACACCCTCCCTTTCTTGACTTTAGCCACTTATTTGGTCAAACTGGCTCTCTGCTGTGCACTTATAGGGAGGAATCAATTACCAAACAGCGATTGTCTCTAGTTGGGACTGGTTTGGCTTAAACCCAAGTCAGATCATAAGAGCATTGAAGGTTTAGCATTGACTTTTAGGAAACCACTTATCACCTCATTGACCTCCATAAAACCACCCACAGTACCTTGTCCTTGCATTTGTAAGACTTCATGACATGTTTTATTGCTTTCCACTGCTGCAGTATGCTTTATTAAAGGTCTTTTATTTCTGGCTAAAATGCAGTCAATGAGGTGGGGCAGCATGACCAAGCAGTCAGACAACCCCACCTCCTAACTGCTATTTGCTCTGCCCACTCCACCTCCTGCCACCATATGGCACTTGCCACCTTTGCCTCCTCTCACCGATGGCACTCTCTGGCTGTTCTGAGATCTCACACATGTGCAGGGAATGAGATCTTTGAACAGCCAGAGAGGCATAACTCCAAGATAAGGCAGGGTTGGGAAGTGTCAGATGCCAGCAGGAGGTGTAAATGAGGTACAAATGATGTAAGCTGAGAAAGCAGCTGTGGAAAACAATAAGAAAATGTTATGAAGACTTACAAATGCAAGGACAAGGTGCTGTGGGTGATTTTATGGGGGTAAATGAGATGAAAGATTCCATTTAAGGAGACACAATCCCTATCTAACTTAATTCTGTATATATATATATATATATATATATATATATATATATATATATATATTGCATAATATAGTCACTACTTGATTTGATCCAACCCTAATATTAATCCAGAAAAGATTTTACAAAGAACAATTAAAATAAATAAGGGCACATATACATTTGTTTTGGTTGGGCTCTTTCTTCTTTTGTTGCAACTGTTTGCGGCACTTTTGCAACTTTATTTGCACCTAAAACAATCTCTTTCATAAATCGCCATGGGTCAGTTTTCTGAAGTGATTCATGAGTTATCACCCAATTGCAGATGGGGAAGCTGCAAATGTTTACAAAAATCCATATCTGATATTTCCAAGCATAGGAAATAGTTTAGAGATGTTTTCCTCTTCTTGGGGCTTTTTGGCAACTTTTACCCAAAAAGTTGCAAATTCACTTAACTATAAAGAAACAGCAGAAAAAATGCAGAAGCACAGAGCCAAACTTAAGAGACATGCAACCCAGAGTCTCTTTCTCTTTCATTTTTATAAATCGAATAAAGATTTATCAGGATGGAAATTCTAGGAGGTTGCTTCTAGAAGGATTAACATTCATTGTAATTGCAAGAAAAAGAGATAAGAGGAAACTATGCTAACTAATGCTCTGTTAGTACCATGGACATGGTTTACAGCATGTAATTCAGGTTCTGCTATTTGAGCAACACTGTTCTATTAGGAATTCCCTGCATTACGCCTGCAAGGCAGACACAAAAATGTAATTGCTATAGCTGCAGTTGGTGAACAGCTGCACTGTAATGTCATCGGTAATGTTTAAGGTGTAATACGGGAATAGCTGTATAATCAAGGTACTAGTGAAATGATATTTTCTGAATTAATTTTAAATATTAATTGAGATACTTACTAATTTCTCTTGTAAATAAGAGTTATGCCCTCTATAACATTTGCACATGACATATCCTGAAATTTCACTGACAAGCTTCTTGAGAAAGGATGAGTATACACCCTTAGGCTACATTCACATGGACGTATGCCAGCATATTTCTGGCGTGCCGGAGAGGAGGAGGGGAGACCCCTTTCTTCTCCATAGAGATGTGTGCGGTACAGCCATGCACACGAGGAAAGATACGACATCTATCTTTTTTCTGTGTACAAAGCAGAACTATATCGCTCCGTGTGCCTATTGCCGTCTTTGGGGATGCACATCCGCTCCACGATCGTGTGAATGTAGTCTTACATTGATGCTAAGTGTTTTATGATTTTTTTAATAATCTTATAGCCTATTGTACCATATACTTTTTACAATTCTTTAACCCCCTTTTTGCTTGAAACATCTGCAGAAACCTCTGTTGACATTCAACTTTCCTTGATGATCATCACCACAGAGTTACTTTCTATGAGCACCACCAATCAATTGCTATCATCATATGTGGCCACATGCACCTCTTTGCTTCCCTGGCTGTGCCCTGTGCTTCATGTCTCATAGGTTAGAAGGGCAGTCTACCCTTTTATTTTCCATAAATCTGTATGTTTTATTTTTAAAAAAAGGGACTTCCACCACTGGCAGGTGCCAAAGATTTGAGAATCATTAATATTCTTCAAAAATGACTGGCTCTCTGTTGACAGTTTTGGATCTAGTTTCTGACATGAAGTTCTCCCATGACAATCAGGCAAGTCTTTACCATAAACCTGAGTTGCCTGCCTTGATCTGAAATCTGATTCTTGTCTCTGCTTGCTCTCCCATTTTCTGACCTCAACTTGTTCTTCAATTTTTCATGCAACTCTACACCAGCCAGAACTACTTTAATAAGTACCGTGAGGGTGAGAAACAATGATTCTAGTTTCTTAATTTTGTAAACTGAGTAGCCACTTCAAATTCCATAAAACATGGTCCTTCTCACAAGAAGCAGGCCTCTAAAAACTCTATACTCATTCACAAATTCTACAACAGCTGATAATCACACCAACAAGCTCCTAAATTTAGGAGGGTGAAACAACCTTGAACTTGAATTTATACAGTTATTTGAATGTTAGATCAATGTACATGTCATGGTTGACAAGAGATCTGTTGAATTGTTAAAAAATTGTACATGTATTTATATATATATTCAATATGTTATCTCCAGAATGTGGTAAATGATTCATATTCGGAATGTTCACCAATTTTAAGTGGCTGAAAGCTTGGTAGTGTTGAGTGGACCTGAACTGCAAAGTTCACTTCCAGGTTAAACTTTGGAAGTTCGGATGCACTTACAGGCTGGAAAACACTGCATGACACCATTTTGGTGTACCAAACCTGGAACCCAACCAGTAACACCAATGATTGAACTGGCAACAATCACAAGTGTTAACTTTTAAATTGGTGCTGGCAAACTCACCATTGACATTTAAACTACTGCAGCCACACGTCAGCACTAATATGCAGGTTAGTGATGGTGCACGTGGTCACTGGGATTTTGCTGGTGGCATTTAAACAGCATTAGCACTAATGGGAAATGTTAACCGCAGGGGGTTGATCCAAACCTAGCCCTGATCTTGGGTTGAGTCTACTCAACACTAATAATAACAATATTAGTACTACTTTCTACTATTAATAACCATAATAATATTAATAAAACTTCTACTACTATTACTGCTACTACCATTACTATTGGTTCTACTAATAATGATATTATATTATATCTTTTGGGCCTTTTCTCCGATTTACAAAACTCTCTGCTGATCCACTGTCTACTAAATTGACATTTTACCACTCAGTGCTGTCTTCAGTGAAAACAGGTTAGCAGATCTCACCTAGGGAAATTGGAGAGGGAAAAGTAACTGAGTAAGAGACAGACAGACACAGATTTCCTGCTGTTCATAACAGTAGGTTTCTAGCAGATTTCTACAATTAGTGAGAAGTACTGCTGTAGTGTGAATAATGTAATTGAGAATATCTGCATGCAGAAATTAGAACAGATGACTAGATTTGTCTATTTTTCTCCCACTTGGCTCCATCCACCATTTATTGGTCTCTGCAGCCTGTCCTAGCTAAAACAGATTCTATATATGTAAAGAGCAGAAAATGTGGTTGCAAAGTACAGAAATAATCTTTTTTTTCAGATATATTGTACTTCTATGTTTCCTACATTCACCTATACATGTTATAAAACATAGAAAGCTAAGCAGATAAATAAACATTTTAAATGGAAAATGGAGGGGAAAAAGTCAGTGTAAGAATAGGTGTGTAGTGGTCAATTCTGCTAAGCCTTTATTACAAGTATGAGTGTGAATGAAGCCATAGCTGTCAAAAACTAAGAAGGACTGCCAATAATGTTATACTGAATGGTTTTTTTAATCCACATATCGATTTACTCAGCTTGTCCTATAACAACCTGTCCACAGATTCTCCAAATTTTCATAATTCACATAATACAATTCATGGGTCTCTTTATACACCGCTGTGCAATATGTTTTTATTGGAATAAAGAATGGACTGGATTATTTCCTGTGAGTGCCAGAATTCCTTGTTTTCTATATTTTACAGGAGGTCCTTGAGGTGTTGTTTTCCGCGTATCGGAAAATATATACCGTACGGGGAGGTGAGCTGGACTTTGTTTGATTTGTTTATGCTACATGAATTAAAAGGGAAAATACTAAAACTTGATCTAGATCTATTGCTCTAGATTTAGGACCAAAACATTAATTCTATGTGATATGGTTTCAATATACAATTTTCCATCCAGTATGCATGTTGCTTTACATAATATATTGAAAAGTTTAGTAAGGATATTTTTATCTATGTATAAAAATATTTTTATATATATTTTCAGAATCCTGGGAAAGGATCAGTCAATTAACATGTAAAGCTTTATCACATTGCCAGGTGGCGTAAATAAGTGGAAACAGTCATTGATAGCTCTTCCAGTATATAGCAGACAGTATCATGTGAAGCTTAGAATTATTGTAGTCTGCTTAGCTGAAGTTTTACAGTTCTGTTTGAAAAAGACAAATGCAAACATTTGTGGACAATTGAAATGATGTTCAACCTTGGTTGCAACATAATAGACCATAAAGTTCTTTGATGGTTCCTGGTTATATATTTTGATATTTGTGCTATTTATTATGAAATGGAAGTCTAAGATCAGGTCATCTAGAAGAAAAATATGAATCTGTATTTTGTAAAAAGGTCTTTGATTTCACATTTCAATTACCGTATATACTCGAGTATAAGCCGACCCGAGTATAAGCCGAGGCCCCTCCATCCAGTATGCATGTTGCTTTACATAATATATTGAAAAGTTTAGCAAGGATATTTTTATCTATGTATAAAAATATTTTTATATATATTTTCAGAATCCTGGGAAAGGATCAGTTAATTAACATTTAAAGCTTTATCACATTGCCAGGTGGCGTAAATAAGTGGAAACAGTCATTGATAGCTCTTCCAGTATATAGCAGACAGTATCATGTGAAGCTTAGAATTATTGTAGTCTGCTTAGCTGAAGTTTTACAGTTCTGTTTAAAAAAGACAAATGCAAACATTTGTGGACAATTGAAATGATGTTCAACCTTGGTTGCAACATAATAGACCATAAAGTTCTTTGATGGTTCCTGGTTATATATTTTGATATTTGTGCTATTTATTATGAAATGGTAGTCTAAGATCAGGTCATCTAGAAGAAAAATATGAATCTGTATTTTGTAAAAAGGTCTTTGATTTCACATTTCAATTACCGTATATACTCGAGTATAAGCCGACCCGAGTATAAGCCGAGGCCCCTAATTTTACCACAAAAAACTGGGAAAACCTATTGACTCGAGTATAAGCCGAGGGTGGGAAATGCATTGGTCACAGACTCTCCAGTTTGTAGCCAGCCAGCCCCTGCCCCAGTGTATATAGCCAGCCAGCCCCTGCCCCAGTGTGTATAGCCAGCCAGCCCCTGCCCCAGTGTGTATAGCCAGCCAGCCCCTGCCCCAGTGTATATAGCCTGCTAGCCCCTGCCCCAGTGTATATAGCCAGCCAGCCCCTGCCCCAGTGTATATAGCCTGCCAGCCCCTGCCCCAGTGTATATAGCCCCCCCCTTCCCCGTCGTGCAGCACAACAATACCGGATGGATCGCACAGAAGATCTACGGGTGCCGCCAGAAAGGCGAGTTTTGATTTATTTATTTTTTGACTCGAGTATAAGCCGAGTTTGGGGTTTTCAGCACATTTTTTGTGCTGAAAAACTAGGCTTATACTCGAGTATATAAGGTAACTCTTTTTAATTCACCAAAAAAATCATTTCAATTATGAACCTTGTGAAAGTAATATGTCGGAGAGGCTCAATGTTCTGCTTTTTTATGCAAACCAGGAGTCCGTTTATCTCCTTTTGCCTAAGGTACCAAGGCCAATCATTTATTGTCAAAACAAAATAACAAAGTTCACCATGTTAATTAAGCAATTTAACTCAGTGCTATAACTCCAGGTGCACAGACTAATAGTGTCAATAGAAAATTGAACTCACTAGGGAAGTACTCATTTAGCAGAATCTAGAATTGGATCTGTTTCATTTAACCTAAGACATGCTGAAAACCAAAATAAGTAAGGTTGTTATTTACGTACTATAATATCAGACATATACGAGACAATATGTATTATGATTATGTATAGGTTAAATCTAGATTTATTACCGCAAGCTTCTGAAATCTAATAAAAGTCATCAATTACATCAGGCCTTTTGAAAGGCTTGTTGACATGGGAGTAATTGCTCTGTATGTCATTAGATCTATTGCATTATATAAGCAAAGGCCATCAACGAAACAGGCTGAAGAAAACTGGCTTGTAGGTCTTTGCTGAAATGTGATTGTCCATTCAAGTGCATGTGGAAATCAATCATGGAATAGTTTAGGTCTGTGCTTTCTGGTGCAAAGCCTCACATGACACCACAAATGCCAATGTTAATGGTCCAGCTAGCAAAGACATACATTATTCTTCTTGTGAATTAGCACCTAATAAAAATAAACTGTGTATATCAGATGGATAAAAAGGTTTGAAATAAATATCTAGCTAGGTAGAAAACAGGTTAATATATATTTAAATTAGTATGGCTAAATTATAACAGTATTTCTTCAGAATACTGGTTACACTTTTATACTATTTCCCTTTGTGGGAAAAAAATGTAGTTGCATAAAAATGTTTTTGGTGAAGTGTAATTTTTGCCCTTTTTTGGTATTGCATATTTTTTATTTCCATATATTTCTTTTATATTTTAAACAATTACCAAGTTTGTCCCACTAATGAGGCATTTGCAGCATGCAAATGAAATTATTCCCATCACTACACACAATGCCCTCTGCATTGATCACAGAACATATCTAGATTAGGGTTGAGCATAGCCAAACTTTGTGGTTCAGGTGCTTGACCCCAGTTTTTTGCCAGAAGTTCGTGTTAGGGTCCCACATTTGGCACACTCAAATGGACATGGATCTTTACATCACAGCAACATTAAGGGGGTTGTCCACTTTCAGCAAATAATTGATATGGTTTAAGTAAAGTTTATACAATTTTCCAATATACAGTGTATCCTCACTGTTTTCTGCTTGCTTTCCTGTGATAGAAAGCTTCTATGTTTATGTCCAGTGGATAGAAATCGGACCATGGTAACACAGGTATGTGGCTCGTTAGTATCAGAGAGAGTTATCGGAGCTGTGTGTTATAACGAGCCTTTCAACTGTGTGACCATGGACAGATTTCTATTGATTGGAAGTAAACAGTAAGAGATCTAGAAAACTGTGAGGAATTGATATAGAAAGTATTGGGAATTTTTATAATTTTTCCTTAAAAAAATCATTTCAATTATTTGCTGAAAGTGGATAAACCCTTTAAGGATGCCTCACAGGCATACAGCAAACACTCAATGATGATACCTGGTTGAAGCTGTTAACCCTTCACATATCACTGCTAAAGCTGCTATTTTGCCTAGGATTATCACACCATCACCGGTGGTTTTGGGTTAGGCAAGGCAGGAAGGATGTATTTTTTAATAGTGACTTGTGGTAGCTATAGGATACAGGATTGATAATCTCAGTTTCACATATGGACCCCACGTAGCAGGGGGGACATTTCCCAGAGTGAACTTTTAGACACAAGTTCCTGGCATCCCTCAACACGTATTTCGTACCCGAGAGAATCTTTTATTGGCTTCTTGCCATTGGGTGTTTTTGGACTTTAACCCAGGTTTGAGAGAGCCTACTGATCTCAGCTGTTTAGGCAACTCTTTGTTCCCTGCAAGATGAGTATTTGTGTTAAACCCAAAATTAGAAGAAGAATGGCAACACTTTCGTGCAAGAGTTTACTGTTCAGAGCAAACTCCATGTGAGGAGGAGATATCTCACTTTTTTAATAGTCAAAATATTACATATTAAAATTGTTCCAGAGTTCAATAACACAGGGTAGAGGGAGTACAATAACCCCACATATCGCAATCACTCCCCTAACCACAATATGCTGACCTGTAAGTCACCTCTAGTGATC
This sequence comes from Engystomops pustulosus, assembly GCA_019512145.1. NCBI lineage: Eukaryota > Metazoa > Chordata > Amphibia > Anura > Leptodactylidae > Engystomops > Engystomops pustulosus. The sequence goes on from CM033642.1 coordinate 59,135,397, forward strand.
AAGATAAAATACCTGGATTACACCTGTGTGTGGCAATACAATACAGTAGACATACAATATTTCAACATCAATAAGACAAATATTATATAACCCTTTCTTGTCTCCAAAAGTGCCCAGTGCTTGCAGTAAACAGGTCTGGGTAAGTAATACAAAGTAAAGTGCAAATGCCAAAAACAACCATCAAGTGCCCTGTACCTGGGAGCAAATTCGGCCCATCCGGGTAGGCCAAACACCCAGGGTTAAAGGGAACCTGTCACCAGGAGACCAATTTTTAGCACTCCCCCCCCCAGTCCCCCACAGACATAGTACATACTGCCAGTGTTTTTGTATAAAAAATTGGTTTTACAGAAAAAAAGTATGTTATATTGTACCTTTCATTACATGTGCTGTGTGACGAGGCAGTTGCCAAATGGGAGGGTCTGGAAAAGAGCAGTTCCCCCCCACCCTTGGGACAGCTACTCTCCATGTGACCTTTTCAAATATATGAAAACACCCATCACTTGGCTTAGCGACCCCCCTGCTCCTCTACAGCCAATCTCGAGTGTGGGGGAGTTATTCATATATTTGAAAGGTCCACATTGTTTCCCAAGGGTGGGGGGAACTGCTCTTTCCAGTCCCTCCCATTGGGCAACGGCCTAGTCACACAGCACATGCTATGAAAGGTACAATATAACATATCTTTTTTTCTGTAAAACAATTTTTTATACAAAAACACTTTGGCAGTATGTACTATGCTCTGTGGGGACTGGGGGAGTGCTAAAATGGGTCTCCTGGTTGACAGTTCCCTTTAAAATTGTTCCAGAGTTCAATTTAATCTGTCTGTCCCATTCATCTCAAGATGAAAAGCAGAGAAGGACAGGAAAATCCCTAGATGACCTCAGAACTTCCTCCAAACCTAATACCAAATTGTACACTACGACTGCACTGCATTTCCTGGAATTCAATGTAGACTCCAAATGTGTTTTAATAAACAATGTGACTAAATCCTTTGCTTCTTCAAGGGTTCAAATGGTACATTTTACAAAATCTTTCACATACCACTTAGATTGATGTTTTAACTCTGGGACTCAGGTAGGTCCTTATAAAGTCCAGGCTTATAAGGTAGTAGATGGAAAAGGCCCCCAGGTGAGTATTGGGAACCTTCAACTTAGTACACACTTTTGCAAGAGCACACAAAGACTTAAACCGTCACATGACCAGGACAGCATTAATAGGACCTACACAAAGATATGTGGTTCCACCAATGCCTGGGTGCCCTGCTAACTGAGGCAATGTATTTCTTCAAGTAAGAAAACAAAATCAAACTATTAAACACACATGCCCAATGAGCTTGCCTTATGGTCATTAACAGCTAATTTAGCAGTGTTTGGGCTCTTTTAGGAAGTGTTTACATTTCCCACAGGCCCACTTAGTGGCCAGGAGTTAATTGTTGCCCACATCATAATTGCACTATGAGAGGAGAACTTTCTTAAAAAAAAAGGCCAAGGGTAAGGAGTCACGACCCCAGGGACAAACAGCCCCCACTCCAACCTCTTGAAAGCTAACCTACTAATGAAAGGATAGGTTACATCAGCACCTTTCCTAGTAAGATCTAGGAACTGTCAGGAACTGAAATGGATACAGGCATAAAACTTTATAACTGCTTCAGAAATACCTGTTCACCCAAACAACCCCCAGGAAGAACACTTAGGCCACTGTAGTTTTCCCGTGCTGGTTTTGTGGGGACAGGACTTAATCAATGACGATTTATAACAGTAGAAGAATAGCAAGTTCTTAATGTATGGCCCCTTCCGCCCAGGAGCTGACATACTCACTCTTGTATTTGGTTTTTCAACATTCCCAGGATTTTTTAGGTACAGGAGATAGAGAGATGTTAGAGGAGCAACTGGAGGAGTGTGAAGAGTTAGAGCAGACATTTCATTTAAGACTATGTCCCTAAAATGCCTGTGTACTCTTTGCGTCCAAAGACGTGGCCTCTTCAATGCCTTATTCACGCGGGATGCCCTACTAACAGCCATGGTTTACCATCTAGTACAATGGACATTCAAGCCAGAGTAATCGTCCTCCCACTGGGGGCGTTTGGCTCGATGAAGGTGTTTAGTATAACAAGTTTTCCTCTGGTTTCCCTTATAATAGCTCTAAGGCTTTATGTAGAGAGATATAATAATGCTATTTTCTGGCATCACTACCGTGATTACAGAGATCTGAGGCAAAAATCTAAATTAAACAATCCAGTTTTAAGATGCGCCGAACATGCTCGTCCGAGCTTGATGGCTCGGATCCGAGCATTAGGTGTAACTCGAAACTGCTCAGTTGTGCTTGCGACGAATACTTGCCACGCTCGAAAAATGGCAGCTCCCAGCTCCGGTGTTTTGCTTTTTGGGAGGGCCTAGAACAGAGTCCAATCAAACGCCAGATGCTCTGCACACTCCCCCAGCATGACGTGGTCCCTACACTCGATAGCAGGGGTTGGCTGGCCAGATCAGTGACCCTGGGATGCTAGTCCGCGGTCCCCACGCTGCTCGTACATTCTGTTCTGATCCGCTAGGGAGTAGAGCTCTGCTTGTCATGGGAAGCGCGTTTAGGGTGTTCTACTGAGTTCTTCACTGTAGGGCAGGAGTGATTCTCAAGAACCCAACAGCCTTTTAGGGCTAAAAACGTTCGAACTTTTTTTATTTTATTGCATCTGTATCGATTTTGTGAGGAATTAGGTCAGGGGAAACTTGCTACCGTTGTGTTGAGCTGCTAGTTGGCCAACATCTATCCATACAAAGACCGAAGTGGGAAAATTAGTAGGGGTGGATTTCATTAGGCACTAACCAGTGTCCTCTCATCTGTGCATAGTAGTGGTCTTTGATACCTTGGCTATAAAATAGCCATAGGAGAACAAGAGTTACTTCCGGATCGTGCGTTCTATATTTTTGATTTCTGGTGATCTGCTGGTGGTGTACTTTTCTGCCTGCATGTACTACCCATTCCTGAGCAATTTGTAGTGAGATTGCGACCGCTGTTCTGCGCTTATGACGTCACATATCATAGCAAAGACGAAGTGGAATTTATAGGGGTTGATTTCAATTAGGCACTAACTCAGTGTCATCTCATCTGGCATCTAGTTGTGCTTTGATTATCTTGGCTAGAAAATAAGCCATAGGAGAATAAAAGAGCTTACTTACGCATACAGTAAGCGTTTCTATAGTATTTGATTTCTGGTTGATCTGGCTGGTGGCTGTACTTTCTGCAGGCAGTACTAGCCCATTCGAGCAATTTGTAGTGAGACTTGTCGACCGCTGGTGTTCTTCGCTTAGTGAACGCACATATCCTAGCAAAGAACCGAGTGGGAAATTTAGTAGTGGTTGCTTTCATTAGCATCAAACTGCTGAGTGAATCCGTCTGTCTGCTTCCTGGTTCATAGTCTTAGTTGTGCTTTGACTTGGCTGAAAATAGCCATAGGAGAATACAACGAGTCTTCTTTTCGCATACGTAGCGTTCTATATATTTTTATTTCTGGTTATCTTGGCTTGGGGCTGTACTTTCTGGCAGTGCATTACTAGCCATATTCTGAGCAATTGTAGTGAGGACTTGCGACCGCTGTGTCTGCGCTTTAGTGAGCACTATCCATAGCAAAAGACCGCATGTGGGAAAATTTAGTAGGGGTTGATTTCATTAGCACTAACGACTCAGTGTCTCTCATCTGGCATAGTGTGTGCTTGATACTTGGCTAGAACAATAGCCATAGAGAGAATACAAAGAGCTTACTTACGCAATACAGTACGTCTATGATATATTTGATTTCTGGTTGATCTGCTGGTGGCTGTACTTTCTGCACGTGCATGTACTAGCGCAATTCTGAGCATTTGTTAGTGAGACTTGCGACCAGCCGCTGTTCTGCGCTTAGTGACGCACATATCCATACCGACCGAAGGTGGGAAATTTAGTGAGGGGTTTTGGATTTTCAATTAGGCACCGAACTCATGTCATCTCATCTGGCATAGTAGTGTGCTTTGTACTTTGGCTAAAAATGAGCCATAGGAGAATCAAAAGAGCTTCTCTTTACGATACAGTAGCGTGTCTATATTTTGATTTCTGGTTGATGCCTGCTGGGGGCTGTACTTGTTTCTGCAGTGCATTACTAGCCAATTCCTGAGCAATTTGTAGTGATGACGATTGCGACGGCTGGTGTCTCTGCGCTTAGGTGGCGCACTATCCGATATCAAGACCGAAGTGGGAAATATTTAAGTAGGGGTTGGATTTCAATTAGGCACTAACTCAGTGTCATCTCATCTGGCATAGTAGTGTGGCTTATGATACTGGCTGAAAATAGCCATAGGAGAATCCAAGATACTTACTTACGCATACAGTAGCGTTCTATATATTTGATTTCCTGGTTGATCTGCTGGTGGCTGTACTTTCTGCAGTTGCATGTACTAGCCAATTCTGAGCATTTGTAGTGAGACTTGCGACCGCTGTGTTCTGCGCTTAGTGACGCACATATCCATAGCATGACCGAAGTGGGAAACTTTAGTAGGGGTTGGATTTCATTAGGCACTAACCAGTGTCTCTCATCTGGCATAGCGTGTGCTTTGATACTTGGCTAGAAATAGCCATAGAGAATCAAGAGCTTACTTACCCTACAGTAGCGTTCTATATATTGATTTCTGGTTGATCTGCTGGTGGCTTGTACTTTCTGCAGTGTCATGTACTAGTCCAATTCTGAGCAATTTGGTAGTGAGACTTGCGACCGCTGTGTTCTGCGCCTTAGTGACCACATATCCATAGCAAAGACCGAAGTGGGAAAATTTAGTAGGGGTTTGGATTTCAATTAGGCAACTAACTCATGTCAATCTCATCTGGCATAGTAGTGGTTTGATACTTGCTAGAAATAGCCATAACAATAGGATGCATTGTTTTGGTTTTAAAAACTCAAAAAAAAACAAAAAACAAAAAAAAAAAAAAAAAAACAAAAACATCAAAAAAAAAACAAAAAAAGTATAACCTCTCATTTTAAAAATGTTTAACCCGAGGTGCTAGGGTGAGACGAGGGCGGGACGTGGGCGTCCAACTACTGCATGGTCAGAGGCCGTGGTCCTGGGCGGGTGAGACACCACCTGCGATGAGGAGCAAGGGGAACGCCGCATAGCTACCTCCCTAGGTTCATGTCTGAAGTTACTGGACTCGTGGTAGACACTGGTTGAGGCCAAAACGTGCGAACAGGTGATGTCGTGATTGCTGACAATGCTTTCGAGCAATTTTCCACCACCAGTCAGTCTTCCACGCAGTCCCACCCATGTCACCGAAATCGCCACTCTTCCTCCCGCTCCTGCAACCTCAGCTGCCTCCCCCCCATCTGGCCCCCTCCCAGGAAAATTTGGCATTTGAAACCGGGCATACTCTGAGGAACGTTTTTTCTGACGCCTTCCCACAGTCACAAAACCACTTGTCCTTGTCTGCTGCACAATTTTCCGATGCCCAGGTTTTTCCACCAGTTCACAGTCCCGTGGGTGTGATGACCTTCTTGACGTAGTGGAATTGTTGTAAAGAGTGTCCGACTTTAGGAGTACACGGTTGTCAGACAGTGGGGAAGTGTTGTGTCAGGGCAGAAGTCCGAGGGGGAGCAGACTGAGGGATTCGGAGGATGAATGGTGACAGCCCAGCTGGGTTGATGAGGCCGTTGAACACATGTCTTCTGAGACGGAGGAGATTCCCTCGCGCAGAAAGTTGGAAGAGGCAGTGGTGGGTCCAGACGGAAGGCAGGGCCAGAGCTGTGCATCAGCGCCAAATGGTTCAACTAGTAGAAGCTCCCCGGGCGAGGGCTCTTGCGGCCGAGGCTAGATCTGCAGAGTCTGATTGGTTCTTTAAGAAACACCCGGATGACCGACGGACTTGTGTTGCAACATTGTTGCCAAACAGTCTCAGCAGGGGTTCCAACCACTCTAGCTTACATACCACCAGTATGCGCCAGGCATTAATGCTAACCAACCCACTCAGTGGCAACAGCCCGTTCACTCCTCCGTGCACTAACCACTCTGCTCCTTCCCCTTGTCATGCTGCTATCACCCCCCTGCCCGGACCCTGCCAACAAAACCCCATCGTCGCCATCCACGATCCTCCAGCACCAAAATCCACCACGTTCACTCCCATACCTCAGACTCTGGAGCGCGAACTGCAATATAGTTCACAACCCACCCCCCCCGCACGCCTCAAACCCTAAGTGCACATTTCCAGATTGGCTAAGCCTGGATATGCTGCCCTATAGGCTAGTAGAGCCGAGGCCTTTCGCAGCCTCATGCGCGACGGCCCCTCGGTATTCGGCCCCCGAGCCACTACTTTTTTTTCCGCATCGCTGCGCGTCCCACGTCCCTGCCACCACACGTTCAGACACATAATAATCCGTGCCCTGACAACGCCGTTTCTGACAAGGTCCACCTGACCACGACACGTTGACGATGCTGGCCTGGCGTGGTCCACATATATCTCTGACGCACTTGGTTAAGACTTGTGGAGGCTGGAACCGAGTCTGAACCCTGGGGTGCTCATATACTGCCGCGTCCGAGGATTGCGGGGCTACCTGGTCCAGGTGTTCAGGCCGACTGATGGGCCCCTCCTCCTCCACCCCTCCTGCCCCTCCTCTCCGAACTACCATCCGTGGGCACGGCGCCATCAGTGGGCGGTAGCTCTATGGCACAGCAGCAGTCGTCGTCTAAGCTACAGCAGTCGGTGCTCACGCTGAGGCCTAGGTCGACAAAGGCCACACCGCCCAAGAGCTATTACACAGTGCATCACGGCGCAGACTGATCTGTGGCTGGAACCGCTGAATCCTCAAGCCGGTCAATGGTTTGTGTGACAACGGCTGCCGTAACTGGTGGCGGCTCTTGCCACTCTGGCAGACGGACCATTTGCCAGCATGCGGCCCATGTTAATCCTGATAGTTAAGCGTTTCCCTCTCAGACATCACCCCAATCTGTCTGATTTGCTCACGAAGTGCGCCGCTCTGTGCGCATTTCAGGAAGTCCGCCCAGATGCCCCCCCCTGCCACTCTCAGGGCAGCGCAGCGCCGCCTCCAACTGCGCCCAGCTCACCGACTGGTTGTGGCGACGTGCCCACGAGGTGGGAATTCACACCTGACCAATGTGATCCAGAGTTTACCAGCAGCGCGCAGACGATTGTAGACTCCGATTTCACTTCCCCAGAACTGGAGGTCATGTCAGTCCTTCCTCAGTCTACAATGAGGAGTGGACGTGGAATGTCTGATATCTGTCCAGGTTGCGGAGAACTTTGAGAGCAACACGATGGTCGTGGCGATGTGCCGCCATCATCACTCACCATCCCACTCTTGCCGTTTGGCAAAACTCTCTGGTCACATGAAGTCGGAAGCTTTGCGCTCGCACAACAGAGACAGGGGAAATATTCCCTTGTTGATATCCAAAGCCCCTCATGTCTGTGTTCTCAGCGCATATCGAGAGAGGTGGAGTGGAGGATGAGAGGAGGAATAGGAGTAGAAGTTGGCGAGACCACAAGAGGGAGGGGACCATGTTGAGTCCTTTACTGTTGCAGCTTGTATGGGCAGAAGAAGGAGTTTGGAGGAGTTGGAGGAGGAGGAATGGACAGTCAAGCCATGAGGGGAGTGAATTCTTACGCGTTGGTACTCTGGCGCTATGCAGATTTCATGCTAGGCTGGCCTAGCCCTACCCGCGCTTCAAAGAATTATTTCCAGCACCGTACTGGGTGTTTCACTCTCCCCTGTACCACGGTACAAGCAAATCCTTTCCACTCTCATCCCTGCAGAGGAAAGAGTGTGAGAATGCATGAATACCAGCAGCGCCTGGTGGCACAAGCTGAAACATAATTTCCTTCTGACATGCGCTAGAAGGCAGAGTGCGTAGTTCTCTGCGGACCGTATCGAGGAGAGTAGGCGATCAGGCATCTTGTCCAGCCTGGCCAAGGTAACGCTTTTACAAGGCTTTTGGCCATCTTTATGTCACCACCTCCAGCAAGACACTGTCACCTGTCCCCATTCTTCTGCAGAGTATGGCTGCATCTTTACAAAATATGGTGAGGGAGTACTAGCTGACGCATACCCATCGTCCAAAAAAACTAAATGATCACACACGCTCCCTCCAACTACTGGGTTTCAAGCTGGACAGTGGCACGAACTGGCGCTGTACTCCCTTTGAGGTTCTTGCCTCCCTGCCTGCTAGCGTCTTGTCCGAGCGGTTCAGGGCAGCTGGTGGCATCATCACGATATCGGAGCACGCCTGTCACGACACGCTGACATGCTGACGCTTATTAAAATGAATAAAGCTGGATTCTCATAATTTCCAATCTCCACCAGTGAAGGAAGCTCACCTAATAATTTGATCCACTCCTCCTCCTCCTCTTTTCCTTTCCTCGCTTCTCCTCGCTCTTTGTACGTAAAGCAAGGAAATGGCTAGTTTTTGACAGGCCCCCACTGGCGCCTTCTCTAGTAATTCATTGCATTTAATTTTCTGGAGGGCCCACCTACCCGGTCCTCTGTTTGAAACAATTTTGTGAGTGCCACATACGGGCACTCATCTATTCCTTTTACTGCAGGCCCACCACCTGCTCCTCTGGGTTTCAACATTTTGGGACTGCACAGACAGGCACTCATCTATTCGCATTTTACTGGAGGGCCCACCTACTTGCTCCTCTGGTTTGAAAAATTTTTGGGACTGGCCACATACAGGCACTCAATCTATTCCATTTTACTGCGGGCCACCTACCCCTGCTCCTCTGGTTGACATTTTTGGACTGCCACATACAGGCACTCCATCTATCCATTTTACGGAGGGCACCTACTCTCTTCCTCTGGTTTGAAAATTTTTGGACTTGTGCCACATACAGGCACTCAATCTGTTCCATTTTTACTGCAGGGCCACCTACCTACTCCTCGGTTTGAAACATTTTGGACTGCCACATACGGCACTCAATCTTTCCATTTTACTGAGGGCCACCTACCTGCTCCTCCTCTTGTTTGAAACATTTTTGTGACTAGCCACATACAGGCACTCAATCTATTCCATTTTACTGCATGTGCCACCTACGCTGCTCCTCTGGTTTGAAACATTTTTGTGACTTGCCACATACCGGCACTCAATCTATCCATTTTACTGGGGGGGCCCCTACCTGCTCCTCTGGTTTGAAAAATTTTTTGGGACTGCCCAATACAGGCACTCAATCTATTCCATTTTACGCAGGGCCACCTACCTGCTCTCTGTGTTTGAAACATTTTTGGGACTGCCACAACAGCACTCAATCCTATTCATTTTTACTGCAAGTCCCCTACCTGCTCACTCTGGTTGAAAAGTGTTGGGACTGCCACAGATACAGGTCACTACCACATTAAATGTCTCCATATCAAGTCCCCTCCACACCGTTGTCTCCATTGCTACCTTCCAAAAGTCGTCCATATAGCTGCCTCCATACACGTCCCTTTATCAAACGTAGGTGTGTCAGGCAGAAATTTTTGGTTGTTTTCCATGGATTCCACATCAATTTGTTAACTTTGTCGCCACCCGCTGTGTTATCCACAAAATATACCTGCAACTTTTACCATTAGGGATATTATTTCAGCGCGTTCTTGCGCATATTTGTTTACATTCCCCTCACCCCACCCTCGGCATAGATCCTAACCTTATAAGAACGCTACTACACTTGATCTTATACAAAAGGTTTCTTAGAAAGTGCTGTTTGGGGAGTAGCCTAGAGAGCAGGGGCCTGTAATTGGCGAAAGCTCGGTCACTGGCCGCGGAGCGCCAGCTCCATGCTCATCATCGCTCTTCTTTCTTGCGCATCTGTTTACATTCCCCTCCTCCCCTCACCCGCCCATATCCCAAACTGATAAGAACGGCTACTACACGTATTGGTGGGCAGGCTGGACCGCTGAGTCTGACCCGGGCTGGTCATATACTGCCGGACGCAGGAGATTGCGGGGCCTACCTCGGTCAGGTCTCAAGGCCTACTATACCTACTCCTCCGCCACCCCCTCCTCCACTCCACCTCCTCCTCCTCCGCCCGCATTACCATCCGTGGGCATGGGCGCCATCAGTCGGTATCTTCTAGGCACAGGGGGGCAGCATTCCGTCGCTAAGCGACAGTCAGGCGGTGCTTACACTGCTGAGCCTAGGCGATAAAATGGCACATACCCGCCCAAGAGCTATTACAGGGCATTCAACATCAAGTTGTTAACTTGTCGGCCACCTATTCTGTGTATCGCACAAATATCCTTGCAAACTTTTATACCTTTAGGGATTTATTTCACACAGCGCTTCTTGGCGCATCTGTTTATACATCTCCCTCACCCGCGCATATCCTACACTATAGAACCTACTAACACTTGATCTTATACAAACTGTTCTTAGAAGTGCTGTTTGGGAGTAGCCTAGAGACAGGGCTTGATTGGCAAAGTCGCCTGGCTGCAGAGCGCAGCTCCATCCCAAGATCCACTAAACATAGTTGCAGACGCCGGCAGCACTTTAATCTAAATCTACACTAGTTCACTGCCTCCATAATAATAAAATAATAGATAATCTTTATTTATATTCGTCAATCATATTCTGTACGGCTTTACAAATCATAGGAACAATACAGGTAATGTAGCAGAGCACAACTTTGGATGGAACAACAAGTGATGTCCCTGCTCGCCATAGCTTACGGTTTTTTGACGAGGATGGGGTAACACAGGTAAAGATTTTAATGTCAAGCCCATTCTTCTTTTCTTAGGAATAGAACAAAATATAATAATGAATTGCTGGGGATGAAGGGAGATTTTGCTTTCGCTGAACCACTCAGGGCCGTCAGCTTATAATTACCAGGTCAGGGTGAATGGGACTGCATAGAGTCTGGTGCTGTTTGTTGCTGGATAACAGATGGGAGGACGACACAAGGACGGTTAGTAGAAGAGTTTAAACGTCAAATTGTCTTTATGAGTGTTATAATAGGCTTGCCTAAAGAAATGGGTTTTAAGAAGATTCACTTGGAAACTTTGGAGGTTAGGTAATTAGTCCTGATAGTCCAGGGCAGATCATCCATAGAATTGGTGCACTCTAGAGAAGTCTTGGAGACGCGAGTGGGATGTTCCGCACTAGGGTAGAGGTTAATCTAAGATCCTGGCGATCTAAGGAGCAGGGTTGGGCGATAGACCTGAGATAAGAGAGGAAGTTAGGGGGGTGCCGCATTATACAGAGCTTTTGGATGAGGGTTATTATTATTTTAAACTGTATTCGAAAGGGAGACTGGCAGCCAGTGCAGCACTGGGCATGAACTGTAAGCATACATGTCCCGCCTTATCAAAACTAGCTGTGTCGAGGCAGAATTTTGGGTTGTTTTTCATTGCTTCCATGTTAACTTTGTCGCCACCCCTGCTGTGTAATCCCCACAAAATATCCTGGCAAACTTTTAGCATTTACCGATATTATTGAGCGTTCTGCTCACCATCCTTTGGTTCCTCTCTGACTACCCCCATTGTTTTGAAGCCTGAGTCCAATTAGGGTATGTCCCATGCCACTCGTCTAGCCTGCTGGCCGCTGCCCTCTGGCCTCTGCATGCCGTCCCCATAGGTCAGGGTCCATTATTGGATGTTTACATGCTATCATCTTCATTCTGCCACTCCTGTCATGGCATGCTGTTGCCCATAATTTTGGCAGAATGGTGCGATTAGCGCCTCAGGCATCCATGCAAATGCTGCCCCTGCTGTTCCTGTCCCATTTCCGGGTGTTTCCATCCTTTTCTGAGGTCCTCCCGGTGTTTGGGCCAAGCTTCCTGTGCAGAGCCTTGTCCCTTGAAAAGGCTCGAGTCTCCCCTTGACTTCTGGGTGTTCGTTAATTCGAGACGAGCACTCGAGCATCGGGAAAAGTTCGTCTCGAATACCGAGTACCCGAGCAGTTAGTGTTCGCTCATCTCTACTCATTTTCCTAAGAAAAAAACTTGACCGATGACCTGAAGATGGCATACCCTCACTTTGAACTCCTCTAGCCAGGTTCCTCTACCATCTAACAGCCATCAACTAATTGCCATGTCCCCATATGATAAAACAACAATGTGTATTTTTGGGTGATGAATCTGCATGGGGACCACTGAACACAAAAGACGCTACAGGACAGAGAGCCCTAAAGCTCAGCCCCTGAAACTGGTCCCTGCCTATTCATGGGTTCACCCTAACTAACACGGGCACTGTTCCACTCTAGGACACAAAACAGACAAACAAACGGAAAAACCCAAACAGTAGGGTAAATTGGCCAGGATTGCAACAACAAAATCACAAAGACAGAAGAATAGTCAAAAACAGAGCAAGGATCAGATAAAGGAGGAACACAAAACCAACTAAAGCAGAAACTGAACGAGCTAGTAGTACTATTTGACCAGCAGAGAGATGGCGCACATGAAACTTAAATCAGAGTGCTTCAGTATAGAGAGGCACAGCTCTGAAGGTTGCAAACTTATATAATTTCTGGTCCAGGCGTAGGTTACAGATTTCCATCAGTTCATGCAATAGAGCGAGAGTTCAGACTGATGACTGAAACGCTCTGATGGAACTCAGTGACCTTCTTTCTTGAACGTAGCAGACAGACACAGTACAACATAACTATTTTTTTATAAAATAAATAATCTGCTATGTGATCTGTAATATGTACATTTTCAACATTTTTGTTCTGGGACAAAAATATATTCAGCACTGAATGTTTAAAATTGGCTGTAGTTAATAGTTGGAACCACTGCTTTAGCTCAAATAATATATGACACAGCATTGTTACATGTGAATTAAAATTGCACATCGTAGTTTATAGATAAAAATGAGAAGGTCAGATGTCATTTTCTATCATTATTTCCTTGAATAACCACCTACAAGCATTTTTATACGTGATTCAATAAGGTAACGCTGCTTTGGAATTCTGATGACTGTGTATTAAATATATAATTATGCAATAAACAGAAATAAATTTACTAACCATATGCTTCACACACCTTAGATGAAGAGATACCATATGTTTTCTCAAAACCAGAATGGTGAGAGCTGGATTAAAAAGTTTGTTTTCATTTTGTATTAAAGTATTAGCAAGGTCCTAAGACGTTTTCACAATATACACAGCACACACTGGAAATCAACAAAATGCATAAATAATAACATCTTCCTTAATCATATATTATAAACATAACATGACCATACACAAAACATGATTTCATAATATTTTTAAATAAATTTGGTGATTTCCTTTAAAAGAACAATGGAACAATTGGAACAGAAATGTTCTCTTTCTCTTTTCTTTCTCTACAGTATGGCACTTTCTGTTCCATCTGTCAGCATATCTTCCCACCAACAGCGAAGTGGGCAGTGACTACCTCTTTCTGGTACTGCCCCAAAGTTAGTCAAATCTAGGATTCCCAAGATGCCATGATACCTGTGTTTTCTCATTAGCTAATTATGAATAATCCAGTTAGGCTCCTTTAAAGTAAATTCACTGACACTATCTGTACATGCAGGAATATACCACTGGTAAGCCTGGGAACTTTTACGACATGGAATAACACTGACCATGTAATAGTAGTAAAGATCAGCGGTGAGTAGTTTACGTGAAGTTTAAAATCATAAAAGCTAATTTTTTTATTTTTGAAAATAAAACTACAGAAAGCGTATGACTACCATCTCGGTAAAAATACAAAACAATTACATGCATTAATGTAGAGATTTAAGTAACTTTTCCCAAAAATATATTCCATAGTCATGCTAGTGCAGCCTCATACTAAAGCAATTGATACAGTTTTTTTTTTCAATTTTACCACCCAGAAATGTTATAAAATGTTTATATAAAAAGGTTTATTTAAATTTTTGGATTTTTTTTTTTTAATTTTAAGGTATAAGACAAACATTTATATATTTGCTTCTCTCATAAAAACGGGAAAGGGACAAGCAGGTTAAAGGTGTTTTTAATGTATTGAGAATTGATGACCTCTCTCTAAACACGTCATCAAGATTAGATAAATATGGGTGCAGACATGTAGGACTTCCCCACCAGGGTTAGTGGCAGCCTTACAATGCTGGCATATAAATAATGGAAGCCTAAAATATAGTTCTGTCCCCATTAAAGGCAAGCACCAGGACTCAATCAATGCACTTTGTGGAATTTTAGATTATTCACTATATAATGTAATGGAATGAAGCTGAATTTCTAGAGTCCTATGCAGGTCAATCTGCCTAATCTACTCATTAGAGAATCTCTAAATATTGTCACTTTATTTTCATATTTTTCTCCTTTATTTCATTTCACTGAGCAAACCAAAGTACTACAAAAGTAGTAAAACTGTTTTTTTTTCTTTAAAATCACAGTTACTTGGATTGAAACTGTTTTGTGAAACTACCGCAATCAGAATCAGAGTTAGTAAAAGTAGGACTGTGCTTCTGACCTCACGTAAATTTGATGTTGGATCCTGAAGGGCATCAACACAGATAACTGAGAAGATTTTGGAAAACACTATCTTTAATACACAGGGGAAGTCGGTGATGATGTCATTGCCAGGTGCTCTTGATTTAATCCATCTCACATTTATAAAACAAGTGTCCTCCTTGATGCCTGTAACCATGAAAAAATTGTGTTGCCTCTGGTCCTCTTCTCAGTGTGATCCAATGGCATTATTCTCAGTGATTCTACAATTACTAGTGCTTGTCACTGTTCCTGAGCCAGAACTGTTATTGTGTTTAGTTCTTTTATCAAAGTGTGTTGTCATTCCTTAGTGATACCTATCAACTACTAATCACTGATCTTGGCCGTACGTTGACTGTGAAATTGTGCTCCTTCTATTGACCCTGGCCTGTCCCTTGATTACATCTGTGTTTCAATTCTATTGCTTCTTGGGCATTGGTAGTAACAATCACTTAAAATGAAGACTAATGATGTTGAATAATAATAAGATTTCATGGAAAGCTAAATGAAGTAACAGTAAAGCCAATGTTTTTTTAACGTGTTGGTGTTCACTTGTTATTACAGTATTGACAGTTCCTAATGTTTTGGCTTAGTTTTTGTCAACTTTTTAGTTGTTTGTCATTATTCCCAGAGGAGGAGAAAACTTGTTGTTTTGAACATTATGAATTGAAGATTGGGTTATGAGTGGACATACTGGGGCTTATTTACTAAGGGTCCGATCCACTTTTGTTTGGATTATTCATGGTTTTGGGTCTTTATAGAGCTTGTCACCTTCAATCGAAATTTGGTGGGACATTATATTCTGATAGCATGCTACTGTATACAGAATTGGGATACATCCCCCATAGACGTTCTGCCATATCGTGGTCCCAATTTTTGTCTATGTTAATTTTGTCATTTTATTTACTTCATTAATTATATATTACTGCTTACTGCATGTTCCTCCCTCCCCTCCAGAGAGCGGTGACATCACCAAATTCTTGGAAATACACCAGTTCATGTACGTGTCGCCTCTGCCCAGTGCACAGGTGGAATTCCAGATCATGCATGTGAAATTGCCAAGAGTCAGGTGACATCAAAATATCTGCAGTCTGAGAGGAGATGAGAGCTGTAACATGCATGAGGTGTGCATAATAGACTTTTTTTGAGAAAAAAGCTACAAAATGTTAAAGACCGAACAACCAGATCCTGACTGCGCGAAAGCAACAACATGTGTATTTTGGTTTAAAAAAATTGAATATGGTGGTAATTGCCTTTAAGTAAGTAGTGTAGGACATAGTTTTTAGTTCTTATCTTAACAACTCTGTGGCTATAAAAAGCTAGGGATATGCCTGCTTTTAACTGCAAAAACTTGAACGTATTTAAATTGGTCAATTAAAAATTTTAAAAAACTACTCACTGTAAAGTCCTCTTAAAATACTATGGGAAATTGCCCTATTATATATCTGGAACAAACATTGTTCAGTCTTCTAGGTGGTAGGCTTCTTTTTATTATAAACAGTTACCTCAGAATTGATCGCGCAAAGTAAATGTCCAACATGAGTAGTATTGTTATTGACATGGTACAACAATTACCGTATAATACGTGTAATGCGAGTTTTTCAGCACAAAAATGTGCTTAAAAACATCCCTCATCTTACCACAAGTCAATACACAAATGTCAGTGCACTAAAAAATATAAACTTATATACTACTACCGTGGCCCCGATGCCGAGCGCAGTCCCCGATGTCCACGCGGGTCCTCTTTAGGCTTCGGCACCTGTCTTCTTCTTCTGTAAATCATGCAGGGCACCGCCATGTTTTTCTCCCGGTGCATTCTACTTGTTATGCACTTGCCGGCCGTGAGAGAGCAGTGGCGGCGCCAGCACATGTTTCAGAAGAAAGAGAGCGGGAGCCAGAACGAGCTGCTCTAACATCGGGAGGAGCCGCGCATCGGGCCACTGAGGGTGAGTATATACTTTTTTTTTTTTTAATGCTTGGGCTGGCTGTATACTACTGGTGGCAGGCTGAGGTGGCTGTATACTACTGGGGGCAAGCTGGGCAGGCTGTATACTACTGGTAGAAGGCTGTATACTACTGGGGCAGGCTGTATACTACTGGGGGCAGGCTGGGCTAGCTGTATACTACTCGGGGGCAGGCTGGGCAGGCTGCAAACTACAGGAGACAGGCAGTATACTATAGGGGGCTGGCTGGCTATAATGGGGGGGTCTGTTACCAATGCATAGGTTGGTGCAGTTTTTGGTGGTAAAATTAGGCTTACAGTCGGGTCGGCTTATACTCAAAGTATATACGGTAAGTTACAGTATATAATTAGCAACAATTTTACAATAATTTGAGTAATTCAATGTTTACTATGATTTGCTTAGGGCTCATTCACATGCTCGTTATTGTGTCCGTTATCTGGCTGCACCAATTGTCAATGGCTCCCGGTCACAATGTGGTGAGCAGATGGTGTCTCACCGCACCATGAGCGAGTCTGGAGGCCTATTGTCTGTCTATGAAGGGAGGTAGGGTTGAAAAGTGCTTCTCCCGGCCCTGTGCTCGTCTGGGATCTGGAATTCATTTTGTAGCTAAATGCAGTACATCATCTTATGTATAACAATGCAACTATACAACACAAACTTGTAATATAATGAAACATTTTTTTGATTTTCCCATGGCGTTTTGAAAAAAAATTCAAAGCACAAATATAATGATTATCTGTGATTTACGCTCCACATACTATCTATATTAATTGTGTTCCAAGCATGAAATCTACTTTCAGGAAACTTGCTTAATTGCCTAAGTGGTTGATTGGAGACACAGAATGTTGCTGTGGCAACCATTCCTTTCATAAACCTTAATAGATTAGCACAGTAATCAGACATTCAATTGCCACAGAAAGTAGTGAAATTCACTTAAGGTTAAAAACTTGTAACTTTTAGGATACCTACTTTTTATAATGAGGGTAAAAAATATTTATATAAAAAAATTGCCAGAAACACTGACTTCACTGAAAAATTAGGAAACAACACACAGATTTTTAGGAGAAAATGCTGTCAAAATAGTAGTAAAAAGTCACAATGATTGAGGAAGTAAAATTGTAATACCAATACCAAATGATGTTACAGATAATTTTTTACTTAAGAAAACCTTTCAGGATAGTTCAAGACTAGTGTGGAGTGGACCCGAATCACTAACTTTGGGTCTGAGCCTAACTTTGGTGCTTGGGGTGCCATGGGCCTGACCCCGAACTTCATTGGAAGTTCCACCATCAATAAAAGCCTGTGATTGGTGCTGGTGTTAACTGTTTAAATGACTTTGGCAAAGTCGTTGGCAGCATTTAAACTGATCTGGTGCATGTGTGCTAGCACTTACATGCCAGCGACATTGCATGTTGCCATTTTAGAAAGGATTGTTGGTCCCTAATGTTGTTATTGGGGCAACACAAATGCTGCATTTTTTTAAATGCCAACGGCTGGCCGCATTTGAACTATTAACACCCTTGATCATTGTGAGCATGGCTTGAGGATGTAACTGAGGGTATTGTTTGTGTCTGGGTTCAGGTTTGTTACCTGTACCTGGACTTGAACAGAATTTCAAGTTCAGGTTTGTCTAAACTCGAGTGCACCCAAACTCCAATGAGTCCACTCATCACCATTCAAAACATTTTAAAGGTGTTATCTGGGATTTTAAAAATGTTTAAATATGGCTGTGGAGCTATCTCTTCCAGTCCTCTTACATGTGCTGAGCTGCAGTTTCATTAGATAGCTAGATATGAGATAGATTGACATATACAGAAGTCTGCCAGTGGTCAAATACCTAAATATACAGTACTTCATAAATAGATCACAGTATAGAGGTATAGAAGGTCTAGTCCTCAGAACAACTCAAGATGTTTGATTAACAACAAGTATTGCACATTACCCAGAGGAATAGCAGAGGATAAGGGGCACATACACAGGTCTTCATACACACAACCCTGACGAAGGAAGGTGAAACACGTGTCAGGTGGGGGTCCACCCTTGGTCTGTATATACCTGTGTGTATGTCACTTGTCCTCTGTTATTACTTTGGTTAATGTGCAATACTTGTTTGTAATGAAATACCTTAAAATGTTCTGAGGCCTAGACCTTTCATACCTCTGTATGGCTACTGTGATCTATGTATATTTAGTTTATTTGACCACTGGTAGACTTTCTCTATGTATATTGTCTTTTTAAATGGATTTTTTTAAATCTATCTATCCAACCATATATCCATCCAGGCACTTTCCCTCACATTATTGCCCCCGGGAAAAATCTGGGTGTCACATGCATCCATGGGAACACCAAGGTTTACCCAGTGGCTCAGGGTATGCTTGAGACAGACCAGGGTACTGTGTCACAAAATGTGTGGGTTGTTAAGCAACTGATGTATGAGGTAATTGTTAGACATGATTGCCCCCTGTTCTAGGACCTATGGGCCAAGGCAGCTCTGCAAAGTTTCCCAGAGAACCCAGTCAACCCTGTTGATGAAAATCCTGAGGAAAAATCAGTGTTTACTCTGAATATCCTAATAGGAGAGAATGAGAAGATTCAACTTCAGAGGAGGCAGCTGTCCCTGATTTAAATGTATCCAGGGGATATTTTGGCACGGCCCAACTCCGGGACATGACCTTAAAGGGATTCTAGAGAATGTTACAGTTTTAAATGGGGCGCCTCAAGAACCTGGGTCAGACAACCGGTTCCCACATTTTGCACTAAATCAGGACCTTTTATATCGGGGGACTAAAATAAGGGATGAGATAGTGGAGCAGCTACTAGTCCCAGTGCCATAAAGACGTATTGTTATGCATATGGCCCATTCACACATGTTGGGATGTCCCCTAGGGGTGGACAAAACACTTGAGAGGGTATTACAAAGATTCAATTAGCCATGATGTTACCAGGAATACGAGATTACTGTCAATTCTGCCCTATCTGCCAGATCACATCCCCAGTAGCACTCTTCCGCAGCCCTCTGGTCACTTTGCCAATTATTGAGGTCCCATTTGAAAGAATAGCAATGGACCTAGTAGGACCATTAGTGAAGTCAGCCTGGGGGCATCAAAACATCCTGGTCATTGTGGATTATGCAACACGTTACCCCGAGGCTGTCCCTCTAAGGAACCCCTCCTCCCGAAATATTGCCAGGGAGTTATTCTATGTTTTTTCTGTACAGGGATTCTGAAGGAGATCTTAATGGACCAGGGATCCCTGTTCATGTCGCAGCTGATGAGGGAACTGTGTAAGGTGTTAAGTCTCCGAGTTGCGCACATCAGTCTACCACCCACAGACAGATGGTCTCGTGGAGCAATTTAACAAGACCATGAAAGTCATGCTGAAAAAGGTGGTAGAGAAGGATGGGCGAGACTGGAACTGTTGTCCAGATGTGGCAAAATAAACTTGGGAAAGTGAGCTTACACCCTATATGAGTGTGGTTGAGCATGTAGCTCTGATGCAGGAAAGGATGTCCAGGTGATTCCAATTGTAAAGGAGCATCTTCTTCAGGCACAAGAGTCACAGGCCAGGGTCTATAATAGATATACCCATGTGAGACAGGAGATCACATGCTGGTGTTAGTCCCTACTGTGGAGAGCAAGTTCCTATCAAAATGGCAGGGGCCCTATGAGATAGTGGAAAAGGTTGGGGAGGTTAATGTTTGGTCAGGAACCTTAGGTTTCTGACATTTTTTAATGTAGCAAAGCTGCTTAATCCAGTTTTTCCTGCCCGGCTTTAATTGGAGTAGTCAAAGAGCAGGGTGAGTGACTACTCCCACATATCCAGGCCAGGTTTTGGCTGACAGATAAAGCTAGGAAGCCCAGGTGAGCTGTGTGATGTGTTTTTGCAGTCTGGGAGTCTGCTATACTACATGCAGAGCTGGAGGTTTTACACAGCCAAAGAACAAGCAATAGTGACAGTGGCTGATCATGCTGGTGGATGGATACACAACCTATAAAGGACTGTGAGTCAAGCCTGTTATATGGACTGTATTTTCTGTTATATGCTGAAGCAAGCTATTCTGTTCTGTTATAATATTTTTGTAAAAGAAATAAAACCATTTGAGTTAATCTCAAACAATATACTGCAGCATAGTACATGGAGCAGATTTAAGACTTGTATAAGCATAGTGCACATATCACTGCTCTCTTTTTCCTGTCTGCCATTTCCTGCTCCTGTGAGGTAAGGAGGGAGGGGAGACTGTGTATTTATTTATATGCAAGTGTAACGAAATCAGAGGGTGTTCAGGGAGAGATATATACTATATTAGGAAGGGAAAGACAGGGAGTGTGCATCCTGAGCTCCTGAGAGCACATGGCAGCCATGAGGCAAACAGCTGAGAACAGGGAGAGAGAGGGGGGGGGTGTCTAACATGTACACTCCCACTCTGTACACTGGACAGGAAGTTCCTAGCAATGGTCATCTGAGGAGTCACTGAATAGTCACTTAATAGCCGTGCAAGCATTAAGATTCAGGTAGCTAATCCAATTGCAAAAGGGCTTAAAATTGCATGCCCAACATCATATCAAAAGTGTTTTTAAATGACGGTTACTCATAATGGCTCATTTTTAATTTTTTTTTAGAATTTGTTATTTTCTACATACATGGAGCATTACATTCCATCAATACAATGAATATTGATAAGAAATATATTGGACCTTATCTATAAATAGATTGCTTTGATGGCTAGTATCCCACTGCATATGGATATTTGGTAACAGGGCTAGAAGTCCTCAAACAGACAAAATGAGCAAACAGATGAATGCGAGCACATATTTAAGCAATTAAGCCTGGCTGCTCAGAGAAGCTGTGATATTTAGCTTTAGCCTAGTGTGTCATCCAATTGTGCCTCCAAGTTATGAACATCTGCGATGTGCTCACCAAGCTACACTAGTCTGCTATCAGAACTGTCACTGTTTGTGTTAGACAATAAGATTTGCCTTCATATTTTTTTGTATTTTAATGTGAATTTTGTCCTTATCAATGTGAACAGTTTGAAATAAAATCATTTAGGAGCAGCCCATTCAGAGAGTTATTTAAACAGTCAGTTAAACTAGGCATTCACAGTTTATTGCAGTGCATATGCCATTAAGATAATGTAAAAATATGATTGATTTATATAGGTTCAAAGCACAAAGATGATATGAAGTGCAGTTTAACAACAGAATTTATTGTGGACGTTATTGTTATTATTGTAATATTCATTTTTTTCAGTGAGAAGCAATGTACATTCCATGAAACACTTCACTATCTCTTCTGTTTGGATAATTTGCTGCATAAATGGGAAGATTATGGGATAATGAAAAGTCCCATGTTGATTCATTCCATTATCTAACATAGAAGTTGTCAAATCTTTGTATAACAAGCTCTCAAAATAATTAGATTTAAAACTAAATCTGATTCATAAACTGAGATGATAATATTCAGCTGCAGCTTTACCTATTACACACTATTCAGGATTACAAAAATAATACCAGCAATTAACCTTCTTTGAAATCATGTCTCCATACAGTTTATCTGAACTGCTACGACAGAGAAAAATTAAAATAGATCATATTGCAATGGAATTTAATAATGATACAGAGCGAAAAGGTTAGCCTTTGTTTTATTTTGGGGGTGCATTTATCATGGCTTATCTGCCAGTTTTCTATGAATTTGCCATTTGATACCCCCCCTTAAACCACCTCATGCCAGATGGACTTGACTTAGCAGGAAGTAAGGCATATTTACTATAGCCTGCAACAGGCACACTCTTGTATATTCGGTGCATCAGGTGCCTGCGGGAGGATTTCAAGGCTAGCGCATGTGTGAAGTCTTCATTAATTTCACCATTGATTTGAAAGTATAAGTTTATTATTAAGCCCTTACCGGCATGCGTCATAATAGTACGGCGCACGTTGGGTCCCGGTGCATGGAGAGGGGCTCACAGGCTGAACCCTCTCTATAGGGTATTGCAGCAAAGACTTACTGGTAACAACCACTGTCGGTGCAAGCACCGATCATGGGTGTTTTGGAATGGCTTCAAAAAGATGACCCGAAGACCCGAGGCTGTCTCGTTTTAACCCTTTCATTACAATGTGCGATCAGCAGATTGCAATGAATAAGGAGGAATATCCCCATATGATAGGATTGATCAGACAATCTAGGGTTAAAGTACCCTAGGGAGTCTGAAAAATAGTAAAAGTAAAAATAAAAAAATAAAAATGAAAAAGCTAAAAATTCTAATCACCCCCCTTTCCCTAAAACTGATATAAATATAAATAAACAGTAAAAATCATAAACACATTAGATATCACCGCGTCTTAAAATGCCTGATCTATCAAAATATAATAAAGTTTTTTCACTGCATGTAACGTAATGTAAAATACCGCCCAAAGTAAAAAATGGCCATTTTTTGCCATTTTGGAAAATAGAAAAAAAATCAAAAGGTCGTAAAGTCCTACAAATGGAAGCATTGAAAATGTCATCAAAAATTCCAAAAAAAGTTATTAGTGCCAGAAGATGGCAAAATCAAAAAACAAAATGTTGCAGAGGAGGTTTTAATTTTTATAAATTTGGGAAAACATTATAAAACCTATTGAAATTTGGCATCCCCGTAATCGTACCGATTACATTGGACAGAACAAAGTACATTGAAAGATGTAAAATCCAAGCCATCAAGAATATTGTGCAAATGCGTTTTTATCACCTTTTTCTCTGCATTTGGAATTTTTTTCCCGCTTCCCAGTACACGGCATGGAACATTAAATACCATCACTATGAAGTGCAATTTGTAACGCAGAAAACAAGCCATCACAGAGCTCTTTATATGTGAAAATTAAAAAGTTATAGATTTTTGAAGGTAGGGAGTGCAAAATAGCCAAATCTATTCCTATAGCAAATACACACTAATAATGTCCTGGCCTTAAAGCAATTCTAAGAGAAAGCATAGGACTGGCCACATAAAACTTAACTTTTACTATTATATATGATAAAAAATCACTTCATGAATACAGACACAAAATTAAGCACTGGTCTTACCAGTTCGGGTGACAGGCTTCAGGATATATATCCCTTTAGGGGACCTAAAGGGATATACTGTATATACTTGCCCTCAACACTTATACGGTCCCTAAAGCCCCAGTTGCTCCCGTCCTGACAAGGACAGTACCCATGTCATCCCTAGACCATTGTACTGTATTGGTCTAAAGGTATAACCTAAAATAGGTGCTCCCCGTCCTTCCTTTCCCAATGCGTTTCATCACTAATTAAGGTGAATCATCAGGGGGCTAGTTAGGACTAGAAAACTCCAAGGGGGGGGGGGGGAGAAATAAAATATCTGTGAAAACCATGGAATTTTGGAATTAGGTTACACACCGGCCTTCCAAAGGTTTACCCCAGAATAGTTAGGTCCTCATAGCTATGAGTAATATACCTGACTAGTGAGCCTCATAAAGTGCATGAAGGGACTCATTTTGAAGATGAGACCTCCAGCCGATGCCTCTGGCGGTAAAACAAATCCATGAAACTTCACAATTCTTTCTGTTTCACAATCTATTAGACCGTATTATCAATGAAAACCTCCAACCAGATTGTTAGTAGCCAAACTGTTGCCTAGTCATCAATGACTTGGCTTTGGAATGGATGGAGAACCATCAATTCTTATTCATCCTACTGTGATGGTACTCAAACTATGCAGTTTGGCAATTTTCTTGGATTGTATGCACTGGATAATGCGGTTTCTCTTTTTTTGGGAAATCTGATTTGTGGCTGCTCTGCATTTTAGACGATTGTCTATAAAATGATGTTAATCTTACATTCAAAGTTGTAGTTGGTGGTGGGATATGGAACATGAAAAGATTAAAAACATTGGGGCAGATTTACTTACCCGGTCCATTCGCGATCCAGCGGCGTGTTCTCTGCGGTGGATTCCGGCGACTCACTAAGGCAGTTCCTCCGACGTCCACCAAGTGTAGTCTGCCGAGGTCCGCCGGAGTTCACGATCCGTTGCTGGGTGCATATAAGCGCGTGTCTAGCGACACTTTTTTTTTTTTTTTTAAATGCGGTGGTTTTTCTGAAATCCGTCGGGTTTTCGTTTGGCCACGGCCCCCAATTTCCATCGCGTGCACGCCGGCACCGATGCACCACAATCTGATTGCGTGCGCCAAAAACCCGGGGCAATTCAGGGAAAATCGTCGCAAAACGGAAAAATTCGGGTAACCCGCCGTAAAAACGCGATTGGGCCCTTAGTAAATGACCCCCATTGTTACCCTTTTGCTCACCAGTATATCCACTTCATGGAAAAGTTCATCAGCTCCAGATATCAGTTTAGCAATAGTTTATTTCAAGTTAAATTGATTCCATTTGTGTGGCTGTTATATTGGTAAATTGGTTTAAAAAGTAAAGAAATAAAATAATAACAACAACTAAACGACCAGGTTTTATTGCAACAAAAGCTAATATCCTTAAATAAATTAAGAAAACATAAGTTATTGAAGTTTTTATTCTCCAGGATGCACTCAAGAGACCAAAGGGCATAACAAATAAATAATTAATACTGTTATTAATTTGTCTTCTATGACTTTAAATCAATATCAGGTAACTATTTTATCAAAGGGACTTTCTTTTGACCCTCCCTGGCTCATTGATTTAAGGAAGAGAACATCATTTGACAAACATTGCCACATTGATTTATAAAGTGTGTTGCAGTTATGTGTAAAGTTGTTAGCTTTTTGGAAGAAAAGAAACTACCTTCAAGGACTAGTTTACATTTCAGTAACTCCATAGAGGGGCACAGGCCCTTTCATATAAGCCAAGCACACATTGTATCTGTTGCACAGTCTCTTCAGGGATCCTTCATTTTCCAGAGAAGTTAATATTTACTGCATACTGATATTCTTGGCCACAGCAGCTTCCTGTGCAGTGTGCTACAGTGTTAGAGATCCTCCCCCTTGTAAAGCTGTAACAGACATGTAGTGTAGTCAGAGGCTACATGCCTCCTTACCTGTGGTTTTGGACATGTGAATGTATATAAAGTGTAGCTTAATTGTTTTCTAATGTAAAGTACATTATTGTAATTGTATGCTGGAGTTAATGTAATGTGCATACTCATATACATGTGTATGCTACATATTTGTGGTATTTATTTTGCTAATGTAATTGCTCATAATTAACATAATATTAATATTAGCAATTAGGACAGATTGACACTGCTGTGGGTGGTCCATGGATCCTGAACTGTGTCCTCAATTCATTAACCGACCACACCATTGGGAATCAACCCTTATAATCACTTATATTATTCATGGACATCTTATGCAAATGTGCAGTAAGCATATATGGATAGCATTTTCACAATACATTTACATATTACATATTTACATATTTAATGAAGATCTACCAGCAGGTATAATGAGGGTAGATGCCTATAACTCAGCAGTCGCTTGTTGAAATTGTCTATGTTGAAATATAAACTTATATTCTATATGCTAATGAGCCGCTGGTGCTCAGGCTTACATCACTTGAGCGCCTACTAACTTCATTGACCCATCATTTATTCACACCCTGTATACTTTAATTGTGCCCAGGTCCGCCCAAATATCATTCAGACTGCTGGTGCCGTCATCCAGCAGTCTGAAAATCTCGCAGCTGCACTCCGGCTCGCATGGAAAGTCTCTGCGTGTGTGTGTGCGAGTCTTACAGACTATCGTGTTGCCTCACCAGCAGTCTGAATGATATTGGTGAGGACCCGGCTACAATTAAAATATCAGGGAGTAAATAAATTATCGTCATCGGAGCTGGGAGGTGCTCAGCTGATGTAAACCTCCGGCTCATTAGCATATAGAATATGAGTTTATATTTCATTGAAGACAATACACTATAAAGTAATTAAAAATTTTTAGAAGATGGCGACTGGTGAGTTATAGGCGTCTACCACCACTATACCTGATGTTAGATGTTCTTTAAAAGGGATTTGTTTTTTATTTTATTCTGATGCAGTCTAACATTTTATTTGAGCCAGTCAAATGACTTTGAACTCATACCCCTCCCCTTTCATAACACAGAGGCTGCAATATGCACCCCTTCCTCCCCTCTCACAGCACAAGTCTTAGAGCATAAGTTTACAGCATAGATAGTGTTGTGGTTTCTCCCTTCTCTCTTTCTAGCATTTGATACATGACTGTAAAGGAACTTTTAAGTAGGAAGTTTGCTAGAAAATGAATAAATGCCACTTTCCCCTAACATGAAATATTTCACGTTTTTATTTGTTAGTATGTACTGTTTATTTATTGGACATTTTAATGATAGAAATATTTTAGTTTTAGAGGAAAACACTCATTAAATGGATTCCATTAATGTCAAAAGATACTAAATAGACCAGAAGTGCATCTTGAGCAGCTGTCTATTTTTGTGAAACAACACTTGATGTGTTACACTCGGATGTTTCCAAACTGCAGTCGAATTCTTCATGGTCACATGTGGCTTAGGATAATTAATCACCATTAGTTCCATGTTGATTGCTGTGCCAGAAAGGAAACTGCACTGAAATGAGTTGACATTTGTCATTTCCACATCCTTTGAGTACATGTGCTCGCCCTCTAGTTAATATAGATCTTTATGTTGTTGTTATTTATTACACATGTCAATGATGACAATGGGAATAATCAATATCTTGATCAGTGTGCCAATTACTTTGGGAAGCTGGGAAAATTTGGTTTAAACAACTCCTTTCAATCTCGTCTTTCTGTAATGAAAACATCACGCTGTTGATATTGCCTGGTGTTTTGCATAAAATGAACTGAATTGGCTACATCTAAAGTAATGAAAATTTGAGGCAGTGCGACATAAATCTCGAAATAAACAAACAGGCGAATCTAAAGAACATGCATTTGATGTAAAGGGCACACAGCTACTTAAGTTATCTAATCAAACTTTGTAAATGAAGGAAGGTCATGTTTGTTCTAGATTAAAGACATTCTTTGGAGCACAAAGTACCTGGCACATCTGCCGCCACATGAGCAAATTGCTTCTAGTGTTTATGCCCCCTTCTCCGGAAGACGAGAGAAAAAAAGTCCTTGTAGTTGGAATTTGAATTTTAACGGTTATGCAAATGCTAATTGGATTCATGAAGTATTATTTCTAACAGATGCTGTGGGCTTCCCAGCCTTGATCATAAAAACGAGGTAGATTCTTACTTTACATCTAACAAAATACTGCACAATAAGCAAAAAGACAGGGTTTTTGTATTAAAATAACACAGCAGTGAACAAGAAATATGGACTGATGAGCAAGCAAAATCATCTTCAATATTTTCAACAAATGTAAGTTGCTGAAGTTTGTGGAATATGCACAAAACACATTATAAACAGCCATGAGAACCTCATAAACAGAAAGAACAATATAGGCTCTTTTCATACAAGAGTGAAAGAAGATTAGGTGTTTTCTGGTTCAGTAAACTAACAATGTAATGAAGTTGCTAGTGAAGCAATTTCATCAGAGGAATTGTCTTTTTAGCAAATCAAACAGCAGTCTGGGAAACAGAGCCAGAGACAGAGTTATCTTTTGTTTTTCACTTTGGGTTGGTATAAGCCAGAAAGGTTTAGCACATCGGTGGTTGTAAGATTATAAGTGCTTTTTAGAGATGAGTGAATTATTCAAGATTCAGTTTCCTGATGATTCAACAATTAACCATTACGTTCATCTGACCCTAATGAAAGAAAATTGTAGAAGATAAACATAAAAAGATAGGTTTTTATTTTTTTTATCAAAATAAAAATGTTTTTCAGTGGACTAGAGGGGGTTATATACTGAACTTCAGGGCAATTGGGCAACATTTTTATCAGAAGCAAAAGAGAAAAAAAACTGATTCTATTTATACTGGATCTACAAATTGACTAATTGATTGGTTTATCTCAAATGCTTTTGCAGCCAAGACACCAGCAATAGTACAGAAATAAGAGCAAGTATACAAGGAAGATACTAAAGGGAACACTTTTTAAAGAAATAAAAAACTGGGTTGAGCCAAATGAGAATGGGCTAGATTAGATCAACAGGCAGCAGCGAATTCAGAAACAGTGTCCGGAGACCAGATAATTAGAATATTCAATGAAAAACAAACAATCCAGAGCTGGATACAACAAAAATGCAATAACCAACACAGAGCAGAAGCCCAGTCAAATTTAAAAGGAACTGTCACCAGGATTTACCCCGCTAAACTACCTTATATACTCGAGTATAAGCCTAGTTTTTCAGCACAAAAAATGTGCTGAAAAACCCAAACTCGGCTTATACTCGAGTCAAAAAAATAAATCAAAACTCGCCTTTCCGGCGGCCCCCTTAGATCTTCTGTGCCATCCATCTGCTACAATGGTATTGTTGTGCTGCACACCGGGGGAAGGGGGGGTTATATACACTGGGGCAGGGCCTATCAGGCTATAAACATTGGGGCAGGGGCTGGCAGGCTATATACACTGGGGCAGGGGCCGGCAGGCTATATACTGGGGAGGCTGTGACCAATGCATTTCCCACCCCCGGCTTATACTTGGGTCAATAGATTTTCCCATTTATTGTGGTAAAATTAGGGGCCTCAGCTTATACTCGGGTCGGCTTATACTCGAGTATATATGGTACTAGTAATATTCTTATGAAATATGAAATATTCTTTCCAGAATTCCCTCTTTTATGTGAAATCTCAGCTATTTACCAGTAAAAAATATATGACTTTTCCCATATCATTTTAACAGAAGAGTCAAGAGTCAAGTTTAGTGGTTGCAGGGATAGTGTCACTTCAGAAGTCTCCATCTTTGGTGCTATAGTACCTAGAAACATGCTTTGTGTGTCATATTGAAGAAAATCATCTCTTTTTTCAGAAGCCTATGGTTCTGTGAGCTATAGAACTGGACATACAGGAAGTATAAAATAGGCAGATCTTCATCTGCTGCTTGTATTTCCAACTCTGTCTTTAGCAGCCTGTATCCCCGATTTTGTAGCAAACATAGCCATGTGATCTGAAAGATGAGACCTGTATCTTTAATATTACAAAACAAGCATATTCCTAGGTAATACAGAATCAGAGATAAGGTGTCTGAAGTGACAATATCTCTACAACCACTAAACTTGACTCATCCCATGTGAAAAAGGGATGAGAAGAGCCATATCTGCCATATTTCCTTTTTTTTAAAGTTACCACTTGTGATCAGTGACAAAATATTTTTAAAATTCCAGATCTGCTCATCATTACTAATGAAAATAATTAAAAATGAATCTTTATTTATATACTGCCATCATATACTGCAGTATTTAAAGAGACAGAACCCAGTATACATAAAGCAAGTAACTCTCTATGCATTAGATCACACAGTATTACACAATTTCTAGAGCAAACAAAAATGTTAGAGCTTTTGAAAGAATGTATCAGGATGTATGACATGTTATACAAAATATTTGCACTAGAATACAAAAGCTGGAACATGTTCTATTTAAACCCTTTGTCCCTTTGATATTCCTGCATTGAAAGCTTGGTGATACCTTATTTATAAGGGGGACCTACATAGTATTAATACTATTAGCACTGAATGGACTGTGTTTAAATGCGTAGGGGCATACCACAAACTTGTAACTGGTATAATCCTGTGCTATTATATTTCTTAAAAACAAGATAATTCACAGACATTCTATGTCAACAGAGGTGACAGATCCAACTGATAGACCTTTGATCTGTGCATTTACCGTATATACTGTAAAAAATGCGCTGCAAAACCTCACCTCAGCTTATACACAGGTCAATAAAAAAATAAACATACATATTCACCTTCCAGCATCCCTGATGCTTGGTGCGGCTTCCCGATTCTCTGTGCAGCTCCTCTTCTGTCTTCTCTCCTTTGTAACAGCCGGCAGAACGCATGGACATGTCTCTGCCAGCTGTTACAGCAGAGAGAGAATACAAAAGAGGAGCCGCTGGGACGGGAGCATCAGGGAGCCGCGCCAAGCATCGGGGACTGCCGGTAGGTGAGTGTGTAAGTTTATTTTTTATTTGCTTGGTAAACTGCGGGCTGGCTATATACTAAAGGTCTGGCTGACTGTACAATAAAGAGGCTGACTGGCTTTACAGTAAAGAGGGTACACTTAAGAAGGCTGGCTGGCTGTATACTTAAGGGGGCTGACTGGTGGCTGTATGCTTAAGGGGACTGGCTGGCTTTATGCTTATGGAGACTGGCTGGCTGGCTGTATACTTAAGGGGCTGGTTGGCTGTATTGTAAAGAGGGCTAGTTGGCTATATACTAAGGGGGTATGGCTTTATACTACAGGTGGCTGGCTGCCTATATACTACAGGGGGCTGTCTATATACTATTGTGGGCTGGCTGGCTATACACTGGGAGGCTGAGACAAATGCATTTCTCACCCTTGGCTTATACTTGAGTCAATAGCTGTTCCCAGTTTTTGGTGGTAAAATTAGGGGCCTTGGCTTATACTTGGGTTGGCTTATACTGGAGTATATACGATAATCAGTACAGAATGCACGGTCAGCAATAATTATAATTGTTCTGGTTATCACTTCTAAAAAAAACTTTTATCACAACTGTCCTTCCAAAAAGTTCTAAAAGTAAACTTTGTTTACTTTAGTTTAGTTAGGTATTGTTATTACAGATGTACCAGTCTATTGTTGCTCTTTCACTAGAGACTTTGCAGTGTACATTTTTCATTCCGAACACCATAGGTATGGATAGTTCTCATCTGCTGTCTTTTATTAGAGCTTCACAAAACAAAATCTTGTTGCACTTAAATAGAAACATTAGAAATAATATGCTTATCCTGCATTCTGTACAGAGCGCCTCCATCCATCCTATTTTCAAAGAGCATAGCGTTACTTCATTTCACATAACTCAGCATCATCCTGTGAAAGTGATAGCGTTACTTCATTTCACATAACTCAGCATCATCCTGTGAAAGTGTGTGCAATCTGCACAAAATCTTTCTAAAGCACAAGTCAAACATAATATCGCTAGAAAACTACAAGTGTCTACATTATGTTTTGAAACCAGTTGTTGAGCGTTCATAGAGCTAATGATGGGATTCCTTCCTCTTGAGATGATTTAAAATGAAACTTTTTGTTACAAAGTCACAAAGACAGTGTGGCACTTATATTTTTCATTTTTACAAACTTTAGCTCAAACTGAGAAGTGGATATAGTAGAAGAACTAGCAATAATAAAAGTA
The DNA here is from genome assembly GCA_019512145.1 of Engystomops pustulosus. NCBI lineage: Eukaryota > Metazoa > Chordata > Amphibia > Anura > Leptodactylidae > Engystomops > Engystomops pustulosus. Next base: position 59,167,023 of record CM033642.1, read on the forward strand.
TGCACAATGGGATTGTTCTGTGAAAGCTCCAATGGTTCTTGTGCAGCAAGCTTGTCCAGCAGTAAAACTGGTTATTTTAACCCCTTGACAACTTGTTAGTTGAGTTATTAGTATGTCACAAGTCCATTAAGGGAGTATGAAGACTCACAGACTGAGCACTCTCAATACAAGGTGAATGCTTCTGCATGTTGCAGCAAACACCCATCAGTAGCACCTGTAGACGTTTTTATTGTTGCCGTCAAAGGCTGCTGGAGGTGTGAATGTGCCACCATATTGGCTTTGATCGTTTCTTCCTGTGACATTATCGATGGGATCGAAGGGATTGATAATCAGTTGCCTTGACAGGCAAGAGACTTTATAAGACTCCAAGACCTGTCATTGATGACGATCAGTTGCACACTTTTACAGATCTATAGTAAATTCTCTGTACAGGCGGTCCCCTACTTAAGGACACCCGACTTACAGACAACCCATAGTTACAGACGGACCTCTCTGACCTCTGGTGATAGTTTCTATAATGGGGTAATTTATGGGGCTTTACTTTTATTTAGGCCTCTCAAAGTGACTTGAAACCTGAGCAGGTCCCTCAATAGCAGAATTTCGTTTTTTTTAATGAAAATGTAAAAAAATTGCACCTAACGTTCAAAGCCCCATAACAGCTTACAAAAATGATAGTATGTATAAAAAACCACAGAGGTATAAATTAGACATTTGGTGAATGTTGGTTATTATGTTTTCTGGTGTTATGACTCATGTGTGGAAAAAGTAGAACATTTTGAATTTCGAAAATTGAGAATATTTCCAGATTTTCACCAAATATCTGATTTTCTCATAAATAAATGCAAAACATACCACCAAAATTTTGTAACTAACATGAAGTACAATGTGTCACGAGAAAACAATTTCAAAATCACTTGGATATGTTAAAGCGTTTCAAAGTTATAACCACTTATAGTGACACAGGGCAGATTTGAAAAAATGGGCCGTGTCAGGAAGGTGAAAAGTGGCTTCAGCGTTAAGGGGTTAAGGGAGTATGAAGACTCACAGACTGAGCACTTTCAATACAAGGTGAATGCTTCTGCATGTTGCAGCAAACACCCATCAGTAGCACCTGTAGACCTTTTTATTGTTGCCGTCAAAGGCTGATGGAGGTGTGAATGTGCCACCATATTGGCTTTGATCGTTTCTTCCTGTGACATTATCGATGGGATCGATGGGATTGATAATCAGTTGCCTTGACAGGCTAGAGACTTTATAAGACTCCAAGACCTGTCATTGATGACGATCAGTTGCACACTTTTACAGATCTATAGTAAATTCTCTGTATACTGTAATACAGCAGTACTGCAGTAAATGGTAGGAACAATCAGACAAAATAGTAAAAATACAAAAATACAAAACAAGCCAAAAAATGTAAAAAAATTAAATACCTAAAATTTCAAATCACGCTTTCCCTAGAACTGATATCAAAATAAATAAAAAATTTAAATCAAAATGCTAGGTTGGCCGTGACCCAAAAGTCCTGATCTAATAAAAATATATAAATGGTAAGTCCCTTTGTTGAACCCAGGAACCAAAAAATGCCACCTTACCCAGTTCTGTACACTGAAATGTGAAAAAGTTATTAGTATCAGAAATAATTTTTTTCTCACAGGTTTTAATTTTTTAACATTTATTAAAACATACTAAAACCTGTATACATTTGAGATGTGTCATTTGGAGCGCACAGTGAAAGTTGTAAAAACGAGTCCACAAGAATATGGCACAATTGTGATTTTATACGAAATTTACTGCATTAGGAATTTTTTCATTCTTCCCAAAACATTGCATGGAATAATAAACACCATGATTAAGAAGTATACTTTGTTACACCAAAAATATGCCCTCACAGAGCTGTACACAGGAAAATAAAAATAGTTTGAGATTTTTGATGGTGAACAAAGAAGGACCAATTAGTTATGTTACCTTAACATCCAAACTGTTATCAACACAATCATAGAGATTGAAGAAGTCATAGTTTTGATGTGGGAAGAGGCATAATCGACTGCATAACATTTTGATTTCCTCCAATGTCTTACAAGTTAAGCATTGCAAATCCTTCCACTTTACTTGGTGCACAGAGATTTATGATACAAGATTTGCAGATTATTCTTTTAATGTTAGATATGTCAGTAGGTCTCAGCATTTTGTGAAATAACAGAGGTAAAAAAAATGTAGAATGTAGCTTCAAGCGTTAATCGATTCTCAGTTTAGAGCTAGTTTCTATACAGTATTATAATAGTATTTACCATACAAATTAAAAAAAATAAATAAATAAAAAATCTTTGGGCTTATGTCCCTAACTTTAACATGAGCATTAAACCTGGCTGCTGGCCCTGCATCTTTGGGTCATTTGAGCTGCAGAAGGGTACTTCTGCCATGAGGACAATGAGTTTTTAGTGGGGCCTCAAAATTTTAAATTTTTTTTTTTAATTATATTTTTATTATCACAAGTTTACGACTCCTATCAATAAGAAATTCTCAGTACCCATATTGTTCATACATCATATAAATCTTTTTCGCTCTTGCATAAAAACACAATGGGGGTCATTTACTAAGGGCCCGATTCGCGTTTTCCCGACGTGTTACCCGAATATTTCCAATTTGCGCCGATTTCCCCTGAATTGCCCAAGGATTTTGGCGCACGCGATCGGATTGTGGCGCATCGGCGCTGGCGTGGCCGAACGAAAACCCGATGGATTCGGAAAAAACGCTGCATTTTTTAAAAAAAATCTGTCGCCGAGCTTGCACTCCAGTGCGCTCCGATGCTTTTCAGCGCAGCAGCCCCACCTGGTGGACGGCGGAGGAACTACCTTAATAAATCCCGGCCGGACCCGAATCCAGCGCAGAGAACACGCCGCTGAATTGCGAATGGACCGGGTAAGTAAATCTGCCCCAATATTTGCTGATGGGTTCCCACACAAAGGAGAGCTGATCATGGAAGAACTTAGCAAAAAAATAGCCTGCCTTGACTTACCCCAGAGGAGCTCACCATTGACAATACATGTGGGGTTTGCTCACCTCCCCCGCTCTCTGTCCATGCCTACAGGCCTTCAGTACTTAGCTGCATGGTCCCAGTCTGGGTATTGTATTATGTTTTCATTGGATATGCCTATATGCTCTTCATTTATAATATTTTCTATTACTGTTACTAGTGTATATTACTGTTCACATTTGTTTCTTTACCTTATTATCAATTTTTGGCAGATTGAAGCAGGGGGTAGAGGGCCCTTCACCGGCCCTTGGTAGTCTTTTTGCACCTGGAGTGTGAAGGTTTTAAGTTTTTTTTTATTCTACTGTATGTATTTTGTTTGTATTTTCTTAATAAACGTGATTAATTTTTGTACACAATCAACTGCTTCTCTGTCCGTTCATGTTTCCATGGGATGCGTGGATTTCTTGGAAAAGGTAGTGCCTGTATTTTTCTGCTTTGTTGGTACAAAAAATATCCTGATATCTCTTTATTTTAGGTGACATTCCCCTAATTAGACCTTAAACTTTATATGAAAAAAAAAAGATCTTGTAGTAGATTTAACTACAAGCACATTCAAATACTTTCCTTTTGCTGCTAATGAATTGCTATCTAATTACTGTGCACCTTTAATGTTAAGTATATTTATCAGCATATATCCTATAGTGACACAATTTAATTTCCTAATTTGTACGGGTGCTGGTTTATTGCACTTTAGAATCACAGTGTAGGCTTATATTATAGGGTATGTGGATGTCAGCATGCAATACATATTTACAAGTTCTCACTAACTTACCTCCCCAGTCAAATTTTCCAGTTACATACCTTAGCAACTGTTTTCGATTGAGTAGCACTATGTAATTATATTTTTTTTCTAATTACAGATATTATCAGATTGCAGCAACATAATTATAAGCACATGCAAACAGAACACTGGCAGTATCATTTTTAGATACCACCCAGTACATGCCAATTAGAAAGTCAACAGCGAAATAGAAGTGCAGATAAAAATGTACAACATTCAAAGGTAGACTAATACAATTTTGTTATTAATACTATTATTTTTAATACAAGGACATCAAATCAAGTGGTGTTTTTGTACGATGTGTGAGAATTAGTATAAGAGCAGCAACAAAAGCTGTGTTCACACTGCAGTATATTATTTGATAACTGATAAAATTTGGTTTTGTAGATATTTTCGTCATGTACATCAGGAAAGTTCCCAATACACATGATGATAATGTCCTGAGGACAGTCCCACATTTACCATAGGGCCAGTAGAGCCTTTGGCCTCAGACCACAGTGCACTGTAAATAAGAGGGGTGGAGTAAAATAATTAAAGGACATCTACTACCAGGATGATCTTGCCTTGTTTTTGTTTTAAAGTGCGTATTTTTAAAGCCTTTTTTCTTAAAAAAAAAAACAGATTTCAGTGTGCTTGGTTTATAATCCTTCATCCTGCTGGTAGATGTCCTTTAAGGTCTCCTGTAATTTTTACCTTCTGTAACTTGTCCTGTTGTCTTAAACATAAGTGCTTCCATAAAAGGCTCCAGTGCCCCCCTATCCCCTCTTCAGAACACAAAGTTATCCTGCAATATTCACATAGAAATAGCGACTTTTCATTCTGCTGTGAAATGTGATGCAGCTCATTCTAAAGGCAAAGTGGGCAGAAGAAAGTGCCATTATAATGCAGCATACAAAAGGTTACTTTCACTCTGGTAATATTCAAGCAATATAGTCAGGTGGTATGAAACAAATACTGTAGCAGAGTGCTGGTTATTTCAAAATTCTTCCTTTGCCTATGCCAGGTGTAGAGCCCCCGCAATGCCAATCACAGTGCCATACCATAAGGTCTAACAGTCCCAGGTCTTAACCAGAGCTCAGAAATTCCCTACATACTGACTGTTAGAGGCACCAGCAGATTATGTGGAAGAGACCAGTGTATTTTTTTTTTAATTTCAATTCAGACAAATGAAAAAACCTGGTGCTGCCTTACTAAAGATATAGTGAAAACGGAGGTTACATGTTTTGGTTTTAGACGCAATATTTGTTCACTCAAAGGAGTTACGTTTTGTTCACTAAAAAATATATTTTTTGTGTAATGAAAATGTATACAATGTTCCAATACGCTCTCTGTATCAATTTCTCATGGTCATCTAGATCTCTGCTTGCTGTCATTCTATAGAAAGCTTTTGTTTATTTCCTTTGGATAGAACTCTGTTCCTGGTCATGTGATGTCATGTCATACAGATGCTGGAGCTGTTAACTATCACACAGCTGTGATTCCTCTCTTTCTGTCCACTAGAAGTCAAAATTAAAGTTTTCTATAGAATGACAGCAAACAGAGATCTAGAAAACCATGGGAAGTTGATTTTGAAAGCATATTGGAAAATTGTTAAACTTGTCATAATAGAAATAATATCAATTATTTGTTGAAAGTGGACAACCCCTTTATTTGTTCTTTCCCTTTATTATCTAGACCTGACTTTTGATTCATAAAACTGCATAAAAGACCTGTATGTGTAAAGATATGTATATAACATGTGGATTGGTGCTTATTATCTGCCATTACACACCACACACAATCTAATTATTTATTTCATACAGTTTCCCTTTGTTCACCGAGAAACACTTTTATGTTCATAAACAAATCTATCAGTCAATAAGTGAGCACTAGTGTACACGTCAGTATATTGTTGTCCATAGCAGTATTTCAGGGCTATTTTTCCATTTTGTAATATAAGCCATAGCTAAGTTTACCAAGAGCAACAAAGCCACACTTATTACAGGGACGTTTTTATGAATAAGTTCTGTTCACTTCTCAAATGATATAAATCTTCTGAAGACATGACACAATGCGGGTCACGTAGGAAGACTGGCGCACCGCTGAGTCTGACAGAGTGGCGTAACATGCATTGTATCCTCCAACCTATAAAGGCAAACAGCACACCTCACCAAACAAGGACAGGTCTCCACTGGCATTGTTCAATGTCATTTTATTGTTTGGATAGTGGCAGGGACACAAATAGAAAATGTGCAGTAAAAAACAGCATCGCAACCTAAATGGTTCATTTGTAATAAATGTGAAGACTACTTGAAATGCAGCCTTTTCCCATAGTAAGAATAGGTAAAATTGAGAAAACTCCCACTTAACCGATGTGTGCTAAGCTAATGACTATTAATTATGAAAAGTGCTAGAATTAAGAAGCTTTTAGTATTCAGTATTAAGGAGACTCTTGGAGCAGCAGGTTGTTTTTATCTATAGGGTGACACACATCATTTACTGGTAATAAACAATGTTTTCTATTATATTTGTATCTTAATAAATAGTATCCCTACCCAATATTTCCTTTCTATTATGGATGTGTCTTTTCTTACAATTACTAAGATGCACTAGACTGGCATTGTATGGTGTAATTTAGTTTAATGTTAACAATTACACCCTTTGCCATTGTAGACTTACAAAATACAAATCATTTCATGATGCAAAAAGCACATAGATTTGTTTTCACGTATCAAAATTCTACACCATCAGATGTTATTGTTGCCATTTTTCCTGTTTTCCATGCCACTCTAGACGGCTAACACATTTGGCGCATCACTGCGTCCAAAAAACAACATGTAAACAGAATGTAATCCATGTCCACCTACCTACCTATTAGTCAATATAAGTGATACAATGCCAGATATACATTACAAACACTAAAGCTACACTTTACATACATTCACATAGAGCCATGTTCTATAATAGTACTTAAATGTTAAATATTTCATCATTTCAAGCACATCGTAGTAACTGTGTTTAGTCCTACAAGCTTACATTTAGGAAGAGGCAGCACCCCCAATGCACTCGGTGAAGATACAATACTGTAATACAAATCCATATTTCCAGCAGTGTGAGGACACATCTCCAGTGCTCACCTGTTGACAGGTTCCCTTTAACACATAAGTTCCCATATTTTACCATTTGAATCCACTAAAGCTTCCAAATACTCAGCTTTGGGTCATATAGGTGACATCAATGAGCAGGACTGATGATGTCATTTGTCATTAGTCACCGTGTCACTAGTGTCATCGCTTGGTATGCTGCTACTACCCCCTAATCCATGTATCTAAATACTCTGGGTGGTAACTGTTATGTCCAGCAGATCTGCCTAGTTGTGTAGTGGTGGCCACAATTTACCACTCAGGGGTCTGGAAAAGCTGGGCACCAGGCCACAAGAAACAGAGGCTGATCATCCACTTTCCCATAAACTTACTATACATGACTAGATGTAAAGCAGCAGAGCTGCCCTCAAAGTGCCACAGTGATTCTCACCCAGCTTCCCCAATGTCCTGATTGTGATTGAGAAAACAAATGCATCCTGATTTCCCATCCTGCTTTCTCTAGAATGGCCGATTTATCAAAAATGGTTGTCTTTAAGGCATCTCACTAAATAAATTGGAAGAAGTGAGGCTGTCACTGCAGCTGAGCCAACCTGATACCAAGACTCAGGAAGCTGCTGAGCAAGTCTTCAGATAACACATGTGAGTTAGAGGCAGGCTCCATGCATGGGCTCTTCTAGACCCCAGTGCTGTGCCCTGTGTCCAGCCAGCACAGCCCATTTATGTACATCTGCTACAGCTGCTATGGTGGTAAAAGGGCTCTTATTTTCTACAAATACAGAGAAAGAGTTATGTGACATGCCTGGGATATGGTCCTACCGAGGGGCGTAACTAGGTGAGGCTAGGCCCCATAAGAGACTTGTAATAGGGCCCCCTTACCCTTACAAAACTGACAAATCTGCTCTTACACGTTTATATAATCACAGACATTTATACACATATTTATATACTTGCACACACACATGTAGGTCTACACTCATACTCACACATTTATACACTGTTAGTCCCATTTCACACTGAAAGTGTGGAGACATATATCTGACCGCAAGTTTATGGCCATTTATATGTCCCCATAGATGGCTATGGCACCTGGTGGCGGTACAGTGCAAGTGGAAAAGATAGAACGTGCTCTATCTTTCCCCATACATATCACTCAGTACCATGCATCGCTATGGAAAGCTCTCACCCTCCTCCGAACCAGCACGCTGCTGTGTGCTTACCCACACACACATTTATATAGTTATATGCATTCATTTATACACTCATATACACATTTATACACATATACATACTGTAAAGAGAAGAGATGCAAAGTTCCTGCTCACCTTCTGGCTGGACTGGCCCCCAGCGCAAGATACATCCAGGAAAGCCCCACGGACCAAAGGCACAAAATCCACAATAGAAAAAAGATGAGACCAGAGTCAGAGACCATGACTAAGCCCTGAGAGAGGGCGAAACGCGTAGGTCACCATACCTGGGCCATCACACAATTGTATTTTGCCAGTTTTTGGATTTTATGGATGCGAAATAAAAGAATTTGTTTTATCTGCATATCCCCTGAAGCGCGGACATCATCTTTTTTCTATTGTGGACATATACATACTGTATATACACACCATATACCCAGAAGGGGGAAGTAGACAGCAGGAAGTAGAGATGAGAGAGTTCTGTGTTGCTGTCCCCTCCCCCTCTCCTGTCATTTCTTGTCACAGCTGTCAGCTCGGTTGACTACTGTGGAAGTTGTGCACTTCTGTATACATACAATTCTGTATAATGTGCAGCATAATATGTATCTAATGGTGCACATCCTCCATTCTTTAGTCTGTCAGGACACGTGCTGGGTCCATTGATACTGTGGGTCCCATTGTTGCTATGACTGCTACCCCTGTAGTTACCTCCCTGGTGGTACTGGATATGAAAGGGCAGCAATAGGAAGCTGGATTGCAAGAGTCATCTGAAGGAACCTTCATTAGGAAGGTTGGGAAATTTCCATCCCAGATGGAAGGTCCACGTTTTTCAAACTTACGATTATTTATGTTGGATGAATACTAAAAGTTTTGGATTTACTAATGTCCAATGAAACAGGGACATTTCAAATTAATTTGTTTAGTCCTGAATTGACTTGCTCATTTGCAGACCAAAGTCCTCTATTGGTGGCCCCACTGAAGAATGCTGTGCAAAGCATTGCATGTCTGCCGGCTACATTGTTCAAGGCTTTTACAGTTTAAAATTTCCAGTTTATTCTACACTTGGCAAAAAGGCAGATTTTTAAAGACCGTAAAAATCGTACCGCTCATGTGGATTCTGGAGCACTGTCAACATTTACTTTATATTCTCATGTAAGTTTAAACCTGCATTAGGTTTACTTATTGGATTAAGGAAATACAAAACCCCATGTGCGCTAAATGTGTCTGGGATAAGATTAGATATAGATTTCAGCCAGGGGACCAATGTTTGTTTGTTTTCAATAATTAATTATAAATGTGCACATGATAGATTTTTAATAATCTTTGGCACAGTAAAAAAAATTGTGGAAAAAAGTAAAGTGTGTCAGAATATGATGACAGAAAGAATCTATGTTCAGAAAAGACTGTCTGATTAGATTAAAGATTTATTGCTCATATTCCTGTCCCACTTCCAAATGTCATAGTCACTTCAATCTTTTGATATCAGTAGTAAGTGAGTACATTCTTCTATCATCTACATCACAACTTCAAAAAAACATCATGTCACTATGTAAATGAATACACTGCAACTATTGGACTTAACAGATTCCCTGAACAAATGTTACTACTACATTATATTTTGGTAATATGTATTTATGTGCTTTCATTCAAGGAGAAAATATAGCACATGCAGTCTGTTTAGGTGTACAAGGGCCCAGGAGGTACATGGGACCATTCTGTCCCCCGGAAGTTTTCATAAAAGCCTTCTCCCACTCATGCTATTGACTGAAAAGAATGTTCCAATAAACGCCTTTAACTATGAGAGACCACTAAGTATATATCCATCCCTTTATGACCACAATGTACCCAACATCTGATGGCTACTTTCTGCAGGATAATGCGCCATGTCATAAAGCTGGAATCATCTCAGACTGGTTTCTTGAATATGACAATGAGTTCACTGTACTCAAATGGCCTCCACAGTCACCAGATCTCAATCCAATAGAGCATCTTTGGGATGTGGTGGAACAGGAGATTCGCATCATGAATGTGCAGCCGACAAATCTGCGGCAACTGTGTGATGCCATCATGTCAATATGGACCAAAATCTCTGAGGAATGCTTCCAGCACCTTTTTGAATCTATGCCACGAAGAATTGAGGCAGTTCTGAAGGCAAAAGGGGGTCAAACCCATTACTAGCATGGTGTACCTAATAAAGTGGCCGGTGAGTGTAGATTTGTGAGTGAATTGCATTTGGAAATGCGATTAAAGTGCAGTGGGGAGGAGCAGCTGCCATACAAAGATGCATTTAGACCTAATTCTGTGTTCAGAATTTAAAAACATGTCTTTTGTGTTGTTAACTGGCTAAACACTTGTTAGTTTCCAAAGGTATTGTCACAGGTGCTCTCACGTCCCATATTTAGGTTCGCAGGCTCACCCGTGCCCCTCTGTGTTTGCCTCTCTCTCCTGGGCCTGAGCCTGAATTCTATATAAATCTGCCTCTCCCTGTACTCCCTGCCAGATCTTAATGCCTTGTGCCTTAGAGAAAGCTTTGCCTGATGCCCTGCGCTATTGTTGTGATTTCCCCTCTTGACCCCAGTTCCATTCCTGATTACGCTGCCTGCCTTGACCTATTGCTACGTCCCTGACTCCTATTCCATGCTGTCTTTCCTAACCTCCAGTCTGTTCCCGATGACAAGATTGCCTGCCATTCCTTTACCTCGATCTTGGCTTGTCACGCTTCTGGAACGACCTGCTGGTACCATGCCACAGCAAGACCATCCTGCTTTGTGGCAGGCTCTGGTGAAGACCGAGTCCCAGGTGTCGGCTGTGTCATTGTCCGTGGAGGTTCAGAGAATCCAATTCCGCCGATCCTGACAGGTATAAATGTATCTGCATTTGGCAGCTCCTTACTGCTGTGCTTTAACGGTGTTTCTTAATGCAATTTGTTAAATCAGCCTGAGTGGGCAAAGATACTTACAGACATTATAAGTAGGGATGGGCATTTAGAATCTGGGCATGACGTCATTGGGCAGCAGTAATTCTCCTCAAAATGGCCACCCTCAATTTAAATGTTGGTGGCAGCATTTAAATAGTTAATGCTGTCCGGGTCCGCTCATCCCTAATTATGAGGATTTTTAGATGGACTGTGAGACAGCAAGAGGGTCCTAGGACTATGTAACATCCATCCATGAGAGGGAAAGATCAAGTAAAAATGGAGAACAGTCTGGATCATAGAGTCTGAAAAAGAAGGCCCTAGGAAGGATAAACTGTTACACTTAGGAAAAACTTATTTTGCATCCTAAAGCAGTGCTAGGGTGTCTCATGAAGCCAGATAGGCCAATAATGAAAATATGCCAATATTAAAAGCTAAGAAATGGAGTGGACAATACAGAAGATTCAGGAGATGCAATGTCACTTTATAAAAAACTACCATGAGCTGCTGCCTCTCTGAGCAGATATTTATTGATATTTATCAGCAGAGTTGTGAAAAGACTGGTCCACTTATAGTTTACATAAAACCGCTTATTCTCTGGAATAGTAACTAATACAACTCTTAAAAATGTATTGAATACGTTTTTAGAAGAATTTGAAATCCTATCATGATGCTGTAATGTACAAATAGTTCTCTTGATATTCTTTTGCTACTTTTTTTTTTTTCAAGTTGTAGACTTGGATTTCTATTTCAAATTATACTTTATCATCTTTGTGTGAGCTATTTGACCTTTTTGTGTGCTTATCTGCTGCATCTTAGTATTGTGGATGGAAAATGCCGGTGTAATAATATAGGACAAGTTGTCAGCTTCTGGTGTGAACATATTTCTTATCTAGTGCTACATAATTGATCCTGGTCCACACAAATAAACAGGATTAGTCTGCAAGAATTACTTGGTTGCTTAAAGTGACATACATAAAAGATCAGAAAATATAACAAATATTAAAACATTGCCATAAGGAAGTATAACTGATATCATTTTTTCCAATTTCTCAATGTAACTGACAAAACTTTACTCGCCTTTAAAGCAATTTTGGAATAATTATTGGTAAGTAGTTTGGTAATAGTTTATGGTAAGTAATGTTGTAATTACGTGTTAGTAAGTTTTTCACACTTTTAAGTACTTTTTTTTAAATTTTGGTTTGCTAGTTTCACCTTGTGAAAGTACCGTAGGGGCAGACATTAACAATCGCAGCCAATATGGTAGCATGGCTCCTGGTTAATACCTGCAATCATACTCCAAGTAGGGATTTTTATAGATGCCACAACAATGCAATCACGTAATGAAAAATGTCCTTTAATGCATTTTTTGATCAAATACATTTTTTATGTAGTCTTTACCTTTTGTGATTCAACACTTTTCCTCTTGGAACCAAACCAAGTATCCTTTATGTTGTCATCCTTCACAACATTCATTGGGATTGCCAACAGTATGAGTGATTACTTTCTGAATTTCATTTGTCTTTTGTATTTCACACAGGTGCTCAACACAAATTGCTAATACTGGGGGGGATTTATTAATCTGTCCATGACTGAACCCTGTCATAGTTTTCAGTAAAAAATTGTCTGCACCACATTTATGTAGGGTTTTAGACAGTTTTCTTGCTCTCCTACAACTAGCTTGACAAAAGGGGCATGACACAAGAAAAGGGTGCATGGCCTAACCCCAAAAAGGTCAGTGAACCAGAAATACTGCTAACCCGACAGACTCGTGTCCTAATTTTCTGGTATAAAGTATGAGAAATAATAGAAGGTGCAGAGTACGACTAGACAGTCTTATATTCGGACAGATGTATAATCCAGCATTAGACACTGCATTGCACATCTGGTGCAGAATAAGACCACTAACCAGAATGCATTAGCTTCAACATAATGATAATAAACATACAGGGACATTTTTTCTGCTGGGACATGTATTATTCAATGGAGGCCTAAATGTATATGCTCTCTTCTGAGAACTGTCCCTGGCAGCTTTTAGATCAGTAGTATTTGGTCTATGCAAAAGCCCATGTAGAGCTCTGCAAGCTAAAAGTCATAAGAAAATAAAATAACGCTCAGAATGGAGCTAGAAATTTCATACCCACAGTCAGTAGAGGTACACAGTAACAGAAAAGTAATAAAATAATGTAATATATCCTCTTCTCTTTTTTACTCCGATATTTATTTTCATTGTATCCAAGATGTTATATTGTAATAATATAGATGTATCATACTTTGTGCGCTGCCATTTGTAAGCTCCACATCATTATTTATTTATTTTTTTACGCCAGGTCCAACTCCAACATTTGGCTGTTATTTTTTTCGATGTATATCTTGTGAAATTAAGTAAAAAAAAAAAAAGAATTTTTTATGCGAGTTAATGATAAGGTTAAACAAAAGGATAAAACTGTCCAATTTACCTGCTAAGATGTGTCGGATATAGAATGAATTGCATTGACCATTGCACAGGTGAAAGTGCAACATCAAAGAAAAAGCCCTTTTCTATCACACAGAAGAAAAGCCAATTCACTTCATATCAATCCAGTAGAAGTACAATTGCAATCCAGTAATTAGTTGTAGGGAAAAGTTAGGCGCCGCAGACATGAGTCTGATTCTAAAACCGCAATTTAAATCAGTATCCACTGTGGGTATGTTTTCATATTATATGGATGGGATCTGTATAAATCCTATCCACTATGGTGTAAATCACTAGGGATTAGCTGCTAACTATTCCATAGGACAATTTATCCACAGCTGTTACAGACCATCTTAGGACATGTTCATTTGTCTGACAACAATATAAGTTTTACTCCAGCATGTTCTATAAAGTCTCTTTGGGCAATGGATGTCCAAATATCATCAGTCCAATCACTGCAAGGGCCTAGTCGGCAGTGGAATGGAATTGGAACGCACCAAACTTCAGGCTAGAGTATGGTAACATGACTTATGGGTATATTGAGGTCACAACATATTTTGGGCCTACAGCTGCCCCTTTTGCAAGTGAACAATAGTAGATGCTTATGGCCCCTTTCTTCATAGGCCTCAAAATAACAATCATGTGCCTAGATATGGATCAGGAAAAGGAGGAGGCAGTGATGGAGGCAAAGAGAGGTAGTCACATGATGGTCAGACGATTCTTCTACCTGTACGTTTGGCAGGTTTGATAGCAGCAGAACTGGCCCCCGTAAATGAGCAGAAATAGCTTGCACATACTGGGCACCTCTGTTCAACTTTTCTAAAGGCAAGAGAGAAGATTCCAGATTCCAGTTATGGTGTTTTCACACCTCTTTCGGATCTTTGTGCCCTGTTGATTGAGTGAAAGCGTGCTATTGAGACTTTTGTGATTTTCCAGTTTTGACCTCTGCTTTGTCCCTGTTATCTCCTGTCTTGACCGTTTGCTACATTTCCAACTGTGCTCCTGTGTCGCCTGTCCTGAACCTGTCCTGCTTGACTACGACACTGACTCTGTCTGCCGTTTCTGTACCTCGCCTTGAGCACTACCATGAGCAAATCGCACCTGTGGAGCGTCCTGGTGGTTTCCCGCCACAGCAAGTCCAACTAGCTTTGCGGTTGGCTCTGGTGAATACTGGGTGCCTTTTAGACTCCGCTCCCAGGTGTTAGCTTACGTCATCACTCGCAGTGGCTCAGTGGGTCCCCCACCACTGATCGATGATAGATGTCTGTTGCCATGAGCCTTCTACAAAATCTCCAGTTTAAATTAAAGAGCTCAGACAAGATGGCAGCACCTATTAAATCTTTAAAATAGAATAAAAACTCTGTAGTTAGAAAATGCTTCTTTATCTAGTTTTACCAGAAATTTGGAAAAATATTCCCTTTAAATTGTCTTTCAAGTAATTCAACTTGAAAGTTCTTGAAGCTTTTACTTAACTCATTCTGAATGCTTTCTGTGAAACCTGCTGCGCACTATTAGCTTAAATCACTCAAAGAATTAAATAAAGTATCAACTCATTCTTGATTGAAAGGTGTAACAATAAGTTTGAATAGAGTTTGGGTATAAATTCATTATAGAATTTCCAGTTACAAAAATATCTTATTACTACAACGACTGATTTTTTTTTTAGTTTTAACTCTGAACCCCTAGACTTAAAACATACATGTCTGTCTCTCCTTTGAACTTCTGAGTTTGCTGGCCATGGTTCAACTGTATTTTGTATAATTCTATTGAGGTGCCAAATGGTTTGTGATCTATACACGATCAGCTGCAACCAAGGCAGCATGCTCCAATGGATTTCATATAAATCTACATTCTTTGTATTCGGTGGTACGATGTAGTACTGGTTAACATGACTTAACTTATTTAGTAAATGCACAAAAAGAGCAGTCCCCTGTGTTACCTAACACCATCATGTCTGGTTAACCAGTGTTATATCTGGAAGTTTGTAAAGTTACTGTTGCTAGTAGTATGCTAGCCCCTTTGTGATTTGATATCTACTGTATATCTACATCAATGTATTGGCATTTTGTGCTTAAGAGGGATGCTTACGTTTTTTACATAAATATGTCAAAAAACTATACTCATGTATGTATTTCATGTCTCTCCTACTGTCAGCACTAATAGTTTGATTTTCATCCTTCTCTTATAGAATCTAACATGCCAGATTCTGTCACACACAATGATACACTGTATTAACCAGCTGAAAGCCAGTAAAGATTTTTCAAGATATCTTTCCTGCAGCTAGGATAGCTCTTCATATACTATAAGTAAGTTTAAACTTAAAAATTACAGGCAAATTCACATATTGACAAAGGCTGTGGATCCAATACAGCAGGGGTCAGGAACCTTTTTGGCTGAGAGAGCCATGAACACCACATATTTTAAATGTTATTCCATAAGAGCCGTACCATTTGCATATGCCCCCAGTAGATATGTAGTCCCAGTGTCACTGGTGCCCCTGCGATCTAGGTCTTCCCGGGTTCCTATAAAAACTGGCGGCTACCAGATAGCCACAGCACCCCAGTAGATAGATAGTCACAGCAAAAAAAAAAATTCTCTTACGAGCACTCCCGGCAGCTCCTCATCGCTCCCACACTCTTCTCTTTGACCCAGGCTTAGATGATAGTGGCGATGGCGCCTAGGTCTTACAAAGGATGTAGGCAGCAGTAACATCGCCGCCTGTGTCCTGTGATCAGTCTAAGGCTACATTCACACGAACGTATGGGGGACGTATATACGGCCGACGTATATACGGCCGATATACGTCCCCCATACACTCCTATGAGCGCACGGCACCCTACGGGAGCGGTACGGTGCCGCACACGTGCGGCACCGTACCGTTCCGTACCCGGGAAAAAGATAGGACATGTCCTATCTTTTCCCGTAATACGGGGCCGTGCGCTATAGGTTGCTATGGAGAGGGGCGGGGGTGAGCTGCGTTCACCTCCTCCTCCTCTCCCCGTACACTGCCGTTGCCCGCTACGGTACGGTACGGGCGGGCAACGGCAGTGTGAATGTAGCCTTAGAGACACACAGCAGCCATCACTATTTATTAAAGATCTGTCTGAGAGCCAGATGCAGCCAACAAAAGAGCCATATCTGGCTCTCGAGCCATAGGTTCCCTACCCCTGTGATACAGTTTAGAGATGTTTCTTTACATGATTATTGTGACATGCTGGCAGAAACATTTAAATGGCTTTCATGAGAAATTAGAATATTTATCCAAATTATATGAATAATTCTTTATTTATATACCACCTACAGATTATGCAGGGCTGCAGAAAGCATGTCAAACTGGTTCCTGTCCCCATGGGGCTCACAATCTAAACAACCTAATAGTATGTCGGAGGACCCGGAGAAAACCCACGCAAACACTGAGAGAACATACAAACTTTGCAGATGTTGACCTGGGTGGGATTTGAACCCAGGACCCCAGCGCTGCAAGACAGAAGTGCTAGCCACTCAGCCACCCCTGATAATTTTGATAATTTATCAAAATAAAACTCAATCTACAAATTATGTATTGTTCTAGTTATGAGCCATCCTTAGTATCTTTGTGAACTTGCTCCAGGTAAAAAGCGTAGTAGTAGCAGTCAGAGCATCTGCCAAGTGACATAATAGGAACCACAAGTTATAAACACTGCCACATTTTGGCCCACATTTATTAAAAGAGTGCAAACTGCCTGTGTAGTGTGCAGAGTCCAGGAGATTCTTCATGAATCTGGCGTCCTCAGCACTGTTCCGACAGAGTGCACCATCTTAAAGTGGTATTTCCACAAAGACAAGTTTCTTATATGTACTCAGTATAACAAAATAACACATTCTCTGATTCACTATTATTAACAAAAATACAGCATTTCACAGATATAATTCCAGTCTCTATCAGTCCTGGTGTACACAATTTCAGTTGCCCCTAGAAATGACCCTGTAATGTGTAGCAGTGTAACAGTCTCTCTCTGTCATCCTTCTGTGGAATAGGCATTTCATGCATCACTGATCTGTCTCATCTCTCTCTCTCTATGTGTCAGTGTATTAGTACAATGTCAGAAGCCAGGTGAAAGTGTATATACACCTGTACTCTGATAAAGTAACCACATTGCCACCTCACAGAACTAAATGGATCATAATGGGGCAGATTTACTTACCCATCCCATTCGTGATCCAGCGGCGCGTTCTCTGCGGTGGATTCGGGTCTTCCGGCGATTCACTAAAGCATCGGAATGCACTGGATTACACCGAGCCGGGCTGAGTGAAGGTAAGCGCGTGCCGAGCAACCCTTTTTTTTTTAAAATGCGGCGGTTTTTCCGAATCAGTCGGGTTTTCGTTCGGCCACGCCCCCCAATGCGCCACAATCCCATCCCGTGCGCCAAAAACCCGGGGCAATACAGGGAAAATCGTCACAAATCGGAAATATTTGGGTAACACGTCGGGCCCTTAGTAAATGACCCCCAATGTGTCTGATTAGAGAGTCCCCACCCACACCCTGGGATTTTGCAATGAGCAGCCTAGGAGCTAAACAGCAATAAAACTGAGTAACATTTTAAGAGGTTAAAATTATCTTTATTGTGTTAACATCACAAGGGGATTAAAATGTGGGAAACTTTCTTTCGTAAGAAAGCCCCTTTAACATAGAGCGTGTGATATAATAATGTTAGACACTGCATGGTAAATGTGTAGCATGGTCTGACTGTGCACCAGAACACCACTTTCAGTGAAGAAATTTGTGTTGTGTCTGGAATAGTGCAGCAAATGTGTTGCGCATACGTCTTAAATACATGGGCTAGCAGTTTGCACTAAAAGGAATATGCAAAGTTTGACAGAAAAGTGGTATAGGGGCTTTAATAAATATGGGCCTTTGAATTTTAGTTAAAGGGCATCTACCACCAGGATAAAAGATTGTCTGCAAATGAGCTGAGGGGCTACAGACTCCATTAACAACTATGGAGCCTAGAGCCCCTCATGCTCATTTGCATACATTACTTCATCCTGCTGGTAGATATCCTTTAAGGTTCTGTTTCTTAAGAGTTTCTTAAGTACTTAGTTAAATTATCTAGCCCAAAGATGGTCCCACACTTAATTGTAGCCATATTGTGGCCCAACACTTGATACCTGTTGGCCAAAAGCTAAACAAACCAGTTTCTGTGAAGCTGACAGTATACAAGACCATCTTGACTATACCCAAAATCTGCCATCAGGAGAAATTGGGAGGTTCTCCTGTAAATTGTGGTGTTTGATAAATACCTACATAGGTCGAAACGTTACACTTTGAAAGCCACATGTAATAAAGCGCATTTTTTGAAGCAAGATCATTTTGGAGTGCCAGGATTTATTTTTCATAGAGCCAGAAGAGGTTTGCTGTGTGTCCTTATAGCAACGGAGGGCTGTATCTACAATTACAAGTCTAATTGAATTTAAATGAGAGCGAACAATCAACCGATATGAAGGGAACCAGTAGTGATTCCTGGAAACCCCCTTTAAAGTGATTCATAGATGGTGCAGTTCCAATAGAGATGAATGGAGCAGAACAGACATTCGCAGCTGTCTGCTCCATTCATCACAGGGAGGGACGATACCTTGGACCCCGTTGGAACCCCATTCTCATGACCGCATATGGATAGGGCCTACATTGTTTGGTGGGAGAACCCCTCTAAGGCATTGTGCTGATAATTCGTCTATTTGCACCTTTAACCCCTTCCCGACATTTGACCTAATAATACTGCATGGCGGGAGGTGCGTTCCCGCAATTTGCAGTATTATTACGTCATGCTTCTGGTACCGGCTCCTAAACGGAGCCGGTACCAGAAACATGGGGTGCCAGCTGTATGTTACAGCTGGCACCCGTCTCTAGTACCCGCGATCGGAGTTTCCTCCGATCGCGGGCATTAACCCCTTTCACGCCGCGGTCTTGTGTGATCGCGGCGTGCAAGGGTCCCATGCGCCAAATCGGACCCCCCTGTGGGGTTTACCGGGGGGGTCCGATCCTCCGCTGTCATCCCCGGGGTCTGCCAGTGCCCCGGGGATACGCAGCTTCTTCCGGGAGCTGGGTCCTGCCTCCTGGCAGGACCCGGCTGTGACACACTGAGCATGCGCGGCATGCTTAGTGTGTCACATAATACAGTGTAATACATCTGTATTACACTGTATTATATGAAGAAGAGCTTGAACAAGCGATCAGAGGATCGCTTTTTCAAGCCAACCTGTTAAAGTAAAAAAAAAATGTTAAAAACACTTCATATATACATTTATTAATAAAAAGAATTAATTAAATAAAGTTAAAGTCCCCTAAACACAAACTGTCAGGTTCGCTAGGGAGATTGCTGGGACTTCTGGTTCTTCTGGTGGTGCCAGCAGCGTTCTCCGTACCCCGGCGCGTATCCGCGCAAACTCCACCTCTCGTCCTGGGCAGCGGCTGCTAAGATCTCGCGCTGTCTAGGAGGGGCTGGGACTTTGAACCTCTGCTGGGTGCCTGGTTATTCTGCACCGTGAGGGGTTAATTCCCAGGTACTGTCCAGCTCCTATCAGATTCTGGAGGTGGAGTTCTGGCTGCATAAATTGCAGCTTCACTAGTTCCCAGTGCCAGTGTTTGAAAATCCCTTTCTCCCTGGTTGCTGCTCGTTTGTATTGCTCAGTATCTGTATCTATATTGTTGTTAACTCGGCTAGTTTTTGGACTTTGACTCTTGCTTACTGATTCTGCCTTTGACGTTCCCTCTAGTTGTGACTCCGGCTTGTTTACTATTCTTTCATGTTCTATGTTTGTCAGTCTGTTTGTGTTTGCCCTTATCCACACTTACTCAGTATATTCCGAGTCTTCAAGTAGTCGCCCCACGGTTTAGCGTGGGGGGGCTATAGGAAGGGACAGAGGTTGGGGTAAGCTCAGGGCTCACCTTCCCCTGTCTTGTGTGTACCCTATCCTAACACAAACATTCCCTATATATATCTAATAAAGTAATAAAACACAAAATCACCAGAAAAATTCCACATATTTGGTATCACCACGTCCGTAACAATCTGTACAATAACTTAGTAACATTACTGGACCCGCTCGGTGAACGCCGTAAAAACAAAACACGAAAAACTCACCAAAAATTTCCATTTTTCATAGAATCTCTTCACAAAAATGTTCTAAAAAGTGATCAAAAAAAGTTATGTGCGCCAAAATGATATCACTGAAAAGAACAACTCAACACGCAAAAAATAAGCCCTAAACCAGCTCTGTCAACCGAAAAATATTAGCGTAAAGATGGCGATGCATAAACAAATGAGATTTCCTCTATATTAGTTTTTTTCCAGTAAAATTGTAAAAATAAATGAAAAACTATATAAATGAGGTATCACCGTAATTGTAGTGATCTGTAGAATACAGATAATATAGTATTTTTATTGTACGGTGTAAAACCCCCAAAAAATACAAAAAGAAAGGAAACCAAAATTTACAATTTTCTTTTCACCCATACATTCAAGAGTTAATAAAATCTCATCAATAAGCTACAGACCCACTAAAATGAAGTATTTGTAAAGTGCATCTCATGTCGCAAAAAATAAGCCCTTATATGTCCAAATTGCTAAAAAAAATAAAGATTGTATAGCCAATAAAATGTGACAATGTATAATCTGCTCTTAATGGCGCAGCTTCCCCTCCATGCCCTGGCGTGCGCCCGTACAGCAGGTTACCACCACATATGGGGTATTGTTATACGCAGGAGGGATTGGGTATCAAATTTTGTGGAGCGTTTTGGTATTTTATCCACTGAGAATTTGTCAATTTTTTGAAAAACACATAAATTTAGCCCCAAAAAATGTACTTTCAAAATTGTATCCGATTTTGTTTTAACCCCTGTAAAACAATTAAAGGGTTAACAAACTTTATAAAAGTTGTTTTACATATGTTGAGGGGTGTAATTTATATAATGGGGTAATTTATGGGGTTTTACTTTTATTTAGGCCTCTCAAAGTGACTTGAAACCTGAGCAGGTCTCTCAATAGCAGCATTTTGGGTTTTTTATGAAAATGTGAAAAATTGCACCTAACGTTCAAAGGCCCTTAACATCCTACAAATATAAGAGTATGCATAAAAAACCATGGACACATAAAGTAGACATTTGGTGAATGTTAGTTATTAGGTTTTTTTGCTGTTATGACTCATGTGTGGAAAAAGTAGAACATTTTGAAGTTCGAAAATCGAGAATTTTTCCAAATTTTCACCAAATATCTGATTTTCTCATAAATAAATGCAAAGCATACCACCAAAATTTTTCAACTAACATGGAGTACGATGTGTCACGAGAAAACAATTTTAAAATCACCTGGATATGTTAAAGCGTTTCAAAGTTATAACCATTTATAGTGACACAAGGCAGATTTGAAAAAATGGGCCGTGTCAGGAAGGTGAAAAGTGGCTTCAGCGTTAAGGGGTTAAAATTCCTCTGTGAAGACCATGCACCCCAGTCTGACAATAAAGTTTTCAGATTTTGTCTGAACGTGTCCTTTTATATTACCAATATATATTATATATATATATCAATGTTGTGCCAGCAAGAAAATCTCTTCTGAATATAGCCTAAGCAATATGACCGAGACAACGGGATATAGCCTTGTAGTATTTTCAAAGCAGAGGCTTGGGTTTTAGATTCTTCCAGCTTGTCCCATCCAGATTCCTTGCTTTCCCAGACAATGCTGACAATACTAGTAGTGAAAACACATTATTATTCAAACAAGTATAATTGCAGCTTTGGCAGACAGCACGGCAGTATTCTTCTTACTAAAACCACAGGGGAGATAGTACAAAGTACTTGACAGCTAAGAAGCTACCTTCATATAAATGTTTGTATAAATCAATTTTCTTCAGTAAAATGAAACAATCGAAAAAAATAAGTAAAACTTAATTTGCTTTGCATTTATTGGAAGAGCTGACGGCATGTCATGCTTGATTGCAGGCCTTCACAAATGACAACCGTTCATTCATTTTTACTTAATTCTATAGAAAGTAGTTGCAGTTAGCATAACCCTCCTTTTGTGGAAAAATGATCTATGCTAAATCGTAAAACTTCTGCAATTATATTCGTTAATTAAAACCTTTCCTTGCTGCAGGAAAATGTAACATATTTGATAGGATTTCCTCCCTGTATAGTGGCTGTCCAGAATATTGCATAGAAAATTGGCAAATAACAAACATTTTGCTATGCAAAT
Source organism: Engystomops pustulosus (assembly GCA_019512145.1). Lineage (NCBI taxonomy): Eukaryota > Metazoa > Chordata > Amphibia > Anura > Leptodactylidae > Engystomops > Engystomops pustulosus. The sequence continues at coordinate 59,189,701 of CM033642.1, forward strand.
GTAAATGGCTTCCACTACCTAATTTAGAATCCGCGCCGTCTTGTAATATATGCATGAGACAGGTTTTAGGGGATTTTGTCACACACCGTTGGTATATTGCAAATTGTACCGCCCTGTAGTGCAAATTGCAATGAACACACACAAAGTTTTCAATGCAGAAAGTTTTATGCTTATGTAAATAAACGTAATGAGTTTGTAGTCTGCACTAATGTGTTTAAACCTAATGTAGGAGTTAAAAATCTTTTCAATTTCTTGACGAGATGCTCTATGGTGCAGTAACATATGAATAGATCTGTGAAGGAAAACTGTGAGATGTTTGTTGCCACAGTCATCAGCATTGGCACACAGTTATAAGCTCAAGGCAAGACTATGAATTCTCCTCTCCGAGTATACAAACTTTGTAGTGAAGCTGGAGCAAGCTTGCTGATACAGGACTAAAGTTCCAAGAACAGGCAGCCATTATGCAACAAACACCAATGGCAAAAATATAGAAATCACTTGACTTAATACAAAAAAATGAAGTAATATACATAAAAGATAAAAATCGGGGGAATAATATGCATAGATTACCTGCTGGATAAAAAATTCTTCTAAAGGGCATAACTAGCAGGTCACTCTGAAAATAAAATCCAGGAAGCTGGAAAAAAATCCAAATGTGATGAAATTGACAAAAAAAACCCTAGATGCACCATATTCCCTTGGGCTCTGTTTTTATAGTTTTTTTTTTATAGTTCATTGTGTGGTCCAGATAACAGCATCCATTTATTGTTTGGGTCAGTACGATTACTAAGAAACCAAATTTAGATATTGTATTCATGTTTTAAAACTTTGTATTAAAATGGAAAAAAAAAACTTGCATTGGTGTATAACTTTCTCATATTTTGGTAAAGTCACGTGAGTGAAAAACGCACCATAAAAGTCTATGGAAGTGCAATGTTTTTTCACTAATCAATTGCCATAGAAAAGATAGAGCTCAGTCCTGAGTCCTTTTCATGAGCGTTATCTGGGCATGAAAAAGACATTGAAATTGCATTGAAAAAGCACTTAAAACATGCATGAAAAACTAAAACACTAAACAATCTCTGACTTAAAACTGATTGAACTGTGAAAATGTCAGTTTTTCACTGACCAAACCATGATTGCACCCTGATCAAACTCTGACATGATGTGCAACGCAACTGGAAAAGAGGCCTAATGCATATTTTCGTTGACTAGTCATGAAAGAGTTAAGAGCTTAGCTCTGATTCAGCAATGTTCATGTTAAAATCTAGGCCTTTAGATAAGCAGCTAAATCAAATGGTCTATTAGTGTTCACTTCAAATAATTCACATGGTTTGATGAAAAGTTATAAATTTTTCGAATATACTTTCTGTATCAATACCTCATGGTTTTCTACTTGCTGTCATTCAACAAGAAGATTCATTGTTTACTATCCATGTAGATCCTGCGCCCGATATCCTGCATGTGTCGCTCCCCGCTCAGGTTCACCTTCTTCTTCCCAGTGCATGTAAGTGCTTGGCTTGCGACAAGAATTTGAATGTTAAATCCCGGGCTTAGTCTGAATCAATCGGAACGTCCGATGGCCCGCCGCCCGATTTGTGTCACGTGAAAGCCGGCGCTATTGCGACACAATCCAATCGCATGCAACACAATCCCCGGTGCGATCCCCGAAGAGTCAGGAAACCCGTGGGACCATTAGTAAATAAGCCCCAATATGTTTTACTTTCTATGTTAAAACAAGCCATGCACCTGTGTAAGATCACATGACCATGGACTGGTTTTTATCCATAGGAAGTAAACAATGGAGCTTCTTCTTGAATGAAATTTAGGAAATTATTAGGAATTGATACAGAAATTATGTTTTGAAAATTGTCAAATTTTTCATTAAATAAACAATATTGATTATTTGATAAAACTGGACAACTCCTTTGAGTACTTTACTGTACATAAAAAAGTTGGCTGTTTATGAAATTTGCCCAAACCTACTTTGATTAGCCGAATCCTAAATACATCCAGAAAACCATGACATATTGATGTATGAAGCATATTGGAAAGTTGTATACATTTTCATTTATCAAACAATAACATGTATTTGCCGAAATGGGACTACCCCTTTAAGTCATTAGTTTACAGTGATCCAATTATAGTCATTATTGAGCTATTGCATGAAGAGCTAGTTTAAAACCATCATTAATGACTAATGAAGTAAAATTCCATGTAATTAAACAATTTATAATAAGAATTTATGTGAATGTGTATACTAATAATATAAGTATTATTATTAACCACAATAATCATCAAAATCTCACATCTTATCATTTTAGACACTTTATAAACATTCTTAAGAGGAAAAGGCAACAATTATAATGTTAATAATATATGCCGAAGACAAAATTCCACAGGTTGACGTGGTTTTTGCATCTGCCATGCCTATAATTACATTGTGAAAAGAAAATTGCAGCTCAAGACAAAAGCATCAATCGGAAAAAAAAAACTGAGATTGATTGCATTTGTACGGTTCTTATAAATATGGAAAAGTATGTGGGATGTTTTCCTTTTTTAAAAAAAAGAAATATCCATCGCCAATATGAATAGTAATTCACACTTTTGATGTTATTTTGCTGGCATTCAATTGATATTTTCGATATTTCGTGTTGCACAATCATTTCCTAATGTGCATATTCCTGTTTAGTAAGCATCCAGTACACTCCAGTACGTTGCATCTTTAAATTATGCATGCCCGGGAGTAAAAGACTTGCCTATTCAATTCCTTACAAACTTGTTGAACAGTTGTAAATTGTGTCCAGAAAATAATCAATTACTTGATTTTAATTATTCATTTTCCATTACAGACACCTTATGGTTGTAGAGCCGTTAACTGCATGGCAAAGAGGAGTATTATTCGCTGCGGCACTACTACTTTATCAGTGCATGGTTCTGAGAGCATCGTCATTTCCCCGGTGAATGGGCCTGTTTTCTGCAGTTTGATTATATGATGAAGGCAGCAAGTTGACATGCACTTATCAGGCTCGACACCTGCATTGCGGGCACTAATCAAAGGGTCTCTTTACGGAGGTGAGAGAATTGCCATTTCTAATGCAATAATTAGACTGGTAAGAAGGGTCTGCAAAATAAATCAATCCAACCTGCTCTTAAGATCTGACACCGCTCTCCTGATGCTTTGTTAACATAATGAGACGGAAGCGAACATGAGGTCCCCAAAAGGGCCTCTGCCGGTGCCCATTCTTTTATCCAAATGCAATACTACTTGAAACATAATTATTCAATATTTGAGTGAAAATTCAAGCTTTAACACAATCTGTCCTGGTAGAGTGTGTACTGTTCTGGGTCTCGAGGCGATAAGGAGTTTGAACAGTTAGTTTTTTTAATGTGACAGAACAAACAGACTTTCTAAAAGCAGAACATCAATGTTGTTTTAATCTATTCATCTCCGAACCATTCAAGATAAGATGTATCTTTTGAAAGCTGCAAAATGAAAGCCATCTGCATTAGGTTATGTGAAACAATTAAAAGGCTCTGTGATGACTACAGTATCTGAAGATAAGAAAAAAATGAAATAGATCACAGTGTCAAAAAACAAGTTTTTAATGCCATCTCTTTATGAAGAAACATAAATCAAAGCTGCACAATTTAGGTCAAGTCTTTCCGAAGATGATTTTGTCCTAACTAAATCAAAAGAATAGCTTGAAAGCGCAATGGGTCAACTGAGGTAAATAACTCTGTTTCGAAAAGAAGTGGAGTTTATTGGGTTATGCTCCAAGAAATTTGTATAGTGGTCATTAGTAAATTATGTAGATATAGGCTAAGCCGTATGGTTAAAATTCTATGCAACAACACTGGTATCACCAATTAATATCTCAGAATTGCATTGTCCTAGTCACTAGGTGAAGAGGTGAGCAGCAATTTAAAGGGGTTGGCCACTTTACCTCATATTTTCTTGTAATGTGTGTTTAAGTATTGGGGCAGGATATTACATATATTACCTATAAAGCAGTGCAAAACTATTAATAGATGTATATTGGTAAATTACCTAATACCCTGCCTCCCCCTCCCCCGCCCACTTAAAAAAAACATGAAGTGAAGTGGCCTGCCCTTTAAGCATTTAAAAGGAAAATAATCTACCACTAGCTACATGCATATACAGGTGTAGTTATTCATGTAGAATTCATAGTAGAATTCATGTACCTATTCACTGATTTTGTCCAAAGACGGAGGAGATGACCTGTTGGTCGTAGTAATGCAAAAGTTGTAGTTTTTTTCAAAGCTAGTCATCTTATACTTTTTATCGTGAGATATCCTGAAGCAGGTGAAAATGTAATAATGGGTGCATACAGTATTATTATATACACTTATTACAAAAAAATACGTGGAAGTGTTAATCCTTTGCTAGACCAAGGTCCATTGTTCCCAACAGTCGTAAGATTGCAGCTAGAAGAAGTTTAAGTGGCTCAATAGTCTAGAATGTGCTCTGGTACCAAAGAATTATCCACAAGAAGTGACCTAAGTAAATATTTTTTTTATTATTGACTGAAAAAGTGGAAAGAGGATTTTGCTAACTTTAAATAAAGGAAATCCCCCTTTTATATAACATTTTACAATATTTATTTACTTTAAAGAAAATCATACCTTATAAAGCAGCATCCCTTACTGAGCGCACTTTGCACCCTGATGCAGGATCTGGTTTTGAAATAGTTTCTATGGTCTCCTTTTCCTAAAACAAATGTTTTATAAATATGCTAATTATCTCTCAAGGGGTTGGGGATCACAAAAGCCCCTACAGGCTTAGGCTACCCAGGAAAAAACAAACCACTCAAAAATTGGATGCAAACTGCAGGGTGTGTAAGTGTTCCAGGGTGCATGGAATTGCTTGTGCGGCAGGAGCCTATAGGTCCTCTGGCGATACCCCTGGAGCACTTGCAGCTCATTAGAATAATTTTCAAACATACAAGGAAATTAGACCACATCTATGACAAGGCCAGATCCTGCAAAGTGGATTCAGTCATTGACAGAGCTTTAAAAGGTATTAATCAGATTGTAGATTTACTTTAACAAAATGTAAATCACATAATCGATATACTTCAAAATATCTATTATGTGATTGAATTGAATTCCAAAATGTCCCCCCTTTTCTCCTATCGCAGATCCCAATCCATTAAAGACTGACTAGTAAAATCTGATGTGGGCCCGACACGCATTAACAGGCAAACTGACATATTTGGACAGTTGAACAGGGGATCTTTCCCCTGCCGCAACTGTATCAACTGTAAACAGATGAACAGAGGCTCCTCATTCACTCATAATTATACTGAGTATCGAGTTAAACATTATCTCAACTGTGCTAGTTGTTTTGTGATCTACATGCTGAGCTGCCCGTGCGGTCTTCTTTACATTGGGGAAACGACCCTTGAATTTAAAGTCGGATTCAACAACATAGGTACACAATACGCAATGGTAGGAGGGATTTACCGGTGTCTAAACATTTTATTGAGGCAGGACATCTCGAAAGAGATTTACGTTTCCAATTGATTGATCATGTGCCCCCATTACGGAGAGGTGGAGATAGGGAACGCATTCTCAAAAGAAAGGAATTGCAGTGGATCCACACTTTGAGACCCAAGGGGTTAAATGTCGACTTTTAATTGAGTAACATCTGATGGGTTAATACTATGTATAGTTCTGTGTCTTAACTTGCGGAGTTTCCTCCTGCCCTTACTGAGATATAGGTTGACAGTGACTATAACCTGTTTTACATATCTCAATATTGTTACATGTATTTCAATTTTGTCAATTAATTTGTCATTAATTATTTTTTCTGCTTTTGCAGACTGTATCACGTCTTAAAGGTCACATCGGGACCATTTTCACCATCCCCTCTCCTGCTGATGCTGCCTTCCCTCTTCCCAACGGCCGCCAATTCCATTTTTATGGAACGTTTAAATTATGCTTTTTCTTCTCTTTTTATGGTTATACTGCATTAAAGATTATATTATTAATATACCTTTGAGAGATCATGTTATGCGCCATGGGAGTGGCTACTATTGGATTTCCGGCAGAATATCGTTGGGGCATTGTGACAACACATCTATAGTCCCTCATGGCTATATCTCTAAGCCATTGGCTATATGCCTGCACTCTTTACGGGGGTGAACCCCAGTTATACACTGCCCACACTGCCTTTGTTTTTGAAAAGCCCTCCGCTGTGCCATTGATCTTCTCATATACATTCTCTTCTCTGCCATAGTGTACACAGATGGCTGGTGCGGTGTCCGGGACACTCTGGATGTCAGTGTATGTTTACACATGACGTAGGTGGTTCCATAGACAACGCGGCACGGCCCCTGTTATGCGCAGACCATCCTCATTCTAGCAGTGCTGTGTTTGACAGCTCCTGTCATGCGCAGTAGACTTCCCCCTTTTTTTGCAGCTTGCGTTCCTCCTGCGTTCCTCATTCGTTTTTGGTCGGCGTGCGCTGGGCGTCTATATTGCCCTTTTGTGCACTATCGCGGCTGAGAGGTGGTGAGATACCCAATACATGTGTTTTTAACCCTTTCTTTTTGTACACTGCTTGCAATTATACTTGTTGCACTTGTCACTTTATTTTCACTTTGCACAGTAGGTGCTTTACAAGTTTACAAAGTTTACAAGTTTACAAAAATAATTTATACATGTATGCACTAGCACTGTATATGTTTTCTGTATATAATCTTTTATGCAATGTAAGGGGGATTATGTTTTTACATCCTGACATGATATGTTAATTCAGGGTGTGGGGTTCATTTTGATCATGAAAATATGTATCCTGTTCACCTATGTCCCTTGGCTTGAAAAAGGCTCCTTGGAGCCGAAACGTTGCTGCTGTACCTTGTTGTACCTCTGAACATGGAATAAAGCATTTTCACTTTCTTCACCTAACTATTGATGCCCTGGATTGCTGCTTAATTCTCGTGTATTATACTTAATAGATTTCTCTGGAGTCCAAAATATCACTGCTGTATTACCATTGAGTCTATAAAGTTCTTTTTTTAAACCATATACGATTTAATTAGGCCAATTTGGTTTACATTGTGAATTCTGTTGTTTCTTCATATCAAAAAATAAATATATATTTCAATAGTGTATGTTATATGGCAATTTAGCTCTCTTTTGATCTTCTAATAATACTCAAATTCTGTACATATGACTACCTCAAGCCTAAACACAGAGTATTAATAAATTAACTATGTTATAAAGACAAATCTTAGATAGCCCCCAGTCTCCAACACTGATGCCACAAGGTTCATACATCTGCATATGGGATATTTTAAATTATTCTATAAATATATATGCAACATACCCCACTGGGGCCAAGCCTTTTCTTGTGGGCCTGGAGGCAGCTGGGGCCCAGAATACCGGAGTGGCGGGCTATTGCTGCTTAGGGCATGCTGTTTTCATGGTGCTTGGTATGGGGACCGGAGGGCTGTCCTACAGCCTGGCAGGTCTCCAGCAGGTGGTGTGTGCAAGAAATAAGGAGGGAGAGGCTGATGTACTGGTTTCTCCCTGGGGCAACCCCTGAGTGTCTGTAGATTGAGTACCTGGGTAATGGATGGGGAAGCCAGTGGTGTTAAGCAGCCGTATCCAGGGAATCAGATGGAGGCAACTTATAGTTCTTTATTGAACAGCAGGCAACGGCCCAAAAACGGTTAACAGCAGGTTGTGGTAGCTGCAGATCTAGGCTAGGGTCTTCAGTCTTTACCCAAGTGTCAGGTAGTAGGCCTGAGACACTATCAATTCCTGCGATTACAATCTGTGGCAGCACTGAAGGTGTGCTGCACACACTGTCTCTTTCTTCACTCTGAAGACCCAGCGCTTCCACCCAGAAGGGGTTTTTACACTCCCCCTGATCAGGTGGTAGCACCTCTCTAATCACACTCCAGCTAACAATACAGCCACATAATTGGATAATTACTCACACCAATTTAACTGTTGCATTTCCAGGCAGTATGTACAGCTGCAATTACATCATACTCCGATTCCAGAACCTTCCTAGAGAGGTGATCAATCTCCCTAAAAGCTCCTGAGGAGGTTGCTTATTGCAACTACCAACCTGCCTCTGCATTGGCAGGGGTGTTGCATATAGCTCAATAATGATGCCAAGGTATATAGGGTAAACAAAATGTCTCTCTTGAGCTATTCATATGGGTCTAATTGATGGTTTTGGCTGGATCACTCAAGGATATTGAAAGAGTTGTTCCTATGTCCAACATGTTTCCTATTGGTTGTCATTATTTTGTGGAAAGGGGAACTGTGGTTCTTATCTGAGATTCAGAGCACAGATTTTCACTTAGAATATCTCTTAAATTTTCTACATTCAACTTTACTGCACCACAGTCATACAGCTTAATAATGCTTCACTGTAGGGGTGGTATTAAACATGGCACTTGTATCAAAGCCATAATGTTCAATTGTTTTTCAGACTGAGTGAGGGTCCTTCAAGTACTGCTTTATACGTTCTAGTTGGTTTATCAAATGTATTATTCTGGAGGCCCAATCATGGTGGTAAACATCTTGACGACAATAATGGGAATGGGAGACCCCCAGGTTTACAATCAGTGTAAATCTGAATATTTATGTCCATGCCAGTGGTTAGTTTACCCTTTTAAATAAATTTGCATTGAAGTATTGTGTGCAGATTGAAGTGGGAAAACTTTATTAGCAAAATGGCGCAATATAACAAAATGGGGAAAAAGTGTCTGAAGACTCTCTGAGTGCTAGATTCATATTGTGAGCCTGCTAGCTTTCTTTTCCAAAGTGATAAAGAAAACTTTCTGTTTTCACATCCTTATGAAGTTGGAAAAAATAAATTAGCTCTAAATTAGTTTTATCGACCGAGTTGCTGATGATTTTACAAATGAGACAGGGTGAGTCAGATGTGAGGAAGTGGGAAATTCAGACCTGACAAGAAGTTGGAAGGCTATTCCATGAAGACCATAGCTAAATATGACACAGTGGCAAGATATCATATGGACCTTGATGTACATGATAAGATTTGTTTTGTAAAATTTACAGAAACTAATTAAAGAATATCATAAATATATGATATAAATATAAATTACATCAGTAAAAAATTAACAGTAAAACAATTACTTATTAAGTCTGAAAAACTCTTGTCAGACAATTAGGCAAAGCAAACAATAATGGGGCAGATATAAAGGAGACCTATATTTGGAGGGTAGGTAGGTTGTCACTTACATTCTAAACCCTAATCCATCTTTAGCAACATAATAGTAGAATACTATCTAAAATTAATAGGGCCATGGAGTAGCCTCTCTAGGGAGTGGGAGTAAAGGCGCTGGGTTCCTGATTCTGTGTCCTTGGTGCCACTATGTGCATGCCCTCTGCACAGACTCTATCTGTGTAAAGCGCACGTGCATAGCAGGTTTAGTCTATGCTACTGTGATATAGCGGCACCGAGCAAGTAGGCAGGGACAGCAGAGACTACTGGGGCATAAAATAGCGTTTGCTCCTGCTGTCCGGAGAGGCTACTCCAGGCCCCAGTTACAAATTAACACTGTAATTTAGTGTAGATAGTATTCTAGTATTAGCTAAATAAAGATTAGGTTTTAGAATGTAAGTTGCAACCTACCATTAGGTCTACCTTAATAGGTAGATTTCTGATGGTAGGTTTTCTTTAATGTCATATATGCTATTAACCACACATTCCATTTACCAATGTGTTTTAGACACTATTTTTTCATCATCCAATCAGGGGAAGGCTTAGCAGTAAACGGTGAGAGTTAATCAGAAAGATTAAGATGCAACAATAGGCAATACAATTGATTAAAGAAATCTAGTGTAAAGTAAGTCCACCAATAGGAAACATAAACTGAAACTAGACCAAATATATCAGCAGCAGCCACTTGAATCTCATGCATTTTAAAACTATCAGGTGTTAAGTTTGCATAATATAAATAAAAACAGGGTTAGTAAAGTTGCCCGAATGCATAGTTAAACGTTACAGCAAATATACCAATATTTATCAGATCTTTATCCTTAGCATAGTAGTTGCGAAATCACGAGATGACATGTTGTTAAATACCCATAACATTTGAAATGTTTATCAGAATCTTCTGCAAAAAAGCTTATAGTTTGCAGACAGTTTGTTGATATGCTTGTAAACAGGTCCTTTCTACATCTGTGAATTAGTGTGGTGGTTCAGAATCGGTATGACCTGTAAAATAAATTTTAGGATCCTAAAGATTTATGTCAGCATAGTTTTTTAGGAATATTCTGAAAATGATAGGCTCAATCTACATATTTCTTGTATGCCAGTTTTCTAGTGTCAACCCAAAAAGTATGGCATGTGTGCCTATTGTGTACAGGCAGTCCCCGGGTTATGTACAAGATAGGGTCCGGAGGTTTGTTCTTAAGTTGAATTTGTATGTAAGTCGAAACTGTACATTTTATAATTGTAGATCCAGACAAAAAAAATTTGGCCCCAGTGACAATTGGAGTTTAAACATTTTTTGCTGTAATGGGACCAAGGATTATCAATAAAGCTTCATTACAGACACATTACAGCTGATTATTGCAGTCTGGGAATATAGTAAAGCATTCAGAAAGCTTCACCAGAGGTCAGAGGGGTCTGTCTGTAACTATGGGTTGTCTGTAAGTCGGGTGTCCTTAAGTAGGGGACCGCCTGTATTTGTAAATTTTAAGGTATGTAAACTATAAGAAACATGTGACTTGTTTCCATTTAACTGAACATTATCAATGTGTTCAGATTGTAGTTGCAATCTTACAGTTTGACAGTAAAAACAGCAGTGAATCCTATCCTTTCTGTAAAAATTACAGCGACTACTTCAATGTATGGCAGATGTTGTTGGCTTTCATTACAAAAGGGAAATCACATTACAAGTGTAAACAGGGCCTTATGTATATCTGTTTATCTAGTATAGTATTGTTATACTAGTAATCTATTACTTGACATGTTTTAGTGAATCCACTAAAGTTTGAAATAATACTGAATGTAAGAATTGTAGAGATGGGCAAATTTGTTAAAATTCGTTTCGTCCCGATTCGCCGAATTTTTTAAAAAAATTTGATTTGACTCGAATCGAATCAAAACTAATCACGTTAAAAAAAACAGGCATTTCCTGGCTGCAGAAAGCCTGTAGGGTTTTGTAGAACGTTTTGCCATGCTTAAATATGCATAGGGAGCGTGTTTTGGTCTTCAAACAATGCTGTGTTTTAGTATGACACGCACATGACAGCCGCGGCTCTTAGAATCGCTTCACTCTTCACTTCCATGTGCACTTACATAGGCCAACTTCCCCAAATAAGCGAAGCGGGAACGCAGCCTGACAAGGTAACGTCTGTGCCAGCTCGAAAGGACCGAGCTGAGGGCCAAGATCCCACTATAACATCAAAGAGTGCACTCTTTTTACACTGACATCAGATGCTGTTCTGTTAAACGCGGATACATGTGGAAAGCCCCCCAAAAGAGTGCAGAGGATGTCGGCAGTAATTTTGCATTGACGTCACTGATCATTTTGCCCTTCTTTTCACTGAATAAACTACTGTATAAACTACGTGGATTTGACACGTGAATCTGGCCATAAACTAGAGCCCCCAAAAGGTATTGCAATGTGTGTTATACAGATACCCCACAATTGACAGTGTAATTTCAGTGAAAATCACTGTATAAACTATGTGGATTTCACACGTAAATATGGCTGTAAACTAGAGCCACAATAAGGTATAGCAATGTGCGTTATACAGATAACCCACAACTGACAGCTCACTACTGCAGATGTATGAATGTCAAACAGACTTCTTCCTATTCGATTTTGTCACTAAATAGAACTGCTATTTGGGGTATACAGATCCCCCTTAAAGAACAACCAGGGATTGGTCCAGGGTACAGGCAGTCCCCGGGTTACATACAAGATAGGGTCTGTAGGTTTGTATGTAATTTGTATGTTTGTATATTTTATCATTGTAATCCCAGCCAGAACTTTTTTGGCCTCTGTGACAATTGGATTTTAAAAATGTTGGGTAGTCATAAGAATCAGGATTAACAATAAAGCTTCATTACAGACACCTTTGATAACTGTTACAGCTGTTTATTGTAGCCTGAGGCTAAAGTATAGTAAATTACCAATATCCAGAGTTTCGTTTGTAACTAGGGGTCGAGTGTTCTTAAGTAGGGGACTGCCTGTATATAGAACCCCCTTAGAGAACAGCGAGGGATTGCAGCAAGAATCGCACAGTACAATAGCAGCAGCTGGACACTACAACATGAAGTGTGAAGTGCTGAGATAGAAAATGGCTGGGTTTTATAGGGCTGTGTGCAGGGGTGAACCAAGCCTTTCTGCTGCCTGAGGCGAGCCATAGACCGATGCCCCCCCGCCATATATGTAATATATCAGATACAGCGTAAAAATAAGATACAGCGTGCCGCCATGTATTATAAAATGCATACAGCGTACCACCATGTAGTATAAAATGCATACACTGTACCGCCATGTAGGGTAAAATGCATATAGCGTGCCACCAGGTAGTATTAAATGCATACAGCGTGCCGCCGTGTAGTGTAAAATGCATACAGCGTGTCGTCTTGTAGTGTAAAATGCATACAGCGTGCCGCCTTGTAGTGTAAAATGCATACAGCGTGCCGCGATGTAGTCTAAAATGCATACAGCGTCCGGCCATGTAGTATAAAATGCATACAGCGTACCTCCATGTAGTATAAAATGCATACAGCGTGCCGCCGTGTAGTGTAAAATGCATACAGCGTGCCTCCATGTAGTATAAAATGCATACAGCGTGCAGCCATGTAGTGTATTAAGAAGCCTTAATAAATATCCTCAATACTGCATAAAAATATATATTCACACACATACAGTATATACAACATCTACGTACATACTGAGTATACATACAGCAAATACACATATATTAACAGTATATAGAGCAAATATACACACACCCCTATACACACACCTGTACATACCAACACACACACCTATACATACCCACACACACACACACCTATACATGCACACTCACACCTATACATACACACACCTATACATACACACACCCCTATACATACACACCCCTATACTTACACACACACACCTATACATACACACACACCTATACATACACACACACACCTACCTATACACACACACATATATACACATCTATACATACACACACACCTATACATGCATACACACACCTACCTATACACACACATATAGACACATCTATACATAGGAGTTGTCTTACTTTTTTCTTCTTTTCTTGTTCTGGCCGTTTCTGCCTTGTCCTCCAGCGCGGGGAGGGGATTACGGAGCGGATAGCGGACAGAGGAGAGAAGGGAGTGGGGACCGGGGAGCGGACAGCGAAGACTGGGGAGCGGAGACCAGGGAGTGGAGACCGAGGAGCTGGGAGCGGAGACCGAGGAGCTGAGAGCGTAGACCGAGGAGCTGGGAGCGGAGACCAGGGAGCTGGGAACGGTGACTGGGGAGCCGATAGCTGGGAGCGAGGTGCGAAGACCAGGTAGCTGGGAGCGAAGACCTGGGAGCATAGAGACTGAGGAGCGGGGAGCGGAGACTGGGGAACAGAGTACTGGGAGCGGAGACCGGGGTGCTGAGAGCGGAGACCGGGGAGCGGAGACCGGGGAGCGGAGATCAGGGAGCTGGGAGCGGAGACCGAGGAGTGGGGAGCGGAGACCGGGGAGCGGGGTGCTGGGAGCGGAGTGCTGGGAGCGGAGAGCGGGGAGCAGAGATAAGGGAGCGGAGACCAGGGAGCTGGGAGCCGAGACCGAGGAGCTGGGAGCCGACACCGAGGAATGGGGAGTGGAGACCGTGGAGCAGATAGCGTGGTTCTGGGAGCAGAGAGCAGAGACTGGGGAGCAGAGTGCTGGGAGTGGAGAGCGGGGAGCGGAGACCAGGGAGCTGGGAGCGGAGATCAGGGACCGGAGAGCGGTAAAATGTGGGGATAAAAACCAACTTCGTTCCCGCGAATCAGCATAAACTATGGCTTCGTGACGAATCGAATTTTTCCTGAAATTCTAACCGAAGTTAGAATCATTACAATCAATTCGCCCATCTCTAAAGAATTGCCATAATTATTTTATAGCAGACTTTTATTCAATCTTGAAGGAGAAAAATGTTCCAAATATAAAAGAACATTTTTTAGAAAGGAATAAACACAATACTAATGAAAGTATCATTCAACTTTAGAAATATTTCTCGATGGTAAAAGGAGAGACATAAAAGGTACGTTTTGTATGTATACAAAAAAAAGTGATGGGATCAAAGAGCAAAGGTTATCGAGCTAATAACTTCAGAAAGATCCTTGGCAAATTCTAATCTAATCAAATCCTGTTCGGTTTGATTGATCTTTTTGACATCAAAGAAAATGTGTTAACAGAAAGATTTATCCATGAAAGATCTCTACAGAAAAGCAGGGTACTAGAAGCTAGACCTAAAAGTGAAATAACTGAATTTATTATGATCTATATGTGCCCTAGTTTTAAAAGTACAGACAGTACTGACCTTAATAATACCATATTCTCAAGTAAAATCTCATATATTCCATCAGAGTTTGACAATAATTTCTCTGTCTGTAGCAACTCGACATATTTATAAAGGGAAAATACACTATTTCAATTGTAACTAAATTTATACTCATGTGAGAATCTACCATCAAAATTAAGAATGGATAAATCAGGAACAACTTCAATCTAAAATCAACTTTTACAATTATGCTAATGAGCCCAATTGTCTCACACTTCCCCCTGCTTCCTCACCCCTTATACAATGAGCACTTCCTTCTCACTGTGAGACTGAATTTTTTATGATCTATATATGCCCCAGTTTAAATTTACAGACAGTACTGACCTTAATAACACCACATTTTATATTTGGATAATTTTAAATGTTGACTTTAGAAGAAAGGGGGCCATGGAAAACAAATATGAGAAGATTACCGTCAGATCTATAAGTAAGTGGCCCTGAGTAATCATTATTGATATTGATGGTAGATTTCCTTATATTTTAATTTTTTTTCAATATTCCACCATGCTAAACTTTTTTATATCTATATTATGTTAAACTTTATCTTTCCTGTAAACTCAGCAATAGGTCTGAAAACTTTTCCAACTCGCTTTCACAAACCTTATACTTCTGGACTGCAGGTACGGACACAATGACATTATATTTCTCTGCTGCTTGTTATTTCCTTGCAGACTGTTGATTATGTGTTGTTTGGTCCAAGAAAAAGCAGCAAGACAACTAGCAACCTTTGTTAAGGTATGTATGAAGTCGTGTCAGCTCTAAAGAGAATGTACTTATTGTGCAGTGGATTTAGTAGACAATACAAAGTGATAATGAAATGCAATGGCCCTTGATACATTCTATAGACTATACAGAAGGTACAGTTGTCTCTTGCTATTGAACATTGCTCGTAGACATTTCAAGCAAGCTGTCTCAAAAAATTAGTTATGAAGGAGAAAAAATATTCATGTGTCAACCCAATCTGCCATTGTAATAAGGAAAGTACTTCCCAAGAGTTACCATGATCTCATAGACAGTCAGCTAAATTCATAAAAATAATTAAACATGTTTTATTATCACCCAATAAATGTCATTTTATGTGTGTTCTCAAATTCCACTTCTTGATTCATTTACCAAATGTCTAAATCTGGAGTCAATTTACAGCAAATGTGTAAATAAATTTAATTTTAATACAAACGTATGTTTTTGTAATGCACCGGGAAACATGTCAGTTAAGGTCCTAAGAAGCCAATTTATCTCAGCAGCCAACTTCACTCCTTCTTGTTTATTTCTTTGGAAGAGGCTGTTAGAAAATCTGTTGCTAAATATCTTCTCAAAATTGGAATAGCCTAAATCACTTTGCGCTTTATGAGAGAAATAACTGTAAGCATATATAACACCATCATCCTAATATATTTAGTACACATAAATGGCCGCTGTTGATATGATGTGTCTCTTTACTGTATGTGTGTGACCGTTCTATTTGAAGTGGAGACATATTGCTACAGTATTTGACAAGAAAACCAGTAAAGTGTACACTGCGAGGCATGTACATTATTAGAAATTCTCTTTAAAGCTGTTGCAGTGCCAAGAAGAGCTACGGAGACTGCTAAAACGAAAACTTTTGCAAATAATATTTCAAAGTTTGCTGATGCAAGATCCAGTAAAGCCCATGAAGTATCTCTCACACAAATACTCAGAATCACATTTGTCAATAGTTCTGCTTGTCACAGTCAGCAGGGCAATGGCCCAATCAAAGTTTGTTAAATTAATATTTATTTTTTTTAATATGATGTGCACATTGAGAACTTTTTCTATTACTGTCTCTGAACAGAATCAGAAATTTCAGAGCCTAGTGTGTGTTCTCACCCTCTTTGCCTACATTGTCAAAGTAACATGTATATGGTTATGAGTAAGTGTCAAGGTTAAGACAAGGTTAATATAATAGTAGCTGAATAGTAGCTGAAGCAGCCGAAGTTACAGTATGGAATACGTTTTGAGATCATAAATGCAAGGTCATAACCAAACCTGCTTAACAGTGTAGGTGTGTCTAGCATTTGGTTTCATTACGATGGTGCACTTCTACCAAGTAAATCATTGGCGCTCATTTGCTTAGGGTCACAGATCTCACTTTCGTCAGACTGTGCACCGTTTTCAGACGATCCAACTGATTTGGACTGAGCGTGGGATTTATCTTTCAAATTGTGTCGCAATCCAATGCACATGCACCAGTAAAAAATCTGTCAGATCTGAGCGGGGAAATGACACATGCAGGATAGCGGTCGCACGAACTTAGTGAATCGTGGCACAGTGCATGATTGTCGTACAATCATCAGTGAACTCCAGTGGCAATGTAAGTAAATGTGCCCCATTGTGCTAATGGGCTGTGAATGAAATGTACTGTCTGTGTTGGTATTTGCTGTTTCTAATGTTGATGGTGGCATGTACTGCACAGCAATAGTTCCATGATGCTCTCTACCATGTGAAAGTACAAGGTTAAGTCAGCTACGTTAAACAGTGCTACATCTCTACCTTTTTTCTTTATTAGTCTTACTCTCATAGTTTTTTTTTACTCTGTCTAAAAATGTTTCAAACTGTGTTTCAAACAGTAAAAGGCAATTTATTGTGAGGTAGGCTGAGCAACAAAGAACCAAGACGTGATCTTGAAATAATAAGTCCAAACACCAGAATACTCCAAACCGAAATACAGGATACAAGGAGCTAACTACAAACAAGACCGAAAGTGATTGCTGAACTAATTGTTATCAGATGATTTATGTGAAGCCTAAGACCCAGCCCCAGGAATGATTGTAGCAGAGCTCTGTCAGTTACTTGTTCACACTGACAATTTACAAGTGAAACATAATGACATAATCATGCATTGACAGAGGATGCCCCAAAACTATTTGATTCAATTATATAATTTCTAAAATATTCCCAGTGTAATCTGTGTGCTTATGTCGGTGTCATTGCACCAAGGCCATGTCCTCAACACTCATGGCATTGCAAGATAAACCAAAATAATGAAGGTATATTAGATATCAAAGTGCATTTTGTTTGCATTCAAACAACTTGTTTGAAGTATTAAAATATTTGCCGCTCAGGTGATGAGTGATGTCATCATGCATCTGCCGTGCTGCAGCTCCCAGGTGAATAAGGCGTATGGAGAGGAACAAGGTAAAAATGTTTTTTATACCGTTGGCCACTGGGAACATCACTGTGACTTTTGGTTTCCTGGGGCCTCATTGTGACTACTGGCTACTTGAGCATTCTTGTGACTGCTGGCTACTGTGAGCATCACTGTGACTACTTGTTACTTGGGACATCACTGTAAGTACTGGGGGAATTATTCAAGCTACTAGGGATATCACTGTGACTGTTGGCTACTGGAGGCATCACTGTGACTACTGGCTACTGGAGGCATCACTGTGACTACTGACTACTGGGAACATCACTGTGACTACTGGCTACTGAAGGCATCACTGTGATTATCAGTTACTGGGGATATTCTTGTGATTTCTGACTGTTGGGGCATTTTTTACTTCAAGCTACTGAAGGCAAGCACTCCTGAGTCTCCTGAGGAAAGCACTGATTACTGGCTAGGCAGATACTAGGACTATTGGCTACTGGGACTATTGGAACGGGGGCAGGCACTGTGACTGCTAGTATGAATATTTGCTTCTTTCGGGCTGCTGCTGTGACTACTAGATACTGTGGATGACTGTGACTATTGGCTACTGTGTGGTAAAAATTTGTGGGAAAAATAACTGTATTGGTCACTGTGTGGGGGAAGTGTTACTGGGGAGTTGAGTTATTCTTGGGACATTATAATGATTTCTAGGGGAACAACAACACAGTATTAGATTTGTGATAAGAGGAGATTATGATAGAGTGAAGCACCTTGAATTGTTGTGTTGTTTAATCTGCACAGAGGAGTTGTGCATGGAAAAAGCTGAAAGGGTAGAAGAATACTGAACTGGGTTTAGGTGTTGCATTTATTTACTGATCTAAATTTGGATGCTGTATATTTTCTTCTAATCTCAGTTCTTGTGCTGTTTTTATGTACTGAACTTGGTTCTGGTGCTGTAAATATTAAAATACCTGGTTTTAGTAATGTATTTATTGTAAGTATTGGGTTTGGTTAAAGTGCAATATACACTCACCGGCCACTTTATTAGGTACACCATGCTAGTAACGGGTTGGACGCCCTTTTGCCTTCAGAACTGCCTCAATTCTTCGTTGTATAGATTCAACAAGGTGCTGGAAGCATTCCTCAGAGATTTTGGTCCATATTGACATGATGGCATCACACAGTTGCCGCAGATTTGTCAGCTGCACATCCATGATGCGAATCTCCCGTTCCACCACATCCCAAAGATGCTCTATTGGATTGAGATTTCGGGTGTGACTGTGGAGGCCATTTGTGTCCAGTGACCTCATTGTCATGCTCAAGAAACCAGTCTGAGATGATTCCAGCTTTATGACATGTCGCATTATCCTGCTGAAAGTAGCCATCAGATGTTACAGGGTACATTGTGGTCATAATTTACGGGAATCCCTTCTCCGAACAACAATCAAACCGGATGGACATGGACAGCAACAATACTCAGGTAGGCTGTGGCGTTGCAACGATGCTCAATTGGTACAAAGGGGCCCAAAGAGTGCCAAGAAAATATTCCCCACACTATGACACCACCACCACCAGCCTTAACCGTTGATACAAGGCAGGATGGATCCATGCTTTCATGTTGTTGACGCCAAATTCTGACCCTACCATCCGAATATCGCAGCAGAAATCGAGACTCATCAGACCAGGCAACGTTTTTCCAATCTTCTACTGTCCAATTTCGATGAGCTTGAGCAAATTGTAGCCTCAGTTTCCTGTTCTTAGCTGAAAGGAGTGGCACCCGGTGTGGTCTTCTGCTGCTGTAGCCCATCTGCCTCAAAGTTTGACGTACTGTGCGTTCAGAGATGCTCTTCTGCCTATCTTGGTTGTAACGGGTGGCGATTTGAGTCACTGCTGCCTTTCTATCAGCTCAAACCAGTCTGCCCATTCCCCTCTGACCTCTGGCATCAACAAGGCATTTCCACCCACAGAACTGCCGCTCACTGGATGTTTTTTCTTTTTCTCTCGTAAAACCCTAGAGATGGTTGTGCGTGAAAATCCCAGTAGATCAGCAGTTTCAGAATACTCAGACCAGCCCTTCTGGCACCAACAACCATGCCACGTTCCAGGCCCAAATCACCTTTCTTCCCCATACTGATGCTCGGTTTGAACTGCAGGAGATGTCTTGACCATGTCTACATGCCTAAATGCACTGAGTTGCCGCCATGCGATTGGCTGATTAGACATTAAGTGTTAACGAGCAGTTGGACAGGTGTACCTAATAAAGTGGCCGGTGAGTGTATGTATATATCTTGGCTATGGAGCTGTATTTATGTTAAGATATTGGTGCTGGTGCTGTATGGTTATAAATGTTAATATGCAAATGAAATCATTTTAAATACAAAATGGCTAATTTAAACAGTAGATTAATATAAAGTGCAATTTAAATATTGGAATTGTTAATTAGAGTAGGTATAATTTTTTTTTACTTATAGGTGGATTCATTAATCCCAAAGTAAAGAGTTTTTTGTTAAACATTGGAACCCCACCCCTGGGTATAACCATTGTTGTGCAATTAAGGATCTTAGTCCTTAACACATCATTCTAAATATTTTAGTCTTTATAAAATACATTATAACTCCATGCATTTATTTAGTTTTATACCCCTATTTTTAGTAGTATGTATGTGTTTAATCCATGTTTATTAAAGGAAAACAGCACATACATACATAGGATATTTTTCAATATATGAAGGGTGGTCTCGCATTATACCCTTATTTTTATTTAATCTAGAAATAACACTAAAGGGAAGTTTACAGACATGAGTGAATTATATTTTTATGATGCTGGGAGCATTTGGAATGCATTCTTTGTCTTAACATGGAGAGCTCTGATTATTATTTTTCTTTGTTAGTCATTCATGGATTCATGGCACGGTTGGCTCAAAGATGCAGCAGTATCACCCCAGGCATATGTTCAATTTTTCCCTGAAAGTACTGTAAATCACCTCCATTGTTGATTCAAGTGAATAGAGATCTGGGTTATTTGCCTCTTAAATGGTTTTCTACTTCATATTAGAGATGTCATACCGGGAGTTTTCTGCTTTTTTAACTTGATCTATTTTATATTTTTATATTCAGGTTTCTTGTACTGCCTGTTGCTTCTAAAGAACAAAAAGTTATTTAGGTGTGCATGTATAGTAATGAAAAGGTTACACTGTGAATACATTTTAAAAACTACAAAAAAATATATTCTCTCTGGAAATTATTCTTGTCTAAATAAGATTAAAGGAAACCTGTCACCACATTTCCACAAATACAGCTGGTGGCAGGTTTCCATAAAGCCCTATTAAAGTGATACCATTCTTTTAGCTAAAAATTGTTTCAATCAGATCCCCATGAAATCAATATCCTTAATCATAACCTTTTCTTGCATATAGCAGACCTAGAGTGAGTCAGATAGGATGTGGCCTCTTGGGGCTAAATCCAGCAGCTCCTCCCCATGCCTTCTCAGCATCCAGCAAGTAATTTACTGTGACCAGGGTGATGTAAACAAAGGCCCTTTAGCCTCATTATATTAGCAAACTGCACTATATGCATATATCTGATCACATGAAATCACAGCATGCCTCCATGAATTTTTACTCTTCTATATGCATCGATGAAAGCATCCTGTGATTTCATGTGATCAGATATATGCATGGGGTAAAGTTTGCTAATGTTAAAAGGATAAAGGAACTTAGATGGTGGTACCCTTTCCACATGAAATACTTGCTGAATGTTGAGAAGGCATGGGGAGGAGCAGTTGGATTCAGCCCAAGAAGACCATAACCTGTCGGACTCACTTTAGATCTGCTATATGCAAGGCAAGGTTATAAAGCTGATTTTATGGGGATTTGAGGGAAACAATTTTTAGCTAAAAGTAGGGTGTTAATTTATATGGCTCTATGGGAATTTGCCACTTGCAGTATTTATGAAAAATGGGTTGACAGGTTCCCTTCAACTGTATTACAGGACATAATTCTTGTGGAGCGCATAACACCCATTTAGGTTGATTACATGACCAAACTCTCTAATCAGCCTTAACGATCTACTACATCTCAGGTATTGTCCACCACTATCAAAAGGAAATTTAATAATATTAATACTTTGTGTAACTGGGCAGCGCCAAAAGATTTGATTCAAGCACACATCTGAGCCTCCTTATCTCCAGGATATACTAGAAACCGAAGGGTAAAATTTATGAAAAAGCCCGGGCGTGCAGTACCAGTTCATCAAAATATTCAGTTGGTTCTCTTTATATAGAGTACAAATAAAAGTTTTATGAGTTCTATTTTTTCTGGTGAGAAATATTTACCCAGTCAGGCTTCCCACCAGTTCATATAGGAATGGGAGATATTATATTTAGTATTGAGAATAGAGTAGAGGTTGAAGATTAAATCCTTGGTAGATGGGCACTGAGAGCATAATAGTTCAAAGGGGATAGGTCTAGGAGCAAGGCCTGAATTTATGAGAGAGGTTATAAAATGCTTAATCTGACAGTAGATATATCTACTGTGTCTGTGTATCAACTTGTTTAGAGGGAACAGTTTTCACGTTAAAGGGTCCAACAGGCATATAAACTAAACCTACAGCTATGTCTAGTAGCGAGGTGAATCAATTTGCAGGAGTGGCTGCACAGTCGCCAATCTGGCAATATGTCCTGGTCGCATGGAACAAACTTGAACCGTGGACCCAAACTCAAAGTTCAGGTACTCCCGTCTCTAATCCTGTGGGTCAGCAGATTTTAAAATATAAACAGACTCTAGGATCTTGTTAATGCAGCCATCTCTTCACTTTTTCTCGGCCTGTATTTGGATCCACCTCTATGATAAATCCTGAGAGGTATTACACTCCTTTTAATGCATATTACAACTAGATACTGATTAATGGCATTTCAGGATTTGCTTTGTATGTCTTTCATATCTGCCGAAATATGTGTATTTTTATCTGCTTCCAGACTCTGAAATAGAAATGTTCAGTTCAAGAAGGTAACGTGCACATGTGGGTGTACCTGGTATGTTCACACATCCTTGAGAATCAATGAAAGTCTCACTCCCAAGAGATACCTTACAATACCACAGGTTTAACAACATATATTCCACAAGAGCCTGAGATAAAAAGAACTATTGAGAAGGTACTAAACGAGTAGTCATATCTGTGAAAGAAAATAGAGCAAAGGTAAGATATTAACACATTCCTTTTATTATCTTGTCCTCCTCCTAGATTTTAATAACACTCCCCCAAAAAGAATTCCTCTTCACTGCCTTTATATAAAAAACACTTTAGAATAATGATAGAATGATACCAAATAGTAAAGGTACAGTATAATTACAAGCTACTCTATATAAATGAAAAAAATATGTACACTGCAGTATGCTAAAGTTTATTTTTAGGAAAAATAGTGTCAGGCTCCAGGGGTAGTGGACCAACTGGTCCACTGTGGACACTGAGATAAGCCGATGCCTAGGACCTGAGTGGCACCCGGTTTTCACCAGAGCCCGCCGCAAAGCGGGTTGGACTTGCTGTGGCGTGGTACCACCAGGTCGTTCCACAGGTGTGGAACTTTGTCCGAAGTGGCAGCCAAGACGACGTACCAAAACGGAAGACAGGTTCGTGGTCGGGGACAGGCAGAAGGTCAGGAGAGGCGTCACAGTATTAGGCTACATTCACACTAACGTATGGGGGACGTATATACGGCCGACGTATATACGGCCGATATACGTCCCCCATACACTTCTATGGGCGCACGGCACCCTACGGGAGCGGTACGGTGCCGCACACGTGCGGCACCGTACCGTTCCGTACCCGGGAAAAAGATAGGACCTGTCCTATCTTTGCCCCGTAATAGGGCGACGTGCGCCATAGGTTGCTATGGTGAGGGGCGGGGGTGAGCTGCGCTCACCTCCTCCTCCTCTCCCCGTACACTGCCGTTGCCTGCTACGGTACGGTACGGGTGGGCAACGGCAGTGTGAATATAGCCTTAGGGTCAGAGGCAGAGCAGAAGGTCAGGGCTGGCAGTGGAGGAGTGTAAACGGGTACAGGTCCGGGGTCACAACAGGAAATTACACTAATCGCAGAGGAGATGTCTCTAGTCTTCTCTAAGGCTGTAAGGCACATGGATCTGGCGGGGTGTGCAGGTAAAGGCTGGTATTTAAAGGATTCTGGGTACAGGCAGCGCCAATCAGCAGTGCGCAGACCATTTAAATTTTCAAAGGGATTTATGACCCACTACAACATCTAACAAATGTTATCCTGAGATAGGGGGTCATTAGAGACTCCAGAGTCATTAATTTGGAGGAAATAAAACATTCACACTGCCCAAGTCATCTAATTAAGGACCTCTTGTCTCAACTGTGTTATTGCTATTGTCTTGCTGTTTACATTACTTCTTTGTTCATTGTGTATAAAATCTGTCTCATTTCAGTACTATGCCTGATGAAGTTACCTAAGCTGTCCGAAAAGATTCTAACATCTTACATAGGCAGCCCCCGAGTTTCGTACAAGATAGGACTTTTAGGATTGTTCTTAAGTTGAATTTTGTATGTAAGTCGGAACTGCATATTTTATAATTATAGCTCCAGATAAAAACAATTTTTGTCCCTGCGTCTATAAGATTTTCACTTTTTTTTTGCTGTCAAGGGAACAAGGATTATCCATAGATCTACACTACAGACACAGTAATGGTGATTTTTGTAGCCAGGGACAAAAGTAAACCATCCAGAGAGCTTCACCAGGGGTTACGTTGGACAGAGACGTCCGGCTGCAACTAGGGTTCGTCTGTAAGTTGGGTGTCTTCAACTAGGGGACTGCTAGCATTTCAGTTAGCCATTAAAAGGTATCACAATCTCAAAGTTCAATACTAATTAACCCCTTACCAACACGTTACGTAGTAGTACATCACACTTCGGCTGCGGGTGAATGGAGAGTAACTGTTTGCTGCTAATTGTGGATTGCACCGATTGTGGGTGTTAACCATCACCACCGGCAGAGCTGTTTGTGGCTTCAAAAAGATGGTGGCACCTGCCACTTCCCGTGACGTCATTGGGGGCAGCGATTGGTTGCCATGACAAAGACTCAAAGCTGTCTGGTTTTAACCTATTCATTACAATGAGCCATTCACACATTGTAATAAATGAGGAGGAAAATACCCACATACTGTATTATGACAGTAAATGGTAGGATCAATCAGACAACCCTAGGGGGTCTGAAAAATAGTGACATTGAAAATTTCATCAAAAGTTGCAAAAAATAACACCACACACAGCTCTGCCGACCGAAATAAGAAAAAGTTAATAGTGCCAGAAGATGGCAATATAAACATTTTTTTGTACAGAAAGTTTTCATTTTTATAAATGGTTAAAAAGGTTATGAAACCTATACAAATTTGGTATCACCATGATAGCACAGACCCAAAGAATAAAGTAGACATGTCAAAGCACAGTAAAAGCCGTGAAATCCAAGCCCACAAGAAAATAGTGCAGATGCTTTTTTTCACCAATTTCACTGCATTTGGTTTTTTTTCCACTTTCCTGTACATGGCATGGAATATAAAATACCATTACTATGAAGTACAATTTGTTACGCAGAAAACTAGCCCTCACATAGCTCTCTACACGGAAAAATAAAAAAGTTATAGATTTCACCGAGAAACAATTTAATTTGATGTCTTCTTGGTTTATATACACACATATAATTGTTCTGAATACATAGGTCAGATGGTTATATTTATCTCAAATGCTTAGGACACATGTATTTCATTTTTATTCCAACAAGTTTTATCTAAGTTCTTTCTCATCAGAAGACCAATTATAATAACATAGAAGCAGAAGGTTCAAAGGTTAAAAAAAGATGTCATGGTTCACAGTATCATAATTTATAAGGTTGGAAAAAGACACAGGTCCATTACATTCAACCTACATGAATTAAACAAATCTTTTTTCCCTATAACCCGTGATATTTTTTCTCTCCAGAAAGTCATCCAGGCCTCTTTTGAACATGTACACAGAGCCCGCCATAACAACCTCCTGCGGCAGAGAGTTCCATAGTCTCACTGCTTTCACTGTAAAGAATCACCATCTATGGTAGAATCGCATCTCCTGAAGATATAGAGGTTTTCCCCTTGCACTAGTAACAGGCCTATGTATAAAAAGATTGTTGTATAGAAAGGCACATTCAGGTATTTGTACATTGTAATGAGGTCTCCCCTCAGTCGTCTTTTTTCTGAGCTGATTAACTCCAAGTTTAGTAATCTGTCATTGTATTCTAGTCCCCCCATTCCCCTAATAATTGTGGTTGCTGACCTCTGCACCAGTTCCAGATATTCTATGTGCTTTTTACACACTGCCCAAAACTGTACACAATATTCCATGTATGGTCTGACC
This sequence comes from Engystomops pustulosus, assembly GCA_019512145.1. Lineage (NCBI taxonomy): Eukaryota > Metazoa > Chordata > Amphibia > Anura > Leptodactylidae > Engystomops > Engystomops pustulosus. Next base: position 59,215,799 of record CM033642.1, read on the forward strand.
AGTGATTTGAAGAAGGGCAAAAACTATGTCCTTATCATGAGAATCTATTCCTCTACTGAAAAATCCCATAACTTTATTTGCTTTATCAGCAGCCGCCTGGCTCTGGTCACTAAAATTAAGTTTACCATCCTTCAAGTATTTTGCAGCTGAAGTTTTACCATGTAATTAACTGTTTTGAACATAATTATAATTTTTGTCCCACGTGCATAACCTTAAATTTATATACATCAAACCTCATCAACCATTTTTACGCCCATTCCTCCAGGTCTGTAGTTTCCAGAATCACTTTATGATACTTTTTTGGATATTGGCACCACATTTGCTATACGTCAATCCTGTGGAACAAAACTTGTCCATAAGGAATTTTAAAATATTAAAGATAATGGTTTATCTATCACTGTACATAAATCATGCAGGACACAGGTGTATGCCATCTAGACCCGGTGAACCCGGTGATTTGTATATTTTGACTTTGAGGTGGGGGCTTAACTTCTGTTGACATTCAAAAGAGAATTTACATTATTCCTCATTATGTCTTTCAATATAGGATTTTCCTAGGTTAAGACAGTTGAGAAGGCGACATTCAATAGATTGGCCCTTCCTCATCTCCCTCCACCATGACTCCGAGGTAATTCCCAAACTTTCCATTTTTAGTTTCTTGTCATTTGCAACCAGTACTTGAAAAATCATTTGGAATTATTTTTACTTTCCTTACTTTTCACTAATCAACTGTTATGTGTTGCTCTTTCAATGAAATCCATGAAGACAGAGACAGCACCAGTGTGAACACCTAACTTTCTCGAATTGCTATACAATTTATGGTTTCATACTGTTGTATACATTGTATACTCCCAGCTTCCAGGCTGGGTAGAGGTATTCCAAAAAGAAGATACAATCCAGTTTGTATTTCCAGACTAAAACATAGTCCAACATGTAAGACAACCGCTACTCAGTCATAACAAGCCAGGTAACAGGTAATAGGATATAGCAGTATGGGCAGAGGCATTGTCAGGGAAGGAGTTCATTCGTTGAAAGGGACAGATAGTTGAACTTCTTTTTTTGGGAACAGAAATTCCAATTTCCAGCTGTGTCCAAGGTATTTTCCAGCTTTATTTATGTGACTCGAGTGTCACGTGACCATCATCCCCTCTAAAACCGGCTATTATTGTATCCCTAACCTCTCAAAAGTAATGAGTTAGCACCATTCTCTGTAAATGTTTTATTGTTAATAATATTATTATGTAATATATATGAAGCAACATTGTCATATTCTGTATCAACATTGGTAATCTAAATCTCTTAATATTTATAAAATGTTGCCATGCACATACTACAAGACTGTCAAACTTTTATGTCTATCTCTACTCTGTGCAACTCATTTGACTCCCCGTTGTCTACATGCTTTAAGGATTCCGGAAACAATGAACAGCTACGTCACCAATTGGGGGAGTGTCTTTTCTCATATGTCTGTCTTTAAATACCTGTAGTGTTTAATCTTATGTTAGCCATGATTAAGAACGGAGCCTCCGTTTGAAACGCGTTGGCCAATAACGCACTTGTATTTTATCAATTTGCCTAAATAAAGCTGGAAAATACCTTGGACACGGCTGGAAATTTGAATTTCTGTTCCTAAAACAGGAAGTGTTGCTACCCTCGCAGAAGGGTGTTCCGTGCCTTGTCGGGCTTTCCACGAGGGTTGAGGTGAGCTGGACTTTCCACTATTTAACAGATAGTTGAACTCCAGGGCTTTTTCCTACATCAAACACCGATGTAAAGCTCATGCTAACTTCCCATAAAGCTTTAGAAAGGGAAGTGATTATCTTTCTGGAGAATTCTGTGTTGCGCTGTCTCTTTTCAAATGTGAAATAAATACACTTATATTTTTTGCAATGCAAAACAAAAATGGCTGTATTTTTATCTTAGGTAACTTGAATAGAACATAACTGTATATTTCCCTTCAAGTACTATATGAGGAGTTCAGAAAGAAATAAAACTGAACAACCCAGCAGTGCAGCAGCAGACAATATAGCACACTGTAGCTAAAGGAAATAACAGAAGTGCTGAACAGCTTGCCAATAAAGGTTTGCAAATTGCCTTTACAAAATGGATAATAGGACAACCATATTATGATGTGATAAGGTCACAGAAACCAATTTGTCTGTATAGCATTTAATATACCAAGGAATGTCAGTATAACATAGGTATTAGTCCATTAACAAAACCAATAATATTTTTTTAATGGGTTATATGTCCACTAAAAATGAAAAATATTGGATGCTCTTCATTTAGATTATATAAACATACTATCGAAAATTGTTATTTTAAATTTACACCAGAATTTGTCAAAATTCTTTGTTTTTATTGCTCATGTTATGCTTTTTTAATGTCCATTTTATTTAATGTTCAGAAAACATATCATAAGATTATTAAGGTAAGGGCAGATATCACAGCCTTTGGGTTACTAACAAGCTTTCCCTAACGCCTGGATAGCAAATGTGAAAAATATTTAACGTCTTATGTTCCATAATAAGTGCCACATCCAGTTTTCCCCTATCCACAAGATAACTTGTTGAGCCAGTGGTAGAACCCCCATTGATCACTTTTTCTACTCCTACTGAACAAAGCAGTTGGTCCCATATGTGCTCACACATGTTCTACCTATGGTTCCATTCTTTTGGGTACAACACAACCCTGTTCTCAGCATTTGAAGTGGCTGGACAACCCTTTTAATGTAGAGTAAATAGTACTGTATGGTTCTCCTGGCACTCGACTTAAACTACTTCCGGAATAACTTAATCAGATTAACCCCTTTAAATTCTGCAATCAATTTTGATGACAGCAATTGTGTAATTCAAGAATCAGACAAAAAAGTAGTGTGTCACTGACATGGTTTGATTCAAAAAACATAACAAATTTTATTAATATTCAACACTGAACACAAACATGCATATAAAATCAATTAAAACAGCATGCAGGGGTATCTTTACCCCTGAGGAAGTCTCCAGTTGGAGACGTAACGCGTGGGGAGCCCTCCACCTCCTGATCATTCCACCACCCCGCCTGCATGCTGCTATTTCTCTGGTTTGTTTGCCAGGTCACTTGTTGTATGTACTAGGGTTTGCCTCCGTTACCTTTATCGACTTTTTACCATGTTTACATTGTAGGCATTAATTGACTTAACCCTTACTTCCATGGCAGCTTGACAGATGCACTTGCACTTTATATGTGTCTTTTCATTGTTTAGGGGTGGTTTTGGGTGGATACCATCCATTCAGGAGGTGTCTTGTTTTTGCACCGACCATAGTGCATAACATTATATGTGTCTTTTCATTGTTTAGGGGTGGTTTTGGGTGGATACCATCCATTCAGGAGGTGTCTTGTTTTTGCACCGACCATAGTGCATAACATGGTAGACAATTGTATGTACTTTGGTACAGTTTTAATTGATTTTATATGCATGTTTGTGTTCAGTGTTGAATATTAGTTCAGTGTTGAATATTAATAAAATTTGTTATGTTTTTTGAATCAAACCATGTCAGTGACACACTACTTTTTTTGAATCAAACCATGTCAGTGACACACTACTTTTTTGTCTGATTCTTGATTTGCTCGTTTTGAGTGTGTCGACTATTACCTCTACTTGGTGCAGTATTCTGCTGTGCAAGGTTCCATTTTCTATTGACTGAGCAATTGTGTAATATCAAGGAATTTTCATGGAAGCCAGTGGCCTATGATTAGCTCCCAAGACTGACAATTGCAAATAACCTTTTAGCCACAGATGTGTAAAAGTCTACACTATTAATGAAAATTTACCATCAAAACCAAGCATAATAAACCAGGAACCCTTACTCATCTTGATTGTGGTAATATTCTTATATTTGTTATCCATGCCTTACTTAGCTTATGTTTTTACTAAGTATGTACTAGGCAGTCAAACTAAATTCCTGCTTAATATCAGAAAAGACATTGGAAAGACTTAATACAGGGGCAAACCAGCCGTGAGGCGAGTTGAGCAACTTTCCTCAGACAGCACGACCTGCAGCAAGATAGGTGGCAGCGTCAGTTTACAAAGTTATCTGCAACAAAGCAGGATCTGCCATGGGTGTGAAAAGTATATTGGAGAAAAGGCGCACATAGGTCACATTGTAAAGTATAGATGAAATGTTTTATTTGGTATCTCAGTTCTCAACACGTTTTGGAGTAAACAACTCCTTTATCAAGTGGAATGAGACTGCAGCGTGGGAGAAGAGAACTTGTCCCAAAGCTCACATGGGTGTGAGACACTGCATCGAGAACCCAGTTACTAAAAATACATTACTATAGGATGGGCAGAGAGGGGTCCGTTCTATAGCTTGCCTTAGGCAGCAGAGAATTTAGGTGCACCCCTGACTATATAAATATCGAAAGGACACACAAACCAACATAAATCAATATGTCATTTATCTTAAAATGAGATATAGGGACACTATAGCAGCTATATCTCACTAAGTAATTTCTAACAATACATTTTTACAGATATCAGTACAAAACCTGACTTGATAGAGCCGAATCAATATTAATATTTCAATATGGAAAGCATTCCTCTAAAGCTTCATTCCCTAAAGCAACCTAGTTATAGTGCTGACAATTAGGAAACTGACTTCCTATGGGAGTCTAGAGGATTTATTTCACAGAAAACAATGAAATTTACTTATGAAGTCTTCAGTTGTCTCTGTAGCAAGATCCTCCTGCATACTTGGGATATTTAATGAAAATAGACATTAATCAATTTAAGCCAGAGCATACGTTGCACAAAGCACTAAAGCATGTCGGAATGGAAAATATTAATCTAAAGCGTTCAATAAGCAAAGTCTTCAAAAATCCATAAAATACACTGAATAGTTTGCACAACCGAACATAAAAAAAAATTAAATCTTGTCAGTGTTTACTTTAATCAGTAATATTTTATATGTTCTGACAGCGGGGCTGTCGTTCCTTGGAAGTCCTGGTATATTTAGATATTAAATTAAAGTAAAATATATTGTTATTAAAGGATAAACATGATATGAAAACTAGATATCCAAAAGGAATTACTACAGAAATAATATATTGTAAAGATGATGACACATGAGAATGAAATAGCACTGCTAGAAAGATGTTTAAAGGAGTATTCATATCTTAGACATTTATTGTACCGTGTTTTTCGGACTATAAGGCGCACAAAAAATCCTTTGATTTTCTCAGAAATCAAAGTTGCGCCTTATAGTCCAATACGCCTTATATACAAACCATACTTCCAGACAACACGCCTTGAACTGTGCACAGTTCTGCCACCTGCTGGTCATTCATCCTTTTAATCAGGTGTGCCTTATAATCCAGAGCACCTTATATATGAACCTAGACATTTTAGCAGGCATTTATTGATGGTGTGCCTTATAATCCGGTGCGCCATATAGTCCGAAAAATATGGTATAGTCATAGAATATAACATAAAATATGATAGATGTGAGTCCCAACTCAAAACAATACATCTGCACTGCAGAATGGGTGCCACAAATCATGAATCTAATGCTACCTGCACTCCCCCGACAGAGTTCAGCAACTTTTTTGCAGTACACCTTTGACATGGGGCTTGTGACACACTTCTGTCTGATTTTGCATGATAAACGTGGTGCACAGTCTGACAGAGCTCTGGAACGTCCCCTAATTTATGTCGCATAATGCCTAGTGCACCACAAAAGGGTCGCGTGTGACACAAAAGTGTCTCAGACTTTTCTTAAATACAGGCGGTCCCATACTTAAGAACACTCGACTTACATACGACCCCTAGTTACAAACGGACCTCTGGATATTGGTAATTTATTGTACTTTAGTCCTAGGCTCCAATAAACAGCTATAACAGTTATCAGAGGTGTCTGTAATGAAGCTTTAGTGTTAATCCTGATTCTTATGACAACATTTTTAAAATCCAATTGTCACAGAGAGCAAAAAAGTTCTGGCTGCGATAACAATGATAAAATATACAGTTCCGACTTACATACAAATTCAACTTAAGAACAAACCTTCAGACCCTATCTTGTATGTAACCCGGGGACTGCCTGTACTTGTGCTAGCAGTCAGCACTAGAAAGAAAGTGCAATGTCTGACAGACAAATGGCGCAGGGGCCTTAGTAAATATGCCCCAATGTGTATCCTCAAGATACATAGTTGAGTGTTTTTCTTAAGGCAAGGCATTATGATGTCATAGGCACTGATGGAAGGGCTCTGTTGAGATATAGGATCTTCTGGCTGTTACAAAAAAGTCAATATGGAAACAGTGATACCAAGTTTATAGTTTTTTTATTAAATAACTTTCACTTGCATAATAAAATCCTTTTGGGGGGGGAAATTGCATTGTTGCCTTACAAACACAAAATTGTATGCAATGAATATGATTATAATTTTGAAGCCTGGATTTGTACCGTTTTTAAAGTACAAACTATGTGTGATTTTACTATTTAAAATTAAAGGGGTGGGCAATTTTTGTGTGTTGGTGGGGTTTATTTGAAATGCTTCTCCTTTGCATGCCGGCCAACAAAATAGTAGGAGCTTAGAAGCTGATGATGACTAATGCTAGCTGATGCTCCTAAAGTAACCCTCCTAACACTTTGGGCAGAATGGCCTAGATGGCAGGTAGTTAATCAAAATGACCATACTGCTTCTCTCCATCTAATAACACATCCCTTGTAAGAGTTTTTTATTCAAATGCACTGTAGATGCATGTCTAATAGTCAGAAGGGCACGTGTATCTTGTATTTAATTTGGCCTGTTCTTATTTATTTACGACTTTTCATGGCACATTTTTGTGATTTTTTTTTCTCTTCAAATTTCTTTAAATCTCTCTTCAAAGTTTGCCATGATCAATTTTTCTGCAGTGTTCACTGAGTTATCACCTGATTCAAGATGTTAAAATTTGCGATTTTCTAAAAAGTTACTGATTTTGGTACAAAAAATGGCTAAAAACTGTTTGCAACTTTTTGGAGAATTTTGCAACTTTTTAAAACAAGGTTTCACTGAAGACTTTAACTCCCAATGAGTTAATAAGGAAAATCCACTAAAATATATCTGATCGTAAGAAAAGCCAAACAAAAGAAACAAAAGAAGGTGCACAGAGGCACATGTGTCACAATGATCTTTTATTTAGAGGTACCCTGCCCAACAGTTGCCCTGATAAAAGAGCAGTATAGGAATCACCTTTATGTTTTCTTGTTAAAAAAAAGCACAATGTCACAATAAATGATGAGTGGACCAGTTGAAAGCCAAGGTGTACCCAAGTTCAGCCAAACCTGAACTTAAAATACCTATTTGGGTATGGATACCAAACCTGGAACCCAGATAGTAACACCCACAATTGCTGCTGGCACCGACTGCAGATGTTAAGTGTTTAAATGCTGCTGGCAAAATCACCAGTGGCATTTAAACTACTGCAGGCACTTGAGCGTTGGCACCAACTCGCCGTCAGCACTCCATGCACCATTTTGAAAGGGCCATTGTTCACCACTGGCGTTGTTCACTAGTGGTGGCCCACAGCTATAACCATTCAAATACCGCTATCAACTTTGATGTGGGGGAAACTTGCTAAAGAAACAAACCTGCAAAGTTCAGTACACACCCAAACTTTGTGGTTCGGGTCCACTTTACATTATTCACTATGACACTACACCTGCAATCATTTACATTTATATATCTGCTTGAGACATAAATCCATATAAAAGTATCCAGCACCATAATACTGGATTTGATATTATATATACATACAAGTTGCTTATACCTTTCATAGCATTATATAGAAATCTCTCCAAAGGTTCTCAGGAGACCCCATGCCTTAGATGTTTTATTTTCTGGTCTCCTGAGCTAGAAAATTCCTTTGTTATTGATCAAAACGTTAGGGATTGCTCCACAGTAGTTTGCCCCAGCTGGCTCCCTCTATATTATTCCTTTAGCTGTTTTGTTGACACTACATGTGCTCAACTGTAGCAAATGAACAGAGAAACTAAGGCTGAGAGAGGTTTCTTGTTCGATGGCAATCACTAGATGATAAATCTTATTTGAGCTCTGCAGAGCCTTGTAGAATCAGGCTCAAGAGAACATTCTCACTTGTTATCTGCAAGCTCAAGTAAAAGTTAGTGAGGGCTACAGCGATGTGTAACCTACAGCCTATAGCTCATGAACTACATACATTTTTCATAGAAGATATGATAGGGTGTATACAATAAAAATATAAAAATATTTTTTGTATAGATCTTCTAAATAACAGACCAAAAAGCCAATACACAAAAAGATTGCTAATCTTACATGTGTGTAGTAGAACCAGGTTTTAAATTAAGAATTAATATTATATATTAGTATTCAAGAAAAGCATTTTAACCACATTTATTTTCATGGCATATTCACTTGTTTGATATTATAGACATACTATACCATGTTTTTTCTACAGTCAATGAATGCTTTCATTTCTGAGGCACTGTCATAATTTGACCAGTTCAAGACAGTGTAACATAGTGCTACATAGATGCTGTACATTAAAGGAAATCTACCTGGCCGAAATGACCTCCTCACCCCACCCTCTGGGCTCTGTACCACTGATCCCAGGACATTTTTGTTTAGGGACAAAAGCCCAAAAAAAAAATTATAAGCGCAATTCCTTGAACCTCCAGTACTTAATTATGCATTTCTCCATCTTTGTTGTGTTCCTCCTCCTCGGCTCATCGCCATCACTCGGCTCTCGGCACTTCTTGTGCAGTCAGTGAATCTTGCGCAGATGCAATGTGTCACAGGTAGCAATATTTACGGGTATACGGGTATGCAGGGTCACTGAAACTTGAACAGCCAGCTGCGACACATTGCAGCTGTGCGATATTCATTGACTGCACATGCGTGAGAAGTGCTGAGAGCCGAGTGACATCACTGGCTCTTGGTCTAAGGAGGATGAATGTAACAAAGATGGGGCATGCATTATTAAGTAAAATTGTGAAATCGTCATGGTGATGTAAGTGAAGTGCCAAAGCCTCATTATCGTGGTTAAAAAATCCTTTTTTTGTCTAAACAAATTATGTAGTGGGGTCAGTGATACAGAGCCCAGAAGGTGGTGTAAGCAGGTTATTTCAGCCGGGATCCAGTGGTAGATCTCCTTTAACAGTTGATATCAATTATGGGAAACAGTATTTGTGCAGAGGCTGTAAAAGTATATATTTTGTGAAACTGTAAATGTTACGTGCCAGCTTGCCAGAACAAGCAGCGAGTCAGAGGAGGCATTTATTTTTTCACTAAATTCAACCACTCCTTCTGTCCTCACTACCAACTACTACTCCCTTCCTACGACGTCATCCTGTTTGCCGGAGCTGTGAGAGTAATGTGGAAAGAGGGGAGGAGTCACTGGGATTGAGGATGGGAGGAGGGGTGGTTAAACTCAGAGGAAAAAGAACAGCACTCTCCTACTCACTGCATGTTCTGACAAGCTTCTAGGTAAGATTAAAATGCATTTATGGTGATAGAAAGCCCTGCTTTTCTAGCTAAAAAGAGGGTGTCTTTTACTTCATAAAACCTGTCAACAACTAGAATAGATCAAAATGTGGTAACAGGTTCCCTTTAAGGCATCCATGCATGCAATGTGTTAAATTAACTTAAATAAGCCACCCCTTCCTTTCCAGAACCACCAGCACAGTGCTCACTTTTGCAGCTCCTGTTTGGCTATTGTCATATGGCCTGTTGTTTGGGGCAAGTAACATTTACTGCAAATCACCATTGACATGTTCATACATGGCATGCTACCGGGGGACGGAAGCTACAGTGAGTGGCATGAAAGGGGTTTGCCTATGAAAGAACGTTCTCAAATTTTAATCCACTAGTGATTTTTACACAATAAAGTTTTTCCACTCCCTCACTTTACAATTTTGCTCAGTGTCATTGCTGTTTTAGCTTCTATCACCCAGTCGGTTTCAATGACAATGTGGTTAGATTATCAGTGTACATGGTCTATATACACTTTCATTTAGCTTCTCAACATTGTACTAGTATCTGACACATAGAAAGAGAGATGGGACAGATCAGAGATGATGAGATCCATAAGATGGATATAACACACAATGACACTCTACTGACTCAACTATAACACAGCTCTGCTACATCCCTATTTCTCCTGCTAGATTGTATCTTGCCTGTAGCTTGTATGGCAAGTCTGTGCATGCTGCTTGCTGGCAGGAAGTGTCTGTGGGTGTCTTTGTGTGATCTTGTATTGTAGCGGAGCGGGAGGGGCAGAGCTCACCCTGCATAGTGCGGACAGGAGAAACAATTCATGAGAAGGATCTGTCCTGACCATAACACTCAGAAGATTGGATAGGGGCAGGTTGGAATTATATCTGTGAAATGCTGTTTTTTGTTAATAACAGTGAATTAGCGAATGTGTTATTTTGAGGTCCCCAGTATATTTGTGGGAATACCCCTTTAAACTACCAATCCTGGGACAGAAGGAATTTAAAGGGGTTGTTCACTGGAAAGGTCTACAATTTTCCAATATACTTTCTCAATCAATTCTTTGTGGTGTTTCTAGATCTCTGCTTGCTATCTTTATGCTGTCATTCAACTGGAAGCTTTATTGTTTACTTCCTGTAGATAAACACCAGTCCTTGGCCATGGCTTGTTATAACACACAGTGTAATCAGAGCTGTGTGATATAATGAGCCATGCACCTGTATGACATCACATGACCAGGGATAGGTGTAAACATTATCCTAATATTCTGTAACAATAAAGAACATAGCTACAATTCTCTGCAAATCCTTAGTTAAAATACAGAGTTGTAGTTGTACCACATTTCAGACAATGCATCCTATAACACATTGTTAAATGACATATTGGGCTTATTCCTTTTGTGTATGATGTGATGTTTAGACAATGAATAGGTACCAGTATCTATACTGGCTGGACTGGATTTATGCAAAGGACCGAATCTTGGAAATTCTGTCTCTTTCTGTAAATGTGCTCTGCAATACAGCAGAATATTGCAATTGTCTGAGATTGAAGGGAATAAAGTAAAACAAATCCCCCAATGTCCTCATATGCATGTCACCTCCTGTCACCTCCTGTTTACTGAGGTCCTATTCGGTACCGCCTGTGTAATTTAATCATCGCCTGACATGTGGCAACGGAAGACATGCAATGGTGTAATTGCAATTGTAAGGTGTGTTTTTATCCCTAAGATTGCCTTAAAAATGTAAGAAAAAACCACAGACATATTTTCCATCAGAACACACATAAATAATCTAAGCTGTTACAGCACAGTGAAACTATCAGGTGCACACAAGAAAAATGTATTAAAGACCCAGCATGCTCCTGTGATGGGACTTTAATACGTTTTCTTTTATTGATCCTCTACATGCTCTGTCACCTTCCCTGGTAGAGCTACATATTTGGTGGAAGAGAAATGCTCCATGCTACAGGAATGTGCTATATACAGCGTACACTTCAAAACTAAGAATATATTTACAAAATAGATGTTATATGGGACGTGAGAATTACTGGTTTTTAAATCTTTTACATAATTCTCCTAATAAATATACAGTAATAAACAGTTACCAGATTTTTTTTTATTGCTTCAAAGAGCAACTCTTTTTTATCCATTTCCATTGGGATGAATATGAGAGTAGGCTACCACCATAATATGCTATCCCAAAACAGGAGGTAATTGTCAAAGAACTAATTTCATGCATTTAAAATACGTATTATACTTGATACAATATTTTAGTCTATTTTAATAAAGTAAGTACAAATCTAATGGCTGAAATGTATTTTTATAGACCAGAATGGTTTGTAGAAAAATAATTTCTATTGCAATCTTATTCCAGCCTGTGACTGATGCACTGCAACTTCTTCAAAGTAACTGGTTGCCCATCTGTGCCTCAAATAAAGGATCTAGGATCATTGGTTCTACACAGAAGCCTTAAAGGGGTTGTCTGACTTTATTAAAATCTCTGGAGGCGGGCTGCCAAGGCGGAGCCCCTGTAAACAAACTGCTCTGATGAGCGGCGGTGGGTGAGACCAGGAGCACTGGAGGAGGTAAGAATAGTTTTTTTTTTTTTTTTTTTAACAGCCGTCCCCAGGCCCCCTCCAGAGTTTTTAATATAGTCGGACAAGTCCTTTAAATATAGAGCGTTGTTACTATTCTTCCTCTGGGAATTTAGAGAAACATGGAATTCATTGCTGATTCTGTCTTTTCATCCATACATTAAAAAAAATAAATGTACGTTTTAAAGGAATATTGCCCACTACACCTCCAGACGACTCAGGTAGGGAGTGTAAAGACTATGGGGCAGATTTATCAAGCTGTCTGAAAGTCAGAATATTTCTAGTTGCCCATGGCAATCAATCACGGCTCCCCTTTAAAATATTCATGAGCACTGGTAAAATGAAAGCTGAGCTGTGATTGGTTGCCATGGGCAACTAGAAATATTCAGACCCTATATCTATTTAAATAGATGAAACTATATATGGGGTAGCAATGGATTAATAATAAAGTGATTATAGTGATGATATATTTTAGGTGGTTTACTCTTTTTAAATTTGTCAGATTTGAGGGATTTATGAAGCACTGGAGGTGGGCTGAGGAGGGATGCCAAGGCGGAAGCGAACACCCCTGCCCCTGTAAACAAACTGCTGTGATGAACGGCGGCGGGGGAAACCAGGAGCATCGGAGGAGTTGCACCATACATACTAGGTCTCAGCCTCTTAGTAAATCTGTTGAGCGGTCATGCAGCCACACATTTATACAAGAGGCCTCGTCTGGAAGTGGCAAAGGTTATAGTTGGTGTGCAGGTGGGAGAAACCGTTGACCAGCATAACCCACAAGGTTCCCCTCAATGCCCACTTGCCGTGGAGGTGACATAAGGAGGGACAAAGTTGCACTTATAAAAGTTGCATTTTTAATTTCCCCTAAAGTTCTTATAGAAATAAAAAATAAAGAACTATTTATCATACTTTTGACAAGAGTTTGACATCCGCACAAACTCTGTGGGAATGCCTTCTTTATCTGCACTAAAGCTCAGAATAACACGAGCAGTCACACCAGCACATACAGTGACAGGATTCTTTTGGATAGTGCTAAGAATGATGTTTCAATGGCGTTATAATTTTATGAAGTCGTCAGAGTAATTCTCTGCAATGTGAGCAAGGAACTCATTCCGCCAAGCTCTGGCAACATCTATTTTTCAAAAGCTGGTTGAGGATGTAAAATAAAATATTAAAGGTCAAACTGGAATCTAAAATTCTAATATTTGCATCGCATAAATGAAAGATACCACAGCAAGGTTCTTTGAATTGAAACATTCTCCCGCACATCTCCAAATAACGTCTCTCTATGAAGGTGCCAAACACACTTTATTGTTGTACCTGGCAATTCTTTCTTTTCTTAAGTCTTCTCGCTTTTACCAGACAACTCCATATCAATTTAAGCATAAAAGGAGAGAGAACGGTGATCAAGTTGTTAAACTTTTATAATACACCTGTCATCACTGGTTCTGGCTTTAATATAAAAAGATATTCTAGAAACCTGAAGATATTAGAACAGTTTATATAAAAACTGAACTATTGTGAACAATTATTTAAGGATGGAGATCAAAACACCTAGGTTGAGGAAACCAATTTTCTCTTGCAGGCAGCTTTATCTAGAAAAATGAAATTGCATAAACCTCACATTCAGTAAAAGAATAGGTAATGCTGTAACTGCCTATTTACATACACATTGCAGGAGGATGGGGATTACCTGTAATCACTCAAAACACATACATAGTCCAATCAAATATTTCATCACGACTGAAGGGGAAACTAGCAACAAGCAATGCATTATTGAAGTTACAAGTGCTTGTTTGGAGTAGACGGTACTACAGCTCTATGCTGCCAGCTGTTTTTTTAAACCTGTTCTTTATTAAATCTATTTAAAAAGCACCAAACCATAACATCATTGGTGCACATGAACCAACCACAAACATATATGCAGGTCTTTATATAAATCCCAACTGGACATGTCTTATTCCAGGCTCAAACCACGCTAGTGAATATATAAGAAAATTGCACCTTACCAGTTATCCTCTTCTATTGCTGGACTCAGGTCTTACCCAGGGTGGATAGTTCAAGTGGTCCATAAAGCACCCCCAAGACTGGTCACTATTAGCTATCCCTAAGGACCCATAGTATAACTCTCGCTCTTATAAGGGTAATACCTCGTACTGACCCTACACCTTAACACCCCGCATTCCCCCTGCCCTGGCGTGTTTCCTCCTATTTGCAGCATTTATTAAAGGGGCATATAAGGTAGATGCATAAAACAAACAAAAAGGACAATCCTTGTGATTTGTCCTGAGGTAAACGTGGTCAGATGCGAGTCACAACGCCTCAATGGTGGGACCCACTATCACAGAGTTAAGCTATGGGTCACTAGGGATAGCTATTAATGACCAGTCTTGGAGGTGCTTGAACTTCTGCCCTGGGTAAGACCTGAGTCCAGCAATAGAAGAGGATACCTGGTAAGGTCCAATTTTCTTTTAAATTGACTAGCGTGGTTAGAGCCTAGAATGTGAGAGGTACAGTTGGCATTTATATGAGACCTGCATACATGTTTGTGGTTGGTTTGTGTGCACAAATGATGTTATGGTTTGGTGCTTTTTAAATGGATTTAATAAAGAAACGGTTTCTGTCATCTACTGGTGTCATCATTTTACTAAATTGTTGAAGGGTTGGTTAAGGTTTAAAGTTGAAATACCCTTATTTCCATATTTTACTTACTGTACCCTCATAAACTTTCGCCATCTGTCCCTAGGAGATGCGTCACGTGAGCCACCGGCAGCAACTTTTGGAACTTTCTTTGATGTCCTGTTTCCTGTAGACTTTTTGGAAGATCAGGGTTCTGTGCATTCATTTCTGTTCCAATAGTCCACAAAGTTGCTGCCTGTGGATCATGTGACCTGCAGCTCCTATGGGAAAGTTTACAATGCTAAGTACAATATTGGTGACCATCGGGTTAATCCTGTTAAACTTTCTTTTATGTGGTCAAAGTCCTTGAAATATAACAATACAGTTTTGTTGCATTGGTGTAAGTTTATGTTGCATGGTCTCAGTGCAGTTGTAATTTGTTTAGCTACAACAGTCTTCAGCATTCTAATTAATTCCTGTACACATATCATATACACATCCTAACATATAATTTTCTTCTAAGAAACTACATAAATAGCCAAACAAGCGCAAATCAAACTGTCTTTCTAGATAATCTTCTGGTTTCAACAAAAAGTTGAATTTTAGTTACTTAGAACTAGGGTTTATTGTCTCTCAAAGTTAATATTTGATCCTAGGAATAAAATACCTGCACACATTTAAAACAAACTATACAAAAGGTTTATGTGTGAAAAAATAACTTACCTGCATGCCGCTATTGTCACATGTAGCATTCAGAATTTCATGCAATGGTAAGTCCTGGCCCTAAATGAAAGATAAAATAATACATTAGATATATGTTAAATAGTAGAAAAAAAAGAAACAGTTCATTAAATTGGTTGTCCCGGTCATTTTATATTGCGGACATGTGCTAGCAATAAAAAAAAATATAACTCACCTGTTATAGGTTCTAATTTTCCATCGCCGACATGTCCTTATTTTTTTTCCATATTAGGTGACTGCTGTGACCAATCACAGGATTCAGTAAGGACCTCTCCACAAATGGCAGGTAACTCTGAGGCCTGTAAGTCCAATACTTATCTTACTGAATTTAGCTCGGAGGCCTGTGATTGGCTACAGTGGTCACTTGACAGGAATGGGATGTTACTGCCAATGTAAATCAGAAAAGGCATTGAAAAAGGAGAACACAGGATGGATAATTATTTCTATTATTGCCATTATTCACACTACAACCCCAATTTTTTTAAAGGCCTTAAATAATTATTTTGTGATTCCCTTTTTTTGTCTTCAAGCCTCTTAAAATTAAATTAGCAGTGGCATTCCGACTACTTCAGGTACCACTGCTACAAGTACAAATATTACCGTAACAATCAAAAATGTAATTAAAATGAAAATCAAGCATTAAAATAAAATTTAGCAATGATAAGAATGATTATAAAGACTGATGGAAATATGAGGAAAATGCTTTCCTTAAAATGTCATTCAACCTTTCACTGCATTTGTGAATGTCCACAGGGACTTCAGCACCACTAAACATTAGACACAATTTTGAACTGACTTTTGACTTTTGTAACAAGAGAACATCAAGCTGAGATATTGTAATATTGATAAATATTATGAAAAACTAAACAGGTATAGTACATAATAATGGTATAGGCATGGGTGAAAGTAGCTTCTCTGCTGCCTGAGGTAAACTATTGAAAGATGTCCCCCCAACCCCTGTGGTCCAAAGGTATTGCAGATGTTTATCAAATAAATGCTGGAGCAGAAGATGACTAGTATTTTGAGCACAATATTGTATTTCCAATGTGGAAATGAATAGTGAATGTGACCTTGAGGATGATTTGATATGATCAACATATCACGTACAAGCAAGATGCCTCCCAGTCCCCATCCCCCATATATATTACCGAAGACCCTGAAAATATCCCTCTTCTCATCTACATCTTCTCAACTCATCTACAAAAAGACCAACTGAAAATCTGTATTAAAAATGTGATTTCCATACTTCATTTTTTTACATTATTAGTATATTGAGTAGGAAAACCTGTCCACTGCAAGTTGGCAAATACATCACTTTTTGTGATGCCGTAGAATGGTAACAAATACAACTTGTCATGGGTTTTCACCTGCGCACTTTAAGCAGATTGTTCAAACAACAAGTAACACAAAACGGGGACAAAACTCATTAGAAGCTAATTTCTTCTTAGTATAGGACAAAGTGCTGAAGATAATGAGAAAAAAGAAGAGAAATGATAGCACCAGAACTCCAGAGAATATTAACAAGGGGATTTGCATGCAATGACAGAATGAAAACAAGTTTTCACGTTATATATGAAGGTCATTCTGTCTGGAAAGTTGTTACCTTTGGAATGAGGATGAAAAAATAAAGGCAACTTTTATGGTTACATTGTATAATCCTAAACACTGGAGACAGGACATGTTTACTGTCAAAACTGCATTGCCATGCGTCTGGTGAACTATATTCATGTAAAAATATTTTTTCAGTCAAAGGATTTAAAGCAACCAGAGTTTTAGAAATGTGAAGCTATTTTTATTATTCATTTTTAGTACACTGTTTGTTTCATGGTCCTCTACATTCAATAAGGGATTCACATTAAGACAAGAACAAATGAAAGTACACAAGATAGGAAACTTTAACTAGAAGTAATTTAAGAAGGATCTTTTTTCTGTTAGAGCTTATGTTCTATGGGCTTCATGTTTGAGGGCAACTGATCTGAACCACACTATTGTCCCCCTGCCTAACACAACAGGCAATGAGTAGTGTTGAGCTGATCTGAACCGCAAAGTTTGTGTCTGGGTTTGGCACTAGCACCGATTGTGGTCGTCACCTCTTTAAAATTGGCATTTAAATAACATTTAAATCATGAAATTTAAATGGTGCCGGTGACTTATCCATCAGAATTTAAGCCAGCACAGATCGTGATTGTTACACATTGGGGTCTAGGTTCGGTACCCAGACCCGACCATGTCTTTAGTGGGCAGCTGCATGTAGGCTGCAACTCACGCCTCTGCGGTACACATTTTTTTTTAAAAAGTGTCGTAGAAAAATTTCAGGAGAGAGAAACTTTGTTTATGTAGCCCAGGAAAAAGAATGGAAACAGAAAATATGTACAAAATCCTTAGCCCCTCAAGACACAACCAGTTTGTACTTTACTGTTCGGACCCATTCTTTGTATTCTGGCATGTGTTGCTTTATATAGTAATAAGTTTTTTGTTTTATTAATTTTTATTTTAGAATTAAACATTACTTACAACATTAACAATACACTTACCACATTAAAAAGACAATTAGTACATTTGTACACTCTGACTGCAATCAACATACGAACTGCACACCTGGGGGAAGGGGGGTGCAAGATACCTTTGTGGTATCCAGGGAGCGAGCTCTTAGGCTAAACCTTCTTTATTTATTTTTTCTAGCAGAACCACAAAACAAGATTTCTCACATTGGATCCATCTTTTTTTTTTACTTTACAATAGTGGGAATAATTTGTGGCCATTGTCAGTTTGCATATATTTATTTATCCATGCCTACAGTGGGGAAATATCGCAGCCTGAGTTTATTACGATCCTAACCAAATTAAATAACTGTGACCAAAATAGACCAATTTTGGGCATAATAACCACATATGTAAAAGATCCCCCTTAACTCTACATCCCTGCCAAGAGGGAGGGGAAATTTCTCCATTTGCAAGTCTTTCCGGTGTAAGGTACCATGTCAAATGCATCTTTTTTATCTGTCTGTTTTTTGGAACATTCAGGGTGCTATAGGCTGTTGAGATACCTCTTATTCTTCTCTGTGACCTCAAACATGTTTGTAAGGGGCCATAAAGGCCATTCCATACTCTTTTTATTCTCCAGTTAAACTCTTCTTAACTGTTTCATTTATAGTGGGGCATAGTGAAACACCTCAATATTTTAGACTTTCTGGTCTCCATTTATACCTAGAGAGTTAGTAATCTTATGGCAAACTTTAGGAAAGATATTCATCAGAAGAGTAACTGACTTCATGTTCAGTTTATAATATGACAGCTTAGAAAGTTGCATCAAGATTTGTATCATTTGTATCATAATTTATTTATTTATATAGTAATAACTTTTGAACACTTTATTTTACCAAAGTGACTTTGAGAATGTTTCATGACAGATGGTACTTCCTGGAAGTGGTACATTTATGTACATATGTTTTGCAAGATAGGTAAAAATTAGAGATGAGCGAGCACTAAAATGCTCGGGTGCTTGTTATTCGAGACGAACTTTTCCAGATGCTCGAGTGCTCGTCTCGAATAACGAGCCCCATTGAAGTCAATGGGAGACCCGAGCATTTTTCAAAGGGACCATGGTTCAGGAATAAAATGTGTTATTTAATTGAAAAAGAATGTCTTCTGATGCAACACAGGGGGCATCTTTACCCCTGAGGAAGTCTCCAGTTGGAGATGTAACGCGTGGGGAGCCCTCCACCTCCTGATCATTCCACCACCCCGCCTGCATGCTGCTATTTCTCTGGTTTGTTTGCCAGGTCACTTGTTATATGTACTAGGGTTTGCCTCCATTACCTTTATCGACTTTTTACCATGTTTACATTGTAGGCATTAATTGACTTAAATCTTACTTCCATGGCAGCTTGACAGATGCACTTGCACTTTATATGTGTCTTGTCATTGTTTAGGGGTGGTTTTGGGTGGATACCACCCATTCAGGAGGTGTTTTGTTTTTGCACCAACCATAGTGCATAACATGGTAGACAATTGTATGTACTTTGGTACAGTTTTAATTGATTTTATATGCATGTTTGTGTTCAGTGTTGAATATTAATAAAATTTGTTATGTTTTTTGAATCAAATCATGTCAGTGACACACTACTTTTTTCTCTGATTCTTGATTTGTCGCATGCAAGCCGGCACCGATGCAACAAAATCTGATCGCTTGCGACAAAATCCAGGGGCAATGCGGCACAAAACAGAAATCGTCTGGAAAGCCGACAAAAATGCGCTCTGCGAACACTTTGTAAATGAGCCTGATTATGTTGCAGTTTGGCACTATAAGCTCTAGTGTCATCACAGACATTTTCCAGGCCATCTAACCTGTCTATTAGAGATTTGAGATGCAACATCTTGATTTCGGAATGGAAAGTCTCCTTAAAGAGAAAAAAAGAGTCTTTTTTTCAGCTCACCGACATAAGAGAAAGCCACATGAGGATCTGGCGCAAGGAGCAGGAGGGCCGGGCCGTACCGAGGCAAAATGGAAACCAAACGTGGAAAAACTCCAGCGAAGATCCAAAAAAATTGAGGTAAAAAAAGTAGAAATAGAGAAAAATCAAAAGAAAAAAGGGAGCATAAAAACTAACTTTTAATCCATAAGGTTAAAAAACCATGTGCACATGGGAGTGGGGAGAGCCATGACCCGTTTCGGAAGTTAATCCTTAGTCATACTGGCGTGTGTGCATGTGGAAGCTAGAGGCATTTAAAGTCTAAAGGGAAACACCCAAGGAGGAAACAAGGAAATGACGTAACACACTTCAGAAAGGAGAAAAGCACAGGTATTGGAGAGGATAAGACGAATGATAAAAAAGAAGAAAAATTATCCAAAACATAAATATATAAATATAAGTATAAGCTTAGTAAAAATGCATATGGTCGGATCGTAAATTTAAGCCATGGGGGTGGCTGGTGTTTAAGGTAGAATTGCAGGGTTATATAATAAACAAGCAATTAGACAATTGCTTGTTCATGACCCAAAGTAGGACTAGTAAAAAAGTTTTTAAAAAAGGAAACGTAAATGTTTTAAAGTAAAAAGAATCAACAAATAAATAAAAATGATCCAAAAGTTACATATCAAAGAAAACAAGTGAAAATCATTACCACTGTAAAAAAAAAAGATTTTTAAACACACCAAAAATTATGATTTTTACCTATCTTGCAAAACATATGAACTAAAGGTACCACTTCCATGAAGCCCATCTGTCTGAAACATCTCAAAGTCACTTTGATAAAATAAGTGTTTCAAAAGTTATTAATATATAATAAATAAATTATGATACAAATCAACTTTCCAAGCTGTCATATTAGAAACTGAACATGAAGTCAGTAACTCTTCTGATGAATATCTTTCCTAAGTAGCCATATGATTACTAACTCTCTAGGTATAAATGGAGACCAGAAAGTATAAAATATTGAGGTGTTTCACTATGCCCCACTATAAATGAAACAGTTTAAGAAGAGTTTACTGGAGAATAAAAAGGTAGAGAACGGCCTTCATGGCGCCTACAAACATGTTTGAGGTCACAGAGAAGAATAAGAGGTTCTCAACACAGCATATAGCACCCTGAATGTTCCAAAAAACAGACAGATAAAAAAGATGCATTTGACATGGTACTTACACTCCCGGAAAGACTTGCAAATGGAGAAATTTCACCTCCCTCTTGGCAGGGATGTAAGTTAAGGGGGATCTTTACATGTTTGGTTATTATGCCCAAATTTGTCTATTTTGGTCACAGTTATTTCATTTGGTTAGGATCGTGATAAACTCAGGCTGCGATATTTCCCCGCTGTAGGCATGGATAAATAAATATATATGCAACTCCAATGGCCACAAAGTATTCCCACTATGTAAAGTTAATAAAAAGATGGACCCCAATGTGAGAAATCCTGTTTTGTGGTTCTGCTAGAAAAATAAATAAGAAGGTTTAGCCTAAGAGCTTGCTCCCTGGATACACAAAGGTATCTTGCACCCCCCTTCCCCAGGTGTGCAGTTCGTATGTTGATTGCAGTCAGAGTGTACAAATGTACTAATTGTCTTTTAATGTGGTAGTGTATTGTTTTGTTAGTAATGTTTAATTCTAAAAATAAAATTAATAAACAAAAAACTTATTCTATATAGCACACAAGCAAATACAAAGAATGGGTCCGAACAGTAAAGTACAAACTGGTTGTGTCTTGGGGGCTAAGGATTTTGTACATATTTTCTGTTTCCATTCTTTTTCCTGGGCTCATAAACAAAGTTTCTCTCTCCTGAAATTTTTCTACGACACTTTTTAAAAAAATGTGTACCGCAAAGCGTGGAGTTGCAGCCTACATGCAGCTGCCCACTAGAGACAGGTCGGTCTGGGTACCGAACCTAGACCCCAATGTGTAACAATCACGATCTGTGCTGGCTTAAATTCTGATGGATAAGTCACCGGCACCATTTAAATTTCATTATTTAAATGTTATTTAAATGCCAGTGGCGTTTAAAGAGGTGACACCACAATTGGTGCTAGTGCCAAACCCAGACACAACTTTGCGGTTCAGATCAGCTCAACACTACTATTGCCTGTTGTTTAGGCAGGTGACAATGTGGTTAGATCAGTTGCCCTCAACATGAAGCCCATAGAACATAGCTCTAACAGAAAAAGATCCTTCTTAATACTCTAGTTAAAGTTTCCTATCTTGTATACTTTCATTTGTTCTTGACTTTATGTGAATCCCTTATTGAACGTAGAGGACCATGAAACAAACAGTGTACTAAAAATGAATATAAAATAGCTTCACATTTCTAAAACTCTGGTTGCTTTAAAAAATGACTGAAAAAATTTTTTACATGAATATAGTTCACCAACGCATGGCAATGCAGTTTTTGACAGTAAACATGTCCTGTCTCAGTGTTTAGTATATCAATGTAACCATAAAAGTTGCCTTTATTTTTTCAATCCTCATTCCAAGGTAACACAACTTTCCAGACAGAATGACCTTCATATATAACGTGAAAACTTGTTTTCATTCTGTCTTGCATGCAAATCCCCTTGTTAATATTCCTGGAGTTCTGGTGCTATAATTTCCTTCTTTTTTCTCATTATCTTCAGCCTTTGTCCTATACTAAGAAGAAATTAGCTTCTAATGAGTTTTGTCCCCGTTTTGTGTTACTTGTTGTTTGAACAATCTGTTAAAGTGCGCAGGTAAAAACCCATGACAAGTTGTATTTGTTACCATTCTACGGCATCACAAAAAGTGATTGTATTTGCCAACTGTAGTGGACAGGTTTTTCCTACTCAATATACAATAATGTAAAAAAATGAAGTATGGAAATCACATTTTTTAATACAGATTTCAGTTGGTCTTTTTGTAGATGAGTTGAAGATGTAGGTGAGAGAGGGATATTTTCAGGATCTCAGTAATATATGGGAGATGGGGACTGGGAGGCATTTTGCTTGTACGTGATATGTTGATCAATCAAATCATCCTCAGTTCACATTCACTATTCATTTCCACATTGGAAATCCAATATTGTGCTCAAAATACTAGTCATCTCTTCTCCAGCATTTATATGATAAACATCTGCAATACCTTTGAACCACAGGGGTTGGGGGACATCTTCCAATATTTTACCTCAGGCACAGAGAAGCTACTTTCACACCCTTGCCTTACCATTATTATGTACTATACCTGTTAGTTTTTCATAATATTTATCAATATTACAATATCTCGCTTGATGCTCTCTTGTTACAAAGTCAAAAGTCAGTTCAAAATTGTGTCTAATGTTTAGTGTGCTGAAGTCCCTGTGGACATTCACAATATGCAGTGAAAGGTTGAATGACATTTTAAGGAAAGCATTTTCCTCATATTTCCATCAGTCTTTATAATCATTCTATCATTGCTAATTTTATTTTAATGCTTGATTTTCATTTTATTACATTTTGATTGTTACAGTAATATTTGTACTTGTAGCAGTGGTACCTGAAGTAGTCGGAATGTCACTGCTATTAATTTAAGAGGCTTGAAGACAAAAAAAGGGAATCACAAATAATTATTTAAGGCCTTTAAAAAATTGGGGTTGTAGTGTGAATAATGGCAATAATAGAAATAATATCCATCCTGTGTTCTCCTTTTTCAATGCCTTTTTCTGATTTACATTGGCAGTAACATCCCATTCCTGTCAAGTGACCACTGCCCAATCACAGGCCTCCGAGGTAAATTCAGTAAGATTAGTATTGGACTTACAGGCCTCAGAGTTACCTGCCTTTGTGGAGAGGTCCTTACTGAGGCCTGTGATTGTCGCAGCAGTCACCTGATATGGAAATAAAATAAGGACATGTCGGCATGGAAATTAGAACCTATAACAGGAGATTTATATTTTTTTTTATTTGCTAGCACATGTCCGCAATATAAAATGTACCGGGACAACCAATTTAATGACTGTTTCTTTTTTTTCTACTATTTAACATATATCTAAGTGTTATTTTATCTTTTATTTAGGGCCAGGACTTACCATTGCATGAAATTCTGAGGCTACATGTGACAATAGTGGCATGCAGGTAAGTTATTTTTTCACACATAAACCTTTTGTATAGTTTGTTTTAAATGTGTGCAGGTATTTCATTCCTAGGAATCAAATATTAACTTTGAGAGACAATAAACCCTAGTTCTAAGTAACTAAAATTCAACTTTTTGTTGAATGATGTAAGATTCTTCCACATGGTGTGTAACATCCTTTGCTGTGTGATAAGATCTTGTAGGTTCTTACTATGGACAGCCCTGAGATTCTGATCAAAGCGCAGGGTTCCTACAGCAACTATAAGCACCCCGTGATCACTGCAGGGGAGAGGGAACTGATCATGGGGGGCCATTTAAATGCTCAATGTTTGTTACAGTTCACATCCTGCGTTTCCCAATGCATGTGCCGAGCTGAGTACTAATTGCTGGAGCTCACTGCCATACATATATGGCGCAGAGCAGGAAAGAGGTAAGAATGGTCATGTCACTAAGGTATCAGATCAAAGTGCTTACTAGAGCACTCACTTAATCTCTTATCATCCTCAAGAAGAAAATATGATTGGAACTTCTATCAGATATGATTGGAAATTCTACAGTTAAATAATTAAAACATGTATACTAAAAAAGGAAATTAGGGCAGACATGTTTTTTCCTTTTGTCAGTCATCTATATTTATACATTTCATTTTTGTATAAACCTAAAAATAATTTCTAAATCTCTATGAACACGACACACATTGCAAATTTGGGAAAATAAAAGCTGTTAAGAACTACTACTGTGCTGGGCTAAAAATACAATTAAATGAAATACCTTTTCCAAAACAAGAGACATAACAGATGGCATTTATCAATTTTTAAGTGTTATTGGCTTTACTCTGTTGAACACATCATTCAGTTCCTGTCTATTACTATTTTTTTTGCTGTGTTTGGAATATGTTTGGTAAATGTGTGCCAATTTTATTATTAGCATCAATACAGATTTAAAAAATAATAATATAACATAGAAGGAAACTTATAACTATCTCAGTTATTATGAAGTAAACATTTCAAGAGTTAAGGTTTGAATCAAGTCCTAAAACAGAACCAGCCACTTATAGTGCAGAAACCTAAATATACTGCTAAGCCGTCATGTTGAAGTTACAGAATCCTTCTCAAATAAAGATCATAATGGGGATTTGTGACACTGAAAGCCTCGGGCTGTGTCATGTACATTCAGGAGATATGGAGACTGCAGTAAAGAAATGTAGAGGGCAAATAAAAGTACATGAGACTGAGAGCCCAGAGACAAATTATTATAAGTAAGATGCTATTAGATATGTGAGAAATGCATACGGTATATTTTCCACTCCTATAGATAATGGGGCACTACACACTCAAATACTAACCAGTACAAGATATAGTATGAAGAAAGCGGCAGCACTCCAAAAATAGGTAAAATTACAAGGTGTCTTTTATTCCATGGTGAGTAACAGTAACAGCATTCTTCATACTCTAACTAGAGGACTTATGGCCCAGTCCTAGGACGCCTGCACCCACTTTTTTCTAACGAGGATTGTGCTGCTTGGACTTTCTTTTTGGTACAAGATATAGTTATCTCAGGACTCTTGTAGTCTACATTCTGGCGTATCCATCCTAAATTTCCTTATTTTCAAATTCAACTAAATTCAACTTATTGTTTCTCTTGAGATGATAAAAGGCCAAGGATATTATTTGGACTGTTTATTTAAATGTATAAATTTGGAGGATGGGTAGGTGGAGCCAATAACTGATCTAGCACCAGGGACCCCCCTGTACAGAGTTTCTTTGTAAGCTTCTGGCTGTCTTACTAGACAAGATTAAAATCAGAGAGTTAAAATCCAATTTTGAAAGGATGGAAGCAGGATAATATGAGCCAAAGTAAGTGGACAAGGGAACACTTTGCTCTGATGAGATCTATTACAAAGTTTCTTTGTTCACTTGCAGTATTGATTTATGCTAAGTTGTTGGAAACATTAGTGATCATTAAGATGAATATTACATTCTCTTAAAAAAAAAAAAATATATATTATATAATTTATATATATATAATATATTATATATATGTATAATCATTCTATTTGAACCTAGTCTTAAGATATCGTGAAGTTGTTTCCCTGGAAATATTCCATTCAACCACAAATGTAGAGGTCCTGACACCTCTTTTGGTGTATCTGTTTTAATAAATACTAACAGTTCTGGAGCATATTTGGGTGATATCAGTTATGATTATACCTTCTTCAAGTGGGTGCCACAAATGGAACTTGCAATGTTATTGTGTTTTATATTTCTAGAAGGAATCAAGAATAAGAGTTTTTTCTTTCAAAAACTTTTTCTTACAAACAGAGCATAGTAGGCTTAACACAGAATCCTAGTTCAAGTGAACCTGTCACCAGGAATGTCATTTGTAGCTAGTTACACGATTTTTAAATGCCTTTGTCGCATTCTCAATACCAAATATTGAATTTGGAAAAAAACTGCTGTATGCATTGTATCACAAGGTTATTTCTTAAGATGATTTATAGTAATTAACCAAGTATCTGTATGTGAAGAAAGTAGAGACAGCACTCTAGATGACACCAGATGACACCAGATATCGGTCATAATACAAGCCGCCAGAGGATGGGTCGTTTCACACCACACAGGTGACTTTCTCTAACCTCTTGTATGTGTCTGATATGCTGCTCATGGAATAAAGTTTGTTGAAATGATATCGGTGAGTGCCCCTCTATTTTCTCACATGCGGATTGATTGTACAGCCCACGAGTGATCGTCTATCAAAAAGAAGTCCTAGTCGATGAAGTGCCAGTGAAATTTCCTTCTCTTTTGGGTGATACTTAACCAAAGAAGAATCAGAGGCCAAGTGTTATGAAGAGGGTGAGATCAACGACAGGAATACATATATTCACCAAAAAATACATGCCAGGAGGGCTGACAGGTTCTCTTTAAGCACTTTTATAGATAAGCCTACAACGTGGCAAAGAGAAGAACTTCATTACAGCCAACAGTAGCAGAAACTAAATATATTGCCTACACATTGAAAATAAGCTTTTCCTCTTTAACTGTCTACCCACAACCCAATGACAGAATTAATTATTCTAATTCCACTTAGACATTGAAATATTGACAAGTTGACAAGTTGTTTACAGCCGATATCCTGTAACTAGAATTAAATTAATGAAAATTAGGCTTCAACATTAAATGGATACCATCTATGTGCCAGAAGTTTATAATTTTTTGTCCAATTTCAGAAAACATGTGTATGGAAACAGAGAATCCATGCCTGATTTAGATGATCACATACAAAAATGCCATGAAGTGTACAGTACTGTGCTTCAGAGAGCCACATCATCTGTAGATGTAATAGTTTGCCTTAACATATTATAAAGTTTAGCTTATCCCTTGTTTGTATTCTTTTAGACTAACCTTATGCCACAATTGCTGTATCATTATTGTGTTACAAAGTCATTGAAGGTTTTTCAAGCAATAACTCTTATATAACAGGATTGCAAACTCCTGAAGGCTTTATTTGCTTCACCAGAGTTAATTAAACATCTGCTGTTAATTTTTGTGTAGGTAATAATTGTATACATAATCATTAGAGACTAGCAGATGAAAGAATAATAAACTGCTAAATTATGTTCAGCTACAAAGCAAATATTCATTTATAAATTATTATTAAAAAAAGGTGCTAGAAAGCCGTACAATCACATTGCTTTATGTACCCATGAAATACAGTTAGGATATAATAGCAATCACTCTCTAATGGGGTTAATACAACTGGAACATATTAATAAATGTATACAAGTCTTAATAGTTCAAATATTGTTACGTTTAATTTAAGAAGTTTAATGATGAAAAGTTTTATGGTGTCACTCACTATACATTAAGGGAGCGGTTTTCTAATATTGTCTATGTTTTAGCTTACATGCCAACTAACCTGTGCTTTTTATGGTCTTGTATGCAGCCTTTAAGTCATTGAAGTGTGTGAGGTCTGCTAACATGGTAATTATTAGTAAAATACTTTTTTTGGCCATATGCTATATAACTGTATACATACTCAAATATTAGACAACCAGCATAAAGCTGAGGCACCTAATTTACCACAAAAAATGGGAAAACTTATTGATAAAAGTTTAAGCCTAAGGTGGGAAATCCTTTAGTGACAGCCTCCCCTCACTATTGAAATGCCCTGCAGCCTCCCTCCTCTAATAAAATATCCAGCAGCCTCAGCTCACTAATGGAAATGCCCAGCAGCCTCTTACACTGATGAAATGCCCTTCCCAGTAATGAAATGTCAAGCAGCCTCCCCTCACCAATGAAATTCTCAGAAGTCTCCCCAAGTAAAGAAATGCCCATAAGCCTCCCTCTAGTAATGAAAGGCCCAGCAGCCAGCCCTAGTAAAGAAATGGCGAACATCCTTCCCTCATTAATGAAATGCCCAGCAGCCTCCCCCAGTAAAGAAGTGCCCAGCAGCCTCTGCCAGGAAAGAAATGTCGTTATTAAAAGAAGTTAGTACTTACCTCCAGCACTCCTCACAGTTCCTCTTCTCTCTCAGCTTCCTGTATAATAGCATGGATAGACATGGATCCATGCACTATGCCCACGCACATATTATGATGTCATCTGGCGGCGACATTGCCATGTTATAGTGTGTACATAGACCCATCTCTACATGCACTGTTACACTGCAGTGAGTGCTGGAGGTAAGTACTCAGTTTATTTTTTTATATAATCGAGTATAAGCCCAGTAGAGCTTTATTAGCACAATAGTTGTGTTGAAAAATGGAGTATATGTAGTGCCCTCTTTTCCTGTTTGAACACTAAAAAGGTTTATTAGAAGCTCTGTTCATGTAGTTTGATTAGAAATGTACTTTAATTCTCATGTAAATCAAAAGCAAGCAATCCGTGGGGCATCCCCAGAGCCCCTCTAGTCTGTCTGACTCTAGCACTACTCCCCCTTTTCCCTGTCCCTCTGCTCTCACCTCTTCCTCTACCTGCTCTAATCTAGCCGCAGCACAAGCAGCACATGCTTTTTGCTGCCTTGAGAATATGGCAATATGTGAGGGGGAGAGTGAACAGTGAGTAAATAAGAACTCCCCAAATTTACCCAATTTTAACCCAAACTATAGGAGTATAGCCCCTAATAAACATATAGCTGAAGTAACCTTGCTGGTGTTTCAGCTCGTCCTCATTGACAAAGGCTTCAGTACAAGACGAAACATTTTAGCTTTAAAATAAAACATTACTTAATAAAGACATCCAGAATGCAAAGGTGAATGCCGCAATAAACCAGTGGAACATTTAATGTAAGGCATGTACACCAGTATTTCGTGAATTTTTATGGGTAAATATTTCTCTACTACATGTATCTAGAAGTATAACATCTTGCTAATGCTGAAAAAATACTGTCTGGATTTCACATCTGCAACTTTTTTCTAACTTTATCCCATCTATGTGTTGCACACTTGGCTCCTAGGAGCTAACAATGGCTCAGGACCGGTCCATAAACAGTCCCACAATTAAAACAAAAGAATTGTTTTAATTATACAGGATCATTCATACTGTACAGTTCTTAACTCTTATACCCAATCAAATGATTATGACTGAACTGCATTAAAAATACAACTTAAGACAATGGATTGGCTAAAAAGATAGACAGATGAAGATCCTTTTTTAAAAATCCAGGTCAAACCTTTAGAACAATCATGACACGATTAAACTAATACAGTTTCAGCTCTATAATTGTAACCCTATGGTATCTTCTACTTACAGCTACCCATTTATGACTATAACAAAAGTGCTGCCTATTTCTAAGATAATATAGAATCACACAATTATTTCATATTCTCTACAATATACTATCTTCTTTCAACAATATTGAATGAGGCTCCATATTTAATGTAGAGACTAAAGATGAAGCCTCTCCACTCTGCTGCTTTGATTCTTTTCTCTCTAATCTTGTTCAGCCTCTTTCTAATTCCTCATTTAACTGAAACATTTAACGTCTTGTTTTATCTCTAATTTCTCCATCCACTTCTAAGCATTCATTGATTGTTCCAATCCTCATAAAGCCATAACTTGATCTCTTGTATCCTTCAAGCCTTACTCCTTTCTTCATCTTCTAAGCTTCTCGAACATCAGGTGTTTTCCTGTCCGTTCTAATAGCTTTCCAGTGTCTTTGATGAACATCCATCAATCTGATTTTGGGCTGTGAAAATCATTTGGTCCTTTAATTGATTATTGTAGGGCACAACATGGAGTATTGTATTAAATCTTGGTTTTGAAGCTTAGCAGGTAAAAGATTGACAATCCCATTCTTGCTTTCCTTCTGCGAGATATGTAACCTAAAACATAACTATTTTACATCATCTTTTCAGTAAACCTTTTCTATATTTCTAAAGAACTGTCTTTACTATCTGTAGAAGGAATAAGACCCCATTAAATAGGACCCATTAAAATATTCCCCCATATAAACCTAGAGGAAGCATGTTTTAGTCCCTCTTAACTTCAGAACAGAGTATTTCTTTGTATGGGAAAAATGTATTAATGTGCTTTTTTTTCTAAATTAGGGCACAATGCATCTTACATAGAGAATGTAGATTATGAACCATATTTGAGTTTTATCATAAGTGATAAAACTCTCAGCAAACAATGGAAAAAAGAAATATAAAAATATAATGCATTGAACTATATTGAAACTCATTTGAAATTCATAGCTTGTTGATTTATTTTGTGGATTTCATTGCAGATTTTAGCATTTCTAATGCAATGGTTTAAATCCATTTGGGGTTTGCTAAATATTTCCTTACAGAAAAAGCACATCTATATATTTCAGATACTAGTACAATGTTCAGAAGCTAAATGAAAGTGTATATAAACCTGTACCCTGATAATCTAAGCACATTGTCAGCACACAGCGTCTCATAGCACATGTGTTTTCTTAGAGATTCCTCACACACTGACCAGCCTAGAGAGTGATAGAAGATAAAATAGCAATAAAAAAAAATAAAATTGTAAAGTAAGTGGTTAACAATTATCTTTATTATGTAAACATCACTAGGGGATTGAAATTTGAGAACTATCTTTCATGGTCAATCCCCTTTATGTGGGGAAACTGTAATAGAAGCATGAAGACTCCCTTTGCAACAAAACAAATTGTAACTAAACACTTGAATATGAATCGATAGTGTTGATGATAATAGTAAACTTTGTTATATACTTTATTAAAGAACTGTGTCCTTCCGGTGTCCTTCTTTTTCCTCTTTCTTTTTTATTATAGTAGTTTGTGTAAATCATCTTTCTGTCCTTTCCTGTGACAGATTATAGATAAATGAACCTAATAAATTTATTATTATCTTTACAGACAATATCAAAGAGCTGAATCATTTAAGGCATTGACAACTCTTTTACAAAAAGTGCCCATGTGCGTTTACTGAATGTTTAACAAATCATTCAGCATTCCTGATAATCACTTTTTGTTTACATGTATAATGAGTAAGGGGAGCTGAGTTATGACTCATCCTGCTCCCTCTCCCAGTCTCTGTCTCTGTCACTGAGGACAGACAGTAAAAAGAGAGACACAGTGGGTTATGCCATGAGGATGGACTAGAGCAGTGAGAGAGAGGAAGTTGTCTATATATGCATAGGGCAGCATGGTGAAAACAGGGAAAGGTTGAAGCTATAAAGGGAGGCAAAGACACATATAGATGCAGAAATGTATCTAATGGAAGAGAGTTATTGAAAAGTACCCAACCCTTTAAGGGAAATATTCTCTAGGTGCGGAAAGAGTTAATTATTAGCCTCCTTATCTCTTTCTCTCTCTGTGAAATAGGCAGAGCTCATAAGGCTTTAAGATTAACTGCCCACTGCATGCAAAAGAACTGAAAAATGAAAAGAGAAGTGACTTTAGTTTAATAAGTATATAATACAGTTTACTATTATCATCTATTCATTTCTGAAATTAGAATATTGCTTCAATAATACATTAAATTATGTTCAATAGACCTTTAAATTTATCTATTCAGTTCATATGCACAAGTTTGTAGCTTACATGATTTAAGATAGATAAATAAAGATGGTAAAATAGTCAAACATTCTATTCAATATTTCCACAAATTATGAATGATAGGGAAATGTTGAATAAAACAATATCATATATTTCAGTATCCTTATACTAGTGTGACTGCTACTACTTCTTCTCTTTAAGTTGTAGTATATAAGTTGTATACATAGAATGACTGTATTCTTGCACTGCACAGGTCACTTACATTCAGATGATTTGTAGAGGAAACATTGCTGTAAATGACAGAATGAAAATCTTCCATGAAAAGCATCAACAGTAAATACAATTAGTCTAGCAAATACATGGCTGGATTTGTTTGATTTTCCCTGAAAGACCTCACATGCACTCTCCATCTATGGGAAAGTTTCTCAGATGGCACCTCCAGTGCTGTGACTTTCTTATAATGTCAGATTAGGTATATAACTTGAGAATTTTATAATTCCAGCAATAATATTAATAGTCGTTACTAACTGCTGTGTGCACATAATTTGCTTTTGTGATCAGCCCGGAATGCTAGCAGCTAATTTTGAAGGCATTACATGTTTCTGGATTCTACCCTACAGGAGCTGCCTCTCAATAAATCTTAATTCAGATGAGAGCAATTCAGTTTTATTTAGATTTGCTGATGATATATTTTGGTCATCACAAAACATTAGTATTATTCTCTTACACAATGAATGAGGTATAACAAGCTGGTTAGGGTCTCTCATTGTAGAAGATGTCATCTTGTGTCAATGTAATGTTGTATAATTACTGCTTTTACGAAGAACTGTGTACAGTATTTTATACAGTTAAAGACTCCTATCACTTACATAATCAATAGAAATGGTTTTGCAAATGATTCATCAGTATATGATATCTTAGGGTCTGACTGCTGGGACAAATAGTAATTACAAGGACCTGCAAGTGCCATGACGTTCCCCATGTGAATGGAGTCTTGGCACTGCCTAAGCTCCATTAGATTAACTTCAGCTCTCCATTGACATAGGGCACTACAGTAAAGTTGCGGGTACCCATTCGAATGATCACAACAAATCTCAGCAACTGGAACCTTAGTGATGATCTTTTTGATGCTATGTAACTTACATATCTCTGTGGGAATGCAAAATAGAAATGTAAAACTAGAAAATTATGTTCCAAATTAATTTGCTGTTCACATAGTACATTCTGTGCAAATAGGCTTTTTCAATTTTTTTAGTTCCATAATTTCATACCTGGATCAAGGACAAAGTAAAAGAAAAATATTTGACAACAATCATTAGCGTAAAACATAATATAGTATAATATACATTGGGGAAATAAAATTGGTCATTTGCTCTTTGTCTATAAACAGATTGTATAATTGGCCATTACAGACTACAAGTTATACATCCGATGCAATGGTGAAGGGCAATTTAATTTGTTCTATTATTTCTCTATCAAGTTTGGGAAAGGTGGCTGCTTATTAGATCTGAAAGTCAACAACTTTGTACAATAACTATGTCAGCATAACATTGAAGGATATGCACAATAAGGTTCATAAAATGTGTATGACATTACGTTCACTGATTATGACAATACATTTATACAAATAGATTAATTAAACAGGCTTTCCAGATGAATGGTCCATTGGATAGTCCCTCAATATCAGATCAGACGAGGCACCACCAATAACATGTCTGTGGCTGTCTTTGGTTCCAGAATTAGCAATTGGAGAACCAATCCTGATGGAAGTGGCTTGGTTTAAGTAAAAGGTAGTTGAGTTTCAGTAACCAATAAGCTGCTTCTAGCTCAATTCTTTGAGTTAGTTCAGGCACTGGAGGTACAATTGAATGCAGCTGATCAGTGCTGGCTGTCAAATCCCCCAAAAAGGGGCAGAGGTACAACTAATGAATAGGTGAATTAAATGTGCAACTGAGTTGCAGGAGTGTTAGACATGGACAGATTTGGCGGTAGTTTAGGTAGGAGATGATAAAAACATATTCACATCATTGTTGATAGGGTTGTACATATATCATATTAGAATTATGGTTCAAATGGAACCTGGCGACAGATTTAGAGCCCAGAGTTCTGTGAAAATCTACCATTGCGTGTATTGTTAGTAGCAGCAGGACTGTAAAATGGATTTCAATTCCAAGGTAGATGCTGGGCTTCAGGTGCACTGCTGCTTTATATCTATTGTGAACTTCTCCAATGCTCTCCCCCTCTGCTGTGAGTGTTTCTAGAACAAAACTATGGGTCTGTGCAGCTGTTTGAATGCAGTGATCTCAAAGCACAGCAGTGTGAGGACACCTCTCCTTCCCAAGTGCATCCACAATTCTGAAATGTAAATCCTTCCTGCTGCTAACAACACATTCAAAAGACTTGATGGTATCTGTTGGCTCTCTCACATACTCATATGGCACAACCAAAACCACCATAACCTAATTCATGGCTTGTGTAACTCCTTTTCTTGTTCAAAACTTTCAGTAAATAATAACAGATTTTGGGCTAGACTAAGGTGGCCATGACGTGTTTAACATTGTTGACCCAATGTTCTGCAATACATGGACATGTAAGCAAGAGAAAAGTCCCCATGTACAGGGTCATATTTTCTAACCAGGAACTTTTTTATAGATTTTGCATGCACTTTTCCAAATGTATCCTCTGCATTGAAATCATATACTGTAATTACACCTACTGGAGATCGACACCACATTATTTGTAGTGAAGGAATTCATACTAAAAATACTTGCTCCAGCAATACATTTCATTATCGAGGTCATTAGTATGGTCCTTCCTTGCAATGTGTAGCCCAAGGATACAAC
This sequence comes from Engystomops pustulosus, assembly GCA_019512145.1. Lineage (NCBI taxonomy): Eukaryota > Metazoa > Chordata > Amphibia > Anura > Leptodactylidae > Engystomops > Engystomops pustulosus. The sequence goes on from CM033642.1 coordinate 59,250,615, forward strand.
ATAGAGTATATTTATTCATTATGCATAGTGGAAGCTACACAATGGATACATGAAAACTTGTGGCAAGAATAATAGCAGCAGTGACTTGGATTTTTTTTTATAAACCTAAATGTGTTCAGTAAGTGTGGTTGACTAATTCAAATCCCATGGTAAATGGGCTTCAACCATGAAAAAATAAAGTCCAGCTGTTGTGTTTTTATTATGTCAGATAGAATCAGGTAGATTGCGAGATGGAAGGTAAAATTACCTGTAGGGAAAACTAAATCCCCACAAAACCACTGGCACACAATACTTTAAATACAGGTATAGCATAAATAAAATGTTAACTGCCCAAGCTCCAGAAATTATATATATATATTAGCTTAGCCTGTTAGAAAGACAAAGGACGGTGTTTGACAATAAACTGCTGTAGACTAAAGGTTCATTTACTCGTCTTGCTGTCACCTTTTTTTAGTATTTCCTTGCTTCTAGAACTGGAGCTTTGCACAAAGCCTGTATGAATGTTTAAGGCAAAAATGTTTATGATTCTGTACAATATTTAGTCAAATAATATCATCTTGCTCAAACATTCATTCCCAAAAACAAGTCATATTAATGTAAAACTTTTCTCAGACAGCAAGTATATCATCATTCTAATACTGTCTGTACTAATTGAAAACTCCACTACCTTTTCACACTACCTTAATTTTGACTTCAATTATTCTTCACCTGCATTCTTCAGAATCCTAGTTGGCTAGAACTTAGTATTCTTCTGAAATTGGGCAATGTTGGGGAGGTGGGGTCTCCGATCTATAGTTGCAGGGTAATAAACAGGATATGATTTAATTCTGCAGTTCTAGCAGAATGTGTGGGGGACTGTCAGGGAGGGCTCACACAGTGGGGCAGATTTATCAAGCTGTCTGAAATTCTGAATATTTCTAGTTGCCCATGGCAACCAATCACAACTCTGCTTTCATTTTACCAGAGCTCATGAATATTTTAAAGGGGAGCTGTGATTTGTTTCCATGGGCAACAAGAAATATTCTGCCTTTCAGACAGCTAGATAAATCTGCTCCAGTGAGTCGAAGGCATCACATCGTAAGGTTAGTTAAACGTTTATTTTGATATCTCAGGTCACAACGCATTTCGGAGTCATAAAAACTCCTTTGTCAAGTGAAATGAGACTGCAACGTGGGAGTTGAGAGCGTGTCCCAAAGCTGACAGGTGTAGGCTTATACTTATAAGTCAGTTGCAGAACCCTACACCAGTCAGCTTTGGGACATGCTCTCAACTACCACGCTGCAGTCGCAATTCACTTGACAAAGGAGTTTTTATGACTCCGAAATGTGTTGTGACCTGAGATATCAAAATAAACGTTTATCTAACCTTACGACGTGAACCCTTTGACTCACTGTGTGCGCCCCCTCCCTGACAGTGCCCCACACATTTTACTTGATTCTGATCCAGACCGTCTTGGCAACTGCGTCTTGATTACAACTGTCCTCAGGCAGCACCTAAGATACCATCACCAGACCCTAACAAGCGACAAATAGCGTTGTGCCTATTACAGCACAACCGGATCTGGTGAGCCTCCAATCAATACTACCCTATGATCGCTATTCGGTCTCTCCTTGTCCACCTTCCTATATCTATCCTGCTATTCTAGGCAGTGTTCTAGTACAGTAGACATTGATTCCTCAAAGATCATGTTATAAAGAGGATTTTATCTAGTCTGAATTTAATTTCAACATATGAAACAGAATGGCACACATTTACTAAGGGCTTTGTGCCGCACTTCTATCCGACTTTACACATTCTTTTAGGTGAAAACGGCTTGCACAGGTATTTAAGAAGTGTCCTTTCCACTATTGTGTCGCACGTGACCCTTTTGTGGCGCAGGTGTGCTAGCCTCCATGCAACAATAATTAGAGGGTACTCAGTCGGACAAATTGGGTCACATGCCCTATGTTAAAGGTAAACCACAAAAAAGTTGATGAACTCTGTGGGGCCAGTGTGGGCAAGCGACAGATTCTTGATTTCTGGCACACATTTTAATTAATGTGTCACAACCCAGCATTATACACGGGCAGATCACTTTTAGTGAAGTTTTCGTCTTTTTAATTAAATCTGTCCCAATGGGATTAATAGGAAATATAGTATCTATTTGTGCGACTTTATAGCACCATGGAACTATTGGTGCTTTATTATTATTATTAAATAAGAATAAATAATAATTCTAACAAGTAATGAGAATAAGGTTTGGAAGTTCCTCTTTATGGTTTGTGTCACAGACTATCCACCTTGCTGAATTTCCATCACTGAAATCTGAAACGCCACGGTAAAAGCTGACATGTTGCAGGTTGAAAAGCTGCGTCACAGGTCACATTGTGCTGCAGGTTTACAATCTTTTCTAGAATCCTACAAATTGTGCTGTTTCTCATATGCTTTACATTTTTAGAAAAGTACTGAATAACTCAAATGATTTCCCTTATATCACAATTGTAGGATCATTCCTATTCATATTTCTGTATTTCACAAAACATCAACAAATCATGTAACAATTTACTTTTGTTACTAAGCTTCTATTTACATGCATTTCCGGTAGAATTATTCGTATAGCAGAGATATAAGGTTCATATACAGTATACACTCTGCAAGTGAAAAGAAAGTGTTTTAATGCACAGCCTGTGCTATACCAATTGCTATGTAACTACTTGGGGCCAGTGTCTATCATTACCTGTGATGTTTCTTGCTCTCTTCTTGGCCTTTTTCATGACATTCAATGGTAACTGACAGTTTTGCTTACTCGGAGGTATTTGCTATTTTGAAGCAGGTAGTTGCTCTTATTCCTTCATACTGTTAAAATGACTGAGTAAGCAACTCTTAGATTTGTTGTGCTCACTTTTTTGTTATAATATCCATTTTCTCCTCAAATTGTGCAATCCAAATATAAAATCCTCAACCAGAGCTGGTAAATGTTCTAGAATTTTAAGTGAATGGGAGCTGAACCTGCAATTCTCAGTGCTATCCACCATCCACAAAATGGAGCTGTTTTCCTCTCCCTATTCTCAATGTTAGGCTACAATCATATGTCCAGAAACATTTTGGCTTTTTTTTGAGAAAGATTTAAGGCTCTATTTCGGAAGAGCTAAAACATTGCTGGACAAGTGGAATAAAAGTTGCTTTTTCTTATACTGGTACCTTAGAGTGCTACCATATTTTGATCATATACTTGTGTACTTGTCTAAGTTCTGGACTCTGCACCTAAGTATATTTAATTTTTTGTACATGCTGCTTGTTTTCTTATATATACATACTGTGAAGTTGTCATGGTGTAGGTGGCCATGTTTTATAAATCTTTTTCTTTGTGCTGTAGTAGTAGATTACTGTATGATCCAGTCTTACACTAATGCAAACATCCAGTGGTCTTTTCTGTTAGCTCTGTGTCTACCCTGCCTTACTCTGCAATAGATATCTGTACAAGTGGTAACACTGATTCTGTGTCCTGATTGGCTGCACTGCCTGTGCACGTTCATGTGGATACCATCAGTGCTCTGACCTTTGTGCCCTTAGCTGATCTTACAACCAGGAAGTCCTGCCAAATTCAGAAGAAGATGAAATGATTTTACAGATATGGCTGATAGATATATGAGGCTATATTTCACGCTAGAAAGAAACCAGAAGCATGATATAGGTATCATTAGTCTCTCCAGTTGTGTGAAAACTATTTTTTGACAAGTAACTTTACAGTTACACTTTAAAGTTAGAACTGGAAGTGATTGCTATACATTCTGATTTCTTGGCTGTCATTCACTGGGTTGGGAGCTCTATGCTTTGTAGAAATATTTGCATGCATGTACAATATATACAGCTACAAATCTTCAGTTTAGGTTTAAGACCTAGCATTTTATTAACAATGAAGGACTTCTGTTATTTTTATTCACGACTGTGGAGCATAATATATTCATTTAAAGAGATTTAACTGACATTTGAGGGTTAGTGTGACCACTTATATTGTGAGCAGTACTTTATCAAAATGATGGGAATTCTGCATCCAATAGGCAAAAATATATAGAGTTATAAATAAATATTACTGAAAATCAAAACCGAGTGCTAAGCATAGATATGAGATAAGTAGAACTAAAACAGAAGATAATGCACAGATATTAATGTCAGAATAGTCTAAATTATGCATAAATATTAGAAGCAAAAAAGATTTAAAACATTTCCATGACTGAAGCAAAATTGGAATGTATGTTCTGGCAGAGGTCACCAAGAGAGCTTCCTGCTGAAAAGTTATACTAAAATCATAACAGGAAGTATAGAGGAGACGTTTTTTGATCTTAGTGTATAGTACACGTTGGAAACAATATAGCTTATCACAGTTTAATATCTAATTTACAGATTCTATCATGGTTCTAAATATGTCTTTTTTAGTGCTACTCATTTTGTGGAGGATTGATGAACAATTAGATTTTAAGAACGGCCCTTCTGTGGCCATTTCATTAAAGAGGGGCTCTGCTGTTACCACTTCTGTAAAATGGGGGCTCAGCTGTGACCATTTCATTAATGGGGGCCCTGCTGTGGTCATTTCATTAAAGGGGGGTCCTGCTGTGACCTTTTCATTAAAGGGGTGCCCTGCTGTGGACATTTCATTAAAGGGGGGCTCTGCTGTAGACATTTCTGTGAAGGGGGTCTGCTGTGGACATTTCATTAAAAACAGACCATTACAGGCTCAGTTGCTGTTATCAGGAACAGGAGATTAGGCCTCAGAGGACGAAGTTGGTTTGAAAGCCGGGGGCCCTAGTCGTGCCAACAGCCCAGGGCCCATGTAACACTTAATCCTCCACTGCTCATGACCTGTCATTCTTCCTTCTGAAAGCATACTGTTATAGATCAGTAGGCAGTCCACTATTCTGTAGTATTGCAATATATGGTAAAAGTCTACAGACCCCCCAAATCCGTTTTCAGGCATGTGAACCAAACTTTTGTTCAAAGTTCATTCGAACTTGGCAAATCCAAACCTGAAACGGTATGCTCATCAATAGTACTAAGGGTAAATTCACACGAATGGGTGCTGGGAGAGGAGGAGGGGGTGAGCAACCCCTCTCCATAAAGAAACATGGTGCACGGCGCCGTATTATGGGGAAAGATAGAACATGCCCTATCTTTTCCCCAGGTATGGAATGGTACGATGCCGCACATGTGGATTGGTGGAATTACCCTTTTCCCCCTGTGGGGGTTATTTATCATTAGGCAGACTCTGTGTAAGAGTTCTATGTCTAATTTTGAAGCTCGGCTGCCAATCAGATTCATTAAATTGACTTTGGCACTTTTATAAATGTTCATTTGCTGTAATTGCTGTATGGGATTTTGTTCTTAAAAAGTTTCAAAATGCATAAAAAGTCTCAGCACATACACCAGCAGGGGACTGGAGTTACTGTAAGACTTTTTATGAATCCTGATTTCATGAATCTGGCTTTGCACGGTGTTACATGGTGTTGCACTAGCAGTAGTTCTGTATTTATGCCAGAAGTAGCGTAAATACCACTGTGAAAAGTCCCAAAAAACCTCAATGAGATTTTTTTGAGACTTTTGTCAAAAAGCCCAGCAAAACCAATGATAAATAACCCCCTGTGTCGGGTTATATTTTTCTATTAGTTAATTTAGTCCAGTTGCTCCATGCTCCAGGGAGAGCACAAAGAATTCAAAGGTGACGGCAATAATTTAAAATTATGTGAATTGTTTCTGTAGACAGCAAAAAATACAGCAATAACAGCTATGTGCTTCACACCTCTCTCATGGAGCTACAAACAGTCAAGGGTTGATCCAGTAAACCCAAATTGTAAAACATAGAAAATGAGTTCTGACCGGAGCTCCCGATTCCCTTGCTTACAGTGAAAAAATAAAGTACAAAAAATTACAGTGAAAGTAAATATGTATAGGAACGAATAAGTTGTAAATATATATTTATAAATGTTTCTCAGTGTAAGTTGAACCATTAGAGTATATGTTGGGTTTAAAGAGTAATTGGGACTGGACGCTAGCAATGCCCCAGAAGAAGCCAAACCGGGCGAAACCCAGGGTCGGGCAAGAACGTGCAGCTGGCGTCCCATATTGGAGTTTTATATGCGCATTTTTATCGCTCTTTTGTGAGTATGTTTTTAATCTAAATAAATCCTGAGTGTAAACTGTACTACGCTATCTGCGGGTGAATTTCTTCCAGCGATCTACAACAAACATATGTTGCATACGGAGGAGGTCACAAGAAAAACGCAGGAGTGTTGGTCTGAATAGCGGCATATTCTTATCGGAGGATTCAGGAATTTGTGCTGGAGGAGTGTGAACTGCTCTATTTTGACATATTGGAAGAGAAAGACACACGGAAGCAAGGGAATCGGGAGCTCCGGTCAGAACTCAGTTTCTGTAGACAGCCTGTTTATGCCTAAAAAAGCAGAAGTGATGAATGATGTTGGATTACATTATTGTTTTACTATGTCATTAGAATCAATGTAGTCTTATAACTGTTTTAACTGTATTTAACTAGCATAGGAAGACCATTGACTGAGTGGGCCTGGTATGTAAATAAAAGTGGGTGGCTCAGGATAAAGTAATACTTCATTTGGGTTTTTTTTCCGCTGATTAGAAAAAAATTGAGGTTGGTAAATATTTTTGATCACAATGTAGTGCATGCTGGACCTAAAAAAAATCACAACTGATTTAATTTATTTTTTGTTGGAAAACAATAGAATTAGAATAGAATATTTATATCTCTGGAATGTTATACAGTGACAGAATTGTGATCCTTCCCAATGCTACTACGAGAATATAATTGCACGGAGACCTTGAGATATCTGTAAACAATCCATTGTCAAGGAATGTTCTTTGTAGAAGCTGATAGTAGTAAGAGTCATACAGAGAGAGACATACAGTTGTCAAATTATCTTGAATTTTTCTGATACCTCTTTATGATATGACAGTGGCCAGGTTCAGTTAAGTTCTTCGTTAACAATGGTCACAGGGGAATTTATTAAAGCATCCATTATACACTTAATGTAATGATATGATACGCTCTTTATGTGCTGGCATATACACTTTGTCATGTTGCTTCTCACTTTTTCTAATAAATGTTGTTTTTTTTTCTGTAGGGTCAGTAATAACATTATAATAAATCCTGTTCTCACTATGGTGAAATCATATGTGATTTTATTGCATAGTGTGTCCCAAAATACATATATACATCCAAAAAATGCCCCACCAAAAGTAAACATGATATTGTCTTGGTCAGTACAGATTAAAGCTTCAATAAATCTCCACCAAATATAAGGTTATTGTATTTCTTTTGATATTCTGCTGGATGTTTCTCTCCTTTTGTGCAATTTTTAAATAATATTTCTAACATATGAATTTAAGTACAATAAATGACATCCTTGCAAATTTCCTGAGCAATTCAGTTTGTGAGCATTTAATTCACTGCAAAGGCTCTCAAAGCCACAAATCACATTGCCATGGCAACCTCCAATGCAGCGTTTCATCATTAAAATGTCAATCAATTACATCTAAAGATCAGACTTGAGGAAAAGAAAAGGCATGCAGAACAGGAGGAGAGATATTGTAAAATAACCAGGACAATAAATGTGATTGGAATCTGCATATTTTCTTCCTTACAACCAACAATGATACAAATTTGGATATGAATATTATCGTAGATTCAAGTGCCGATGGAGAAAATATAAATGAACATGCTGTATTGGGTTATTATGTCAGCTCGTGAGAGTGGTATTATTATCTCACTATTTTTCATCTGGAACATGCTATTTCATGAGATATCATATTATTAGAAAAGAATCTGTACATTATTGATATTATATTATTATACAATACCATGTTTCATGAATGATTTAGTTAATTTTGCACAAAATTGACACCACAAAACAATCCATTAGTATAGTAGAAAATATTTACATTTATAAAATTAGAAAGTGAAAACTATACAACAGTAGTGACTGACATTGATGCCAAAACTGCCATTAAAGGAAGTCCCCAGGTTATGTACAAGATAGGTTCTGTAGGTTTGTTCTTAAGTTTAATTTGTATGTAAGTCGAAACTGTATATTTTATAACTGTAACCCCAGCCAAATTTTTTTTTGGTCTCTGTGACAATTGGATTTTAAAAATGTAGGATTGACATAAGAACCAGGATTAACAATAAATCTTCAATGCAGACACCTGTGATAGCTGTTATAGCTGTTTATTGTAGCCTAGGACTAAAGTACAATAAATTACTAACATACAGAGGTCCGTTTGTAACTAAGGGTCATCTGTAAGTCAGGTGTTCTTAAGTAGGGGACCATATGTACTTCTTACTTAACTTTGGAAAATATCTACTTAATGGACTTGTCCAGTAACCTCAAGTTTCGCTAACATGCTAATCAATGGGGCTCCCAAGGAACACTATAGCGGGATTCATTGTATGCCCAATCAATGGAGGTAAAACATGTGCACTGCTACTCACTGTCTATGGTACTGGTGGAAGACGGAATGAATAGTCCAGCTGCTCTCTTCAATGTAAAATTTTAGAAAAGGGAGGAGAAGAAGGAGGACATGAGAGAGACAGAGAGTTGATATATACGCCATAGAGATAGATCTGTGTGTCATCTCAATAGAAGTGTTATTGAAAGCTATAGGACTTAATGACCCATGCTAGGCCAGATGTGTAGATGGAAAAGAGTTGAGGTCCCAGGACGAAGCCTTGTGGGACATAACCAGAGAGGGCGAGGTGAAGAGAAGGTATAAGAGTTATTGTAGTTTAAGGAAAGGTGGGAAAATGGTTCCAGATGGACATGATGTTCCAGATGATTTCAATCAAATGGAAGTAGCGTGACAGGGCTACAGTTCAGCAGAGAAGATGGGTCCAGTGAAGGATTCTTTAGGATGGATGTGACAGTTGCATTTTTAAAGGAAGATGGAACAATACCAGTGGATAGTAAAAGGTTAAAGAGATGAGTTAGAGCTGGGATGAGCAGTAGCTTGACAGTATGGAGGAAACTGTCTAGAGAAGCTACCATAATTGAGGCTAGAAAAGTTTCTAATTTCTTTTATCAAAACGGCCACTGAAGTTGCTCCTTAGAAACGCTGGGCATGGAGAGGAATACTTTGAAGAGATTAGTGTGGCAGAGGCAGGAAGAGGAATTAAATACCATAGGGTCATTTTCTTTTCAGACCACTTTAGCCATTGGACTTCCTCTGCTGAAAATTCTAATGAAGGAAAAGGGAAATAAATTTGGCTAATATCCCAAGTCATGCAACAAGACTCCTTACAAGTTGGGAATCAATCTATAGGAAGCTGTTTTCTTTAGTTTTCCTTTTGCCAAAAGTTTTTTTTCCATAAAAACATGGATGCAGATTCCCTACCTATAATTCTCATTGGATCATACACAACCTTTTAGGCCATAAGTGTTATAGAGTTCCATTACTCTTTCTGACCAACATCTATCAACTAGCAAGATCACACATTAGTGCCAAGATACAAATTCATGAAAACAGGTATTTGAACAGTTATCACGTATCCTAAAAATTATGCCACAACGTGTTTGGAAAGTCAAAGTCTTTGATCCTTTTGGACATTTTGCAATATATGTTAATTAATTACAAGGGTGTTGTTTGTGGTTGAGATTAGGTGTCTGCTCCAACTATCAACGTTTCTTCATCCTAAACTTTTTTAAACTACACATTTTTGAGCCTTGTTGAGAATGAGCATTCTCATGCTGGAAGAGAAAAAAGCATGCAAGTAGTACAATTTGTGGTAGGGTTCTACAGGGAATTTTATCCATTTTTTCTGTCAGATAAATATGATGTGGTTCATCACTCCACAGAACACATTAACACTGTTCCATAGTCCAGTGCTGAGGTACTTTACACCACTCCATTTGACACTTTGCTTTGCTCATTGCCTCACAATAACAATCCATTGCGAGAAGTTCTCTGAAGGTCCCGTTTCCTTTCAAAAAGATGTGCAGCACTGAGCAATGCATTAGAATGATAAGAATATAAAAAGGCATTGAGTGTTCTGTGACAGATACACACCGTTCTACAATACGGGAAATCTGTGGGGACTCGTTCACAGAATGGAGTATATTGTCCATCATAGTTTTATAATAAGTATCATTAGGGATAGTTGTAATAGTCATCATACTCATTATAGGTAGTGAAAAAAAGGACCAGAATATGTGGTAACAAGCCTGAGGTGGCATGAAGAAATGATCTATGTGCACAGAGCTCTGAGAATACATTGCATCAGTAAAAATAACAGGCAGTAAATGAATAAAATGTGTTAAAGTAGACAATGTGGCCCTTGACATTAGATAAACCTTATTCTAGATGGTGATGCTGCTCCAGTCATGTGATGACTGATATTGGAAAGAAAATGTAATGATTTTATGTTGATTTTTCCTCATATTTTTCAGGGAACATCGATTGTAAGTGTGTAATCTTAGATTTGTACATTTTTTAAATGATGACAAGGTATCATATGTATATATACAGGCAATCATTTTGTGAAAAAATAGAGGACATTGCTTATATATAAAAAATCGTCCCATATAACATTGTTATGTAGGTAAATTCAGCTTTATATTTTGGTCATAGAATTGAAGTGCAATGGAATAATATCCATAATTCCCAAAACTAGGATTATCTTAGAACACTTTGTTCTGCTCTGAGGAACAAATGCTGTGACTGTAATATGTCAGATTCAAACATTAAACTTGGGTTGTGGGGGAAGCACCCAGGAAACTTTTGAAGAACACGAATGTTTAACGGGATGCCTGAGTAGATGGCTGCTAAAAGGTGTTGTCCATCTTAAATTAACTTGAAATGCAGCTTTGTGATAAAATAACTAGGTTGTTAAGTTTATTTGTCCCCTCTATTTCAGCAACAATGGTTCCTACTCTTGCAACATCTGTTTTTTCCAAGTCACTACCATGCTGTTTGGGGGAGGTCAATACTGCAGTGACCAGTCTACCAGTGACCTCTTTTTTGGATGTTTAAGTCTGATTATGGATTGTATGGATATGAATATGAAGAATGCCACCTATTGGCCCATTTTCCTTTCAGTGACCTTCAGTGACCATGACACTAATTGATAAAAATAAGTTGCAGGAGTTGGTATAAGTTGCTTGAATGAAGGAGGTAGGTCATTTTATCTTAAATATTTTAAAATAAATTTGTGTCAGGCTAGAGGTTGTGGATCCTCTGGACCACTGCGGATGATAGCACAAGCCACTACCTGGGACCGGAGTCTAAGTGGTACCCGGTTTTCACCAGAGCCCACCAGCAAAGCGGGGTTGGACTTGGCTGCTGCGTGGTACCACCAGGTCGTTCCAAGGCATGAATTGTCTCAGCATGTGCAGCCAAGGTCGAGGTATGGAACGGCAGGCAAATCTCGTTAGTCGGGGACAGGCAGGCGAGTCAGGACTGGTAGACACAGGATCGGAAGTCAGAGTCGTGTAGCAACAGGCAGGGCAGGCGGCCAAAAAGGAGCGAAGTCAGAAGAAACGGAACCGGGTAACAACGGGAATCACACAAACAGCACAAGGCATAGACACAGCTTTCTCTAAGGCACAAGGCACGAAGATCCGGCAAGGGTAACAGGAAGGGTCAGGGTTAAAAAGATTAGGTGGAAAAGACCAGCGCCAATTAGCAGCGCGCTGGCCCTTTAAACTTACAGAAGTTGCCGCGAGGGACGGAGCAGCAGCAGCCGGAGCAGCAGCAGACGCGCCAGGAGCCGGGACGCGTGAGTGGCACTTGTGGCGCGCTGGCGGCGGACAAACAGCACGGGTGAGCCCGCGACCCGAGGCATGGGCCGCGGGACCACCCGTGACAATTTGCAGCTTGTTGATAAAATTGGACAGCCCCTTTAAGGGCACTGTTATGGAATGGAGTGGGCAATTTATTGATATAAACAAAAATAAACTGATTACTGTGTCCAGACTGCTAATAATTATGTAAGCTCCCCAGCATAATGGGTGATTCCTTTTAATAGTAACTACACTTTATAAACTTTATCAGTCCAACAATACAAAAAATATATGAAATCGTTCAGGTGTTTTTACCATTTTGTGCCATTTGTTGAGAGCTCTATTGCTTTCTACGTCAAATGCAACAAAAGGCAATTTTCAAATAGTTTTTTGTGTGCTTCACCTTTATAATATATGAGCAAAGGACAGGACTAAAAGGTGCAATATGTTAACGAGAGTATAATTATTGTGTAATTATCACTGTGCAGAAAAAAGGATGGCATAAAAAAGCATGTTGATGAAAACAATGTGGTCCAAAAATAAATTTATGAAGCACATGAATCAAATTAAATATTGGCTTACTGATCTGAAAACTGATTAATGTCACCCTCAGTTATTTGATTGATTTCCACCTTTGTCTCTCATTGATCTCAAACATGAGGTAGAATCTAATATAGATCAACGAGCTCTCATTCTTATAACTGAAGAGAAATGTCAGCACATAAAATCCTTACCAAAATCTAGGAACAAAGCAAAATGAGAATACACTTTTAGGAGGAGATTTGACAATCCTGTCTAAAATTTAGGGCGAGTTCAACAGGAGGATTTGGGCTTGTGTAGAAAACAAAGAGCTATGCCCTATATTACAAAGATTATCAAGGAAAATGCCATCTGGAAGACAGCACATGTCTATTAAAATTTACCTTTGAAAATAGATTTTGACCTGGTATTTTACATATAATCATGATAACATGCCCTTACATGACATCAACCTAGAGTAGATAGTCTGAACTTAATCCGATTTTTAAGGGGCCTGATACAAAGATTACTGTATCTGTAATATCTCTGATTGTTTGGTCTTCAGCGCCATCCTCTTTCCATAAAATATGACAAAAGATGCAGTGTTGACAGTAATTCTTTTACTTAATCTGAATTCTGTCCTGCACTAGTCTGAACACTGCCTTATTTCACTATTATTTCACTACTTATTTTCTCCTCACTCGTCTGTCTCCTTTTGATTTTGTTCTAGGTTGCTGATAATAAAGTCAGAAGAAGCCATATTCTTTGATCTTTTCATCCTTACTGGTCTTCTGACCATCCAATTCTGTTCTGCACTGTCCTGTTTCTGTCCTTGTGTTTTCCCTTTGGTGCAGGAAGGGAATTTTTGTCTATTGTCACCTACCATTCAGAGTTGGATAATTAAGCAGGTAGGGACAGCTGGTTGGGTCTAGCCTTAGGGCTCCCTCTCTGTGTCTTTCCTTATTTTTTCATCTTGCTGTCCATTCCCTAATAATGACAATGTCCTAATCAATTACTTTTTAAAACTTTTTTTGCATTGTTTCTATTTTAAAACTAATTTGTTTATGTTTTGTGGGAGGTGTACTTCTTTCATTAATACTCTTCTGGCATATTAATAACTTAAGAAGCAGCATTGTTAAGATGGTATGAACACAGCAAACAACCAAAGCTAACACAAGTGGTGGTGCCTGAAATTGCTGCCCCTTGTGACCTTATTGGGGGGAAGTAGTTTTACAATATATAATATGAATGATCAGACCAACTAGGGATTAAAATGAGTAAAAGGGCCTGGAAAAATTGTAAAAGGAATGTTTAAAAAGTTAAAAAAAGAACATAACAGCTCAAATCCATCCTCTTTACCAAGAAAAGAGATAAATAAATAACCACACTCATAGAACATTAGGTATCCTAAAATCCCAATGTCTAAAGTCCAAATGTCTGAACTGCTTCTTTTTTGCCATTTTGCCACAAATAAAAAATTGTGGCACATGGCATGCGACAAGGAGTGACAAAACTGTGGAAGCACTAGTGGCAATTACATGCCGCAGGCAACTTTCTCCACAGCATTTAAAGGGTAACACCCATGATTGGTGCCAATGCAATTGGAAGGTGTTACCTTTGGGAGATTTAACCAAACCTAGACTTTTTGTTGGATTTACATTTTTTGAATGCAATAAACCATAATAATACCTATGCAAATGTGATGCCTCAATAATTATACTGTCCTAAAAATAAAGTGTCATTTGGACCACTCAGTAAAAAGTCTTAAAAACTTTCAATCAATGTGTCACACCCTGTACCAAACCTTAATATAGAGTACACATTTTGCTTGGAGTGTTACTTTAAGTTTGTCTAATGTCACTTTGGCTTCTCTTGAAATGTTAAATACATACAGATAGCAGGAGTTTTCAGTAGAGCTGTAATATAAGCATGTCAGCTAGCAACGGCTATCTAAACTGGAAAATGAGCAGTAACAAATACATCACATCATGGTACAACATTGTACTGTAAAATAAATAAAAAAATAAATTCAATAGTGCTGCATTGAAGTTTAAAAGCCCAGTATACTGTCAGAAAGTGCCAAGAAACATGTTTGTTATCATTTCTTCGACACAAACGGCACATCAAAAGGGTGTCTCCGAGGTATATCAAAAGCACAAATGTTTAGAACCTTTTCTCAGATATTTTTGTTTGCTCAAGACGAAAACCAGATATCATGGCTTGAAATAGTAAAATATGTACTTTTAGATCCGTACATTAATTATTTTAGAGTATATCTAAAGTAGGCAGATTTACTAAATGTGTCTAAAAAGTAATACTAGTTCACACCACAGTAATTGTATCCATTTATGTAGCAGTTATTGGGAGTCAAAGGCAGGTATACAAACATGGCCAAAATTGGCAGATTTAAAATAAATACTAGTTTAAATAAAACTAGTTCAATGTCCCATTAGAAATATTATAGTTTTCAAAATGTGTTATCTTTACTTTCAAGAAATGCATCCAGGTCCTGGTTTGAACTGAATAAGGTATCATTCATCAAAAATTATATTTCTATTGCGGTTGATCCTATTCAAACTGTTCCAAAAGAATGCAGGCATTATGGTTAACAACGTCAACTTAAAGAGGACCTGTATGAGATTTCTATATGGACTCAATGTAAAAAGTCAAACGTTTATACTCACCTTGATGCGAGTCCAATGAGGCACATTGGACTCATATCTGACAATCATTGTGTCAGTGCCTCCTTTCATTTCATCACACATGCACCGTACCTATTAATGTACTTGCACATTAAAACTTGTGTGTACTATTCCGGCTTCACTTTACACAACAAGAAGGCACAGAGATACAGACTTAGGTGACTATAAAGTTTGGGACACTGTATCAACAGCAAATAAGGAGATTTAGTATCCCAGATCACTGTTGATGTAGCACTCATATGTCCAACACCTGTTTATCCTTACTGATCTATAGATGTGTATGAAGTACAGATAAAAAAGAACTTAATAAAAGGATGAATAAGTGTATTTCCTCAAGAACAAAAATTGGGGAATTAAAAAAAACGTAATTCGCTTATTTGTATTTCCTTCAACATCTGCTGTGAGGCACGTACACAACTCACTGGGGCTCATTTACTAAGGGTTGCGGATCACAGTTTTGTCGGACTGTTCATCTTTTTAAGGAATTGTGCGGCTTGGACAGGTATTTAACAGGTGTCTGAGCTGGGATTGTGTCGGACTCAATTGTTTTTTGGCGCAGCTGCGGCACAAATTGCTATCAGGCGATCTGACTGAGCTGGACTGAGCGTAGGATTTAACTTTCAAATTGTGTGACAATCCAATGTACTTACATGCAACACTTAAAAGAAGGTGAACTCTTTCGGTTCTAAGTGGGGAAGTGACACATTCATGATATTGGGTGCACAATCATAGTGAATTGTGGTAGAGTGCATTATCGTTGGACAATCACTTTTGGTGCACTCCGTCGGATGGCTAAGTAAACGCGCCACACTATGTAGTTTGTGTACCTGCTGACAGCAGACACAGAGGCAAGAAGTAGGGAAGGAGGAGAAGGAAGTATTTCCATTGTAAACTCATGGATGACAAGTATTTCCAGGAGGAGGTGTGTGGAAGGGAAGGGCTCCATGCTGAACATGGCCCGAGAACTCTACACATGAGCTGGCAGGGAGCCCAGTAAACTTTAATTTAAGTTATAGTTTTAACCACAAATCCCAGAAGTGTTATAAAAACTGTTTGGTGATAAGCTATTTATTCTCTTTGGGGACATGGGGGAAGCTAAAAATGCTTGTCTGGTGACAGGTTCTCTTTAAATCCCATTCAGTTTCATAAAATCTGATTGTGATCTAACATAACAAGTGTCCAAGCATACCCATTGTCTCTGGGCTCCATATATATTACAAATGTCTTCAATTTCATGCAAAGACATCTGGGAGTTTTAAACAGAATTATAAGGGGAAAATAGGTGATGTTTTTTTTTTTATCAGACACCTTCTACACAATGCTGCGACACAATGCTGTGCCTGAGGCCCTGACGTATGGAATTATAGGAGTTCGTATTAATGTACAGGCTTAGTGCACACAGCTCTTCAGATCAATTCCATCTATGATACAGTATATGCACAGCTTTACTAATTAACTGACATAGACTGTAAAACATCTTCTTATCCTTGATAGAATTTCTCAAATAAAATTCTTTCAAACCAGTGAATGGGAATTGACTGATTTCTTTTGCAGCTCAGTTTTACATTAAGATAAAACATTCATATTCGTCTCTCCAAGGTGCAAAGTATCACAATAGAAAATAAAATAATAATCATCAATGCGCTCAGAGATTTCTCAGACATTTTCACCAGCAATGTCCACATTGAGCTGTTTTTTTCTCAATGCCTGACATTTAAATATGCTGGAATACATTATGCTCAATTTCATGTGCTAATTAGACTTGATCCGGTATATTTAATATTAATGTTCAGGGATCCATGATACATAATGCAATTCTAATATATTCCCAGGTACAGTATTTTTCTAGTCTAAAACATGGCAGTACCTATGTCATAGCAGTGACTGATGACTACTTAACCTACTTTATGTCCCTGCTTCAGAAAAAAAAGTAGCTTACATCCCTAAACCCCTTATTCACTACCTAATTATTAAAATACTACAATAGTGATATAATATTGGTACAGGTTAAAGAACATGACATCCGATTCTGCGCTTTAACACCTCAATCAGATTTATTATAGCGTTTGCCGTAGCTCTTGACTTAAAGTGATATCTTTCTGGTTATGGAGATAAATTGCTAGCTTTTAAGCCACTTATCGCTCTTTATCAGAACACTCCAGATCAAAACTCTAAGAGGTCTTCTCAGTTTAAACTAATTCAACAAATTAATATCACTTTAATTCTACTTTTTACACAATTGTCTAAATGACCAATGTGACAGAATGCCATGATTCAGGTTGGAGAAGAGAATGCTTTCTTTTGGAGACAGTATTTCTCTTAAGTTATATAGTTATGTAGCTATATAGACAGTATGTTTCCTAAGGGGTTATTTGTTTCAGTTATGTTAAACATGTTGCTAGGAGTCTGGATGGATAAAATAATAAGAACTTGATGTGTTTTGATGGTGTCACTGCCCTATTTGCTCTCCATTTCTGCTCTCACTGTATTGTCAGGAAGTGGCTGGGAATATCTGTTTAGCTGATCAATAGCTTCAATGTTGACCCACATCAGGGATTGAGTGGTTAAGAGGCAAACCCAATCATTTATGGATTGGATACTGGAAGTCTGGAGAAGTCCTTGACAACATCAAAACAGCAGTGGCACACGATTGGAGTAAATTTTACCTCTAAACAATGATGTACAGTTGTACAAGTTGTACATTCTTAATGGCATCATTTTTTTTTTTTTTTAAAGACCTTTGCCTAAAACTGATATAAAAATAAACAAATGAAATCATAAACATGTTAGGTAACTCCATGTCCTTAAAGTCCTGATTTATCAAAATATAACAACTGCTATTCCAGTCAGTGAAATAGTGCCCAAATGTCCAAATACCACCTTTTCACCATTTTCAATCTTGAACCTGAACTTCTGGCTGAAGTCCAGGTTTGAGGAATTGAACTCACAGGAGCACATTTACTTACTCGGCCACAAGAGTTCCCGAGTGTCCAACAACTATAATGCACTCGGGCGTGATTCACAAAGATCGTGCACCCGATATCCTGCATATGTCGCTTCACCGATCAGGTCTGACGGAGTTTACCTTTTTTCTCCCGGTGCTTGGATTGCAACACAATTTTTAAGTTAAATCCTGCGGTTTGTCCAAATCCATCGGATCGTCTGAGGGCCTGCCCCCCCAATTTGTGTCTCATGCATGCCGGGGATCGCCAAAATCTGATCGCCCTTCTAAATGCCCTTCTAAATCCCTGTCCTGGTGGCATGATCCCCGAAAAGTTGGAAAACCCAACGGAAATGTGGCGGCGGGACCCTTAGTAAATAAGCCCCACTGTGTTCGGCACCTCATCTCAGCAAAATGTCCAAGCGTAGTTTCAACAAAAATGCAAATACTTGAGTATATGGTTGAATAAGAAACTTTGACTGTTTGCTATTACATAAAAATAGCAATTGCATAATTAGTAAATAATCTGCCCTGTTTAATCGCTACTCATTTCCATGTAAGATTAATTGCACATGGGTATCAATCTTTCACTGCACATTTTTATTAGGTGTGCATATGGATGTTTCCCTAGCACAATTTAAAATCCCATTTAATCATCTTATAGTTAATTGGTTGTACCAGTCTACCTTCACCTTAATCATTTCTGATAGAATCTCTATTGATCAGGTCGCTGAAAAAACCGACAAAGCCAGACTAGAAGCCAAGAATTCACACGGCTGATTGACAGCTGTAGTACAGAAAGCTAATTTTGATAAATCTGCAAAAACACAGCTTTTTCTGCATACAGTATGAAACTATAGTTATATGTTGGTTCATCGGTTCAGGGACAAACCTTATCTTGTGGCCCAGATTACATCACACCATGTATTTTATTAAATAGCCGCATACATACTGTATAGTGTATGACTAGAAAATATGTTCTGCATATATGCTATATGTGCTATAATAATAATAATTCTTTATTTATATAGCGCACACAGATTATGTTGCGCTGCACAAAACATGACAAATTGGTGCTATATATTTTCTTGGAACTTCCCACTGAAATCTCCTGAAATGGCAAACTGTATCATGGAAGGCTGAAGTGGAACTAACTATGGAAGTTGTCCACCTTCCTCTCCAAGGTCCAAGCATTTCTCTGCCTGTTTTTTGTAGGATGACTGTGTTAAAGTTTTCATTTACCCTATCTTAGTTTTTGCCCACAGCCACCCACATTAAGTTGGGTGACACATAATTCTCTCCTCTTTCACTATTAGTTCAGACATTTCATTGCACTGTATTGGATTCACTTGTCACATACATACATTTTTTGTATATAGTTTTCACTATTTTAATATTATTTTTTCTTCCTAGGAATTTTTATGAATGTTTTAAATCATTTTTGGCACAAGCACTTTTTCAGGATGCATATTCTTTATGCATCATCTACTTTCTCTCACAAGTCCAAAATAATATTTCACAGGCACAGGCACTTTTATTAATTTCGAGTCTCTGAAATAATCTCAGGTCACTTTATTACTCTCAATACCTAACATTTGCTGGATTTCATTGGGGGTTACAACATACAATATATGTTGCACTTTCACAGTGTTAGTACGCTATGTAATAATGCAATCTTCAGTATTGGAGTATAATCACACTTATATTACTATAATCAACATTATGACAGCCTTGATCATTTTCACTTGAATAGCACATGTCACTTTATGTATGAACGGTTTCAATTGCACTAGTACACTTTTTATAACAATGCTAAAATTCTTATGAATTCTTAACTTTACATGGTATTTATTGTACATCTTTATATATGTTGTATATATTTCAGTGGGTTACATTAATAAGTATTCATTTATGTAATAGCCTAGGCGAGGTACAAATAAATGCAATTACATTATTTGCCATTCATTGCACTGCTTGTATGTTTTATCCATGATACAGGAACTGCCCATATTTTCCAATACCCAAGATGGCCGGGTGGTGCGCGCCTCTCCGCTGCGCATGCGCATCTTGGCGGCGGGTATGGACTTCCGGTTCATGATGACGCGCAGTGACGCGCGCCCTCGTCTTTCGGAACTGCAGTTCCCGCGACCGGATGTGGGTGTCAGCACTGGAGATGTGCGCCGCCATACACACCAGGTCATATTACTATCTTGGGTAAGTTCCACTATCATAGGACCAATTTAATTATGGGCGTCTCTGGTATTGCTATATACCGTACTCGGGCCAGAGCACGTCGGGGTGCTGTGGTGGTGGCCTGGTAATTTATAATCTTATTGGTAGACACTTGTAGATTATACTATGCCCCGTTTTGGGCAGTGTCAATACCTGTTACTATTTATTATGTGATTATCCTCATGTGCCTTGGTGTGATATCCCACTGTGGAATATACTGTCGTTGACTTTTGACCACCACCTCTTCTGTTGTTGTTGTTGTGGTTTTATCATGTTTTTAATATATTTCTGGATTGTCTATTTTGTCGTACAATAAAAAATGAATTTATAATAATATGGTATTGGTTTATTGTTGATGTTAAATTGAATTGATCCTATATACGGTTTTTTGGTATTCATCTTTCAATAGGTATATGGATTATATTAGATTGTAGAGGGTATCTTTGTTGGTATTCACTCTTTCTCATGTATGTTCCCAAAATTACATTAAGAATATATGATGATGATAAAATGGTTTCAATGCTTGCCAATAAAGTTTATAATTGTAATAGTATATAAACAGAAGCAGAACATGAAATGAAGGTAACCCATACTTTGTATATTGATATAATAAATGTACTTGTACATGAAAATGTTAAAGTTTGGGGTAGAAATCAGTGCAATTCAGTTTGTTCTGCAGTTTAGAATGATTACAAATGCCAAATTTTGTTAAAAGACACCTGTCATCAAGTTTCTTTCACTATTTCTGTCACCACTACCCTTTGGAGCAGCAAGGATTCCATCCCAGCCTTTATTTATTTAAACCATACAATAATCATTGTAAAATCATCTTTTCTTTATTATGCAAATGAGGCGGGGCACATGGAGAGAGAAAGTGGTGACACTTACACTATATAGTAAAACATTGCCAGACACCGAGAAGCACCTTGTATAGGAATATCTCATACACACACAGGCTGCAGGGGGCGTGGCTGCCAGAACCAGGAAGCATATAGAGGAGACATTATACCTCACATCATTATAAAGACTGTCAAGCATGTGTATAGGAGTATCTCATACACACAGGCTGCAGGGGCCGCCAGCACCAGGAAGCACAAGGAGGAACCATTACACCATTATACCTCACTTCATTATACAGGCTGTCAGTAATGTGTATAGGAATGTCTCATACACACAGGCTGCAGGGGGTGCCAGCACCATGAAGCACGTGGAGGAGCCATTACACCATTATACCTCACATCATTATACAGGCTGTCAGTCATGTGTATAGGAGTGTCTCATAAACACAGGCTGCAGGGGGTGTGGTCGCCAGAACCAGGAAGCACATAGAAGAGACATTACAGCATTATACCTCACATCATTATACAGGCTGTCAGTCATGTGTATAGGAGTGTCTCATACACACAGGCTGCAGGGGGTGTGGTCGCCAGAACCAGGAAGCACATAGAATATGGAAAACCTTGTCTGGCAGTTGCTAGATGACGGATCTGACAGGTATGATGAAGCCAAAAACAGACCAGCATAAGTACAGGGACACAGAGGGACAAACAAAAGATAAAGACAAACAAGCAGAGTCAGACATAACCAGGTCAAAACGTGGCAGCCTTTAATGCAGAAGGCTATGGCCAGGTAGCAGGAGGGTGGCCATAGGCCAGGATAATATTTGGAATGCTGGTGCTTATGGAGTGGCAGCCTTTAATGCAGAAGGCTATGGTCAGGTAGCAGGAGGGGGCATAGGCCAGGTTAATATTTGGAATTCTGGTGCTTATGGAGTGGCAGCCTTTAATGCAGAAGGCTATGGCCAGGTAGAAGATAAGAACCACATATCAGGAAAAGGGGTTGAATATCAGTGCTCATGGTGTGCCACCAATCTAAATACAGAAGGCTGTGGGCAGATAGCAGGAGAGAGCCACATGCTAGGGGTGAAATGTTGGGGATCATGGGGTGCCAGCCTCTAAATGCTGAATGCTTTGGCCAGGTAGCAGTACAGGCTTGAAATGATCCCCATTACATTCAGTGATTGTATCCACTAGTGATAATCTCCCTTTCTCAGTATTGGGAATGGTTTAGAGGATTCTCAGTAAGATTTGGCTTCTTCTATTTTTACAGTTGACTGTGTCATTTTAAATATAACTTTATTTTAATAAAAAACTTTTGAAATGTGAGAAAAAGCATCTACACTTTAAATGGTATCATAAAACTGAACTTGGTATTATAGCTATTGATGTCATGTTTATGGGTTTACAGCTCGCTATCCAATAGAGGAAAAGGTAAAGTAATAATTTTGTCATGGTGGTAATAATATAAATGAAAATAGTTGTTCTCTGTCATTAAACAAAGTGGAAGAAGGAAGAGAACTTTTCTTTCTAGCCCTCGAATTGTTTGCCTGGAAAGGCCTGACTGTTTTATTGTACAGTTAATTCCACATTCCGGTCCTCTTCTTCTTTATTAGCAAGTGAAATATCTGTGTGACAGGTATAAGGCCGTGTGGTCGGTGCAGTTACTATTGTACTTCACATAGCAGGAATTACATCTCTTATTACCTCTGTGTTATAAAGTAGAACAATGCAGTAGGTAGAAAGGATTATTGGTGTAGTTGCTAATGCGCTGTCTCTTTTATGCTGCATTGGAAGGGAGAGAGATATTGAAGAATTTTATTGTGGAGACATATATTCGGCAAAGTCTTAATTTATACTTCCCTAATTCAATACACAAATACATCTATCTGCATCCCTTTCCTTATGAAGCCATAAAACTGTTCTGCGGTGATCTTATATTTTATTTTTACTGCCTCTCCACATGAGCTAATCTTTTCAACTTTTGCTGCTTAACAATCTGTGTCCCTTTAAAACATAGACGGCACCAGAGCACCCCCAAAACAAATATCCCTGACAATTAGTACATGAAGCATATTGCAAGAATTGATCTACTTTTCATTCATGATGAATTCTAATTTATTTCCTTATTATGTTACATTGGAACAACTTCCTCCTTTCTGACCTCCTGTTATCTGATCTATCTGCACCTTAATTAATTCAGAATGCTGCTGCCAGATTCACTTCCATCATCTAATTCATTCCTGCTGCCAGCCTTTTACGTAAATCCCTTTGACTAGCTCACCATATCCAATTCAAGGTCAATGTCCTCACGAGTCCATTCTTATATCTCTCCTCTCTCTTCATCCATCACACTTTTCTACCTTCTTAAGTTTACTGATATAATCCATATTACAGTATAGATGAGGTTCTGCTGTTCTTCAATTACAATCCTACACATAGCATTTCTTCTTCAATGCCAATAGTTCTATAGTGACCTGCTCTTAGAAGTTTCCCTTCATCTAGTGTAGTAATCTGCTTTGTAGTCTCTGTGTACAGTTTGTATTACAAACATTAATTTCCATGCACATTCATATTCACCAAATATAGGTATACAGATATTCCTCATGTCATTGCCCCCTGGGCAATCACATTTAATTTAGTTAATCCAGTATGTTATGTATGTATGTCTTGTATGTGGTTATATATATAATATATATATATATATGTATATATCTATTATATATGATATATATATTATATATATATATATTTACATTGCTTGTATGTTATGTTATAAAAAATATCATTTGAAACCTAGTGGGCAGATTTACTTACCCGGATCCTTCCGATCCAGCGGGCGCCATCTCTGCGGTGGATTCGAGTCCGGCCAGATTCATTAAGGCAGTTCTCCGACTCACCAGTGGCACTTGCTGGCGCTGAATAGCAATCGGACGCACTCAAGTTCACCGCCTATTCCTAGTGAAGGTAATTGCAAGCTCCAGCGACCCCTTTTTTTTTTTTTTTTTTATGTGGCGGTTTTTTCGGATCCGTCAGGTGGTTTTACGTTCGGACCACACCCCCCGAGTTCCGTTGCAGTGCATGCCAGACAGCCGATGCCCACAATTTCGAGTCAGCGTGCGCCAAAATCCCAGGGCAATTCAGGGAAATTGGCGCTAAATCAGAAATATTCGGGCAACATGTCGGGAAACTCAATCTTGACCTTAGGTATATGAACCCCCAATGTCATCATGTTCCTTTAGAAACAAGATAGCTGTCCTTGCATATGATCTCATTCCTTTACCATATCAGATGGTGCTTATTTCAGCACTCCTGCCTGACCCCCTGGATTCAGCGGTCGTATGTAGTGGATTTAGTTTGCTCCCAGGCCAATCATGCATGTGACAATGAAAAACATTTGATCTTTGTACATCACTCAAGCAGAGGTTGTCCCATATCGCAGGGACAACATCTCTTTCTAAGGGCCCAGAGAACCACATTTATAGAATTTATCTGCACACAGTTTTTTTTATAAAACATAATTGCAGAATGTATGTAAATGGCAGATGGATTAACTGGTCAATGTTTCATCTGAGAAGACCCCTTTATAACTTCCGTTTCAATATAATACTCATAGTAAAAGACACAGGCCAGTAAAGACCGCAGTCCATCAAAGTCCCAACCTTAGATTAACATATGCTTTTCCCCATAACCCGTGATATTTTTTGCTCTCCAGAAAGGCAATCCACTCCTCTCTTTGAACATGTACACAGATCCCGCCATACGACAACCTCCTGCGTCAGAGAGTTTCCACAGTCTCCACTGCTCTTTACAGTAAATAAGCCTTTGTATCTATGTGATGGTAAAGTCTCCTCGTCCTCTAGTCAGTTAGAGGATCCCCTTGTGCTGGTTCACAGGCCTAGGTATAAAAATCTTTGGTGAATCCTGTACTGTCCATTCCGGTATTTCACATTGTAAGAGGGTCTCTCCTCAGTCGTACTTTTTCTGAACTGAATAATCCTAAACTTTTTATCATTGTATTCTAATCCCCCACGTTCCCCCCAATAAACTGCTAAATATATTCTAAGAAAGCCTTGATGGTCATCATGCACAACCACTTGTGGGGGGGGCTGCCAAGTAGACACCAGCGTGGCGGTGGCTGCTTTATGATACGTAATAATCCCACGAGAAGAAAAACACGGCACTCACCGGTATGTGCAACTTTGAAGTTTTCCCCCCCCCCCCCCCCACCCCCTTTATTCTGGACGACACAGGAACGAGTGATTCCGCCGTGCATCACTCCTGTCCAGGGGGGGGTGTCCCGTCCGAATACAGACTTCACGTTGCACATACCGGTGAGTGCCGATGTTCTCTTCATCCGTGAACTCATTGGATCACTGTGCATTCACACGTGCACCTCCTGGGATGCAGCGATTTGACAGACCATTCACACTCTGGTACGCCACTGAGTTCGGCTTTGTGTGGAGAGTGGTGGTGCCGGTCCACTATTCTCTTGTGCTTATGGTACGCTTTATGGATAGATGTGCAACTTTTTTTTTCTCAGATATTCAACATTATGTAGGTTTTCATTGAACTTTTGGAGAGGAACGTGAGGAAAAAAAATTTTGAAAAGTAGCTCCCATACTAGAACTGTGAGTTCATTTTTGTGCCAGCTTACATTTATTTGAAAATATGAATCCTAACTATCGAACTATCTATCGCAAAGAAATCCAAAATGACAACCGCAACCCGGAAAAAAAATGTTTTTTTTATAACCACCTAGCACTGTTTACATCAGCGTGACTCGGCCAGATCCTATTAAGCCAACTTCCAGTCATCCAAACAACATTAGAAAGTGATACAAGACCTCCTTAATCACACAACGATACATCAGCGCCTCCTCACCCCACTTAATACTCGACATAATCGAATTCCGCACAACTTCTTACATATCGTTTATTCTCTATAATCCTATCTATCTATTAAGCATAAAATGTCTTATATAAAACAAAATCAATTCCTCAGATGTAACCACCATCCTGCAGACCCGCATGGCCCCAGGGACCTGACCAGGGCCCCTAAAAAATCTAAATAGCAGATTCGAATGTTAAAAGTAAATAATATAAGGAGTAGTTTTAATGACCATGGTGTAGTTTTGGCTATCTCTCTTTTTGCTTTGCTTTCTGATGTTCCTGTTATAGCCACTACCGTATACTACTTTATCTACTCTACGACATGCCTTTACTCTAATATGAATGCGTTCGACACATTAGGGTGAAACAGCTGCAACTTGGCAAAAATGTCTACATTCTCACATTATTCCTTATGGGTTATGGTTTTGTGTCATTATGATACTTATAATTACTAATTTCCTCAGAAATTTCAGAAGTGCCGTATGAGCATGTCTGTCAATAATAGATATGAGCATGTTACGGTCCGCGTCAGACAGATTCAGTTTTTTTTACGTTTTCTTTACAAATAATGCTAAAAAATAACATGAGAGGGATTTAAATCGATTATCACTCAGAAAGGAAGAAATCTACACGTTGCATAGATAGTACGGTCTGAATGGGACAACATACCATTAACTTTCAATCTATTACTATTTGGCTATCTTTCATGTCATATAGAAAGAGTAAACATATGTAAGATGGTTGCTAAATAGTGGCTTCCACGGTAGATAAGATCTGCTGTCTAAATTCCGTATAGTAACCTGGCTGGGCTAGATATACCACATGTTAATGTCTCTAACACAGGATATCTCAGACGTTCTTATACCTGGCAAACACATAAACCCGTTAATCAATACAGTTAACGATCAACAATAGTAAGCCTAATTAAAGGTCACGAAGGAAATACCTTTTAATGGAGTCCCATAGAGATGATAACTGAATATGCTCCTACAGCTCCAAATCTCACTCCGATAATAGACAGTTGGCAGAAAAGCACTCTTCAATATAGTGTAAAACCAATATTCCATGATTTTACATAGATCTACTATAACAGTTCACTGTATATTGCAGTAAAATATACATATTGCGTAGTAAATAGTTAGGCCGATGCACACAAATGGTGTTATCTTTGGCGCCCGCGGCTACCCGCACACAGCCTATACGTCCACAGCCCCATATACTTTCTTTGTTTAGTACATACATGGTCTATGCCTGGTGAGTCGGTCCTTGTCTCTCACTGTGTCTGTAAAATGTTAACGTTTTGTCAACTACCCTGCACCAAAGATTGGACAGGTCTTATTCCATCCCGTTTCTCCCCAGGCGGCTAAATCATTTGTATATGGGCAATGTTGTTGAAAGGCCATACCCGGCTGTGGAGTCACAACATAATAATTGTTTATTTAACAGTTCACACAGATACTGTGCAGCGCATGCACAAACCATTAGGCTCAGACTTGTAATATCCCTGTCCCCAATGGAGCTACAATCCGTACAACAACCTAAACAGTATTTGTTGGAGTGTGGAGAGACAACTGGCATGACCCCGGAAACAACTAATAACTCTTGCAGATGTTGGTCTGGGTGGATTCAACCAGGACCCAAGCAAGCACTGCAATGCAAAGGTTGGGGGGGCTAACCCACGCCATGTAAATCCTTTTTTGTGTGCATGGCTCTATAGATATGTATTGTATGCCATCGGAACATAGTTCTGCTTCTTGGTTACCTTGAAAACCTCTCTGTAACTTTACCCCAGCATGAATATCTCATTTGCTAGCCTTTGTTTTAAATTATGGAGACAATTGACTTAGCTTAGTGTTTATATTATAATAGTATACTTTTTGCACATTAAATCATTTTCTATGAGCATACATGTGATGTTCTTACTCCCATAAACTTGTGTCACATACCTGTTAGTAAATATTAAAGGCATGAAAAAGTGATCATCCGTCTGCTAGGGTTATTTTGCTACGAAACACACCATAATACAGTGGGTCTTGGATAACGATCCTACGCTAGAATACAACGAACCATTACTGTCTACCCAGAAGGAATCAAAACATCAATAGTTTCATTATCGTCTTGTGCACAAGTAGTATATATGGCAGTAAAAGCTGCCTTATTCTCTTTAATCATCATCACTAGGATACTGTACATTGTATCAGTAGTATTGAGTGTCAATGAGACTGGCTAGATTCAGGGAAGATAAGTACTTTTCAATGACCTCCATGGTACACAGAATAGTCATCCAAAGTATCAGTCCACATAACAGGTTAACCACCTACAAATGAGCAGACGTGTGTTCTGATTCATGTCCTTGAAACATTCCCATTA
Source organism: Engystomops pustulosus (assembly GCA_019512145.1). Classification (NCBI taxonomy): domain Eukaryota; kingdom Metazoa; phylum Chordata; class Amphibia; order Anura; family Leptodactylidae; genus Engystomops; species Engystomops pustulosus. Next base: position 59,278,884 of record CM033642.1, read on the forward strand.
TCGACAATTAAACAATCATCTTAATTACCATTTAAACTCTGTCACTTCTTCAACAACACTCCCTGGTAAATATCACGAAATGTCAACACAATGTGGACCTTTTCTAAAGAAACTCTAGACAATCCATTCCACATCTGTCCAGCCACATCTACTACTGCAATTACATTGGTGCGGCAGAATTGTCGAGTGCTGGTCCTTAACATACTTGTAATGATCTCCCTAATAAATCCCGGTCACATAATAAATTACAGATGCCCACTCATATAATTCACATACCCCCCCTTACGGTAATTTTGAAAACAATAATTTTGGCCTGTAAGGTATAACAGAAAAGAACTATTTTTGGGGGTACTATGGTAATTTTTCATATGGTTACTTAGGGTGTCCCCAAACACTAGCTTGCCTGTGTGGGCCCACAGAATCCCTTGTCTGATCCTAATAACTTACCACAGTGTGAATAAAACTGTGGGTCCACATGTGATATCACAAACCTCTGTTTATTTCTCTATAGAATGCTGAAGATAGCCAAGTATATGTTCAGAGCTATCCAAGCAGTCCCATAAAATCGATAATATTCCAAGGTAAAGTGTAACTTCATAATGAAATTTCACCTTAACCCCTATCCAACATGCTCGACGGGGGTGCGTACATTGGATAGGGCTCTATGGCTGACCCCTCTCCATAGCCGGAATCTTTTGCTGCATATTGCTAACACCACGAATTCGTCAGTTCTTTCTCTGTGAATTCAAAAAGATGGCGCATGGGCACATGTCCACCATGACAGTCCCTGTGTCTTCTGAAGAACCCTGAAGCTTGCTTTCTTATAAACCCATTATTACAATTGTGATTGTAATGTTATATCCATATTTAAAGGTGGGGAGTGAAAATATACATGAACAACAAAAAAGGGCCCTGGCCAGACTAAGGGGTTTAAAACCGAATGCAAATGCCTTGTGCATAAACATAACAAACAATGCAGGAGTATTCTATCAGATGCTGCTTTATTTTCGTTATGATTGAAACCCTTCCCACCCTAGCACCTGGTATATAATCAGAGGCACCAGACAGCTAGTATAACGTCGAGACCGACCGTCCTTTTCTGTGCCCCACTTCATTGCCCCTCCCTACCCACTTGACGGTGAGGTGGCAAAATATGGAAAATCATCCCAATGCCACTGAGTGTGCTCATCATGCAATGTATGTCAATGGATGTACGAGTGTGCACGTCCTATAACAATGTCCCCCAATGGTGATATACGTAAATGTAGAGTTTGCCTCTGTCTCTTTACCTCCCTATTGGGCTCTTTCTATTCTGCTACTGAACTCTGATATCACTGCTAAACATGCATAGGATGCAGCTCATCAATCGTAGAGAATTCCTATAGAGGACAAAGTAACAGAGCTACAGACTCGAAGAAATGAAGTGTAGATGTGACAGGGATAACGCTAGTCCCAACCACCCGCTTGAGCTTTGCGGATATTAAGTAGATAAATTATGAGGGAGCTGCAAGAATACGGAATACCCATACAATAGCCCAGAATAGTATTTATTATACCCACGTATACAGATTGGATCGATTGATTCTTTCAATAGTTTGTTGAAAGTGAGGGTATCTTTTCGTTTTATGTAATGCAAATTATAGCTCGTTTCCTTTGCCTTAAACCCCAGAGAGAAGCAGCTAGCTTGTTACAATTACCTCGTACACCCCGGAATTTTTCTAAGTTATGTTTTATTATTTTTCTAACTCACATCTTCATTGTTAACAGTAGTAAACCAAAGACGCTTTCCCATTTCAGCTAGAGCCCTATGCAAGCTTAAAACGTGATTTTAAAAGTTTATATACTTACTCCCTCGATAGAAACAAAAATATTAACAAAGAGCGCAAAACATGAGCAGATAGCACAAATTTAAACAAAGAGAGACAAAACAGTAACGTGCAATTCAGAATAATGATGGCATATACTATACAGGATAACAAAGCGGCTATTGGCTGCTGGCACAGCTCACATTCCTGTGCTGGTTGGTTCTAGACTGAATGTCCAGTGGGAGAATAGGACACAATGGCAATGGAGAAACTGTCCTTAGCTAGCATGTCTTTATGTGGGACATATTACATTTTTGAATCCATATGATACTAGAACCCCCAAGCCTGACCCTATATTTCATCCCTGCTTTTAAATGCCCCAGTCTCGGATCTACCTAAAAGTCTCTAGCGAGCCTATTGTTGACACATTACTTTCAGTGAAAATAAATGAGCAAAGCTTTTTAGTCACAAATCAGCTTCTCAAATCGTCTGTGTTAAATTTACTGGTCTTCCCTGTAATTGAATGGAAAAAAAGAACGTAGCTTTTTAGCATCAAATACCGTGTCCTTCAAAACCTTCAGAGAGGTGGACTGCCAGTATGCATTTTGATTTACTCCTTCTCTGACGGGAGATGTTGATGTTTGTTGTCTGTGCAGATTTATTGCCTATTTACAAAAAAACTTTCCTCCCGGAGGACTATGCAAACATATAATGAAGTGACATCACATCCATGTATTTTTGTCCTGAACCCTCACTATATTGCAGATCGTCGTAAATCAGCTGTTCTTATCTGCGTCTCTGCCTCATCTATGCATAAACCTTTTTTTTTTTCCCCTACTCTCCTCCGCGAAAACATGTGCAGGTAAAATCAATGTCTGTAGATTGAAAAAAAGTCCTCCTGTATTTCTAGAGCGATTTTCTTCCTACCTTTCCAATTATTTCCACTGATCAGCTATCCTACAAATGCCCTGAAATCAGTGGGAAGGATGAACAACAGGCAAATCCCCCTTTTTCATATCTAGGAACAGAAATGAAGGCGGATGGTGGTTGTAGTTTATTAGAATTCTACATTATCGTCATTTCAAAGTTTATATGTACTATGAATACTATCGACCATAACATACAGCTGCAACTGGTAGCAAGTCTCCAGAGCCTCCGTACACCCAGCTATCCTGGGTTAATTCATTACCTGGCAGCTATAATAAGACATCTGGATAAAGCAATTAATTGACAGTGCTGCTTCACTATTTTCCTTTTATATAATTATATTTTTTAATTATCCACTTGTTGCCATGTCAACGGACATATGTCCGTGGCAACACTGGTTAAAGCCAGTGCCCATATATAGATTGCAGGTTTATTACTCCAAGACTCTTTATATATACATAGATAAGTTTTCATTCAATACCATTTGCCAGAATAAAATAAATAGTATTCAGTTTGCAAATATTTATATATATATATATTTATATATATATATAATATATATATATATATAGATACATATTATTATTGATTTTTTTTTCTAACATAGGGCAGATTAATCAGGCTTGCATCCAATTTTCTGGCTTACAAGCCCGAAAGAGTCCGCAATAATGACCCATTTGGCCACAACAGCGCGTTAAGTGGCTGTTGTGGTGGGTCCATAGTGGTCATCACGGTGGGTTACGTACAAGATAGGCGCTGTAAGGTTTTTTCTAAGTTGAATTTTGTAGGTAAAGTCGGAACTGTATAATTAATAATGTAACCCACCCCAGCCAAAATTTTTTGGTCCCTCGTGACAATTGGATTTTTAAAAATGTTGTGTTGTCATAAGAACCAGGATTACAAAAATCTTCATTGGCAGACACCCTGATACTGTTTTATAGAGCTGTTTATATTGTAGCCTAAGGCTAAATCCCAATAAATTACCAACACCAGAGTCAGTTTGTGACAAGGGTCGTTGTAAGTCGGTTGTTCCTAAGTCGGGGACTGCCTGTAGTTTAGAGTGTTTACTCGCTTCTGTATAGCTATGATCAGGGGATACCATCTGATGCACTAAAAGAAAGGCAGAGTAATCTAAATATCCAACTAGCATAATTTACTATCCTGTTTTCATTCTTTATACTGAGCATTAAAATTGGTGTAAAACTGAACCTATATTCACTATAACCTCGCGAGCCTATAATAAAGCAATATATTTGTTAATTTTTCAATAAAACCATAAACATTCTGGCACAAATGGTCGATAAATGCTTATAAGCTGTCAGATTCAAACCTTGGTTTTGTTGCAATTTGTAATAAAATAAATGTTTTAACACTTCACCTAACTTGGAACTGAAAGCAAACTTAATGTATGGAAAGCAACGCATTTGCTGCATACTGAACCCCCCACCCAGGGTACTGGCACTCTCTAGTAATATGACATCAAATATATTAGTGGATTTGTAGATTTTCAACATTGAAATTAAATCATTTTTTTCCGATTACAGCGAATAGAACCTTGATGGTGTTCTCATCTCTAGTATCATCCATTAATAGAAATATCCGTATATGCCGCGTATAAGACGACTGGGGCGTATAGACGACCCCCAACTGCTGCCTCTGAAAATATAGATTTTGTATATACCACTGTAACGACTCCCCCTCTCCCAATGAAAAAAAGTCTGCTACAACTTTGCAAAACAAACAAGAGAGTCAGAGTGGCTGGTGATCATAACTGTAAGCTGCGATATTACATGAAGATCGACATTCTTCTGTAAGTGCCGCCTGTACCCCCAGCTCTGGTGAACGCCGACCTCTGTGACCGGGCGGCTGGCATAAGCAGACAGCGTGCCGCCCTGTCAGCGCGTAACTAACCTCTCTAATGACTGTGAAGAGTGTCGGACTGCCACGCTGAAAGCGGCTCTCTACGCGCTTACGGTGAAAAAAAACAACCTCCAAAAACAGTGCGGCCCCCATTCCCCGTATATCCAGCGTAAAGACGACCCCCCACTGGTAGCCATTATTTTAAGGGGTTTAAAACGTAGTTCTTTAGCCCCAGTATATACATTTTTTTGTATTTACCTTTTTTTAGTAGATTTTTTTTAGTACATGAAGCTTCGGCTTCAGACCCGGACTATGCGTTCTGCTCATACGCAGACCCCCGCTTCGGCATACGATGGCGCGCAGCTACTAGGAGCTGGTCAGGGTAGGTGGAACACCAAGAGGCTGCTTGGTTGTGGGGTAATCCTTGCCGTGTATAGCCTCTCTCCAGCTACTCCACGCCCCAGTAGCCTCTTTTATAAATTGATATTGAATGGAATTAAAATTTATAAAGTTATGGCTCACATAAGATTGCCTAAAATGGCAATACTACTCTACATTAGAGGAACGTTCCTCCGCATCTACCTTATAGGTAGACCCCGAGGTTGTAGGTTTTCTTTTACAGGCAGATCGTGCATGTTAGTAACCCCATATATCCCTGTCCCCTTTCTGAGCATAGCTAAAATGTATTTGTTAGTTTATATGTATTACCGTACCCCTGGGACCATTTGGGGAATTAGTAATAAATGATTTCCAACAGGGATTGCTTATTTTGGATAATAAACCATCGTTTAGTACGATGAAGGTCCCCTGTGATGATACTGCGTATTCCCATATTACCCTAGAGAAATAAACATCACTAATATGGGAATTGTCTTAATGTATAAACCATTTTTAATTTTCTGTGTTTCGGGTAGCATTAAACATAGTAGAAAATAGCGCAGGGCGCCACTGCCTGTTCTGAAGCACATCTTACAATAGACACGTACAGTTGGAATGTATCACATTTCCTTTCCAGGTACAATTGGCATTCACCTGCAGTAAGAGAACTATACTTATAAAATATAAGATTGACCGACTTTCAGGCTAGTCAACGTAGCGGTTTCTAGGGCACCGAGCAGCTCAAAGGGCCCAATCCACTCCGCATTACAAAAATTAAACTTACGATCTCCCCGGACACAAACAATCTTAGCTGTGGAGTAGGAGATTGTTCCTTCAAAGTCAAAGATGGAGAAACTACACAAATTAACAAGAGTAAAGACCATACAATAAGCTTTTTTCCGAGCTCTATTTTGATACCTGATGGTCCTGATATTTGTTATAGTAAGCATGAGACGACGCTTGTCCACAAGTTTTTCTGTAGGTCTCATATTTACTTTTGGACACCTTATACATAGCACAAAGTGGACTCAAGAATAAAATTCCTTTTTGTCCCCATGCACTGTAACAGGAAAAAAAAAAACCTTCTCAAACGTGGTAAAACATCACGGGCACCAGCGTGGATGTCTTTGCATCAGGACTTTGTGGACTTCATTCTAAGCTTAAGAAAGAAAAATACATCCAACAAATGCTCTTAGAAATAAACTTGGTACTATTTTTCCATCACTTTATCATTATGTTTTTCTTTTTTATATGCGTTGAGGTGAACCCGGTGTTTGTCCCTGTTTTCAGAAAGTGATGTTATTGTTTTGTATAATTTAAAAGTTTTTCCAAAGTCTTTTTGCATCCATCACTTCAACTTTTTCCACTCTAGAATCTGAAATTCCGCGTGTATCACTTCATTATTTCTAAGAGATAAATACAATGGCCTCTCTCGTGACACCTTCACCCATGTCGCTCCGCAATGCTCCGCAGGGGAGAGTTAAGGGGTCCAGTTATTCTATAATATGTATCTGCTTAACCATATGTTACGTGCCTTTAATCTAGTTTTTTTCCAGGCTCTGTATCCTCTGCGGTGTTTTGCTATTTTCTGACCTATTGTGTAACAATGGCTATTCTTCTGCGTACAATGTGTCTACCTTTCCCCATCTTGGTTTTGATGGCAGTTTTTGCTGATTCCTCTGGTTCTCTGTCTGTGTCCTTCTTTGTCTTTTTCACTGTTCTGTGCCTTATTCAACATGTATTACTGTTACCACATTGTTTTAGCACAGGAACCAGCAAGTGGCAGAGAGAGGTCTGGAATAATAGGGCTCACACTTCCATCTTCACATAACAACATTTCTTGTCAGACAACCATTTGAATCAATGACATTTTATATTCGAGTAAATAGATTTACACATCTCAGATGTTGCTTTACAATAACCTACAGTAGGAGAATTATAAAGGGGCGAGATTCATAGAATGTAAGATGTGTCAGAGCTCAGTTCTGTGTTAAAGGGGTATTCCCACGAAGACAAGTTTCCTCCTGTCTCAGGATAACAAGTACACACTCATCCTATACAACTGTTATTAACCAAAACACAAGCATGTCATAGATATAATTCCAAACCGTACAGTTGTGGTGTACACAATTTCAGTACCCCTAGACGTGACACTGTTTTCTGACTAGGGTTGGGTGCTTTATGTGTGCAGATTGGGTGCACGATGAGATTTCTGTCTCTCTCTGCTCTGATCTGTTAGCCACACCCCCTGCAGGAGCTTAGAGACATCACTTGATTCTTTCTGCCAGGAGATTGTGAGCATATAGAGAGGCTGCAAAATACAAACTACAAGGAGATAATGATCCGGGGAAGGGAGATGCAGGCACATATCTGTGTGATGTAGCAAGTGCTCAAAGTGTAACGTGTACACTCTATCATTCCTTTACGCCTGTGAGCCTATTGTGTAATCTCCAACGCCTCTCCGATCTTTCCTCATGCACTATCTACATCCTCTATGTGTCAGTGTGTTAGTACTATGGTTCAGAAGCCCTTGAAAGTGTATATACACTGTACCCTGATAATGTTACGCGAGCAATTGTCCCCAACCCACACAGAACTATGATGATCATAATGTGGTCCTGCTTAGTAGGGCCCCTCTCATCTCCCTGAGATTTTAACTGAGCAGCCTAGTTAGTGATAGGAGCTATACACCAATAAAACTGTGAGTAAAATTGGTAAAGTACGCCGTTATCTTTAAATGATCTTTATTGTGTTAACATCACTGGGGGATTGAAATACTGTGAGAATTTTCTTTTGTTGGGAAAACCCTTTAAAAGCCTACTGCTTATACGCTTGTATAAAGTTGATTGGTAGTTATTTATATGCTGTTAATTTAGCTCATATATTCATTTCACACAGATGGTTCTGCAAATTCAGTTGGCATGGGGGAGCACAACTGGACGGTGGAAACACAGGTAACAGAGGCGCTGCATGAGGAATCGTTGTAATTTCTTTGGTTTATTGAAAATGTGAGAAAATATTTTCCCCAATATACTTGTGTTTTTAAAAAATTATGTTTGCATATCATTTACTTATTCATGAAGCTTTTCAGTCAAAAAGAAAAACGCCAACATCAACATTCTTCATAAAAAGAGACTCAAGGTGAGAAACATACTTTTACTGCAAAGCATGTGGAAAAAAACAGCCTGATGCCACTTCCATTTTACTATTGATGTATGACGAGTCTAAAAACACATGGCCAAACGTTAGCATGCGTTAATGTTTAAAACTTGGCCCCGTATAAGAATTCAGCCGGTTTTAGCAGATTTCTGTATTATTATCCTAACTCACTTAGTCTCATATAAAATATACAAACGTGTTTTCGTAGTAACAAGTAGACATGTACAAATTTGTGTTTGACCGAATTTCCGGCCTAATCGCAGGTGTTATCTTAAAATGTCTCTGTGAGTTTTAATGAAGGAATTTTAAACTCACCTGGCCAGGTCATTCCCTGGTACAATTGGCCAGCAACTGCACGCAAACGCATTTTAAGGAGGGTCATTAGGGGAAACAATCCTCTTCCAAACTGATGCCACCCTCTGATGCGCACAACTGTGGATTTGAATGCCATGTTTTTTTTTTTCCGACATATTTGAAGATTAACATCCGTGAACCAGCAAAGTTTGGTACGACTCAAACTTTGCGGGTCGAGTCCACTCAACACTACCTAAGTGTTGTTATTGTCAATTGTCTTTTGTCAGCATACCAAGACAAAGGCTAGAAAAAATGTATATACTTTATTGGTCCATTCCCAATAATTCACATATAAACCCCAAAAAGATGGTCCAACACAGACAATAGGGGGAACAGGATGTCCCATATGGACAGTGGGACCACCCACAGAGTACCCTACGACCACCCACTCCTCCATATTCCCAAGCAAAGCGTGCCAATTGTAATACTCAAAAGAATGCTATGTCCAGCCATAGACCAAAGTTAGTGGAAGAAGACAATAATGCACAATGAACCAATTGACTAAATTGAACAAACCAGGTTACCCATTCTCGATGTTAAAAGTTCGCAACAATGTCGAGTCATACACTTACCGCACAGGCATGTGCAGGCAGGCAGGGGCGTCAGAGGGGAGCCGGAAGTACACCGACGCAGTGGTGTTTGCACCAAGATGCTTTGTCAGGTGTGACTGTAAATGGCCACTGTGAGTTTCATGGGAATTTTAATCACTTGGCCAGGTGATGCCATACATTGGCCAGCACTGCACGCCACGCATTCTTAAGGAGGTCATACAGGGAATCCACATCCTCCCAAAAAAAAGAATGCCAACCCTCTGATTCGCATAGACCGGGTGGATTTGTGAATGCGCCAATGGTTTTTTTTCCGACCTCATTTGAAGACTTTACTCATCCTGAACCAGCAAAGTTTGGTTACGAACCAAACATTGCGGGTCGAAGTCCACTCAACACTACTTGTTGTTATTGTGCATTATCAACCCTCTACACATCTTTAGATAGGGCATATAGTGTTTTCCACTGCCATGTTACTGGTGTTTGTCTGACCTTACCCCATTCCTGAAGACTTACTGAATCATATCTTGATTATATTTCATGTTTTTAATTATTAATAAGCAATCACTTGGTCATCTTATGGTTAAAGCACAGTTACCTCTCAACACTCTTAATTAGAAAAATCTTTGCAATGGATGGATTTAAACCTTGGTGGGATATTTATTATATGTTTCGGCACACGAACGCCTGCCAGCTGCTTCCTTACGCAGACCGATACATCGGATGCTTCCGTTGGCTTTAGCCTCTAATGTTCCGGGTGGGGAGGGGAGGGGTTGTCCGTCTAGCATTTATTTCTGATGCCATTTCCTGCCCTGGTATAAAATAACATAGCCGGGCTAATTTTTGCATGTGAAATTTACGCGCTACAAGTGAGGTGCAGTCGTGGGGACAATGCTAGCTAACTTACAACAATTGGCACCTCACTCACTACAATCTTCATCATTTCTTTATCCCGTAATGATTGTTATCCTAATCATGAGTCTCTATTGCGTATCAATTATTTTTTAACCCCACAATTTTTCGCCAATTAGTCCTTGTTTTCTATTTGTCTTTTTTTTAATTTTTTTTTGTTATTTTTTTTTATTTTTTGTATCTCTTTTGTTATTTTTATGTCTGGTTCTTTTTTTTTTTTTTTTTTAGGTTTTTATTTTATATACTTTTGCGATTACTTTTCCGTTGTTTTAGACGTCTGACCTGCGCGAGACGGACGAATGCAGGATTCATCGCGAACAGAAAAAAACTGCACCGTCGGGGTTATTTTACGCAGTTGGAAACTAAAGGGACCCCGCCTATAAAGTGCCAGGTTAGGTCTGGCCCTGCTTATAGTGGCTTTTTTTTAGGTGGGCGTTTTATACGTATTATTAGTTTTTTTCGTTGGTATTTTGTATTTTTTTTTTTTTTTGGTTCGGTTGCTGACGAGGAGCATGAAAAAAGGGAGTAGGGGAGTGACGTATGGGCTATCTCTTCGAGCTGTCAGTAAGGGAAAGCATTCCGGTGTGAGTTCGTTAATTAAGGTAATAAGTTATGGCAACCTTTTTCAAGAAAGTGTTCTTGTTTTTTTTTGTCATTCGGTTTGGCGGCGTATTTTTATTTTTTTTTGTTATAAAAAAGGAGCGGGACCAGACGAAATTCCGACGGGTCTTCGATTTTTTTTCTTTCTCTTTCCCCTTTTGGGGGGTTCCCCTTTCTCTCTTTATTTCCTTTTGGAGTTTCCCTCACCCTTCCAGAGTTTATTCCCTTTTTGTTATTATTTTTCTCTACTACTTTCACTTACTTTTTTCTCCGTCCTTTCCTCTTTTTTGCTCACCAGGTAGTGTTGGGTTATTTCAGTCTGTTGAACGGCACATCTGTCTCAGGTCACTGTCTAATTCTGTCACTACTACCTTTTGTAGCATGTCACAAGGATTTCTTCTAGTCATTCATACATTAATCTTGCAAATCATCTTTTCTTTATTATGAAATGAGGCTGGGTCCATGGTCAGAGGCGTGATGTCCCTCCTGTTACCAATACCCCTCCCCCCCTCCCCCTGCTCATGTCTTGTGTAATGTATAGTAAAATCATGGCTAGTTTGTGCTGCAATACGGCTGACATCTCTTCCTCCTAATACAACATGTGAGCGACCCAGACATCAGCTACACGTGTACCTGACATGTTCTGCTATAAACATGGCTTCCTAGAGCTGTTGTATCTCATCTCTCTCTATAACAACACAGGCTGCAGGGGGCATGTCGCCAGCACGCAGGAGCACACGGAAGCATTTAACCAGTATTATCGTACATCTTAGAGATTAGTTTCTTAGGGGCACATGGATCAAATAATGTGTTAAAATGAGATAGACGTCTCATAGTGGCTAATGCAATAATGAATCATTTGTGTATGAGACTGTCAAGTCTAACTGTGCCCACTTATTCCCTATCTTAGTTTATGCAGAAAAGAATGACAATTTTGGAGGACTTTTTGCACAACTAGACCCTATGGGGGGATGTATAATAATTAGGCAGGCTCCTTGGTGTTGCCCTTTATAATCTCCTGAGACTTTATTAAAATACTTTGTATGCATAGTAAAAAAACAATCCAGAAGCACACCCTACGCAGGAAGAATAATTGACATGACATTGCAAAATACTTTTTTTGTAAATTTTTAAAAATAGCTAGTCAGAATTCTGTCTTTGCATGGTGTTGCACTAGCAGTGGTTTCTATGTTTAAGACACAGCCATATTTTGAGTGTCGGAAAGAGCGTCATCGGGAGGAGAGGGGGGGGGGGGGTGTGCATAAGAGGTAACCGAACACCCCTTTGATACAATGAATCCGCAGTATCGAAAAGGGGTGGGGACATTTAAGGAATCGGGGAGGTGGAGCCGGCTTTACTTTTTCATGCAAAAAGTCGTGATAAATAACCTTTTATGTCTTCTTTTGCGAATCTACGACCCAGTTTTTTTCTAATTTGGTGTCATAAACCAATATTCCTGCCATGAAACAGATTCATATATGTGCCTAAGTATGTAACAAAAGTGTTGAGTCCGTCTTGCTATGCATATTTACCTCCACATGTCATACCTCTAGTTCACCGATCCTACTCGTTCCAAGTCAAGGCCAATTTTTATGTCCAAACAAACAATTTGCAGGAAGTCAGATGATTTTTCTCTCGCCCTGTTCTGGCCCCTGGTGTTTATGGTGGCCATGATGGGTATGGCCACACACTCTTGATCAGGCATGTCAACCTCTTTAACATTTATTTCCTGACTGTAGTTCTGACTTTTATTGTTTTTCTTGGATTTTGCCTCATGTTTACATTCTATTGTTATCCTGACATCATTTATCTTCTATGGCCTTTGACCCTTTGACTCACCTTCTTTGTCTTTCCATTTGTTTCTATTCTTGACCAACCTCAATACGATCAACTATGTGTAATTCTCTGTACAATGCCTGACTCTGTAAAATCTCCTACTTTTATTCTATTCATTATTCTAATCCTCCATTCTTCTTACAGTAGTGCCACAGATTTTTGCTTTTTAGAAACTGTTAAAAAACAAACCCCCCCTTTCTGAGGTAGTGGTATAATGAATATAGGCACAGCTGAACACAGATGCACTGTCTCTCCCATCATCACTGCTTCAACATGCTCACACAGCCACTAGTAGTGTTAACGTTAGTGTAGGGGGGTGATAGTGCTTTACTGGTGTACTGCAGTCATCTTCCGCTCCTCCATGACTGGCACATATGAATCATTAAATTTTTTTTTTAGAAAAATGGTGGCTCTATTCCCATCTCTATAGAGACAATCATTGGAACTTGTAGAAAGACATCTCATCTAACATGTCTATCAGTTTGTGTGGGGGATTACCTCTGGTGACACGGTTCTCTTTAAATCAGTTCGTGTCTAAATCATCTTTCGTCCTACACACTGGGTAAACTGAGAGGTAACATGTATACTGAGTATGCCCTAAGTTCAACCTTCTTTAATAATTCCTATGAACTTTTTGCATCTGTAAAAAGTTAATTGTTAGCCTTCCGTTCTAGTGATGGGATCCCCTGAATGCTTTCAGACATATACTGCTCACTAGCAGGTAAAGAGTCAAGAAAAAGTCTGCATTTCTTAATGAAGTTTCTTACTTTGGTTTTTTTTTCTAGATTGCTATTGAGTCCTGCTCTAACTCTCATTTTCTGAAACAAAAAAAATCTTTCAAACAGGTTAGTTAATCTTATTCTTACCAAACCAGATGTCATGTTAACCATGGCAACATGGTAGTAAGAGTTAATGCCTGTAATTATACACTCAGTTGCATGAAGTATAGCTGCACTTTAAATAAACCCGAACATATGTTTCTGTAGCTTGAATCTTTTTTTTTTCTCGGCAATGAATGATTTTTATTTACATAGTTCATACCAGTTCTACACCTCTCGATAGATATATATAATTTTATGCTTCTTAGTGAAAATGTGAAACCGACTATTAAGTTTTTCATGAAGAACCATGCGAAGGCTTTCCAGCTTTTGTGACAATACTGAATTCAGCTAGCCTTTAAGAATTGAACAATGGTAAATTTCTTTGCAAGCACGTCAGGGTATTTATTAAAATCATCCCCATGACTTTTCTCTCCTGCCTTTATAACTACACTGGATTGAAGTTTGACTGGATGTGTTTGAGATGACATGAGTAAAAGGTTTTTATTCTCTTTTACAGAGAGTATGTTACAGTTTATATAACTATATGAAGACAAAGAAAGGCCGCACAAGTGTCCACATAAACTATACAGTTTAGGTACCACTGGGTGGCGAAAGGGGGAAGATCAACAGCGCCAGCTTAAGTAAAAACTCATGTTGTGTTCCTCTCGTGGTTCTGAAACTACTCACTTATTTGACTTTACAATTATGATGTCTCTGAGGTTAAACTTTAAGGAAAAATTAAAGAACAATTCCGTTTCAAAAAAATAATAAACAAATTCTAAAACTGTATTAAATTGGCAGCGCGTTTGGTAAAATATTCATTCATCACATCATGTTATGGTTCTACCTAAACAGCAGGGAGATGATGGAGAAAAAAATGCTCACATTTATTTTTCTAATTAGGCACTTTATAGGAACATTTTTTTTTTTTCATTTTTTTTTTTTGGTAAAATCATTTGTGCTAATGCGCTAGCTAAGTCAGTCACATGTTTTCACAGGGCATACACTGCGAAGATATTCCCCTCCTTAAAACTTGATTACTTCATTTAATGCCCTATGCAATTTTTTAGCTCTTTAAATGCATTAATTTGGTTTTTATAGGACACCTGCTGCTTGATTTCATCTTCATATTATTATTATAAATAAAAACCGTTTTAAAAAATGCTGATTTTGTAGGAATATTCACAGACATACCTTTAAAACAGTCTCACTATAAACTTTCTAACAATGTCCTACTACAATTGTTTATGAAGTTGTCTCTTTATATTACCTATTCATCATAACAAATGTTATGAAGTTACATCTGTTATACATCTGTTACCTATTATAAGTATATGTTATCTAGAACATTCCCACTTATCCTGAAGGGGATTTTCTCGCCACTAATGATAATATCTCCATTAATACAAGAAGATTAATATGTATGGGATGCTAAGTTATCAGACCAGGGTTTAGGTACGTAGTGATGAAGTGACTCCTTAAATGCTTTAAAGCCTCGGTACTGAACAGTTTACTACCCGCACATGGGGTGCAGTGTTTTTAATCATTTAAAATCCACTATGGCCATGCCACATGTGCCGGCACTAACTTGCCACATTGCTGCACATACTGCCATTGTGGGGAGGATCGTCATTCCCTGATGACGTCATTGGAGGAAGCCATCATGGGCATTTACGGTAAGGGTGTTTGTAGCTGAACTGACCTGCACCCGAAAATCTAAGGACAAGTTCTGGGTCGGGGTCTGGGGGAACTACAGGACCCCAAGTTTTGGTAAAAACCCTAACTTTGTGTTTCAGGTCCAGTTCATCACTTTTTATAATGGGGCCTCTAAATGTGATGTGTAATACTCTTGTAAAGGAAATCAACCATCACGTTTACAAATCCCAAATTTAGCAAGCCACTCTCTGTGATCAGGGAACATCATAGACTAGGTCTTGAGTAAAAAAATTTCACACCCGCATTTCCAAAATATCCTTATTACCCAAGAGACAAATATATATAGAGACAGAGTAAACCTTACAGAGAGCAGACAGACTAAGACAGAAAGATACTACACAGAGAGTCACAGCAAAGAGAGACGAGAGAAGAGACATGTCAAAAACATGTTCATACTGAGGACCTTGTGGTTATGGAACCAAATGTGTAATGGTTCCTTTATCTAATCGTTTAAGTGATATTAGGCATACACTCCATTTTAATCAACTGGGCTCTTTAGCATGGATATTTATTCTTTGCTATAGCCAAAAAAACTCCTATGTACATCAGTTATCAGTGTTTGGTGTATACTTTTTGGTAGCTTTTTTTTCAACACAGAACGATACTTCTTTATTAGAAGTAGGTAATAATGTGTACAAATATGGTGGCCAAATGTTAAAATACGTGGACTATAACTTTAAATATCTACTGGTTCTGGTTCTTGTTTCGTAAAGGGAGTAAGCTATTCACAGTTCATCTATTTTACGGAAAGGCTGTTACTGTGTTAATAAAGTATTAATGGACACATTAGGAAGCCTGCTTCAGAAACGCACCATAAAACCAATATTCCAGTGTGGTCTCCTACAACAGTTTCCTTTTGTTATTTGTAGACACACTATGCTTTGATAACCACAATTCAATAAAATACATGGTAGAGGAGAGGTATTGATCATCACAGCGCCTGCATTCTGTCAAGTGTGTATTCACATACAGTTATCCTAAGGAGCTTGTGTCTATAGAAAGGTCTGTAGAGAGTCAAACCTCCCTGTCGATCCCCTCTTCCTTTCTATCCAATATTCATCACAAACTAATTGTTTTTGCACAATAAATGTATTAGGTAATAACCCATAAGAGTAAGTCATCAAAAACAGGTAAAGGTAAACTCTAATAGTATTGCAAAATAAAAAGTTGTACAATCAATGGACTAAGCAAGTTGTTTTTTCATAATATATATGATTTGTATGGGCTACAAGCAGAAATAAAAATGATCACAGTGGTGTATGATATCCAAGCCCCTAGGGTGAAACCAATATATCATGCCTCCTGAGGGTCCAATCGGCTTCCACGTGTAATTTTACAAAGGCGTCTTGTGCTGGCATACAATTCTACACAAGCCCTACTGGCAAGGAAATTGATCCTAATACGTGCAACATAGTCGTGTTGTAGACTATATGGAGCGATACCTGGTAGGGGAGTGTCCGGTGGTTGGCCTAGTAAACCTGGGCCCAGACCTGCTTTTAACCCCTAGACACCTACTTGGTGTGGATGTGGCATAAAGGTGGAAAAATAATCTAAATTATAACTGTAGTGCAATAGTAATTGCAATTCTTTCTTCACTGTACACCAGGATACTGACACACAAGGTCCTCATAAATCTCCCCCCTCTAGTCATAATCCGTTTACTGAAACAATGTAATGCTATACTGTAATAGTTGCTCCACAGAACAACACTTGGGGGGGGGCATTCTGACAACAATTTCTGTGGTCGACCTATTTGAAATATATTTCGCCTCCTCCTATTCTTACCAAGTCATGAAAGAAGGATGCTCAACAAACCGCTCATCAGTTCCTCTCTATTGCTATTCCCACCCAGACAACATTCCTGCTATGGTCCAATCAAGTGTGCAATGAGGTCCACGTTCTGTCTATACAAGTCATAAGTAGTAGCTCTTGTTCTTGAAATCGTTGTTATTACAAGTCCTGTTTTCTTACAAAAATGCATTGCCATAAATTTTACTTGGAGCGTCTGTGTCTTACAAGTGTGGTGTTTTCCTTTCTACGCAGCCATGATTGGATAATATGAGATTAGGTAGGGATTCCCCAGGAATAACAGAGGATCAGCAACATAGTGTCTAAGAACGGATGATGGCATCTGAATTGGTTAGAATCATGAGCATAACTGTACCTACTTTCACTAGGCCGAAGTGGAGATAGGTCCTACTTTAACTCAGCATGCATCATATCAGAAAAAATACTTATAACTTTCAACAAATAATCCATGTAATATATTTAATAAAAAGGGCCCCTCTTTGTAACGTCTCTCCATTTTATGTAACGCAAGACCTTTGTGGACTGTTTTTATATTAATTGTAGGCATAAATGCTAAGAAAGTAAAATACTTGGAAATGAAGGTACTGTGTATTTGCCTCCAGAGTGAATTGGAAGCAATCTAATAGTATATGCAAGGAGGACTGAGAAGAATAACTCCTAACATTACATCAGGATGCTGTGGCAACATCATGGATATGAGATTAACTCAGGCTCCAATATCTTAACAGAAAGGAAAAAAAAACATGTTATTGGCTAAAACATTAATACATAAAGACATAAAGGAATACATGTTTTATTTATAGGACCATCAATACTCGCAGTATGAATGTATTAATATATATCTGTAGATTTTGTATCTTTAATTTCATATATAATTGTCTTCAGAGGACGAGTTTTAATTTAAGGAAGAACGTAGCAACTAACATGCATTAATTTGGGAACCTCAAGAGATAATTAGACCCTGTGGGAGTAAGATTACATACACCTATCATAAACGCTTTTTTTCTCTTTCTTCACACTAGAGGTTAAGTGCTTAATACTTAATTGTTGGTAGACTACAAGGCAGAATAACTTGTTTCGTCTAAAAAGTGACTATTTGGTTAGCCAATCTTTTCCACAATTGGCTCTTCTAGAAGTGTCTGCTTGTACTTCAACACCGTGTCTGTTAAAATCATAAAGTATCACGTGGCAATTTAAACTGTACATTCTTTTGTGTTTTACAACATAGAATGTGTTACGTTACAAAACATCGTTAACTGTGAAGATGAGAATTACTTAAGCCAGCTCTGCATCTCAGGCCTTAAATTGGAAAGCAAGTTTGCGGAGGATTGTAATAGACCGTGGAAGTTCCACGGGGACACAAAAGCCTGATCCACTACATCCCAATTTTTCACCACATCTGATTCTCTGCTTTCTCCTTCTCCCAACCCGATACACCATCCCTATTAGATTGTGTGAAAGTTCAAGCAGAGGAAAAATAAGCCAAGTCACTATACAAGGACTGACAAGGGCCATTACTGTAAGATAGGACAAACGGACAAATCTGAACCAGCTTCAAATAATGGGGGATTTATGGTGCGGTTTTTATTTTGTGGAATTCGAAAAAAATACATGATAAACAGTGACCTGCTGGTGAGCCTATACAAAATAAGTAGTAATGGAGCGCGCGGTGAACACCACCATATTTTCCTCAAGATTGTATTGCTTCTCATACGTCACAATGGAGCATGATCGTAAAGGAAAATGGTTCATTTTCAAGGGTTAACCCCAGTGGCATAACTTGAATTTGTCAGGGCCCCTCGAGTGAAAAGTCTGTGCCATGCCTTCGATTGACTATAATTTTAATGTTTATAGTACTAGTCTTTTTCATATGGAAAGTGACACCTCCTTATGGGCCCCTAACCTACCTGTGCTACCAGTTGCAATGCGCACCCCTGGACTCCATTCACGTTTCCCTTGTTAACACCCATGATATGCTGGTACAATAGCTTACTGGGTGGGTGTACCCCACCAAAATTTTTGTTTCTAGAATGTGGCCAAACTTGTGAACTCAAACCTGAACATCTCAAGCTTAGAGTATGTATACGTGTCAGAACTGTCTATTCAAAAGATATCATATGCGTATGCACAGGGACATTTACAACTTAGGAGGACACAATGAAAAATTTGAAAATGTTTGCTCTTAAAGGTTATATTAAGACCAGTCAACACATACAGAGGGGACAGTTCTGGTGGCCTGCTCTATGGCTTCAGCCTGTCGTCAAACAGTGTATATAGTGAAGTCAAGAAGTACCAGCTTGTGTGGTGACCTACAGTAAATAGCTAAGCGGTCTAAACTCTCCCTACTCAAGGACCTGTGGTAAAAAAGTGGTAAGCCATGACCTCCCAGAACTGGAAAACAATGAAATTCTATATGCCCTAGCTCCAATACATCTTGTGCACCGCTGCCTGAGCCAGTTTGGGGAAGATTCTGTCACCTTTCCGTCCATTCATTATCAGAAGGCAATGATCTTCCTCTACACGTTGGCGACCCTGTGTTTTGTCTGGCAATGTCTGCACGCATAGATTTAATGGCACAGGCAAAGTTTCCAGCGGTACACAAGGACTAACGATCCCCCTCGGTGTGTTACTATCTGCAGGTTTGTGAGCCGAACCCACATACGACAGAACTGTGTACTGCATGCTGTTGTTAACAGGTGGTTCACCAAAAATAGACATGGTGTACACTCAGAGAACTCGTGCCGGGGTGCGCGCATATAATTGTGCAGACCATTGCACCAAGTATTCAATACTGCTGGTGTCTACCCTAAACCCTTCGTGAGGAATACTACACATATGGGCACATTACTTAGCCCGGGTTCCTGTCACAATCCCTTCTGTGTGTTCTAGTTCCCCATGATCATGGCTCTGGGCGCAATTCACTAAGATCTTCAAAAACATTCATTTGATCATTTGCGCCCGATATCCTGCTTGTGTCGCTTCTCCCCACTCGTTCCTCTCCAAGTTTTCACCTTCTTTCTTTCCCCGGTGCAATGTATTTTCATTGTCTTGCAACACAATTAAAATGTTAATTCCCCACCTCTCATTTTTGATCTGTTGTATCGTCTCGCCGAGTGGCCTTCCCCCAATTGTTCTGTCCGCATGAAAGCCGACGCGTTGCAGCAAATCCGATTGCATGCTCACATACCCCTTTTAAATTAGGTGCAAATCGGTAATCGTCGGAATTATCCAACTGTTTGTGTGCCGTCCACAGACCCTTAGGAAAGAGCCCCATAGTGCAGTTTGCCTCACTTTTGATAAGTCTGGTGCCCTCTGTGCTGTATATCACCTTGCTTTTATGGTGAAGAACACTGCCATGCTAATTGTACTTGTAATAATGTAGACATTTAAAAAATCATTTGAAATATCATGTGAACAATCTGCATAAATACATTTCCCAGAATCATGCACATCACGTTTTCATATGTAATTTCATTTTCAATTGACTTTCTTTTGCATAGGAATCTAATTTTCCATATGCACTATGAATACTGGGGGGAGGAGAAGAGTATTTTCATCCAGACAGATCAGTCTGTGATCACATAATACTCTTAACCTTATTGGATCCGCCTACATATATAAGTATCACAGTATCTCTGGGAAGTGTAGGTGCTAGCGTAACACGCTGGCGACAAGCTGAGCACCCTTTGTATATAGTGCAGATAATGCAAAGAACCTAGAACCTATGTTAAAGTATAATCCCTATAATTCATAAATATCATTACAATGCCTAATGAGATGACACATATACACCTATATTCAGGCTGCAGAACTGAAGTAGAGAGAGCAAATGTAGCTTTATATTTCCAGTTTATTACATAAGCCTTTTCAGATTATTGTTGCTAGTCTTAATTATTGGTCCATTACAAGGCAAAACCATAACCACGTTATTCACCGATGATTAGTGTCTTTTTGCTCTTTTTTCATATTTTACCAGACAATAATTACTGATGTAAACTGTACCAACAACCTGCACACTGTATATACACATAACTAGTACATTCGAGCCTATAGATCCTTATAATGCTCCCACCATTGATATGAACATTCTACAATGACATTCTAAAATGGGCATTTTATTAAAGACTGGCATATGTTCACTTCACTACCCTATGCAACTTGAGCCATTATATGTTTAGTTTCCGTTTGCATACATTTAGAAAGGTGGAGCCCAATCAAGAGGACTCTTGTTTCGTTGTCCTAGATGTATAGGTCATTTAAAGTCATACCTTGAGTATTTTATATAAAAATATAACCAGTTTGTATATGGAAGGCTGAGGCTGGGTATGATTCTTGGGTCATTACCTAAGGGCCCGTCTGACCGGACTTTCATCAGAATCCTGACGACATTTCCGTTTTGCACCACTGGGACAGGAATTCAAAGGGTTTTTGGGCGCATGCGATGGATTTTGGGCCCATCGAGCTGGCTTAATGTACACAAATCAGGGGGCAGTCTGTCAGCCTATCCGACAGATTCAGACAGACGTGGGATATAATTTAAAAATTTTGTCGCAGCCATGCACTTATATACACTGGGGAGAAGGTGAATCTCACTGTGGACCCTGTCAAGGAAGCACATCTCTCAGGATATCGGCGGTGCACAATCTTCTTATTGACTCTTTGGTCAGGAGTTCCATTCTCTTGCTGACCGTCCGGATCGGGGATCGCGCAGGGACCGGTCCAGTTTGTGCCCCTATGTGTGTTTGAATGGGTGGCTCGGCTTTACATAGAGGGCGGCTCCCGTGCCCCGCTGTAGGAACTGGTTGTCTACTGATGAAGGGTAAGCAGCATGGGCCAGCAGTTCAGCCACATAACCAAATGATTATTCTTTACAAATCTATTCCCATATTTTGTGGATAACAGGTAACAGTGTTTCTTATGAAGTTTCCCTTGCTGCACATGAACCAGCATTTCTAAACACTGAAATGCAAGACGCATAGAAAATGACATATAATATCTCACTGTGAAAACGGGTGGAGGAGAGCTTGACTTTGGTAATCTGCCTTCTCATAGAGTCCCAGTCATCTGAGTTATATCCTCATTATTCGGTCTTTTAACTCAACAATCCTGACATGATCATCTTGGTGGTGTTCTGTTCTTCACATAGCTCTAGTGATAAAATAATATCCTCACCCTGTAAACTACCAATACAACATTTTGATATAAAAGTACCACTTTCTAATGTAAACCAGGAACAGACCAGTATAGTCTGGGCCACATCATTGACGAGGTTTACGACCAGTACAGGATCAAACCTGGGGCTTATAAGGTCGACCCTTCTAAAGGTAACACTATTATAATTAAAGGAAATCTAACCTCAAAATACCAGCAATGGTAAACAGGGCCACATTGAGTCATAGATCCAGGCACTGTGACCTCTAGTAATGTTTCTTTATCAGGACCTTTCTTCTTTCTAAAAACACTTTTAGAATTATGCTTTACTTCTAATGGCTTTGGCTCACCGGTAAAGGAGTTTTCCTCTTTTCAGAAAATAACTGATAATGGTTTGTGTGATCAATGAACACTTTTCTGATCCATCCCACTGTTTTCTTCGCAGACTTGATTGTTTACTTACATGCTGTGACTATAAAACAATGTCCTATCGTGATGCCACACGGGTGGCACGGCTTAATGCCACAGAGATATCATCGCTGTGTGTTTATAATGAGACACATGACATAGTGCACTAGTTTTTATCCACTAGGAATAAACATGAGCTATCCTGTTGAACCGAAATCAAGCAGAGATCTAAAAACCGGGAGGTGCTACTTTACTAGACCACCGTGTGGACAATGTAATACTTTTCATTATCACAAACACTTACACTTGGTAAAGTGGACAACCCCCATCTTTAAGCTTTTTTACTAGTTTGCTAATTGCCAGCAATCCAAAAGCTCAGCTTTATATTTATATACTGCTATGGTAACATTTAAAGTTATGTTTCTCACTTGGTTGCCCTGAGCAACTGCGAACAGTTTTGCTCTCAGACACCTTTGCATAACCTCCCCAATGTGATTAATAAATAACTCATGACTCACCAATCCTCCACTTTCCTCCATTTTTTTCTGCTCATGACAGCCAGTGTACAAGTGGCCAGACAGTTCCAATATGCTGGGGGTAGGGAGCTGTAAATTGACTTGACAGCAACAGTGAGTGAAAGAAGATAAAGTTGTCACACTGGGAGATTTATGAGAAGTATCCCGGAGAGTCAGAACTGTTTTTGTAGTTGCCTTTTTAGAAACAGCGTGGGTAAATGAAAGCTTAGCTGTATTGGTTGCCATTAGGAATACAAATTCGGCGGTTTTTCCGAATCCGTCGGGGTTTTCGTTCGGCCACGCCCCCCTCCAATTTCCGTTGCGTGCATGCCAGCGCCGATGCGCCACAATCCGATCGTGTGCGCCAAAATCCCGGAGCAATTCAGGGGAAATCGGCGCAAATTGGAAATATTCGGGTAACACGTCGGGAAACGCAAATCTGGCCCTTAGTAAATGACCTCCAATGTCATCATGTTTCCTTTAGAAACCAGATAGCTGTCCTTGGGTATGACCATTCCCTTACTATATCAGATGTGCTATTGCACCCTGCCTGTAGTAGCTCCCGGGCAAATCATGTGAAAAAACAATTTGATACTTTGTACATGCACTCAAGCAGAGGTGGCCATATCCAGGGACAACAATCTATTTTCTAAGGACCACATAACCACATTTATAGGAATTTATCTGCACACAGTTTTTTTATATAAAATCATAATTGAAGAAATGTATGTAAATGGCAGATGGATTAAATGTCAATGTCCATCTGAGAAGACACCTTTATAAACTTCAGTTTCAATATAATACTCATAGTAAAATATGCAAGTCCAGTAAAAGACGCAAGTCCATCAATTCCAACCTTTAAGAATTAAATAAATGTTTTATCCCCATAACCCGTGATATTTTTTCTCTCCAGAAAGGCATCCAGGCCTCTCTTGAACATGTACATAGGACGTCCGCATACACAACCTCTCCTGCGGCAAGAGTTCCTAGTCCTCACTGCTCTTAACAGTAAAGAACCTTTTCTATGTTGATGTAAATCCCTCTCCTCTCCCTCCCTAGGTGCAGAGGATGCCCCTTGTCCTGGTCCAGGCCTATGTATAAAAAATCTTTGGAGAGATCCTTGTACTGGCTGTCCTCATGTTATTTGGTACATTGTAATGAGGTCTCCCCTCAGTCGTCTTTTTTCTGAACTGAATAATCCTAAACTTTGTAATCTATCATTGTATTCTAATCCCCCCATCCCCCCAATAAACTGCTAAATATATGCTAAGAAAGCCTTGATGGTATACAATGCACAACCACTTTGCTGCCAAAGTAGACACCAAGAGTGGTGGATGGCTTTATGGATAGATGTGCAACATTTTTTTTTTTTTCAGGATATGCAACATTATGGAGGTTTAGTGAACTTTTTGGAGGGCAGCTGAAGGAAAAAAAATTCTTGAAAAGTAGTCATCTAGACTGTGGTTCAATTTTGTGCCATGCATTTATGAAATATGACATCTATCTATCGAACTATCTATCTAAGAAATACAAAATGAACAGCAGCACCGTGAAAAAAAAAAAGTTTTTTTATAACGCCTCTAGCAATGTTTCAGCTGATGGTCCAGTCCTACTTAAGCCAATCCAGTCAATCCAAACAACATAGAAAGAGTAAATCCCCTTAAACACAAAGATACATTCAGCGCCTCCTCAGCCACATAGCACAGACAGAGGATGATGCCGACACAAATTTTACACTATCTACTTACCCATTCTTCTATTTATATCTATCTAATACCTATTAAGCTAAAATGCTTATATAAAACAAATCAATTCCTCAGATGTACCACCAATCCTAGCAGACGCATGCCCCAGGGACTGGACCAGGGCCCCTAAAAAAATCTAAATAGCAGATCGAATGTTAAAAGTAAAATAATATAAGGAGTATTTTAATGAACCATGGTGTAATGTTTGGGCTATCTCTTTTTGCTTTGCTTATCTAGTTATCTGTTATTATCCACCTACAGTATCTAAGCTTTATCTATCTACTGACTAATTCCTTTACTTCTAAATGAATGAGTGCACATTAGGGTGAAACTAGCTTGCAAACTTTGGGCAAAAAATGCTACATTCTACATTATTCCTTAGGTTTATGGTTGTTGTCATTATGATTACTTAATATTACTAATTTCCCAGAAATTTCAGAGGCCGTAATAGCAGCATGTAAATAAATAGATATGAGCATTTACTCAGACAGAAGATCAGTTTTTTTCACAAATATGCATAAAAATAATGAGAGAGAATTAATCGATATCCTCAAGAAAGGAAGAAATCTAGACTTGCATAGAAAGTACGGCTGAAATGGACACCAGTCCATTAATTTCAATCTATTAGATTTTCTTTACATGTCATATTAGAAGAGAAACAATGTAATGGTTGCTAAATATTGCTTCCAGGGAGTAAGATCTGCTGTCTAATTCCATATAGTACCTGCTGGGCTAGATATACCACATGTTATGTCTTACAAGGAATACGTTTATACCAGGCAAACAATAACCAGGATCAATAACAGGACTCAACAATAGTAATCCTAATAAAGTCACAAGGAAATATCTTTTAATGGTCACCATAGAGATGAACTGAAATGCACTCTAGCTCCAAACTCAATCCGAAATAGAGTTGCAGAAACAAAGCACCTTCAATAGTGTGAAACCAATATTCCTATTAAATAGTCACTATAAAGTTCAACTGTATTGCAGTAAAATATACATATTCTATAAATAGATTTAGGCCTCATGCACACAAATGTTTACTTTGGGCCATCCGCACGAACAGCAGCTAACTCACAGCCCCATTACTTTCTATTGGGCAAGTACAAGGTCTATGCCCTGGGAGTCGTCTTGTATCACTGTGCTGTAAATGTGTCAACTACCTGCACCAGAAAAGATTGGACAGGTCTTATTCCTGCCCAGGCAATCATTTTATATGGGCAATGTTGGAAAAGGCCACGGGCTGTGGATCACAATAATAATTGTTTATTTATACAGTGCACACATACATACGCAGCGCTGCACAAAGCATGTCAAATTGGTCCCTGTCCCCATGGGGCTTACAATCTAAACAACCTAACAGTATGTTTTGGAGTGTGGAAGGAAACTGGAGGACCCGGTAAAAACATATAAACTCTTTGCAGATGTTGGTCTGGGTGGGATTAAAACCCAGGACCCCAGCACTGCAATGCAGAAGTGCTACCCACTGATTTGTAAATACCTGTTTTTGTGCATGGGTCTATAAGATGATGTTGTAAGGTCGGGAAATAGTTGCTCTTGGTTACCTATGAAACCTCTCTGTGAACTTTACCCAGCATGAATATCTTTTCTCATTAACTTGTTTTAATTATGGATGACAAATTGATTAGCTTAGTGTTTATTTATATAGTACTATTTCCATTAATATTTTCATAGCATACATGTGATGTCTTATCCATACATTTGTCAATACCTGTTAGTAAATATTAAACATGGCAATGAAAAAGTATCACGTTACGGGTTATGTGAAACGACATAAGACATTGGTCTTGGAGAAAATTCTACGCTGGAATAAACGACCTTCTGGATACTCCAAAGGGATCAAAACACAATGGTTCATTATGTCTTAGTGCACAAGTATAATGGCAGAAAGCTGCCTTTTTCTTTATCAGTCATCCTAGGATACTGTACATTGTACAGAAGTAATTGAGTTGAGAAGGCTAGATTCAGGGAAGATAAGTAACTTCAATGACCTCCAGGTACAAGAATAGTCAATCCAAAGTATCAGTCCACAATAACAGGTGTAACCACCTACAAATGAGCAGCTGTGTTCTGATGTCATGTCCTTGAAAACTCCCATTATCGACATTATCATCATCTTAATTACATTTAACTCTTTCATTCTTCAACAACAGTCCCTGGAAATATCAGAAATGTCAACACAATGTGGTCCTTTTCTAAAAGAAACTCTAGACAGATACATTCCACATCTGTCCAGCCACATCTACTGCAAATTACATTGGTGCGGCAGAAATTGTAGTGCTGGTCCTTAACATACTTGTAAATGAATCTCCCTAATAAATACACAGGTACATAATAAAATAACAAAGTGCCCACCATATAATTCACCATTACCCCCTATATTTGAAACAATAATTTGCCTGTAAGGTATAACAGAAAGAACATATTTTTGGGGGTACTAGGGTATTTTTCATATGGGTTTATGGAGGGTGGTCCCTCAAAACACTAGCTTGCCTGGTGGGCCCACAGAATCCTTGTCTGATACCTAATAACTTACCACAGTGTGAATAAAACTGTAGGTCACATGTGTTACACCTCTGTTTATTCTCTATAGAATGATGAAGATAGCCAAGTATATTGTTCAGCTATCCAAAGCAGTCCCTAGATAATAATTCGGGTGATAACTTTCAGGTAATAAAAATTTCACCTTAACGCCTACCCAACATGCGCACGGGGTGCGGGTACATGGAGAGGGCTCATGGGCTGACCCCTCTCCATAGCCGGTAAGTCTTTGCTGCATATTGCTAACACCGATCGTTGGTCTTTTCCTGTGAATTCAAAAAGATGGCGCATGGGCACATGTCACCATGACAGCCTTGGGTCTTCTGAAGACCTGAAGCTTGTTCTTACCCATTAATTACAATGTGTGATTGTAATGTTATACATATTTGAAGGTGGGGAGTGAAAAATGGAAATGAAAAAACAAAAAAGGGCCTGGCCGCTAAGGGGTTAAACCGAATGCAATGCCTTGTGCATAAACATAAAAACAATGCAGGAGATTTATCATATGCTGCTTTGTGATTTCGTATGATGAAACCCTTCCCACCCAGCACCTGGGATAAATCAGGAGGCACCAGACGAGCTAGTATACAATTTTGCTATTAGCAGCAACTGTCCTTCTGTGCCCCACTTCATGCCCCTCCATACCCACTTGACGTGGAGGTGGCATAAATGGGAAAATAATCCCAATGCCTGGTGTGCTAAGCAATGCAATGTATGTATATGATGTACGAGTGTGCACGTCCTGATAAATGTCCCCCAATGTGATATATCATATGAGAGTAGTTTGCTTCTTTCTCCCCTAATTGGGCTCTTTCTATTCTGCCTACTAAACTGATATTCACTGCTAAAACATGATAGGATGCAGCTCACAGATGTAGAGAAGTTCATGTAGAGGGACAAAGTAACAAGACCTACAGACTGAAGAAGATGAAGTGTAAGGGTGACAGGATAGACGCTAGTCCCCAACACCCAGCTCTGAGACATTGCAGAATTTAAAGATAAATTATAGGGAAGCTGAAAAGAATACAGAATACCAGCAATACAATGCCCATAAATAGTATTATACCTCTCGTATACAGATTGGATCATTGGTTCTTTCATAGCTTGTTGAAAAGTGAGGTATTCTTTTCGTTTTATTAATGCAAATTAATAGGATTTCCTTTGACCTTAAACCCGCAGAGAGAAGCAGCTAGCTTGTTACAATTACCTTACACCCCGGAATTTCCTAGTTATGTTATTATTTTTCTAACTCACTCTTCATTGTATACAGTAGTAAACCAAATGACCTTTCCAATTTCAGCTAGAGCCCTATGCAAGCTTAAAAGTGATTTAAAAGTTATATTACTACCTCGATTAGAAACAAAATATTAACAAAGAGAGCAAAAACTGAGCAGATAGCAACAAAATATTAACAAAGAGAGCAAAAACAGTAAAGTGCAATTCAGAATAATGATGGCAGATACTATACAGGGATAACAGCGGCTATTGTGCTGCATGGCACAGCTCACATTACTGTGCTGGTGGTTCTAGATGAATGCCAGTAGGGAGAATAAGGAACAAGGCAATGGAGAAACATGTCTTAGCCATTCTTTATGTGGGCAATATTACATTTTGAATCCAATTATACCAGACCCCAAGCCTGACCTATATTTCAGTCCCTGCTTTTAAATGCACCAGTCTCGGATCTACCTAAAAGTCTCTAGCGAGGCCTTTTGACACATTACTTTCAGTGAAAATAAATGGAGCAAAGCTTTTTAGTCAGCAAATCAGCTTCTCAAAATCGCTGTGTTAAAATTACTGTCTTCCCTGTAATATGATGAAAAAAAAAAAACCGTAGCTTTTAGCATCAAAGACATGTGCCTTCACCTTCAGAGGGGGACTGCACAAGGCATTTGATTTCTCCTTTCTTACGGGAGATGTTGATTTTTGTTGCTGGCAGATATTGCCTTATTTACACTTTCCCGGAGTACTATGCAGAACATTAATGAAGTGACATCACCTCCATGTATTTGTCTGACCTCACAGATATTGCAGATCGGTAAATCAAGCTGTTCTTTCTGCGCTCTCTGCTTCTCTTGCATAAACCTTTCCTTTTTTTTTCCATCTCTCGCGAAAACCTATGCAGGAAAATCAATATCTGTAGTTGAAAAAGTACCTGTATTCTAAGGATTTCTTCCTACCTTCCCAATTAATTTCCACTGACAGCTCCTACAAAATGCCCTGAAATAGTGGGGAAGGATGAACAACGGCAAATCCTCTTTTTACAATTCTAGGAAACAGAAATGAAGGAGGATGGGTGTAGTTATTGATTCATACATTTATAGTCATTCAAAGTTTTGTACTATGAATACTGACCATACATACAGCTGCAACTGGTAGCATAGTCTCCAGAGCCCCAGAACCCCAGCTATCCCTGGGTTAATTTCATTACCGGCAGATAATAGAAGACATCTGGAGAGAAGCAATTATGGACAGTGCTGCTTCACTATTTTCATTTTATATAATATATATTTTTAATTATCACTTGTTGCCATGTCAACAGGGCATAATGTCCAGTGGCAACACTGTTAAAGCCAGTGCCCATATAGAGATGGCAGGTTTTAGTAATCCAAGACTCTTTACATATGATACAGAGAGAATTTTTCAATATCCATTGCCAGATCAACATAAATAGTTTCAGTTTGCCAAATATTTTCATATATATATATATATATAGATATACACGCACCGGCCACTTGTATTAGGTGTACCACATGGCTAGTAACAGGTTGGACCCCCCTTTACTTCAGCCTGAACTGCCTCATTTCGTGGCATAGATTCAAACATGTGTGGAAGCATTCTCGAGATTTGTCCATATTGACTGATGGCATCACACAGTTGCCGCAGATTGTCGGTGCACATCCATGATGCGAATCTCCCGTTCCACCAACATACCCAAAGATGCTCATTGGATTGAGATCGGTGGACTGTGGAGGCCATTGAGTACAGTGAACTCATGTTCATGTTCAAGAAAAGTTGGATGATTACACTTCATGACATGGCGCATTAATCCTGCTGAAGTAGCCATCAGATGGGTACATTGTGGTCATAAGGGATGGACATGGTCAGCAACAATACTCAGGTGGCTGTGGCGTTGCAAACGATGCTCAATTGGTTACCAATGGGCCCAAAGAGTGCCAAGAAAATATTCCCCACACCATGCAACACCACCACCACCATGAACCGTGATAAGGCAGGATGGATCCATGCGTTCATGTTTGTTGACGCCAATTTGACCCTACCATCCGAATGCGCAGCAGAAATCGAGACTCATCAGAACAGGCAACGTTTTTCCAATCTTGGAACTGTCCAATTTCGATGAGCTTGTGCAAATTGTAGCCTCAGTTTCCTGTTCTTAGCTGAAAGGAGCGGCATCCGGTGTGGTCTTCTGCTGCTGTAGCCCATCTGCCTCAAAGTTCGATGTACTGTGTGTTCAGAGATGACTCTTCTGTCTACTTGGTTGGTAACGGGGCGTTGATTTGAGTCACTGTTGCCTTCCTATCAGCTCGAATTAGTTCGCCCTTTCTCCTCTGACCTCTGGGCTTCAACAAGGCATATTCCGCCCACGAAGAAACGCCGCTACATCTGGATGTTTTTACTTGTTTTCAAGACACTTCTGTAAACCTAGAGATGGTTGGGTTAAATCCATAGACACCGTTTCTGAGAATACTCAGACCAGCCCTTCTGGCCAAACAATGCAACGTTCAAAGGACTACAATCCCTTTCTTCCCCCTACTGATGCTCGTTTGAATGCAGAGAGTGTGTTTACCAGTCTACATCTAAATGCACTGAGTTGCGCCCGTTGATTGGCTGACTTAAAATTAAGTGTTACCGAGCAGATTGGACAGGTAGTAGTACTAATAAAGGGCCGGTGAGTGTATCATATATATATATCTATGTACTATATCTATATATATACTATCACAATTAAGTATGATTTTATATTTTTTTTTCTAATAAAACGCTTGCCCCAATGTTTCTGGCTTACAAGCCTGAAAGATCGCAATTAAATTACCCATTTGGCCAACACCGCGTTTAAGTGTGCTGTGTTGGTGGGGTCATAGTTGGTCCATATCACTGTGGTTACATACAACAGATAGGCCTCTGTAGGTTTGTTCTTAAGTTGAATTGTTGTACGTCGGAACTGTAATTAATAATGTAACCCAGCCCAAATTTTTTTGGTCTCTGTGACATGTGTTGATTTTGAAAAATGTTGTGTTGGTCATAGAACCAGTGATTAAACAATAAAGCTTCATTGCCAGACTCCCTCTGATAACGTTATAGCTGTTTATTGCTGCTAAGGCTAAATTACCAACACCAGAGGTCCAGTTGTGACTAGGGTCGTCGTACGTCGGTTGTTCTAAGTAGGGGACTGCACTCGTAGTTTATAGTGTTTACTGTCTGGTTAGCTGTATCAGTGAGAACACCTGATGCACTAAAATAAAGCAGAGTAATCTAAATATCCAACTATCATAAGTGACTATCTGTTTCCATTCTTTATACTGAAGCAATAAAATGTGTAAAATTAACCTATAGTCCTATCTCAGCGAGCCTATAATAAAAGCAATATCATTTGGAATTTTTAAATAAAACCATAAATTCTGTCCCAATGTGCATAATTGCTTTAGTAGCTGTCAGAAAAAACCTTGGTTTGTTTGCATTTGGTAACAAAAATAAATGTTAACACTCAAATAACTTGAAACATGAAAGCAACTAATGTTGGAAAGCAACGCATTGCGCTACTGACCCCACCCGGGTACTTGGCACTCTCTATTATGACATCAAATATTAGTGGACTTTGTAGTAGATTTTCGCAACATTGAATTAAATCATTTTTTCTCCGATTTGACGCAGGATAGAACCTGAATGTTTTCTCTCTCGAGTAATAATCCATTGAATAGAAAATGTTTTATCTTTTTTAGTAGATGTTTTCTTTAGTACTGAAATCGTTCAGCTTCAGACCCGGGACTGCGCACGGTGGCCTGCGTTCTGGGCATATATGCAGAACCCATCTTCGCAGAGGAGGTTCGCGCAGCTACTAGGAGCTGGGTCAGGGTAGGTGGTGCAACAAGAGTGCTTGGGTGGGGTAGCCGTGCCGTGAGCCTCAGCGCCAGCTACTCACGCCCCAGCATAGCCTCTTTCAAAATTTGAATATTGCGGAAATAACATTTATATTAAAAGTTAAGGGCCACATAAGAATTACCCTAAAGGACATACTATTCTAACATTAGAGGAAACTTCCTCCGTCATCTTACCTTAATAGGAGATCCGAGGTGGTTAGGTTTTCTTTAACGCAGACCGTGCATTTAGAACCCCATATATCCCTGTCCTTGAGCCATAGGTAAAATGTATTTGTATTTTAAATGTATTACTGTACTGGACACTTTTGGAAGTACAAGGCGGTCCCTACTTAAGTGGCACCCGACTGACGAGACAACCCATAGTTACACGACAGACCCTCTGACCTCTGGTGTGAAGCTTTCTGAATGCTTTACTATGCCCCACACTGTAATAATCAGCTGTAAGGTGTACTGTAATGAAGCTTATATGAATAATATTGGTCCATACAGCAAAAATGTTTAAACTGCCAATTAGTGCATGGGCCAACATTTTTTTGGCTCGGATGTTACAATTAAAATATACAGTTTGAACTTTACATCAATTCAACTTAAGAACAAACCTCCAGACCTATCTGGTATGTACCCCGGGACTGCCTGTATATATAATGATTTCCACAACATGGGATGCTTATTTGCGATAATAAAACGATCTTTGTAGAGGTGAAGCACCTGTGATATACTGTGTTTCCTCTATTACCTAGAAGAATATAACAACCTATATTGGGATGTGCTTAATGGATTAACCATTTTGTAAGTCCTGGGTTTCAGTAGCAAATTAAACAGAGTAAGAAAATAAGCGCAGGCACTGTGCCTTCTGAAGCACAGTACGATAGACTAAGTACAGTGGAATGGAATCACATTCCTTTCCCAAGTTACAATTGGCATGTCACCTTGCAGGTAAGAAAGAGAAACAGTCCTTATTAAAGTATAAGATTGACCGGACTATCAGGTAGTCAACAAGTGTTGCTAGGCAATACCGAGCAGCTCAAAGGGCCAAATCAACCCCTACCGCATTACAAAATACACACTTAATGAATCGCTCCCCAGACACAAACACTCACTTAGCTGTGGAGTGAGTGTGTTTCCTTCAAAAGTCAACGAATGGAGCAAACAAAAAAACACAATTACCGAGTAAAGACCATGAATAAGCTTTTCGAGCTTATTTGATACCGAGGTCCTGATATTGTGATAGTAGCATGAAGACCATTGTCACAAGTTTTCTGTAGGTCCTCATATTTACTTTGGACACTTATAATACAGCACAAGTGACAGCAAGATAAAATTCCTTTTTGTCCACATGGCATGTAAAGGAAAAAAAAAACTTTCCAACGGTGTAAAAACATCACACGTGGCAATCAGCTGTGTGGCTTTTGCAGACGGACTGGTGGACTTTATTCTACATTAAGAAAGAAAAGATAAACAAATGCGCTTAGACTAACTTTGTCATCAGTTTATCATTGTGTTTTGCTGTTTTTATGGCGTGAGGGTGAACGGGGTTGTCCTGTTTCAGCGAAAGTGCTGCTATTGTTTGAATTAATTAAGTTTCCAAAGTACTTTTTGGCCATCCATCACTCAACTTTAGCCTAGATCTACAATCCGCGTTGTAAGTCACATGTCATTATTTAACTAATATATAAATACATATGGCCTCTCTCGCGACTACACCCCGCACTCGCTGCCCTGTCACAGAGGGAGGTGAAGGGGTCCATTATTCTATATATTCGCTTATACCATATACAGGTGCCGGATTACTATGTTTCGTCCCCTGTATCTGAAGTGTTTTGCTATTATCCTGACCTGATTGCTTGAAAAATGGCTATCTTCTGCCTAACCATTTTCTAACCTTTCCGCCATCTGTTTTGGATGCATTTTGTCCTGATTCTTGGTTCTACTGCTTGTCTTTTGAGTTCTGAACTCTTGCTCTCTTTCTGTGCTCGTTGTCTTTTTCACTGTTCTGTGCTCTTATTCAAATGTATTAACTGTTACCATTGTTTTAGCACAGGGCCAGCAAGTAGGCAGGAGAGAGGTCATGGAAGAATATAGGGCTCACATTCCTCTTCACACATACACACATTTCTTGTCAGACAACCAATTGAATCAATGCATTTTATATTCGAGTAAAATAGATTTACACATCTCAGATGTTGCTTTACAATAACCTACAGTAGGAAGAATTATAAAGTGGGAGGTTCATAGAATGTAGAGGTGCAGAGCTCAGTTCTGTGTTAAAGGGGTATTCCCAGAAGACAAGTTTCTTATATGTATTCAGGATAACAATAACACACTCTCTAGTACAACGTTATTAACAAAATACCAGCATTCAAGATATAATTCCAACTGTCTCTATCAGTTGTGGGTACACAATTTCAGTACCCCTAGACGTGACACTGTATTTCTGACTAGGGTTGGGTGCTTTCTGTTGAGATTGTGACGATGAGATCTGTCTCTCTCTGCTCTGAGCCTGTTAGCCACGCCCCCTGCACGGAGCTTGAGACATTCATTGATTACTTTTCTGCCAGGAGATTGTGAGCAGAGAGAGAGGCTGCAAAACTACAAACTACAAGGAGATAATGATCGGGGAAAGGGAGAGGCAGGCACATATCTGTGTGATGTAGCAGAGCTCAAAGTGTAACAGTGTACAAGTCTATCATCCTTTGCCTGTGAGCCTTTTGTAATCTCACGGCATCTCTGATCTGTTCATCTCTATCTCTCTATGTGGTCAGTGTGTTAGTACATTGTCAGAAGCCACTTGAAAGTGTAATACACTGTACCCTGATAATTTACCACATTGTCACCCACACAGAACTAGATGGATCATAATGTGTCTGCTTAGTAGAGGCCCCGCTCATCCCTGAGATTAAACTGAGCAGCCTAGTTAGTGATAGGAGCTAAACACCAATAAAACTGATGTAAAATTGTAAAGTAAAAGCGTTATCTTTATGCTCTTTATTGTGTTAACATCACTGGGGGATTGAAATGTGAGAATTTTCTTTTGTTGGAAAACCCCTTTAAGCTACATTTTTCGCTTGTATAAAGTTGATGTGTTATTTATTTGCTGTAATTTAGCCATATATTCATTTCACACAGATGGTTGCATATCAGTTGGCATGGGGGAGCACCAAACTGGAAGTGGAAACACAGGTAAAAGAGGGCTGCATGAGGATTGTTGTAATTCATTGGTTTATTGAAAATGTGAGAAAATATTTCCCCAAATATACTGGTAATATGTTTGCATATCATTACTTATCATGAAGCTTTTCAGTGAAAAAGAAAAAGCCAACATCAACATTCTTCATAAAAGAGAACTCAAGTAGAGAAACATACTTTCTGCAAAGCATGTGGAAAAAAAAAAATGCTGATGCCATTTCCATTTTACTATTGATGTATGACGAGCTAAAAAAACACATGGCCAAACAGTTAGCAATCGTATAATGTTTAAAAACTTAAGCCACCGTATAAGAATTCAGCAGGTTTTTACAGATTTCTGTATTATTATCCTAAACTTAAGCCCAATAAAATATACAAAACGTGTTCTTAGTAACAAGTAGACATGTAAAATTTGTGTTTGACCAAATTGCCGGCCTAATCGAGGGTTTCTGTTAAACGTCTTAAAAGCCACTGTGATTAATGAAGGAATTTTATATCACTTGGCCAGGTGCATGCCGGCTTACAATTGGCCAGCACTTCGCAGCCAATGCCTTTTTAAGGGGTCATCAGGGAGAAACAATCCTCCCAAATGATGCCACCCTCTGAATGCGCACAGACTGTGGATTTGAAAGCCATGGTTTTTTTTTTCCGACATTATTTGAAGATTTAACATCCCTGAACCAGCAAGTTTGGTACGAACCCAAACTTTGCGGGTCGAGTCCACTCAACACTACTTGTTGTTATTGTCATTATCACCATCTACACATCTATAGACTCTTCCACAAACTAAATAGGCCACATATAGAATCTATTCGTCTCTAACACACTAGCAATACCAGAAAAGACGCTCAAAAAATGTATATACTTTATTGTCATCCAAATATGCCATACAACTCCCAAAAAGATGGAATACAGACAATAGGGGGAACAGGAGGTCCCAGATGCGAAAGTGGGACCACCACAGAGTACCCTACGACACCCTTCCTCCATATGCCCAAAATCAAAGCGTGCCAATTGTAATATCAAAGAAATGCTAGTCCAGCCATAGACCAAATTTTAGGGAAGATAGACAATAATGCACAATGAACCAATTGAATAAATTGGACAAAACCAGGTACCTTCCTGTTAAAAGTTCCAACAATGTGAGTCACACTTACCCACAGGCATAGTGAAGGCAGGCAGGGGCAGTCAGAGGGGAGGCCGAAAATACACCCCGACGCGTTGTTTGCCACCAGATGCTTCGTCAGGATGTGACTGTAAAATGCCACTGGTGAGTTAATGACAGGGAATTTTATCACCTTGGCCAGTGTGATGCGTACATAATGGCCAGCACTGCACAGCAACGCCATTTTAAGGGGTACCAGGGAGACAACAATCCCTCCAAAAGAATGCCACCCTCTGAATTCGCATAGACCAGTGATATTTGAATGGCCAATGGTTTTTCCAACATCATTTTGAAGATTTACATCCTGAACCAGCAAAGTTTGGTACGAACTTTAGCCCTCTCATGTATCCAGGGCGGGGGGGGGGTGTCCCTGGTCTAGTCATTTATTGATTTCTAATGCCAGTTCCCTGCACTTGGTATAGAAAATGAACACAGCCGGGCAAATTTTGCATGTGAAATTTACCGGCTACAGTGAGGTGCAGCGTGGGGACAAGTGCTAGCTAACTTACAACAATCATTTGTCCTCATTTCCAGAGTTTTCTCCACAGTAGTGTGGTCTTCAGTCTTTAAAAGACATCTCTCATCAGGTCACTGTACTAATTCTGTCCACTACTACCTTTTGTGAGCATGTTCACAGGATCCCATCCCGCATTTATCTAGCCAATTCTTACTAATCTTGCAAAATAATCTTGTCTTTTTATGTAAATTGAGGCTAGTCACATGGCAGAGGCAGTGATGTGACTCCTGGTAACCCCTCCCCTCTCCTCCCCAGCTCAGTTAGGTGGTGTATAGTTTTTTTTTAATAGTAAAGCATGGATTAGTGTGTGTGCTTCATCTGGACATGCTATTTCCTCCTAAGACACGTGTGAGAGCAATCAGCTACATTTACTGACAGTTCTGTAAACAGGCTGCCAAGAGTGTTGTATCTCTCTATACACACACAGGCTGCAGGGGGCATGTCGCCAGCCACCAGGAAGCACATGGCAAGCACATTTAACATTATGGATGTACATCTTAGAAGATATAGTAGGCACATTTATCAACTATAGTTTAAAATGAGCTAGACGTCTCATAGTGGTAATGTAAAGGAATCAGTTGTGATGAGACCTGTTAAAGTCTAACTGTGCTCCACTTATTCACTATTCTTAGTTTAGTGCCGAAAAAGGTGACGATTTTTGAGAATTTTGTGCACAACTAAGACTTATGGGGGAGATGTAGCATATAGGCAGGCGTCCTGGTGTTGGACCCTTTAATAAATCTCTCTGAGATTTTAATAAAATAATTGGTATGTATAGTAAAAAAAACATTCCCAAGAGCACATACGCAGGAAGGATGAAAATGGAATGACATTGCAACTTTTTTGTATGGTAAATATTTTACAAAATAGCTAGTCAGAATTCTGTCTTTGCATGGTGTTGCACTAGCAGTGGTTCTATGTTTAAGACACTATTTTGAGTGTCGGGAAAAGGATCTTGCAGAAAGTCCCCATTTGACATTTTTCGATGCCAAAAAGTCAGTGATAAATAACCTTTTATGTCTTCTTTTGCGAATCCACAACAGTTTTTCTTAATTGGTGTCTACAACCAGTTATTCCTGCCATAAACAGATTAATATATGTGCCTAAGTATGAACAAAAGTGTTGAACACTCTTGCTACACATATTACCTCGTTCCAAGGTCAGGCCAAATTTTATGTCAAACAAACAATTTGAGGAAGTCAGATATTTTATCTCACCCTGTTCTGGCCCCTGGTGTTTATGGTGGCCATGTGGGCTCATGATCACTCTGACTCTTGCCAGGCATCCTGTCAACTTCTTTAACATTTATTCCTAACTGTAGTCTGACTTTTATTGTTTCTTGGATTTTGCCTCATGGTTACTTCTTTGTTAGCCTGAACATCATGTTTGTCTTCTATGGCCTTTGACCTTTGACTACAGTTCTTTGCTTCCATTTGTTCTATGTTTGACCAAACCTCAATACTATCCTAGTGATAATTCTCTGTACAATGCCTGACAATCACTCTGTAAATCTACTACTTTTATTCTATTCATTAATTCTAATTCTTCCATTCTTTTATGTAGGACGATTTTGCTTTTAGAAACTGTAAAAAACCCCCCCTTTCTGAGGGAGTGGTATAATGATATAGAGAGCACTGAACCAGATGCACTGTCTCTCCCTCACCTGCTTCAACAGGCTCACACAGCCATAGTAGTGTCAGCCTTAGTGCAGAGGGTGGGATAGTGACTGTGTTGTACTGCAGCTTCCCCGCTCCATGACTGGACAAGGAATCAATTAAATTTTTTTTTTAGAAAAATGGTGGCTCTATTCCCATCTCTATAGAGACATCAGTGGAACTTGTAGAAAGACATTCTAACATGTCTGTAGTTTGTGGGGAATTACCTTGGTGACAGGTTCTCTTTAATCAGTTTGTCCTAAATCATCTTTCTGTCCCTTACACCACTGGCAAACTGAGAGTAAAATGAGACTGATAATTCCTAAGACTTTTTAATCCTAATGAACTTTTTGCATCTGTAAAAAGTTAATTGTTAGCCTTCTTTCTGTGGATGGGATCCCTGAATGCTTTCAGATATACTGCTCACTGCAGGTAAAAGAGCAAGAAAAAAAATCTGCTTTTTATATGACTTATTAAACTTGGCTATTTTTGAGTCCTGCTCTACTCATTCTGAAAAAAAATCTTTCAAAGGTTAGTTAATCTTATTATTACCAAACCAGATGTCAGTGTTACCATGGCAGCATGGTTAGTAAGAGTTATGCAGTATTATACGTCTCAGTGATGAGTATAGCGCACTTTAAATAAACCCGAACATTATGTTTCTGTAGCTTGAATCTTTTTTTTCTAGCAATGAATGATTTTTTATTAAATAGTTCATACCAGTTTACACCTCTTGAATAGAATGATATATATTTTATGCTTCTTAGTGAAAATGTGAAACGACTATTAAGTTTTTTATGAAGAACCATTGATGAATTTCAGCTTTTGTGAACAATATGAAATCAGCTGCCTTTAAGAATTGAACAATGGTAAATTTCTTTGTCAAGCAGTCAGGGTTTTTATTAAAATCACCCATGACTTTCGTCTCTGCCTTTATAACTACACTGGATGAAGTTGAGGGATATGTTTGAGATGAACATGAGTAAAAGGTTTTATTTCTTTTACAGAGAGTATGTTACCAGTTTATATAACTATATGAAGAAAAGAAAGCCCACCAAGTGGTCACATAAACTATTACAGTTTAGTACCATACTGGGTGGCAAAAGGGGGAAGATCAACAGCGCCCAGCTTAAGTAAAATACATATTTGTTCCTCTCGTGGTTTGAAATACTCATTATTTGACTTTACAATTATGATGTCTCTGAGGTTAAATTTAAGGAAAAATTAAAGAACAATTCACTGTTTCAAAAAAATTGTACATAAACAAAGTCTAAAACGTTTAAATTGGCAACGCTTTTAAAATATTCATTAAGCATCATTTATGGTTCTACCTAAACAGCAGGGAGTATGGAGAAAAAATGCTCACATTATTTTCTAATAGGCACTTTATAGGAACATTTTTCTTTTTTTTTTTGGTTAAAACATTTGTGATAATGAACTAGCATAAGTCAGTCACATGTTTCACAGGGCAATAACACTGCGAAAGATATTCCCTCCTTAAAATGAATTACTTATTTAATTGCACTATGCAATTTTTTAGCTCATTTAAATGCATTAATTGGTTTTTATAGGACACCTCTGCTTGATTTCATCTTCATATTATAATTATAAATAAAAACCGTTTTTAAAAAATGTGATTTTAGTAGGAATACAACAGACATACTTTTCTAAATACTCTCACTATAAGACTGTCTAACAATGTCCTAACTACAAATTGTTTATGAAGTTGCTCTTATATTACCTATTCATATACATACAAAGGTTTGACAGTTACATCTTGTATACA
Organism: Engystomops pustulosus; assembly: GCA_019512145.1. Taxonomy (NCBI): domain Eukaryota; kingdom Metazoa; phylum Chordata; class Amphibia; order Anura; family Leptodactylidae; genus Engystomops; species Engystomops pustulosus. The sequence goes on from CM033642.1 coordinate 59,319,422, forward strand.
TCTGTTACCTATTATAAGTATATGTTATCTACGAACATCCCACTTATCTGAAGGGGATTTTACTCCACTGATGATCATATCTCCAACTTAATACAAAAGTTAGATAGTTGTTGTGCTAAGTTATCAAGACCAGGGTTTAGTAGTAGTGATGAGTGACCCATTAAATGCTTTAAAGCCTGGTCACTACAGTTATACGCAATGGCAGTGTTAATCATTTAAAATCCATATGGCCATGCCACATGCCTGGCACAACTTGCTCAACATTGCTGCCACATACTGCCATTCTGGGGAGGATCGTCTTCCCTGATGACGTCAGTTGGAGGAGGCCATAATGGGATTTACGGTAAGGTGTTTGTAGCTGAACCTGGAACCTGCACCCGAAATCTAAGCAAGTTCTGGTCGGGGTCTGGGGGAACTAAGGACCACCAAGTTTTGGTAAAAACCTACTTTGTGGTTCAGGTCCACTCATCACTTTTTATAAGTGGCCTCTATAATCAAACTAGTGATGTATGTATAGGGGTACTCTTGTAAAGGAAAATGACCATCACGTTTACAAATCCCCAAATTTAGCAAAGACCACTCTCTGTGAATCAGGGAACATCATAGACTAGGTCTTGAGTAAAAAAATTCACACCTTCGCCAATTTACCAAAAAATATTTATTAACCCAGAGACACAATATATAGTAGAGAAGAGAAGAAACCTGGACAGAGAGCAGACAGACTAAGACAGAAAGATTACAGGTACAACAGAGAGACAGCAAAGAGAAGACGAGAGAGAGACTGCAAAACATGTTCATCTGAGGACCTTGTGTTTGACCAAATGTGTATGGTTTCTTTATTCTAATGTTTAAGTGAATATTAGGCAAAATCCAGGAACACTAGCCGACAGTTTTAACCAACTGGGCTCTTAGCATGGTATTTAGTATTTGCTATAGCCAAAACCTATGTACACAGGTATAGTGTGTGGTTTAGTAATACTTTTTGTAGCTTTTTTTCAACACAGAACAGAATTTTTTAAGAAGTAATGGTAAATATGTGTACAAATATGTGGCCAAATGTTAAAATACGTGACATAACTTTAAATATCTACTGTTCTGGTCTTGATTCGTAAAGGGAGTAAGCTACTTCAAAGTTCATCTATTTTAGGAAGGCTAGTACTGTGTTAATAAAGTACTAAATGGACACATTAGTGAAGCCTGCTATAGAAACCACATAACCCAATATGTCAGTGTGGTTCTCGACTACAACAGTTCTTTTGTTATTTGAAGACACACTATGCTTTGATAACCACAATTCAATAAATAATGTAGAGGAGATAGGTATTGACATCACAGCCGCCTGCATTCTGCTCAAGTGGTGTATTACATACAAGTTATCCTAAGGAGCATTGTGTTATAGAAAGTCTGTTAGAGAGTCAAACCCCCTGTCGTTATCCCTCTTCTTCTATCCAATATTCATACAAACTAAATTGTTTTGCACAAATAAAGTATTAGGAATAACCCAATAAGAGTAAGTCATCAAAAAAATGTAAAGGTCAAACTCTAATAGTATTTGCAAAAATAAAAAGTTGTAAATCAATGGACTAAGCAAGTTGTTTTTCATAATAATATATGAATTGTGTTATGGGCTACAAGCAGAATAAAAATGATCACAGTGGTGTATGATGAATCCAAGCCCTAGGAGAAACCAATATCATGCACTCCTGAGGGTCCAATCGGCTTCCACGTGTAATTTTAAAAGGCGTCTTGTGCGGCATTTACAATTCTACACAAGCACTACCTGGCAAGGAATTGATCTAATACGTGCAACATAAGTCGTGTTCAGTAGACTCATAGTGAGCGATACTGGTAGGGAGTGTCCGTGTGGCCTAGTAAACCGGGGCCCAGAACCTGCTTTTAACCCTAGACACCTACTTGGTGTGGATGTGGCATAAGGGGAAAAATAATCTAAATTTAACTGAGTTCAAAGTAATTGCAATTCTTTCACACTGTACACCAGGCTACTGACACACAAGGTCCTCATAAATCTCCCCCTAGTCATAATCCGTTTTAACGAAAACAAGTAATGCTATACTGTAATAGTTGCTCCACAGAACAACACTTGGGGGGGGCCATTTCTGACAGACAATTTCTGTGTGTCGACTATTTGAATATATATTTCGCCTACTCTATTCTTACCAAGTCATGAAAGAAGGAATGGCTCAACAAACCGCTCAGTCAAGTTCTCTCTATTCATTCCACCCAGAACACATTCACTGATATGGTCCAATAAGTGTTGCAATGAGGTCCAGACGTTCTGTTATAGCAAGTCAGAAGTAGTAGCTGCTTGCTCTTGAAATCGTGTTATTACAAGTCCTGTTTTCTTAAAAATATGCATTGCCATCAATTTTACTTTGGAGCGTCTGTGTCTTACAAGTTGTGGTGTTTTTCCTTCTACCAGCCATGATTGGATAATATGAGATTATGTAGGGATTTACCCAGGAATAAACAGAGGACAGCAACATAGTGTTGAAAACGGATGATGCAGCATGAATTGTTATGATCATGAGCATACTGTACCTAACTTTACTAGGCGAAGTGGAAGATTAGGTCTACTTTAAACCTCAGCATGCATCATATCAGAAAAAAATAAGCTTATAACTTTCAACAAATAATCCTGTAATATATTATAAAAAGGCCTCTTGTGTACACGTCTCTCCAGTTTATGTAACGCAGACCTTGTGAGACTGTTTTATATTAATTGTAGGCAGTAAATGCTAGAAAAGAAAATACTTGGAAATGATAGTTATCTGTGTATCTGTGCTCCAGAGTGTGAATTGGAAGCATCTAATAGGTAATGCAAGGAGGACTGAGAAGAAAACTCCTACATACATCAGTGATGCTGTGGCAAACATACATGGATATGAGATTAATCCAGGCTCCAATATTTAACAGAAAGGAAAAAAAATACATGTTATTGAGCTAAAAACATTAATACTAAAGGACATAAAGGAATACATGTTTTAGTTTATAGGACATCCAATATCGCATGTATGAATGTATAATAATATATATTACTGAGATTTTGTATGCTTTAATTTCTATATTAAATTGTCTTCAGAGAGACGGTTTTAATTTAAGGAAAGAACCGTAGCAACTAACATGCATTAATGGGAACCTCCGAGATAATTAGACCCTGTGGGAGGTAAGATTCATACACCTATCATAAACTGTTTTTTTCTCTTTTCCACACTAGAGGTTAAGTGACTATACTTAATTGGTTGTAGAACTACAAGGCAGAATAACTTGTTCGTCTAAACAGTGAAGTATTTGGTTAGCCAATCTTTTCCACAATTGCGCTCTTCTAGAAGTGGTCTGCTTGTACTGCCACCGTGTCTGTTAAATCATAAAGTATACACGTGGCAATTTAAACTTGACATTCTTGGTGTTTACATAGGACATGTGTTACGTTACAAAAATCAGTTAACTGTGAAGATGAGAATTACTTAGCCAGGCCTGCAATCTCAGGCCTTTTAAATGCGAAAGCAAGTTTGGCGGAGGATTGAATAGACCGTGGAAGTTCCACGGGGACACGAAAAGCCTGACTCCACTACAAAGTCCAAAGGTGTTTTCACACATCTGATATTCTGCTTAGTCTCCTTCTGCCCAACCCGCTCCAACATCCCTTTAGCTTGTGTGAAAGTTCAAGCAGGAGGAAAATAAGCCAAGTCACTATACAAGGACTGGACACAGGGCCATTACTGTAAGAAGGACAAACGGCACAAATCTGAACCAGCTTAAATAATGGGGATTATGGTGCGTTTGATTTGTGGAATTCAAAAAAATACATGATAAACAGTGACCTGCTCGGTGGAGCCTATACAAAATAAGTAGTAAATGGAGCGGCGGGTGACACACAATTCTCAAATGTTGTCTTACGTCACAATGAGATTGTAAAGGAAAATTGTGTTCATTTATAAGGGTTAACCCCAGTGGCATAACTTGAATTGTCAGGGCCCCCGTGAAAAGTCGGTGCCAGGCTGTCGTTGACTATAATTTATGTTGTAAGTACTAGTCTTTCATATGGAAAGTGACACCTCTTATGGGCCCCACTAACACTCCTGGCTACCAGTTGCAATCGCACCCTCTGGCTCCTCACGTTATCCCTGGTTAACACCCATGAAGTGCTGGTACAATAGCTTACCTGGGTGGGTGTACCCAACCAAAAATTTTTGATTCTAGAATGTGGCCAAACTCTGTGAACTCAAACCTGAACTAATCTCAAGCTTAGAGTATGTATAGTGTAGAACTGTTATTTCCAAAAGCTATATCAATAGGTATGCACAGGGACATTTACAAACTTAGAGGCAACAATGAATTAAAATTTGCTCTTAAAGGTTATAGTAAGACCAGTCTAACTACATAACAGAGGGGACAGTTCTGGTGGTCCTGCTCTATGGCTTCAGGCCTTGTCGTCAAACAGTGTATAATAGTGAAGTCAGAAGTACCAGTTGTGTGGTGACCTACAGTAAATGAGTAAGGGTCTAAACTCTCCCTATCAAGGACCTGTGGTAAATAAAAGTGCGTAAGCCATGGAAACCTCCGAGGAAACTGGAAAACATGAATTTGATATGCCCTAGCCCAATACAATCTGTGCACGCTGCCAGCCAGTTGTGGGAAGATTTGTCACCTTCCGCATTCATATCAGGGAAGCAATGATCTTCCTCTACACTGGCGACCCTGTGTGAATCGGCATGTTGCACGCATAGATTTAAATGGCACTGGCAAGTTTCAGGGTACAAAGGAGCTAACGATCCCTCGGGTGTTACTATCTGGCGGTGTTTGAGCCGAACCCAAATACGAACAGAACTGTGTACTGCACTGCTGTATGTTAACAGGTGGCCCAAAAATAGAATGGTGACACTTCAGAGAACCGTGCCGCGGGGGTCGCGCATTAATTGGCAGACCTTGCACCAAGTATTCAATATCTGGTGCTACCCTACACCCTTGTGAGGAATACTACCATAGGGCAATATACTTAGCCCGGGTTCCTGTCGCATCCCCGTCTGGGTGTTAGTTCCCCTGATCATGGACTTGGCGAATTCACTAAGATCCAAACATCTTGAATTGCCCGGATATCCTGCTTGTGTCGCTTCCGCACACTCAGTTCCTCCGCAATTCACCTTCCCTTTCTTCCCAGGTGAATGGTATGTCATTGTCTTGCAACACAATTAAAATGTTAATCCCCACCTCTCATTTGATCTGTTGTATTCGTCCGAGTGGCCATCCCCCAATCCCCCCGCATGAAAGCCGAGCGTTGCAGACAAATCCGATTGCTGATGCATCACCAATACCCTTTTAAATTAGGTGACAAATCGGTAATCGTCGGAATTATCAAGTTTGTGCGCGTCCACAGACCCTTAGAAAGAGCCCCCATAGTGCAGTTTGCCTCACTTTTGATAAGTCTGGTGCCCTATGTGCTGTATATCACCTTGCTTTTTGTGAAGAACCACTGCCATGCTAATTGATATTGTAATAATTGTAGACATTTAAAAAATACATTTGAAATATCACTGTGGAACAAATCTGCATAAATACATTTCCAGATCATGACATCACGTTTTCATATGTAATTTTCATTTTCAATGGACTTTCTTTTGCAGTGGAATCTATTTTCCATATGCATATGAATACTGGAGGAAAGATTCTATTTTCATCCAGACAGATAGTCTGTGATCACATAGATATTTAACCTTATTGGATCTCCTACATATATATATCACAGATCTTGGGAAGTGTGTGCCTAGCGGTAACACGCTGAGGAAGCTGGAGCACCTTTGATATGAGTGCATATATGACAAAGAACCATAGAATATGTTAAAGTTAATCCTATAATTCATAAATAATCTTACAATGCCTAATGAAGATGACACAATCACACCTATATTCAGGCTTGCACCGCTGAAGTCAGAGAGAGCAAATGTACTTTATATTTCCAGTTTATTACATAAGCCTTTTCAGATATTGTTGCGGTACTTATTATGGTCACATACAGGGCAAAACTACCAGTTTTATTCACCCATGATTGTTCTTTTTGCTCATTTTTTCATATTTTACCAGACAATAAATTCCTGATGTAACTGTAAACAACCTGCACACTGTATATAAATAACTAGTACATTAACTATAGATCCTAGAGATGCTCCACCAGGTGATTGCAACATTCACAATGACATTCAAAATGGGCATTTTATTAAGACTGGCATATGTTCATCACTACCTATGCAACTTGAGGACATTATAGTTGTAGTTTCCTTGATACATTAGAAAGGGTGAGAGCCCAATCACGAGAGGAACATCTTGTTTCCGCTGCCTGATGTAATAGGTCATTTTCAAGTAAAATACTGAGTAGTTTTATTAAATATAACCAGTTTTTATATGGAAGCTGAGGCTGGGTATGATTCTTGGGGCTCATTTACTAAGGGCCCGGTCGACCGGACTTTTCATCAGAATCTGACGACATTTCAGTTTTGCACCAGGGACAGGAATTCAAAGGGTTTCTTGGGCGCATGGATCGGATTTTTGGGCCCATCGAGGCTGTTATGACACAAATCAGGGGGCGAGCTGTCAGACCTATCCGACGGATTCAGACAGACGTGGGATATAACTTAAAAATTTGTCGCAGCCATGCACTTAATAACACTGGGGAGAAGGTGAATCTCACTGTGGACCTGATCAGGAAAGGAAGCACATATCCAGGATATCGGGGTGCACAATTTCTTATTGACTCTTGGCAGAGTCCATTCTCTTGCTGACACGTCCGGATCGGGGGATCGCAGGGACCGGGTCAGTATTGTGCCCCTAGTGGTTGATTGGGTGGCACGGGCTTTACTATAGAGGGTGCTCCATGTGGAACAATTAAGGACCCAATGGGCTTTCCAAGGGAACTATTTTAAGCGGGTATCAACCCGTGACGTCCCTTGCCGCGCTCAGACCAAGAGACGACGTGTGAACGGATCCTACAAACTGGGTGAGCACCGGTATTCCTTTGCACCTCTCTTTGGCATAAGAAGACATATTACACCCTCTCCCTCTCACCCTAAATCTCTTTCAGAGTCTTCATGTTTGTTTTTTCCTATTTTCTTTCTTAATTTCAGGGGAGCAGTTAGCAAATACCAAATGAGTATCTTTAAAAAAAATCTATTACCAAATTGGGGAATAACATGGTAACAGGTTGTTATTATTGAATTTTCCTTGATGACATGGAACCAGCATTTGTTTTATAAACAGAAGGTCAAAAGCAGTAGGAAATAAATCTGACTGATCGATGAAATCACGTCTGTGAAAAAGGGTTGGAGGGATAGGAGTTTACCCTTGACCTTGGTATCTGCCTCTCTGAGCCTGTTATGCTGGAGTTAATATCACATTATTAGGGTCCATTTAGAAAAAATCTGAAATGATATACTTGGTGGTGTTCTGTATCTGACCATGGGCTTGGACCAGGAGAAATGTATATTGTTTTTGTCTAGTGATAAAAATAATCCTCACTCCTGTAAACTACAAAATAAAAAAATGATGTGATATGAAAAATGTAATGTCGCATTTGTTAGTAAACCATGATGACCAGGATAGCTGAGGGACATCATGGAGAGGTTAAGACAGTACAGTCTCAAAACCTGGGGTTATAAGGGTGACCCCGTTTAAGGTAACACATTATAATTAAAGGAAAATCTACCATCAAAATCCAGCATGGTAAACAAGGACACTGTTTCCTCGATCCAGGCACTGTGAGGCTTCTAGTAATGTTCTTAAATTGTTATCCAGGACCTTCTCTTTTTAATAACAACTTTTAGAAATTAATGCTATTAAATTCTAAGTGGCTTTGGCTTCACAGTTTAAGGAGTTTTCCTCTTTAGAAAATAATTGATATCTGTTTGTGGGACATTTATGAACACTTTTGTTCCATTCCTCCACTGTTTTCAAGATCTTGAGTGTTGACTTCATGTGACTATTTAAAAACAGTCATGTTGAATGCACCACGGGAGGAAATACCGGTGATGGAGAGGACAAAAACAGATACCCACAGAGGAATGACAATAGATCTCCCTGCTGGGTCCATGGTACCTGCCCCTCACTAAGCCCTCCACTCCAACTTTCATACTTCTTTCACCCTTTATTTTTGTGTGGTATAATGAGACACCAGGACAATAGACTAGTTTTTACCACAGGAAGTAAACAATGAAGCTCCTGTGGAATTGGACAGCAAGCAGAGATCTAGAAAACCGTGGTTGGCAGTTCTACGTTATAGAACCGGGTAGGAAAATTGTAATACTTGTCATTACACCAAACACTTGACACTTGGTAATAAGGGACAACCCATTTAAGCTTGTGTACTACATACATATACTATATATATATATACATACTATTATAATATATATACTATATATATTATTTGCATACATAGGTTGACTAAGAGAAATTTTAAAAAAAAAAAGGATGAGGATATTGGGCCTCATTATCCCAAGATTATTCTGAGAGTAGGTAGAACTGCTATAGTGGCTAATGGCAAGCAATGCCTAAAGCTCAGCTTCATTTTATTCATGAGATGGTAAAAATAGTAAGTGATGTTATGAGTGGTTGCCGCTGAGCAACTGGACAGTTGGTTCTCAGACACTTTTGATAAACCTACCACAATTGATTAATAAAAGAAAGCAGGATAAACCAAGGCCGTGCCCACTTTCTAATTTTTTTTCTGCTCAGGGTAGGGCTGGTGTGGGAGCCATTAGGGGAAGGGCTGTGTGGGGGACATTATAAGGGAAGGGCTGTGTGTGGGGACATTATAAGGGAGGGGCTATGAGTGACAGTGGGGACCCATTATAGTGGACAGTAGACGGCATGTGTAGACGCGGGCCAGTACACAGTCGGCAGAGGGCTATGTGTGTGGGGACATTTACAGGGTGGGCTGTGTGTGGGTGGACATTGACTGGGGGCTGGGTCGGGTGAGCATTACTCGGGTGGTGAAGTGTGGAGTGTGTGGTGACATTACAGGGCGGTCTGTGGTCGCACATGTCACGCACACCAACGGCGAGGACTGTGTGTTCCATGGATGACGTTCAGGGGGCTGTGTGTGGCGGAGAAGATTACAGGGGGCAGTACTTGTGGGAACATTGGTTACGTACAAGATAGGCTCTGTAGGTTTGTTCTTAAGTTGAATTTGTATGTAAGTCGGAACTGTATAATTAATAATGTAACCCCAGCCAAAATTTTTTTGGTCTCTGTGACATTTGGATTTTAAAAATGTTGTGTTGTCATAAGAACCAGGATTAACAATAAAGCTTCATTGCAGAAACCTCTGATAACTGTTATAGCTGTTTATTGTAGCCTAAGGCTAAATTACAATAAATTACCAACAACCAGAGGTCCGTTTGTGACTAGGGTCGTCTGTAAGTCGGTTGTTCTTAAGTAGGGGACTGCCTGTAGTTTATAGTGTTTACTTCTGTATAGCTATGATCAGTGATACCATCTGATGCACTAAAAGAAAGCAGAGTAAATCTAAATATCCACTAATCATAAGTGACTATCCTGTTTCCATTCTTTATACGGAAGCAATAACTGTGTAAAATTAACTATATTCCTATCTCAGCGAGCCATAATAAAGCAATATATTTGAATTTTTAAATAAAACCATAAAATTCTGTCACCAATGGCTATAATGCTTAGTAGCTGTCAGAAAAAACCCTGGTTTTGTTGCATTTGGTCAAATAAAATAAATGTTAACACTTCAAAAAACTTGAAACCTGAAGCAGCACTAATGTTGGAAAGCAACGCATTTGCGCTACTGACCCACACCCGGTACTGGCACTCTACTATTATGAATCAAATAGTAGGGATTTGTAGTATTTTCCAACATTGAATTAAATCACTGTTTTTCCGATTTACAAGCGATAGAACCTGAATGTTTTCTCATCTCTAGTAATAATCCATTCAATAGAAAATGTATTTATCTTTTTTAGTAGAGTTTTTTTAGTACATGAACTACGGCTTCGCTTCAGACCCGGGACTGCGCACGGTGGCCTGCGTTCTGCGGATATGCAGAACCCAGCTTCGCAGAGGAGTGCGCGCAGCTACTAGGAGCTGGGTCAGGGTAGGTGGAAACCAAGAGGCTGCTTGGGTGGGGTAGCCGTGCCGTGTAGCCTCAGCGCCAGCTACTCCGCCCCGCATAGCCTCTTTTCAAAATTTTGAATATTGGGGGGAATTAACAATTTATAAAGTTAAGGGCCACATAAGAATTACCCTAAAAGGCTATACTATTCTACATTAGAGGAAACTTCCTCCGCATCTACCTTAATAGGAGATCGAGGTGGTTAGGTTTTCTTTAAAGGGCAGACCGTGCATTTCGAACCCATATATCCCTGCCCTTTGGACCATAGGTAAAATGTATTTGTATTTTAAATGTTTACTGTACTGGGACATTTTGGAAGTACAGGCGGTCCCTACTTAAGGGCACCCACTTACGAGACAACCCAGTTACAGACAGACCCCTCTGACCTCTGGGCTGAAGCTTTCTGAATGCTTTACTACGCCCCACACTGTAATAATCAGCTGTAAGGTGTCTGTAATGAAGCTTTATGATAATATTGGTCCATACAGCAAAAAATGTTTAAACCCAATTGTCATGGGGCCAAATTTTTTGGCTCGGATTTACAATTAAAATATACAGTTCGACTTACATCAACTTCAACTTAAGAACAACCGTCCAGACCTCATCTGTGTATGTAACCGGGGACTGCACTGTAATATAATGATTTCACAAACATGGGATGCTTATTTTGCGTAATAACCATCTTTTATAGTGAAGCACCTGTGATTATACTGCTGTTTCCTATACCATAGAGAAATAACAACCTATTGGGATGTGCTAATGGATAACCATTTGTAATTGGTCTTGTTTCAGTAGCAAATTAAGCAGATAGAAAATAGCGCAGGGCACTGGCCTGTCTGAAGCACAGGTAACGATAGACAAGTACAGTGGAATGGAATCACATTCCTTTCCAGTACAATTGGCATTCACCTGCAGAGAGAACTACTTATAAAGTATAAGATTGACCGACTATCAGGTAGTCAACATAGCTGTTGTGCACACGAGCAGCTCAAAGGGCCAAATCCTCCGCATTACAAAAATTAACTTACTGATCTCCCCCAGGACACAAACATATCTTAGCTGTGGAGTGAGTGGTTCCTTCAAAAGTCAGAATGGAGCACAAAAAAACACAAATTACACGAGTAAAGACCATAATAAGCTTTTCCGAGTTTATTTGATACCGATGGTCCTGATATTGGTGTATAGTAGCATGAGAGACCTTGTCACAAGTTTTCTGTAGTCTCATATTTACTTTGAGGCACTTATAACTACAGCACAAAGTGACGCAAGATAAAATTCCTTTTTGTCCACATGGCACTGTAAAGGAAAAAAAAAAACTTTCCAACGTGTAAAACATCAACGTGGCAATCCTGTGCATGCTTTTGCAGCGGACTTTGTGGACTTTATTCTAAAGTTAAGAAAGAAAAAACAACAAATGCTTTAGACTAAACTTTGTCATCAGTTTATCATTATGTTTTTCTGTTTTTATAGGCGTGAGGTGAACGGGGTGTCCTGTTTCAGGAAAGTGATGCTATTGTTTGTATATTAAGTTTTCCAAAGTACTTTTTGCATCCACACTCAACTTTTAGGCCTAGTCTAAATCCGCTTGTAGTCACTCATTTTTAACTATAGTATAAATACATATGGCCTCTCTCGACATCACCCCGCACCCTCGCCTGCTCTCAGAGGGAGGTGAAGGGGTCCAGTTATTCTATATATATCTGCTTATACCATAACAGGTGCCGTTATATCTGTTTTCTCCGCTCTGTATCCTGAAGTGTTTTGCTATTACCTTACCATTGCTGAAAATGGCTATCTTCTGCCGTAAATTTTCTACCTTTCGCCATCTGGTTTGATGCAGTTTTGTCTGATTCTCTGTCTCGTGTCTTCTCTTGCTGAGCTTGTCTTTTGTCTTCTCTCGTGTCTTTGTCTGTCTTTTTCACTGTTCTGTGCTCTTATTCAAATGTATTAACTGTTACCATTGTTTTAGACAGGGCCAGCAAGTAGGCAGGAGAGAGGTCATGGGAAGAATAGGGCTCACACTCCATCTCACATACACACATTTTCTTGTCAGCAACCAATTGAATCAATGCATTTTATATTCGAGTAAAATAGATTTACACATCTCAGATGTTCGCTTACAATAACCTACAGTAGGAAGAATTATAAAGTGGGCGAGTTCATAGAATGAGAGGTCAGAGCTCAGTTCTGTGTTAAAGGGTATTCCCACAGAACAATTTCTTATGTATTCGGAAACAATAACACACTCTCTAGTACAACTGTATAACAAAATACAGCATTTGCAAAGATATAATTCCAACCTGTCTCTATCAGTTGTGGGTACACAATTTCAGTACCCCTAGACGTTGACACTGTATTCTGACTAGGGTTGGGTGGCTTTCTGTGTAGATTGTGACGATGAATTTCCGGTCTCTTCTCGCAGCCTGTTAGCCACGCCCCTGCACGGAGCTTAAGACATTTCATGATTATTTTCTGCCAGGAGAGTTGTGAGCAGAGAGGAGGCTGCAAACTACAAACCTACAAGGAGATAAGTGATCGGGAAAGGGAGAGGCAGGCACATATCTGTGTGATGTACAGAGCTCAAAGTGTAACAGTGTACAAGTCTATCACCTTTGCCTGTGAGCCTTTGGTAATCTCACGCATCTCTGATCTGTCCTCATCTCTATCTCTCTCTATGGTCAGTGTGTTGTATACATTGTCAGAAGCCACTAAAGTGTAAACACTGTACCCTGATAATTTACCACATTGTCACCCCACAGAACTAGATGGATCATAATGTGTTGCTTAGAGAGGCCCCGCTCACCCTGAGATTTAAACTGAGCAGCCTAGTTAGTGATAGGAGCTAAACACCAATAAAACTGAGAGAAATGTAAAGTAAAGCGTTATCTTTATGCTCTTATTGTGTTAACATCACTGGGGGATTGAAATGTGAGAATTTCTTTTTGGAAAACCCTTTAAGCTACATTTTTCGCTTGTATAAAGTTGATTGTATTATTTATTTGCTGGTTAATTGTAGCCCATATATTCATTTCACCAGATGGTTGCAATACAGTTGGCATGGGGGAGCACCAAATGGAAAGTGGAAACAACAGGTGAAAAAGAGGGCTGCATGAAGGATTGTTGTAATTCATTGGTTTTTATTGAAATGTGAGAAATATTTCCCCAAATATACGGTAATGATGTTGCATACATTACTTATCCTGAAGCTTTCAGTGAAAAAGAAAAAGCCACATCAACATTCTTCATAAAAGAGAACTCATAGAGAAACATACTTTTACGCAAAGCATGTGGAAAAAACATGCCGATGCCACTTTCCATTTACTATTGATGTATGACGAGCTAAAAAAACACATGGCCAAACCAGTTAGCATATCGATAATGTTTAAAAACATAAGCCACCGTATAAGAATTCAGCAGTTTTTACGATTTCTGTATTATTATCCTAACTAAGCCCATATAAAATATCAAAACGTGTTTCTTAGTAACAATAGACATGTAAAAATTTGTTGTGACCAAATTGCGGCCTAATCGCAGGCTGTTATCGTTTAAAATGCCCTGTGAGTTTATGAAGGATTTTATATCACCTTGGCCAGGTGCATGCCGGTAACATTGGCCAGCACTTCGCAGCCAATGCCATTTTAAGGAGGCATAGGGAAAACAATCCTCTCAAAATGATGCCACCCTCTGAATGCGCACAGACTGTGGATTTGAATAGCCATGGTTTTTTTTCCGACATTATTTGAAGATTAACATCCTGAACCAGCAGTTTGGTACGAACCCAAACTTTGCGGGTCGAGTCCACTCAACACTACTTGTTGTTATTGTCATTCACCATCTCACACATCTTAGACTCTGTTCCACAAACTAAATGGCCACTATAGACATCTATTCGCTCTCTAACACACTAGCCAATACCACGACAAAGAGCTAGAAAAATGTATATACTTTATTGTCATCCAAATATGCCACAACTCCCAAAAAGATGGAATACAGACATATGGGGGAACAGGAGGTCCCGATAGCGAAAGTGGGACCACCACAGAGTACCCTACGACACCCTTCCTCCATATGCCCCCAAAATCAAAGCGTGCCAATTGTAATATCAAAAGAGGCTAGTCCACCATAGACCAAATTTTAGGGAAGATAGACAATAATGCACAATACCAATTGAATAAATTGGACCCACCAGTACCTTCCTCATTTAAAAGTTCCAACAATGTGAGTCACACTTACCCACAGGCATAGTGAAGGCAGGCAGGGCAGTCAGAGGGGAGGCCGAAAGATACCCCGACGCGTGTTTTTGCCAAGATGCTTCGTCAGGATGTGACTGTAAAATGCCACTGGTGAGTTTCAATGAAGGAATTTTATCACCTTGGCCAGTGGAGCGCCGTACATTGGCCAGCACTGCACAGCAACACCCATTTTAAGGAGGTCACCAGGGACAAATCCCCCTCCAAAAGAATGCCACCCCTCTGAATTCGCATAGACCGTGAATTTGAATGGCCAATGTTTTTTCAACATCATTGAAGATTTACACATCCTGAACCAGCAAAGTTTGGTACGAACTTTATCCTCTTCATGTATCCAGGGCAGGGGGGGTGGGTGTCCTGGTCTATCATTTTTATTTCTAATGCCATTCCCTGCACTTGGTAAAAATAACACAGCGCGGCAAATTTTGCATGTGAAAAGTTACCACGGCTACAGGAGTGGTCAGGCCGTGGGGACAAGTGCTACGCTAAAATTACCAATCATTTGTCCTCATTTCCAGAGTTTTCTCCACAGTAGTGGGGTACGTTCAGTCCTTTAAAGTCCATCTCTCATCAGGTCACTGTAACTAATTCTGGTCACTACTACCTTTTGGAGCATGTTCACAAGGATCCCATCCCGCATTTATCCTAGCCAATTCATTACCTTAAATCATTGCAAAATAACTCTTGTTCTTTTTATGTAAATTGAGGCTAGTCACATGGCAGAGCAGTGTGTCACTCCTGGTTAACCCCTCCCCTCTGCCTCCCCGCCAGTGTGGTTATAGTTTTTTTAAAGAAAAGCATGGTTAGTGTTGTGCTTCATCTGGTACATGCTCTTTCCTCCTAAGACACTGTGAGAGAATCAGCTACATTTACGCTGACAAGTTCTGCTATAACACGGCTGTCCAAGAGTGTTGTATCTCTCTATACACACACAGGCTGCAGGGGGCATGTCGCCCCACCGGAGCACATGAAGCACAATTTAACCATTATATGTACATCTTAGAAGAATAGTAGGCACATTTATCAACATAGTGTTAACAATGAGCTAGACAGTCTTCATGTGGTAATGTAAAAATAGCATTGTGTATGAGACTGTTAAGTCTAACTGTGCTCCACTTATTTCACTATCTTAGTTTAGTATGCCAATAAAAGGTGACACGATTTTTGAGAAGCTTTTGCACAACTAGACTATGGGGGAGTGTACATTAGGCAGGCATCCTGGTGTTGGCCCCTTTAATAAATCTCCTGAGATTTTAATAAAATAATTGGTATGTATAGTAAAAAAAACATTCCCAAGAGCACATACGCAGAAGGACGAAAATGGAAGACATTGCAACTTTTTTGTGGAAATATTTTAAAAATAGCTAGTCAGAATTCTGTCTTTGACATGGTGTTGCACTAGTCAGGGTCTCTATGTTAGAGCACTATTTTTGAGTGTCGGGAACAGGATCTTGCAGAAAGCCCTTTGACACTTTTTTCGATCGCCAAAAAGTTCAGTGTAAATAACCTTTTAAGTCTTCTTTTGCGAATCCACAACAGTTTTTCTTAATTGGGTGCCTACAACCAGTTTTCCTGCCATAAACAGATTAATATTTGCTAAGTATGAAACAAAAGTGTTGAACACTCTTGCTACACATATTACCTCGTTCCAAGTCAGGCCAAATTTTATGTCACAAACAACTTTGAAGTGAAGTCAGATATTTGTATCTCACCTGTTCGGCCCACTGGTGTTTATGGTGCATGGGGTCTCTTGATCACTCTTGATCTTGCCAGATCCCTGTCAACTTCTTAACATTTATTCCTCAATGTAGTGCCTGACTTTATGGTGTTCTTGATTTTGCCTCATGTTACCGTTCTTTGTTAGCCTGAACATCATGTTGTCTTCTTATGGCCTTTGCCTTGTACTATACAGTTCTGTTGCTTCCATTTGTTCTATGTTTTGACCAAACCTCAATACTATCTAGTGATAATTTCTGTACAATGCCTGTACAATTACACTCATGTAAATCTACTACTTTTATTCTATTCATAAGTCTAAATTCTTCATTCTTTAAGAGGAACTGATTTTGCTATTGTAGAAACTTAAAAACACCCCCTTTTGAGGGAAGTGGTATGATGATATAGACAGAGCATGACACCAGATGCACGTCTCTCCCTCACCTGCTTCAACAGGCCAACACAGCCACATAGTAGTGTCAGCCTTGAGGCAGCAGGGTTGGATAGTGACTGTGTTGACTGCAGCTTCCCGCCTCCATGACTGGACAGGGAATCAATTAAATTTTTTTTTTAGAAAACATGGTTGCTCTATCCCATCCTCGTATAGAGACATCAGTGGAACTTGTAGAAGACATTCTAACATGTCTGGTAGTTTGTGGGGAATTACCTTGGTGACAGGTTCTCTTTAATCGTTTGTCCTAATCAGTCTTTTCTGTCCCTTACACCACTGGCAAACTGAGAGTAAAATGAGACTGGTAATTTCTAAGACTTTTTAATGCTAATGAATTTTTGCATCTGAAAAAGTTAATTGTTAGCCTTCTCTTTCTTTGGATGGGATCCCTGAAGCTTTCAGATATACTGCTCACGGCAGGTAAAAGAGCAAGAAAAAAAGATCTCTTTTTTTACTTATTAAATGGCTATTTAGCCTGCTCCTACTCATTCTGAAAAAAAATCTTTGCAAAGGGTTAGTTAATCTTATTATTACCAAAATCCAGATGTCAGTGTGTACCAGGCAGCATGTGGATATAGTAGAGAGTTCATGGCCAGTATTACGTTCAGGTGATGATATAGCTGCATTTAAATAAACCCGAACATTATGTTTCTGTAGCTTGAATCTTTTTTTTTAGCAATGAATGATGTTTTTTATTTAAATACTGTAATACCATTTTAACCTCTATGAATAGAATGATTATATATTTTATGCTTCTTAATGGAAAATTGAACAGACTATTAGTTTTTTATGAAGAACCAGTGCTGATGATTTCGCCTTTGTGAATCAAGAATGAAATCCGCTGCCTTTAGCTGATGCACTAAAAGAAAGCAGAGTAAATCTAAATATCCACTAATCATAAGTGACTATCCTGTTTCCATTCTTTATACGGAAGCATTAAAATGTGTAAAAATGAACCTATATTCACTATACTCAGCGAGCCTATAATAAAGCAATATATTTGGAATTTTTCAAATAAAACCATAAAATTCTGGCACAAATGGCTATAAATGCTTAGTAGCTGTCAGATAAAACCTTGGTTTTGTTGCATTTGGTAAAATAAAATAAATGTTTAACACTTCAAACTAACTTGAAACCTGAAAGCAAACTAATGTATGGAAAGCAACGCATTTGCTGCATACTGACCCCCACCCAGGGTACTGGCACTCTCTAGTAATATGACATCAAATATATTAGTGGATTTGTAGATTTTCCAACATTGAATTAAATCATTTTTTTTCCGATTTACAGCGAATAGAACCTTGAATGGTTTTCTCATCTCTAGTAATAATCCATTAATAGAAAATGTATTTATCTTTTTTTAGTAGATTTTTTTAGTACATGAAGCTTCGGCTTCAGACCCGGGACTGCGCAGCCGGTGGCCTGCGTTCTGCGGATATGCAGAACCCAGCTTCGCAGACGAGTGCGCGCAGCTACTAGGAGCTGGGTCAGGGTAGGTGGAACACAAGAGGCTGCTTGGGTGTGGGGTAGCCGTGCCGTGTAGCCTCAGCGCCAGCTACTCCACGCCCCAGTAGCCTCTTTTCAAAATTTGAATATTGAGGGAATTAAAATTTATAAAAGTTATGGGCCACATAAGAATTAGCCCTAAAAAGGCTATACTACTCTACATTAGAGGAAACTTCCTCCGCATCTACCTTAAAGGAAACCTACCATTTAGAATGGCAGGGGTAAGCTGTAAGTACCGAGCACCAGTTCAGGGTGAGCTGGTGCCGGTACTTACTTTCGTTAGTGTTATAAACTCGAGGTGGTTTAGGTTTCTGTTAAAGGGCAGACGAGGCATTCGAACCCATATATTCCCGCCCTTTGGCGCATAGGTAAAATGATATTGTAAGTTTTAAATGATTCTGTATGGGACATTTGGTCAGTACAGGCGGTCCCTACTCAGGGACCGGGACTTAGACAACCCCCGTTACAGACAGACCCCTGCCCTTGGGCAGCTTCTGAATGCTTTACTACGCCCCCACTGTAATCATCAGCTTTACGGTGTGTCATTTGAGCTTTATTGATAATATTGGCCCATACAGCAAAAAAGTTTAACCTCCCATTGTAGGGGCCAAATTTTCTTGCTTAACGTTCTAAACTATACAGTTCGACTCCCTCCCACCGTCAGACTGTCTTAATGTCCCCCCGTCCCTGGACCTCACCCCCCCTGTGTGGTGTGTGATGTAAACGTGCTGCTGCGTAATCCTATTTCACAGGGAGATTCTTGGTGGTACCCATTTGTAGCGTTGAAGTCACTCTCCCCCAGTGATGATCTTTGAGTTTTCCATCCTATTATGACACCCCTGTATAAATTTACATAAGTTTGTTTGAGAATCGGGACCGGGCGTAATGGTAGTAACAACCCCATTTGTAATTTCTGGTGTCATGTTGAGTGTTAAATCAGCACCCACGCGACGGCAGAGCGGGAGCGACGCGCGGCAACAGAGAAACTTAGGCAGGGAACCCTGGCCTGCTGAATGCAAAGTCGTGAAGGACTTAGCCCGCCACCGCCCCTCGCCCAGACTGCGCGCCGGACGGGCCACCCACAGAGGGTACAGTGGAATGGAATCACATTTCTTCCAAGGTACAATTGGCATTCACCTGCAGAAGAGAACTAACTTAAAAAGTATAGATTGACCGACTATCCGGTAGTCACATAGCTGTCTAGGGCACCGAGAGCTCAAAGGGCCAAATCCACTCCGCATTACAAAAATTAAACTTATGATCTCCCAGGACACAAACAATCTTAGCTGTGGAGTGAGTGTTCCTTAAAAGTCAAAGAATGGAGCAAAAAAACACAAATTACAGAGTAAAGACCATAATAAGCTTTTTTCCGAGGTATTTGATACCGATGGTCCTGATATTGTGATAGTAGCATGAGACCTTGTCACAAGTTTTCGTAGGTCTCATATTTACTTTGACACTTAAATACAGCACAAAGTGACTCAAGATAAAATTCCTTTTGTCCACATGCACCTGTACAGGAAAAAAAAAAACTTTCTCAACGTGGTAGTAAAACATCAACGTGGCATCAGCGTGTGATGTTTTGCAGCAGACATTTGTGGACTTTATTCTAAAGTTAAGAAAGAAAACAACAACAGAATCTTAGAACTAAACTTGTCATCAGTTTATCATTATGTTTTTCTTTTTTATATGCGTGAGGTGAACGGGGTTGTCCTGTTCAGGAAGTGATGCTATTGTTTGTATAATTTAAAGTTTCCAAAGTACTTTTGCATCCATACACAACTTTTAGCCTTTCATAAATCGCGTAGTACACTTCATTATTTACAATAGATAAAACATATGTCTCTCGGGACATCACCCCGCATCCCATGCCTCAGAGGGAGGTGAAGGGGTCCAGTTATTCTATATAATATCTGCATACCATATACAGGTGCCTGTAATTCGTTTTCCCGGCTCCTGTATCTGAAGTGTTTTGCTTCCGACCTATTGCTGAACAATGGCTATTCTTCTGCCGTACAATTTCTACCTTTCGCCATTTGGTTTTGATGCAGTTTGTCTGATTCTTGGTTCTGTGTCGTGTGTGTCTTTGTCCTTTTTCACTGTTCTGTGCTCTTATTCAAATGTATAACTGTACCATTGTTTTAGCACAGGGGCCAGCAAGTAGGCAGGAAGAGAGGTCCTGGGAAGAATAGGGCTCACATTCCATCTTCACATACACACATTTTCTTGTCGACAACCAATTGAATCAATGGCATTTTATATTCGAGTAAAATAGATTACACATTTTCAGATGTGCTTTACAATAACCTACAGTAGGAAGAATATAAAGTGGGCGAGTAATGATGTAAGAGGTGCAGAGCTCAGTTCTGTGGTAAAGGGGTATTCCCACAAGACAGTTTCTAAGTATTCGGAAAACAAATAACACACTCTCTGTACACGTTATTAACAAAAACAACAGCATTTCAAAGATATAATTCCAACCTGTCTCTATCAGTTGTGGGTACACAATTTCAGTACCCCTAGACGTTGACACTGTATTTCGACTTGGGTGTGGTGGCTTTCTGTGAGATTGTGACGTGAGATTCTGTCTCTTCGCTCTGAGCCTGTAGCCACGCCCCTGCACGGAGCTTAGAGACATTCACTGATTACTTTCTGCCAGAGAGATTGTGAGCAGGGAGAGGCAGGTCAAACTACAAACTACAAGGAGAAGTGATCGGGGAAAGGGAGAGGCAGGCACATATCTGTGTGATGTAGCAGAGCTCAAAGTGTAACAGTGTACAAGTCTATCATCCTTTGCTGTGAGCCTTTGTGTAATCTCACGCATCTCTGATCTGTCCTCATCTCTATCTCTTCTATGGTGTCAGGTTGTTAGTACATTGTCAGAAGCCAATGTGAAAGTGTATATACAACGTACCCGATAAAGTTACCACATTGTCACCCCACAGAAATAGATGGATCATAATGTGTTGCTTAGGTAGGGCCCCGCTCACCCTGAGATTTAAACTGAGCAGCCTAGTGTGATAGGAGCTAAAACACCATAAAACTGAGTAAAATGTAAAGTAAAGCGTATTCTTTATGCTCTTATTGTGTTAACATCACTGGGGGATTGAAATGTGAGAATTTTCTTTTGTTGGAAAACCCTTTAAGAACATTTTTCGCTTGTATAAAGTTGATTGTATATTTATTTGCTGGTTAATTTAGCCATATATCATTTCAACAGATGGTTGCAATAGCAGTTGGCAGGGGGGAGCACAAACTGGAAAGTGGAAACAAACAGGTTAAAAGAGGGCTGCATGAAGGATTGTTGTAATTCATTTGTTTTTTATTGAAAATGTGAGAAAATATTTCTCCCAAATATACTGGTAATGATTGTGCATTCATTACTTATCCTGAAGCTTTTCAGTGAAAAAGAAAAAGCCAACATCAACATTCTTTCATAAAAGAGAACTCAAGTAGAGAAACATCTTTACGGAAAGCATGTGGAAAAAAACATGCCTGATGCCACTTCCATTTTACTATGATGTATGAAGAGCTAAAAAACAACATGGCCAAACCAGTTATGCATATCGTATATGTTTAAAAACTTGAAGCCACGTATAAGAATTCAGCCGGTTTTTACGTTTCTGTATTATTATCCAAACTTAAGCCCATATAAAATATACAAAACGTGTTCTTAGTAACCAGTAGACATGTAAAAATTTGTGTTGACCAAATTTGCCGGCCTAATCGCAGGTGTTATCTTTAAATATTGCCCTGTGAGGTTTAAGAAGGAATTTTAATATACCTGGCCAGGTGCATGCCGGTTTACATTGGCCAGCACTCGCAGCCCGGCCATTTTAAGGAGGCATCTAGGGAGAAACAATCCTCTCCAAAATGATGCCACCCTCGAATGCGCAAAGACTGTGGATTTGAATAGCCATGGTTTTTTTTTCCGACATATTTGAAGATTAACATCCGAACCAGAAAGTTGGTACGAACCCAAACTTTGCGGGTCGGAGTCCACTCAACACTACTTGGTGTTATGTTCTATCACCATCTACAAATCTTAGACTCTTTCCACAAAAACTAAATGGCCACATATAGAAATCTATCAGTCTCTTAAACACGGTCGCAATACCCACGACAAAGAGCTAGAAAAAATGTATATACTTTATTGTCATTCCAATAAGACGACCCCCCACTGTAGCCATTATTTTAAGGGGTTAAAAAGTAGTCTTATACGCCAGTATATACATTTTTTATGTATTTACCTTTTTTTAGTAGATTTTTTTAGTACATGAAGCTTCGGCTTCAGACCCGGGACTGCGTTCTGCGCATACGCAGAACCCAGCTTCGCAGACGAGTGCGCGCAGCTACTAGGAGCTGGGTCAGGGTAGGTGGAACACAAGAGGCTGCTTGGGTGTGGGGTAGCCGTGCCGTGTAGCCTCAGCTCCAGCTACTCCACGCCCCAGTAGCCTCTTTTATAAATTTGAATATTGAGGGAATTAAAATTTATAAAAGTTATGGGCCACATAAGAATTAGCCCTAAAATGGCAATACTACTCTACATTAGAGGAAACTTCCTCCGCATCTACCTTAATAGGTAGACCCGAGGTGGTAGGTTTTCTTTAAAGGCAGATCGATGCATTTAGAACCCCATATATCCCTGTCCCTTTGGAGCATAGCTAAAATGTATTTGTTATTTTATATGTATTACCGTACTGGGACATTTTGGAAGTAGTAATAATGATTTCACAACATGGGATGCTTATTTTGGATAATAAACCATCTTTGTAGAGTGAAGCACCTGTGATGATACTGCTGTTTCCCTATTACCTAGAGAAATAAACAACACTAATTGGGATGTGCTTAATGTATTAACCATTTTGTAATTTCTGTGTTTCAGTAGCAATTAAACAGAGTAGAAAATAGTGCAGGCACTTTGCCTTCTGAAAGCACAGGTACGATAGACTAAGTACAGTGGAATGGAATCACATTTCCTTTCCAAGGTACAATTGGCATTCACCTGCAGTAAGAGAACTATACTTATAAAAGTATAAGATTGACCGACTATCAGGCTAGTCAACGTAGCTGTTGCTAGGGCACCGAGCAGCTCAAAGGGCCAAATCCACCTCCGCATTACAAAAATTAAACTTACTGATCTCCCCAGGACACAAACAATCTTAGCTGTGGAGTGAGTTGTTCCTTCAAAAGTCAAAGAATGGAGAAAAAAAACACAAATTACAGAGTAAAGACCATAAATAAGCTTTTTCCGAACTTATTTGATACCGATGGTCCTGATATTTGTGATAGTAGCATGAGACCTTGTCACAAGTTTTCTGTAGGTCTCATATTTACTTTTGACACTTATAAATACAGCACAAAGTGACTCAAGATAAAATTCCTTTTTGTCCACATGCACTGTAACAGGAAAAAAAACACCTTTCTCAATGTGGTAAAACATCAATGTGGCAATCAGCTGTGATGTCTTTGCAGCAGGACTTTGTGGACTTTATTTTAAAGTTAAGAAAGAAAAATACAACAAATGCTCTTAGAACTAAACTTTGTACTATTGTCATCACTTTATCATTATGTTTTTCTTTTTTATATGCGTTGAGGTGAACGGGGTTGTCCTGTTTCAGGAAAGTGATGTTATTGTTTGTATAATTTAAAGTTTTCCAAAGTACTTTTTGCATCCATCACTCAACTTTTTAACTCTAGATCTAAATCCGCTTGTAGTCACTTCATTATTTACTAATAGATAAATACATATGCCTCTCTCGGGACATCACCCTGCGCTCCCATGCTCCCAGAGGGAGGTGAAGGGGTCCAGTTATTCTATATATGTATATGCTTATACCATATACAGGTGCCTGTTAATCTAGTTTTTCCAGGCTCCTGTATCCTCTGCAGTGTTTTGCTATTATTCTGACCTATTGCTTGAACAATGGCTATTCTTCTGCCGTACAATTTTCTACCTTTCCGCCATCTTGGTTTTGATGCAGTTTTTCTGATTCTCTGGTTCTCTGTCTTGTGTCTGTCTTTTGTCTTTTTCACTGTTCTGTGCTCTTATTCAAATGTATTAACTGTTACCCATTGTTTTAGCACAGGACCAGCAAGTAGGCAGGAAGAGAGGTCATGGGAAGAATAGGGCTCACACTTCCATCTTCACATATACACATTTTCTTGTCAGACAACCAATTGAATCAATGACATTTTATATTCGAGTAAAATAGATTTACACATCTCAGATGTTGCTTTACAATAACCTACAGTAGGAAGAATTATAAAGGGGCGAGTTCATAGAATGTAGAGGTGCAGAGCTCAGTTCTGTGTTAAAGGGGTATTCCCACGAAGACAAGTTTCCTGTACTCAGGATAACAAAGTAACACACTCTCTAGTACACTGTTATTAACAAAAATACAGCATTTCAAAGATATAATTCCAACCTATCAGTTGTGGTGTACACAATTTCAGTTACCCCTAGACGTGACACTGTAATTTCTGACTTAGGGTTGGGTGGCTTTATGTGTGAGATTGTGACGATGAGATTTCTGTCTCTCTCTGCTCTGAGCCTGTAGCCACACCCCCTGCATGGAGCTTAGAGACATTCACTGATTACTTTCTGCCAGGAGATTGTGAGCAGAGAGAGAGGCTGCAAACTACAAACTACAAGGAGATAAGTGATCCGGGGGAAGGGAGAGGCAGGCACATATCTGTGTGATGTAGCAGTGCTCAAAGTGTAACAGTGTACAAGTCTATCATCCTTTGCCTGTGAGCCTTTGTGTAATCTCACGCATCTCTGATCTGTCTCATCTCTATCTCTCTCTATGTGTCAGTGTGTTAGTACATTGTCAGAAGCCAGATGAAAGTGTATATACAACTGTACCCTGATAATGTTACCACATTGTCACCCCACAGAACTAGATGGATCATAATGTGTCTGCTTAGAGAGGCCCCTCTCACGCCCTGAGATTTTAAACTGAGCAGCCTAGTTAGTGATAGGAGCTAAAACACCAATAAAACTGAGTAAAATTGTAAAGTAAGGCGTTATCTTTATGCTCTTTATTGTGTTAACATCACTGGGGGATTGAAATGTGAGAATTTTCTTTTGTTGGAAAACCCCTTTAAAGCTACATTTTTCGCTTGTATAAAGTTGATTGTAGTTATTTATTTGCTGGTTAATTTTAGCCATATATTCATTTCACACAGATGGTTGCAATATGCAGTTGGCATGGGGGAGCACAAACTGGAAAGTGGAAACAACAGGTAAAAGAGGGCTGCATGAAGGATCGTTGTAATTTCCTTTGGTTTATTGAAAATGTGAGAAAATATTTTCCCCAAATATACTGGTAATGATGTTTGCATATCATTACTTATTCATGAAGCTTTTCAGTGAAAAAGAAAAAGCCAACATCAACATTCTTTCATAAAAGAGAACTCAAGTAGAGAAACATACTTTTACTGCAAAGCATGTGGAAAAAACATGCCTGATGCCACTTCCATTTTACTATTGATGTATGAAGAGCTAAAAAACACATGGCCAAACCAGTTATGCATATCGTATAATGTTTAAAACATTAAGCCACCGTATAAAGAATTCAGCAGGTTTTTACAGATTTCTGTATTATTATCCTAAACTTAAGCCCATATAAAATATACAAAACGTGTTCTTAGTAACAAGTAGACATGTAAAAATTTGTGTTTGACCAAATTGCCGGCACTAATCGCAGGTGTTATCTTTTAAAATGCCACTGGTGAGTTTAATGAAGGAATTTTAATCACCTTGGCCAGGTGCATGCCGGTACATTGGCCAGCACTGCGCAGCAACGCCATTTTAAGGAGGTCATCAGGGAGAAACAATCCTCTCCAAAATGATGCCACCCTCTGAATGCGCACAGACTGTGGATTTGAATGGCCAATGGTTTTTCCGACATTATTTGAAGATTTAACATCCCTGAACCAGCAAAGTTTGGTACGAACTCAAACTTTGCGGGTCGAGTCCACTCAACACTACTTGTTGTTATTGTCATTGTCTTTGTCAGCAATACCAAGACAAAGAGCTAGAAAAAATGTATATACTTTATTGTCATTCCAAAATAATGCACATATACAACTCCCAAAAAAGATGGTAAACACAGACAATAGGGGGAACAGGATGTCCCAGATGGAAAGTGGGACCACCACAGAGTACCTACGACCACCCCTCCTCCATATGCCCCAAAATCAAAGCGTGCCAATTGTAAATATCAAAAGAATGCTATGTCCAGCCATAGGACCAAAGTTTAGGGGAAGATAGACAATAATGCACAATGAACCAATTGAATAAATTGAACAAACCGGAGGTACCTTCCGATGTTAAAAGTTCCAACAATGTGAGTCACACTTACCCACAGGCATAGTGAAGGCAGGCAGGGGGCAGTCAGAGGGGAGGCCGAAAGATACACCCCGACGCGTGTTTCGCACAGATGCTTCGTCAGGATGTGACTGTTAAAATGCCACTGGTGAGTTCAATGAAGGAATTTTAATCACCTTGGCCAGGTGCATGCCGGTACATTGGCCAGCACTGCACAGCAACGCCATTTTAAGGAGGTCATCAGGGAGCAACAATCCTCTCCAAAAGAATGCCACCCTCTGAATTCGCATAGACTGTGGATTTGAATGGCCAATGGTTTTTCCGACATCATTTGAAGATTTAACATCCCTGAACCAGCAAAGTTTGGTACGAACCCAAACTTTGCGGGTCGAGTCCACTCAACACTACTTGTTGTTATTGTCATTATCACCATCTACACATCTTTAGATAGGTCATATAGTGTTTTCACCTGCCATGTTACATGGTGTTGTCTAGACCTGACCCCATTCTGAAGACATTACTGAATCATATGTGATTATATTTCATGTGTTTAATTATTAATAAACATCTTGTAATACTTATGGTTAAAGAACAGTTACTCAACCTCTTAATTAGAATAAATCTTTTGACAATGGATGATGTAGACCTTGGTGGATATTTATTATATGTCGGCACACGAACCCTGCCACTGCTCTTACGCAGACCGATACATCAGGAGGCTTCCGTTGGCTTTAGCCTCTTAATGTATCCGGGGGGGGAGGGGAGGGGTTGTCCTGTCTAGCATTTATTTCTATGCCATTCCCTGCCTGGTATAAAAATAAACATAGCCGGGCAAATTTTTGCATGTGAAAATTTACCGGCTACAGTGAGTGTGCAGGCGTGGGGACAAGTGCTAGCTAACTTACAACAATCATTTGTCCTCATTTCCAGAGTTTTGCTCCACAGGTAGTGTTGGTATTTCAGTCTTTAACGGACATCTTTCATCAGGTCACTGTAACTAATTCTGTCACTACTACCTTTTGGAGCATGTCACAAGGATTTATCTAGTCAATTCATACATTAATCATTGCAAAATCATCTTTTCTTTATTATGTAAATGAGGCTGGTCACATGGTCAGAGGCAGTGATGTCACTCCTGTTACCCCTCCCCTCTCCTCCCCCTGCTCATGTCTGTGTGTAATGTATAGTAAAGCATGGCTAGTGTGTGTGCTGCATCTGCTGACATGCTCTTCCTCCTAATACACATGTGAGAGACACAGACATCAGCTACACGTGTACCTGACATGTTCTGCTATAACATGGCTGCCTAGAGCTGTTGTATCTCTCCTATACACACACAGGCTGCAGGGGGCATGTCTGCCAGCACCAGGAAGCACATGGAAGCACATTTAACCATTATTATGTACATCTTAGAAGATATAGTAGGGCACATGTATCAAATATGTGTTAAAATGAGATAGACAGTCTCATAGTGGCTAATGCTAAATAATGAATCAGTTGTGGTATGAGACTGTAAAGTCTAACTGTGCTCCACTTATTCACTATCTTAGTTTATGCCAGAAAAAGGTGACAGATTTTGGAGACTTTTTGGCACAACTAAGACTATGGGGGAGATGTATAATTAGGCAGGCTCCTGGTGTTGGCCCTTTAATAAATCTCTCGAGACTTTATTAAAATAATTGTATGCATAGTAAAAAAAACAATTCCCAAGAGCACATACGCAGGAAGAAATGGATGACATTGCAACTTTTTTTGTAATATTTTAAAAATACTAGTAGTCAATTCTGTCTTTGCATGGTGTTTGCACTAGCAGTGGTTTCTATGTTAAGCCAATATTTTTGAGTGTCGGGAAAGGATCTTGCAGAAAGCCCCTTTGACACTTTTTCATGCCAAAAAGTCAGTGATAATAACCTTTTTGTCTTCTTTTGCGAATCTACGACCAGTTTTTCTAATTGGTGTCTAAACCAGATATTCCTGCCATAAACAGATTAATATATGTGCCTAAGTATGTAACAAAAGTGTTGAGCACCTTGCATAATCATTAAACCTCGTTCCAAGGCCAAGGCCAAATTTTTGTCCAAACAAACAATTTGCAAGGAAGTCAGATATTTATCTCGCCCTGTTCTGGCCCCTGGTGTTTAGGGTGGCCATGTGGGTATGGACCACACACTCTTGATCAAGGCATGTCAACTCTTTAACATTTATTCCTGACTGTAGTGCTGACTTTTATTGTTTCTTGGATTTTCCTCATGTTTCTTCTTTTTTGCCTGAACATCATGTTATCTTCTATGGCCTTTGACCTTTGACTCACAGTTCTTGCTTCCATTTGTTCTATGTCTTGACCAAACCTCAATACTATCCTAGTGATAATTCTCTGTACAATGCCTGACTTGTAAAATCTACTACTTTTTTCTATTCATTATTCTAATATTCTTTCCATTCTTTTACAGTAGGCACGATTTTTGCTTATTTAGAAACTTAAAAAAACACCCCCCTTTCTGAGTAGGTGGTATATGATATAGCACAGCCTGAACACAGATGCACTGTCTCTCTCCTCACCTTGTTCAACAGGTCCACAGGCCAATAGTTTCCTTAGTGCAGGGGTGATAGCTCTTTTACTGCTCTTCCCGCCTCCATGACTGGCACCGAGGATCAATTAATTTTTTTTTTAGAAAAATGTGTGGCTCTATTCCCATCTCTATAGAGACAGCATGGAACTTGTAAAAGACATCTAACAGTGTCTGCGTGTTGTGGGGTGGTACCTGGTACAGTTCTCTTTAATCAGTTGTCTAAATCACTTTCTGTCCCTTACACCACAAATGAATAGAGTAAAATGAGACTGATAATGTCCCTAAAGACTTTTTAATTCCTATACTTTTTGCATCTGTAAAAGTTAATTGTTAGCCTTCCTTTCTAGTGGATGGGATCCCTGAATGCTTTCAGATATACTGCTCACTGCAGGTAAAGAGCAGAAAAAAAGTCTGCTTTTTTCTTATGAGTTTATTACTTAATTAGATTGCTATTTAGCCTGCTCTAACTCATTCTGAAAAAAAAAATCTTTCAAAGGTTTTAATCTTATTATTACCAAACCGATGTCAGTGTTACCAATGGCACATGGTATTAGAGAGTTATGCCTTATTACATCTCAGGTGAGTAGTATAGCTGCACTTTAAATAAACCCGACATATGTTTCTGTAGCTTGAATCTTTTTTTTTCTAGCAATGATGATTTTTTTATTTAAATATTCATACCATTTTACATCCTCTCTGAAAGAATGATTATATTTTTATGCTTCTTAGTGAAAATGTGAAACAGACTATTAAGTTTTTAATGATAGAACCATGCTGATGATTTCAGCTTTTTGTGAACAATATGAAATTCAGCTGCCTTTAAGAATTGAACAATGGTAAATTCTTTGCAAGCACGTCAGTTCTTTATTAAAATTCCCTGACTTCTCCTGCCTTTATAACTACACTGGAATTGAAGTTTGAGGATAGTTTGAGATGAATGAGTAAAGGTTTTATTTCTTTTACAGAGAGTATGTTACAGTTTATATACTATGAAGAAGAAAGAAGCCCACAGTGTCACATAAACTATTACAGTTTGTACATCTGGTGGCAAAAGGGGGAAGATAAACAGCGCCAGCTTAGTAAAATCCAATTGTTCCTCTGTGGTTCTGAAACTATTATTTGACTTTACAATTTAATGAGGCTCTGAGGTTAAACTTTAAGGAAAATTAAAGAAACAATTCAACTTTTCAAAAAAATAATAAAAAAAATGTCTCAAAGTTTAAATTGGCAACTTTGTAAAATATTCATCACATCCATTTATGTTACCTAAACACAGGGATATGGAGAAAAAATGCTCACATATTTTCTAATTAGCACTTTATAAGGAACATTTTTTTTTTTCATTTTTTTTTTTTGGTTAAAAATCATTTGTGCTAATGATCTAGCATAAGTCAGTCACAATGTTTTCACAGGGCAATAAACTGCGAAGATATGTCCCTCCTTAAAACTGAATTACTTTAATTATGCCCTATGCAATTTTTTAGCTCATTTAATGCATTAATTGGTTTTTTATAGGACCACTGCTTTGATTCATCTTCATATTATTAAATAAATAAAAACCGTTTATTAAAAAATGCGATTTTTAGGAATATTCACAGACATCTTTAAAACTTACTATAAACATTTTAACAATGTCCTACATACAATTTTTTATGAAGTTGCATCTATATTACCTATACATACATACAAATGTATGAAGTTACATCTTGTACAATCTTGTTACCTATTATAAGTATAATGTTATCTAGGAACATCACTTATCCTTGAAGGGATTTTTCCCACTAATGATATTATCTCCAATTAATAAAAAGTAGATATGTATGGGATTCTAGAGTTATCAAGACCAGGTTAGTACGTAGTGATGGGACCCATTAAAATTCTTTAAAGCCTCGGTACTGAACAGTGACACCCCCTGGGTGCAGTGTTAATCATTAAATCACTATGGCCATGCACATGCCGGCACTACTTGCACCATTGCTGCACATCGCCATTGGGGAGGATCGTCATTCCGATGACGTCATGAGGAGCCATCATGGGCATTTAAGGTAAGGGTGTTGAGCTGAACCCTGGACCTGCACCCGAACATCTAATGAAGTTCTGGGTCGGTCTGGGGGAACTAGACCACAAGTTTGGTAAAAACCTAACTTTGTGGTTCAGGTCCAGTCATCACATTTTTATAAGTGGCCTCTAATATGTGTGTGTATATCTTGTAAAGGAAAATGCCCATCACGTTTACAATCCCCAAATTTTGGCAAAGCCACTCTCTGTGAAATCAGGGAACATCATAGACTAGGTCTTGAGTAAAAAAATTTCACCCTGCACTTTCCAAAATATACTTATTACCAGAGACAATATATAGAAGACAGAGAAACTGACGAGAGAGACAGAAACGAAGACAGAAAGATACAGACAGACAGAGAGACAGGCAAAGACAGAGAGAGAGAGACTGTCAAACTGTTCATCTGAGACTTGTGTATGGAACCAATGTGTATGGTTCCTTAGTCTAAGTTAAGTGAATATTAGGCATACAATCCTTTTAATGAACCAACTGGGCTCTTTAGCATAGGATATTTATAGATTGCTATAGCCAAACCTATGTACACAGTAAGTGTTTGGAGTACTTTTTTTGGTAGCTTTTTTTCAACACAGAACAGTATATTTTTTAAAGAGGTAAATATGTAGTACAAATATGGCCAAATGTTAAAATACTTGACTAACTTATATCACTGTTCTGGTTTCTTGATTCGTAAAGGGAGTAAGCTATTCAAAGTTCATCTATTTTAGGAAGGCTTTACTGTGTAATAAAGTTAAATGGAACATTAGTAACCTGTATAGAAACCACATAAACCATATTCCATGTGGGTCTCCTAACAACAGTTCCTTTTGTTATTTGGAGAACACTATGCTTGAATAACCAAATTCAATAATAATGTAGAGGAGAGGTATTGACATCACAGCAGCCTGCATTCGCCTGTTGGTGTATTACATACATTATCCTAGAGGAGCATGTGTCTATAGAAAGCTGTAGAGAGTCAAACCTCCCTGTCGATACCCTTCCTTTCTATCCATATTCTAAAAAACTAAATTGTTTTGCACAAATAAATGTATTAGGTAATAACCACCAAGAGTAAGTGCATCAAAAAATGGAAAGGTAAACTCTAATAGTAGTTTGCAAATATAAAAGTTTGAATCAATATGGACAAGCAAGGTTTTTTTTTCATAATAATATAGAATTTTGTTATGGGTCTAGCAGCCAGATATAAAAATGATCAGCAGTGGTGTATGATGAGTCCAAGCCCTATGTGAAACCAGATATCATCGCCTCCTGAGGGCCAATCGGCTTCCTGAGTATTCTAAAAGGCGTCTTGTGCTGGCATACAATCTACACAAGGCCCTACCTGGCAGGAATTGATCTAATACGTGCAACATTAAGTCGTGTTTAGACTATAGTGAGCGATACCTGGTAGGAGTGTCCTGTGTTGGCCTAGTAAACCGGGGGCCAACCTGCTTTTAACCACTAGACACCTACTTTGTGTGGATGTGGCATAAAGGTGGAAAATAATCTAAATTACTGTACGTTCAATAGTAATTGCAATTATTTCAGCACTTGTACACCAGGATACTGACACAAAGGCCTCTAAATCTCCCCCCTGTAGTCATAAGCCGTTTAAGAAAACAATGTAATGCCTATACTGTAATAGTTGCTCCACCGACAACACTTGGGGGGGGGCATTCTGACAGTTTCTTGTGGTCGACTATTTGAAAATATATTTCGCCTCCTTCTTACCAAGTCATGGAAAGAGGAATGGCTCAACAACCGCTCATCAAGTTCTCTCTATTCCACCCACCCAGAACACATTCCTGCTTGGTCCAATAAGTGTGCAATGAGGTTCCAAGTACTGTCTATAACAAGTCAGAAGTAGTAGCTATTTCTGAAAATCAGTTGTTATGACAAGTCTGTTTCTTAAAAATTGCTTGCCATAATATTTTACTTTGGAGCGTCTGTGTGTCTTACAGTTGTGGGTTTTTTCCTTCCTTATACTCAGCAATGATTGGATAATTGAGATTAGGTAGGGAGTATACCCAGGAATAACAGAGATCAGCAACATAGATGTCTAAGAAGGATGATGCAGCAGATTGTTAGATCATGAGCATAATGTACCTACTTTAACTAGCAGAAGTGGAGATGGTCCTACTTAACTCAGCATGCATCATATCAGAAAAAATAGCTTATAACTTTAAACAAAATAATCCATGTAATATATTAAATAAAGCCTCTTGTGTACAGTCTCTCCAGTTTATGTACGCAGACCTTTGTGAGACTGTTTTTATATTATTGTAGGCAGAAATGCTTAAAAAGGAAAATACTTGGAAATGATAGTACTGTGTATTTGCCTCCCAGAGTGAAATTGGAAGCAATCTAATAGATATGCAAAGGAGGACTGAGAAGAATAACTCCTAACATGCCAGTCAGTGATGCTGTGCAAACATAATGGATGAGATTAACCAGGCTCCAATATCTTAACAAAGGAAAAAAAAACATGTTATTGAGCAAAACATTAATACATAGAAGACATAAGGAATACATGGTTTTAGTATAGGACCAATCCATACTCGCAGTATGAATGTATTAATATATATATGTAGATTTTGTACTTTAATTTCTATATTATAATTGGTCTTCAGAGAAGAGTTTTAATTAAAGGAAACGTAGCAACTAACATGCATTAATGGGAACCTCGAGAGTAATTAGACCTGTGGGAGTAGATTACACCTATCATAAACTGCTTTTTTTCTCTTTCTTCTCACAACTAGAGGTTAAGTGTGCTTAATACTTTAATTGGTTGTAGAAATCAAGGAAGAATAACTTGTTCGTCTAAAAAGTGACTATTTGGTTAGACAATCTTTCCACATGTGGGCGCTTCTAAGAAGTGTCTGCTTGTACTTCACCGGTCTGTTAAAAATCATAAAGTATAACGGCAATTAACTTGACATTCTTGGTGTTTAATAGGAATGTGTTACGTTACAAAAAACATCTACTGGAAGATGAGATTACTGCCAGGCGCTGCATCTCAGGCCTTAAATTGGAAAGCAAGTTTTGGAGGATTGTGAATAGACAGTGGAATTCCACGGGACACAAAACCTGATCCACTACATCACAAAGATGTTTCACACATCTGATTATCTGCTTAGTCTCCTTCTGCCCAACCCGCTACACATCCCTATTAGATGTGGTGAAAGTTCAAGCAAGGAGAAAATAAACCAAGTCACTATACAAGACTGACAAGGCCATTACTGTAAGAGAGGACAAAAAGGACAATCTGAACCAGCTTCAATATATGGGGAATTAAGGTGCTGTTAGTTGTGGAATTCAAAAAAATACATGATAAACAGTGACGCTTTGGTGAGCCTATACAAAATAAAGTAGTAAATGGACGGCGGTGAACACCACCATTTTCCTGATTGTTGCTTCTCATACGTCACATGGAGCAATGATCGTAAAGAAAATGGGTCATTTTAAAGGGTTAACACCCAGTGGCATAACTTGAATTTGCAGGCCCCAGTGAAAAGTCTGTGCCAGGGCTGCGTGACTATAATTTATGTTTAGTACTAGTCTTTTCATATGGGAAAGTGACACTTTATGGGCCCCTAACCTCCTGGGCCCAGTTGCAATCGCACCCTCTGGACTCCTCAAGTTTATGCCCTTGTTAACACCCATGATTGCTGGTAGCATGTTACTCGGTGGTGTACCCAAACCAAAATTTTGCTCTAAAATGTGGCCAAACTGTGAACTCAAACCGGAACATCTCAAGCTAGAGTATTGTAATGTAAGAACTGTTATTCAAAAGATACAATATGGTGATGCAACAGGGACATTTACAAACTTAGGAGGACAACAATGAAAAATTTGAAAATGTTGCTCTTAAAGGTTATAGTAAGACCAGTCTAACTACATAACAGAGGGGACAGTTCTGGTGGTTCTGCTTATTGGCTTCAGCTTTCTGTGCATTAACAGTGTATATAGTGAAGTCAAAATACACGCTTGTGTGGTGACCTACAGTAATAGCTAAGGGTCCTAAACTCTCCCTATCAAGGACCTTGTGTTAAAAAGTGGTAGAGCCATGAACCTACACCATAACTGGAAAAATGAAATTCTATATGCCATAGCCAATACAATCTGTGCACCGCTGCATGCGCCATTGTGGGGAAGATTGTCACTGTCCGATGTCATTATCAGGGAGCAATGATCTTCCTCTACACTGGCACCCTGTGTGCGGGCATGTGCACTGCATAGATTTAAATGGCAGGCAAAGTTTCCAGCGGTACATAAAGAGACTAACATCCTCGGGTGTTACTATCTGGGGTGTTGAGTCCGAACCCAAATCGACAGAACTGTACTGCATGCTGTATGTTAAAGTGCCACCAAAAATAGAATGGTGACACTTCAAGAACAGTGCCGGGGGTCCCAGATAATTGTAAGACCTGCACCAAGTATTCAATAATTGGTGTACCCTACACCTTCGTGAGGAATACTACACATATGGGCACATATCTTACCCGGGTCCTGTCACAATCCCTGCTGGTGTGTTCCCCATTGATCATGGACTCTGGCGCAATTCACTAAGAATCTTGCTCCGATATCCTGCTTGTGGTCGCTTCCCCACTCAGGTTCGCCAAGTTCACCTTCTTCTCTTCCCGGTGCATGTAATCATTGTCTTGCAACACAATTAAAATGTTAATCCCACCCTCAGTTTGAATCTTTGTATGTCCGATGGCCCTCCCCCCCCCCAATTCTGCGCATGAAAGCCGACCGATTGCAGCAAATCCGATTGCATGCACTCACCAATACCCTTTTAAATAGGTGCAAATCGGTAATCGTCGGAATATCCAAGTTTGTGCGGTGTCCACAGACCCTTAGTAATGAGCCCCATAGTGCAGTTTGCCTCACTTTTGATAAGTCTGGCCCTATGTGCTGTATATCACCTTGCTTTTATTGGTGAAGACACTGCCATGCTAATTGATACTTGTAATAATGTAGACTTTTAAAAATCATTTGAAATATGCCTGTGAACATCTGCATAAATACTTTCACATCCACGTTTTCATATGTAATTTTCATTTTCAATGACATTTCTTTGCAGTGGAATCTTATTTTCCATATGCACTATGAATACTGAGGATAAGATCTTTTTCTCCAGACAATGTCTTGTGAGTCACATATACCTTAACCTTATGGATCTCCTACATATATATATACAGAGCCATGGGAATGTTGGTGCTAGCGGAACACCTGTGGAAGCTGGAGACCTTGATATGAGTGCATATATGCAAAGAACCATAGAAATATGTTAAAGTATAATCCCTATATTCATAAATAATCATTACAATGCTCTATGAAGATGAAATATACACATTATTAGGCTTGCAGCAGCTGATAGTGAGAGAGCAAATGTACTTATACCAGTTTATTACCATAAGCCTTTTCAGAGTATTGTTGGCTGTATTAGTTATTGTTCCATTACCGCAAAACAACCAGTTTATTTCCACCATATGATTATTTTCTTTTTGCTCATTTTCATTTATTACCAAGTACAATAAATTCCTGAATGTACTGTACCACACCTGCACACTGTATATAACACTACTGTACATTACTATAGATCCTATATGCTCACCAGGGATATGAACATCTACAATGAACATTCTAATGGGCATTATAAGACGTCATAATGTTCATCACTACCTTATGCCAACTTGAGCCATTTATTGTTTGTTTCCTGCATAAATTTAGAAAGGGTGGACCCAATCAAGAGGACATCTTGTTTCCTGTTGCCTAGATAATAGGATATCTTCAAGTCATAACTGAGTAGTTTAATTAAAATATAACCAGTTTTTATATGGAAGCTGAGGCTGGGTATGATTCTTGGGGCTCATTTACTAAGGCCCCGCGACCGGACTTTCATCAGACATCCTGACGATTTCCGTTTTGCACCATGGACAGGATTTCAAAGGGGTTTTTGGCGGCATCGATCGGATTTTGGGCCCATCGAGCTGGCTTAATGTGACACAAATCAGGGGCAGGCTGTCAACTATCCGACAGATCAGACAGACCGTGGGTTTAGATTTAAAATTGTGTCGCAAGCCATGCACTTATATACACTGGGGAGAAGTGGTACTCCTGTGGACCTGATCAAGGAAAGCAACATATCCAGGATATCGTGCACAATCTTCATGAATCACTGGCAGAGTCCATCCTTGTCTGACAGTCCGGATCGGGGATGCGCAGGGACCGGGTCAGTAAATGTGCCCCTATGTTGTGTGTGAATTGTGCTCCGGCTTACATAGAGGTTGCTATCCCAGTGGCCCCGCTGTAGGAACTGTATGTGTGATGAAGGGGTAAGCAGCATTGGAGCAGTTAGCCACATACCAAATGATTATTTCTTAAAAATCTATTCCCAATTATTGTGGAATACAGGTACCGTTTTATATTTTTCCTTGCTGACATGAACCAGCATGTTCTAAACACTGAATGTCCCAAGCATAGAAAAAATGATAATATTCATCACTGTGAAAAAGGTGGAGGAGTTGACTTTGGTAATCTGCC
Organism: Engystomops pustulosus; assembly: GCA_019512145.1. Lineage (NCBI taxonomy): Eukaryota > Metazoa > Chordata > Amphibia > Anura > Leptodactylidae > Engystomops > Engystomops pustulosus. The sequence continues at coordinate 59,356,999 of CM033642.1, forward strand.
TTCTCTGAGCCAGTCTATGCTGGAGTTAATATCACATTATTAGGTCTTTTAAAAATCTGACATGATCATACTTGTGGTGTTCTGTATCTGCACATGTCTATGGATGATAAAAAATAATCCTCACTCCTGTACCTACAAATACAACATTTGATATAAAAGTCAATTTCGATGTAAACCATGATGACCAGTATAGCAGGGACCATTGGAGAGGTTTACAGACAGTACAGTACAAACCTGGGGCTTATAAGGTGACCCCTTCTAAAGGTAACACATTATAATTAAGGAAATACTACCATCAAAATCCAGCATGGTAAAAACAGGGACACTTAGTCATATCCAGGCACTGTGACTCTATTAATGTTCTTATCAGGACCTTCTTCTTTCTAAAAACAACTTTTAGAATTATGCTATAATTCTAAGTGCTTTGGCTTCACAGTTAAAGGAGTTTTCCTCTTTTCGAATAACTGATATTGTTTGTGTGATCAATGAACACTTTTCTGTATCCATTCCCACTGTTTTCCAGATCTTGAGTGTTTACTTCATGTGACTATAAAAACAGTCATGTGATGCCACACTGGGTGCACGGCTTATGCCACAGAGGTAATCATCGCTGTGTGTTATAATGAGACACTACCATAGAACTAGTTTTTACCACAGTATAAACAATGAAGCTTCCTGTTGAATCGAAACAAGCAGAGATCTAGAAAACCGTGGAGTTCTACTTATAGAACACGTGTAGGAAAATTGTAATACTTTTCATTACACAAACACTGTACACTTGTAAAGTGGACAACCCCATTTAAGCTTTTTTCCTAGTTGCTAATGGCAGCAATCCAAAGCTCACTTTAATTTTATATACTGCTATGGTAAATATAAGTTATGTTCTCAGTTGGTTGCCATGAGCAACTGGAACAGTTTTGCTCTCAGACACCTTTGATAAACTCCCCCAAGGTATATTAATAAAATAAATCATGACTAAACCAATCCCCACTTTCTCCATTTTTTTCTGCTCATGACAGCCAGTGACAGTGCCAGACAGTTCCATATGTGGGGAGGGGAGCGTAAAGTTGACTGACACAACAGTGAGTCAGAAGAAGATAAATTGTGTCACTGGGAGATTTATGAGAAGTATCGGAGAGCAGAACTGTTTTGTGTAGTTGCCTATTTTAAAAGCGTGGGTAATGAAAGCTGAGCTGTGATTGGTTCATGCCTATGATATCTGAAACCTCTCCTAGCCACTTCGTCACTTGTGTAGTCCCCTTCTAGCCACGCTAACGGGCCGTGTATGCTTCCTGCAGTCTTTGCAAATTTTAGTTTTCTTACCAAAGAAAACAGAGAATACACCTAATCTTATGACTTATTGGGCGAGTGTAGTATGTCTCTGAATTGTGCGATCATTTATAATGCGTCCAGAAAGTAGATGTTTCGACGATCCCTACTCCTTCTGTCTTTTTGGCGCATTGGGCTATGGCCTAACTTTCAAATCTATCTGTCTGACATTTATGTGTAGTTTGCATTAATCTGCTCTATTGTAATAGTTTATATATTAATGTGTGTTGTAACATTTTTTTGTTTTATTCTACAGGTGCGGCTTTTAAAAAAAAAGTGGATCCTCTGATCTTGTTCCAACGCTCTTCTTCCCTAATACCAGTGTAATACAGTGTATACACTGTAATTAATGGGAACGCATACCCTGGGAGCACTGGCATGCCGGGAATGCCAGCGGAGATCGGGGCCGTCCCGTCTCAAGGGTTAATGCACGCTGTCGAGGAAATTTCCCGATTTTCTCCAATTGCATGGTACTAGAGACGGATGCCGCCATAACTACCAGCTGGCACCCCACGCGCCTAGGACGCGCCTCGTTCAGGAGCGGGGCCGAAAGCATTGCCGTAAAAATAGTGGCAGAACAATGCGGGCACCACCTCCCGCCATGCAGTGACTTCACGGGCACTGTCGGGACAGGGGTTAAACAAACGGGCTGGTTGCTTTCGGTGGGAGCTGCATACTTGATGCGTCGGTAAGTGATGCTGCGCCAGATTTGTAAATCCCCCCATTGTTTACTACAGAAATCTCACAACCCTTTGGCTTTTAAAATGTCTAGTTGGCCCAGCATCCTATAACCACACCTACCACACATACATTCTTAGGAATTTGCCTTAAGCAAAAAGGTCTGCAGGCAAGATGACCTTTAGCTGACAATAAGCCGAGCTGGGAGTCTCGCACTCCAGTAGCTGATGCATAAGATTGTGCCATTAATCCTGGCTCATGCCTGCCAGCCATAAATCAACGCAACAGATCTTTCCAAATTGAGCTTTACCAATATAGGGCCATTCTGAGATGGTTCTGGCCGGATAAATGCGGCAAATTCATTGTCCAGTGCCCCTGCCACCAAATACAAAGCGTTGAATGGGATGGTCAAGTCAGAGGGAACAGGCCCAAGGGCTGAGGAGCCCCTGTGCCACCTCCGGCCGCGCGGCTTGGTAAATCACAATATACAGAGATCCCAAAACAGATACCGGAATCCTCAATTCTACACACAGCCTTCCGCAGTTGCCCACTCGAGCCCGGCTGCATTGTGTGCTGCTTCACTTTGGTGGTTCCTGATACCCAACTAGTACCGCCGTCATTCGTGTATTGTAATTTCCTCCAGGGCACAAGTTTTATAGCTTCCGGGGCTGCAGCGGCCCGAGATGTGGCATCCTTGGCTTAACTTTATAAATGCACCATGCTTGTATTACTATCCAACATAAGCGTGGACCCCTTCACACCAATTCTTTGGCCTGTTTTTGGGTGTCAGCTTTATCTATTCCTTCTAGATACTCTCTAGTAACATCTAGTTAAGCCTATATTTGACTTTTGCTGCATACCGTCCTCAAGGGGATCTAAGTTTTTTAATAGGAGCCTGAACACCGCATTCTTTTCTTTCTCCTTGTAATTCATAAATCTCTTTTGGGACAGTGTTTCTTCTTGTCACCACCACAGTGAATGGGTGTGTTGATCAGTATCTAAGGGGGGATAAGCAATCCCCCTCAGGTTTTTCTCTTGGTTGACAGTGCGCACTCCGCTCTCAGCACATAGGCTTGCATATAGACAATTGCGCCTGTTTCCCTCTTCTCCATGCGTTTTCTTAGCTACACTTGAATAGTAAACGTTGCTCTTCAAAGTTCTTAAGGAGACAAGATTTCCGGGGTCAATGTTATGTGCTTCAGGTTACAAAGCAGAGTTTAGTCTCCTCCGTTGGTTTTTTAAAAAACCCACTTGTATTCCAAAGTTGCATGGTCTTCCTTCCTGTCATTCTCCCAGAGTTCCCGTCAACAAAGGCACGCACAGGGCACATATACCATGCAGCAGCATCACCAATAAAGAAAAATAGAAGATTGTTGTATGGTAGACATATCAGATCCCCGTAGCAAGTGTACATAATGGTGTGGCTGAGAGGGTTGTGGTAGTGCGGAGAGATTCAATGTTGTACTGTTCGAGCCAGGCATCAAGTCCAATGAAGAAAAGTTAGGGTGGAATCCAGGATTCCCTATGGTGTGACCCCCCCCCCCAGAAAACCTATATAAAGGCAATATAAAGGGGTCATTCAAACGGGAACTTCTCCAAGGACGAAAATAGCGATAGTCAAGGGGGGGATAGGAGCGTTGCTGCATGTGTAGTCCTTACTCATTCCTGATAGTTTTGGCTTCTCCACTCTCCATTTTATACTAAGAAACTTCACAGTGGAAAGGTGGGAAACAGTAGGGTCGTGTGCCATCGAAGGCGTGGCCAAAAGTCAGTCACATGCCACACAACGACACACCAAACGCACAGAAAAAATTTGCCATACTGTACTGATTGCCCCATTTGTGACTTTGCGAGGGGCAGTTGACCGAACCTCTTCTCTACTGATCTCTTCCTTCTCTACACAAACGATTTTTAATCTTCGCTACTGATAGCAATTCACATTACAGTACACCTGTCCGTTGGATTCTGCCCTTGCGCCCCGTTAATTGGCCGATAGCAGAGAACGATTTCTTTTCAGCAGTTTTGGTCACAGCCAGGAATTGTCCTCAGCAACTTACTTCGTGTGTTCCGGCCCTAAACCTTTGGTTTCTTCATCACTGCAATTTTGCCAGTTAAAAGTTCTGTTGCACACATTTCAGCGTTTTATTAGTGGGCTGCCCAAGCTATGAAGTAGCTGCTTGTACCAATGCATTGTAAGTCCAAATCCGAGGTACTATCCGAGAGTCATATTTAGCTGGTGCCACAATCCATGTGTTGGTCACAGGATTGACGCTCACCAGTGGTTCTACCCCCTCACTGAAATACATCTCCGAGTGCTCTCTCCTCTCTCTCTCTCCACTCCTCTCTCTCTACTCCGTCTATATCATATATAGATATCTTATATATATATAGGTATGTTTCAATAAATAAAAGGAGATAGCAAAACACTGGTACCCCATAACCATTCGCCACATATGTTTGCGCGTCATAGGCCCACCCTAGTTTACGACGTATCACGAGAATACACGTACTTGTCCCAGCTCATCAAAGACCTGAGTCTGGCTTGCGTATGTGATGATATGTGAGAGCGTGGCTGACACCAAAAATAGTACTTGTATGAAGATTGTAATTCTATTTTACTGAACATAATCTATTACGATCGTCAGAGCGCTTCAACGGTCTAATGTTCATTGTCCAATTTTCAGCGCCAAAGTCCAGGTCAGAGACCGAAACTCCTTTCTCTGAACTTATACATCTTTTCTTTATAGCCCACCACAAACCCTTCATTATTAGCCTTGCTATAAAATTTATTTTTTTATCACAAGTAATTTTTAAAAATATTTTAAGGACCCCTGTCTCATAAAAATATCAATATGTCAGCATAGTTATGCACACTTCTATCACATACGCAATGACATGAGTCATTCAGATCAATAAAACTACCGATTTTTCAGCAATGATTACATACTTTTTGTGTTGTTTACCACAAGAAGATTTACAGCCATCCACACAATTTATATATGTTGCGTGTCATTTGCTGTAGTGTTACGTCAGCACAAGCCGTGGATCAGGCGGGAACTATTTCTGATATTCCAACTGTTTTCACCGGCACCCCCAAAACATAGTCTCATGTGCAGTATAATAAAATTGCCCTCCACCTATTTGGCTATCACACCAGCCAATGCTTTGCAGTGCCGACCTTGTGTTTGTTGCGCTCCCGGGCGATGTATGTCATCAAGCGTTCTTTTTTAGGCGACGTTTGCAGCTGGTTTTAACCAAGTCCATCTTTCCCCAAGATATTGGCCGCACCAATACAGTTCCAACCTCAAAATGCTAAGCTTTTACTCAATACGCATTTTGGCATTATCACTGGACTGGCTATTCCTTTAACCAATTTTGAGCCACTTGCTAACCCCGACCATGTTGCGTGCCACTATGCCCTGTTTCTTCTCCACCATATCCTTTTTCCATCAAATCGTATTTCCAAAGTCCTTAGTGCGCACCTGTAGGATTTTTGTGCTGCCAACTCAATTCCTAAACATCTTCACCATGTAATCAAATATCAGCTCTGTTTTCTTGTGCCATGTGCATGTGCAGCCGTGTAAATGGTGCAGTAAGGTGCCCAATCCATGGGCTGGCATAGGACGAAATTGAAAAACTTTTATTCTTATTTAGGGAGGGCCCTTCCCACACTAGCGAGTGGATGCGATGAACTCGATCAACTCGGCAAACGCAAGCTGCCGGAAAGCACGCCTGAAAGCTGCACCGGGGAGTGACTGCATGCTTGAGTTCACTCCCGCGGTGCACGCGTTCGGCCGTGCTTTCCCGCATTTGCGTTGCGAGTGTGATGCGAGTCATGCCATCCAAAACCCCCCCCCCCCCCAACTCCGCTGAATGTGGCAGGGCCTCCATTAAACGTGCATATAAAGTGTGATGTAGGCAAAATTTATTTGGATTTGCCACGTTATCTCCCCAATTTCCTTGGACATTTCGGATACACAAAACCAGCAGAATGTGTGCCACTCCAAACAGCTTCCACTACCTCAAAATCGCTCTCAGCATACAGGGTATGTGAGACAATTCTTTGTTTTTCTATCATATTTATAGTTCACGTCACGGCTGTTCTAGCACCAGCCTACAGAGGGAATTTTCCTGCATTATTTATACATAATCCAGGACTTCCGTCCCCTGCTGGCTGTGCAAGCATGTGGGCATCGTGCCAACCAACAACACATCCCTCCGGCTGCACCACGTTTGTGTAAGGGCACATTCCACAGGCCGTCTGCTGCCGCAGTCATGCGTTCAGGGGAAATTGGCGCAAATCAGAAATATTCGGGCAACATGTCGGGAAAACGCAAATCTGGCCCTTAGTATATGACCCCCAATGTCATCATGTTTCCTTTAGAAACAAGATAGCTGTCCTTGCATATGACCATTCCTTTACTATATCAGATGTGCTATTGCACCCTGCCTGACCCCCTGGATTCAGCGTTCATTATGTAGTGGATGTAGTTGCTCCCAGGCAAATCATGTGACATGAAAAACAATTTGATACTTTGTACATGCACTCAAGCAGAGGTGGCCATATCCAGGGACAACAATCTCTTTTCTAAGGGCCATATAACCACATTTATAGGAATTTATCTGCACACAGTTTTTTTTATAAAATCATAATTGAAGAAATGTATGTAAATGGCAGATGGATTAAATGTCAATGTCCATCTGAGAAGACCCCTTTATAAACTTCAGTTTCAATATAATACTCATAGTAAAAGACACAAGTCCAGTAAAAGACGCAAGTCCATCAAGTCCAACCTTTAAGAATTAAACAGATGCTTTTCCCCATAACCCGTGATATTTTTTGCTCTCCAGAAAGGCAATCCACTCCTCTCTTTGAACATGTACACAGATCCCGCCATACGACAACCTCCTGCGTCAGAGAGTTTCCACAGTCTCCACTGCTCTTTACAGTAAATAAGCCTTTGTATCTATGTGATGGTAAAGTCTCCTCGTCCTCTAGTCAGTTAGAGGATCCCCTTGTGCTGGTTCACAGGCCTAGGTATAAAAATCTTTGGTGAATCCTGTACTGTCCATTCCGGTATTTCACATTGTAAGAGGGTCTCTCCTCAGTCGTACTTTTTCTGAACTGAATAATCCTAAACTTTTTATCATTGTATTCTAATCCCCCACGTTCCCCCCAATAAACTGCTAAATATATTCTAAGAAAGCCTTGATGGTCATCATGCACAACCACTTGTGGGGGGGGCTGCCAAGTAGACACCAGCGTGGCGGTGGCTGCTTTATGATACGTAATAATCCCACGAGAAGAAAAACACGGCACTCACCGGTATGTGCAACTTTGAAGTTTTCCCCCCCCCCCCCCCCACCCCCTTTATTCTGGACGACACAGGAACGAGTGATTCCGCCGTGCATCACTCCTGTCCAGGGGGGGGTGTCCCGTCCGAATACAGACTTCACGTTGCACATACCGGTGAGTGCCGATGTTCTCTTCATCCGTGAACTCATTGGATCACTGTGCATTCACACGTGCACCTCCTGGGATGCAGCGATTTGACAGACCATTCACACTCTGGTACGCCACTGAGTTCGGCTTTGTGTGGAGAGTGGTGGTGCCGGTCCACTATTCTCTTGTGCTTATGGTACGCTTTATGGATAGATGTGCAACTTTTTTTTTCTCAGATATTCAACATTATGTAGGTTTTCATTGAACTTTTGGAGAGGCAACTGAGGAAAAAAATTCTTGAAAAGTAGTCCCATCTAGACTGTGGTTCATTTTTTGCCAGCAATTTATGAAATATGACATCTAATCTATCGAACTATCTTCGAAGAATACAAAATGACAGCAGCAACCGTGAAAAAAAATGTTTTTATAACCACCTCTGGCACTGTTTTCAGCTGATGGCCAGATCCTAGTTAATCCCTTCCAGTCATCCAACAACATAGAAAGTGTAAAATCCTCTTAAACCAAAGATACAATCAGCGTCCAAACTTTTAACTACTATCTATCTTCCCATTCTTCTATTTTATATCGATCTAAATACTATTAAGCTAAAATGCTTATATAAAACAAATCAATTCCTCAGATGACCACCAATCCTAGCAGACCCGCATGGCCCCAGGGACCTGACCAGGGCCCCTAAAAAAATCTAAATACAGATCGAATGTTAAAGTAAATAATATAAGGCGTAGTTTAATGAACCATGGTGTATGTTTTGGGCTATCTCTCTTTTTGCTTTGCTTTATATCTATTTCTGTTATAGCCATCTACAGTATCTACTTTATCTATCTACGCTATTCCTTTTACTCTAACTATGCAAGCGTTCACACTAGGGTGATAACTAGCCTGCAAACTTGGGCACAAAATGCTACTTCTCCATTATTCCTTATAGGGTTATGGTTTTTGTCATTAATGAATACTTAATAATTACTAATTTCCCAGAAATTTCAGAGGTCCCGTACTTGGCAGCATGTTGTAATACATAGATATGAGCATTTACGTGTTACCGCGTACAGAAATCAGTGTTTTTGTTTCACAAATATGCTAAAAAATAACATGAGAGGGGAATTAATCGATTATCACTCAGAAAGGAAGAAATCTATCACGTAGCATAGATACGTACGAAGTCTGAATGGACACATCCATTAATTTTCAATCTATGGAGCATTTGGCCTATTTTCATGTCATATAAGAAAGAAAACAATGTAAGTGGTTGCTAAATATGTGGCTTCCACGGAGTAAGATCTGCTGTCCTAATCCCTATAAGTACCTGGCTGGGCTACAGATATACCACATGTTATGTCTTACAAGGAATACGTTTATACCATGCAAACACTAACCAGGAATCAATAACAGAACTCAACATAGTAATCCTAATTAAAGTCACGAAGAATATCTTTTATGGTCACCATAAGAGATGAACTGAATGCAGCTCTAGCTCCAAACTCACTCCGAAATAGAGTTGCGAACAAAGGCACTCTTCAATATTGTGAAAACCAATATTCCTATTACATAGTCCTATAAAGTTCAATCTGTATTTGCAGTAAAATATACATATTGCGTATAAATAGATTAGGCCTAATGCACCGTCAAATGGTGTCTTTGGGCCATCCGCACGAACAGCGCTAACTCCAACAGCCCCATACTTTCTATTGGCAAGTACAACAGGTCTATGCCTGGGAGTCGGTCTTGTTCCCTGTTCCTGTAAATGTGTCAACTACCCTGCACCAGAAAGATTGGACAGGTCTTATTCTGCCCAGGCAATCAATTTTATATGGGTCATGTTGGAAAAGGCCACGGGCTGTGGATCACAACTAAGAATTGTTTATTTAGTACATTCACACCTACATACGCAGCGCTGCACAAATCCATGGCCAATTGGTCCCCTGTCCCCATGGGGCTTACAATCTACACAACCTAACAGTATTTTTTGGAGTGTGGCAGGACACTGGATGACCCGGTAAAACATATCAACTCTTTGCAGATGTTGGTCTGGGTGGGATTCAAACCCAGGACCCAAAGCAAGCACTGCAATGCAGAAGGTTGCTACCCCTGATTTGTAAATCCTGTTTTTGGTGGCATGGGTCTATAAGATGATGTTGTATGTCGGTAAATAGTTTGCTTCTTGTTACCTATGAAAACCTCTCTGTGAAACTTTAACCAGCATGAAGATCTTTTCGTCATTAACTTTGTTTTAAATTATGGAGACAATTGATTACGCTAGTGTTTATTTATATAGTATATTTCCATTAATCTTTTCATATGGCATACATGTGATGTCTTATCCATACTTTGTCACTACTGTTAGTAAATATTAACATGGCATGAAAAAGTGATCACGTTAGGGTTATGTGACACGATAAACACATAAGACCATTGTCTTGGATAACATTCCTACGCTAGAATACACGACCTTCTGGTCTACCAAAGGGATCAAAACACAATGGTTTCATTATGTCTGTGCACAAGTATAATGGCAGAAAGTCTGCCTTTTTCTTTATCATCATCCTAAGGATACTGTACATTGTACAGAAGTAATTGAGTTGAGACGGCTAGATTCAGGGAGATAAGTAACTTCAATGACTCTCCAGGTACAAGAATAGTCATCCCAAAGTAATCAGTCCACAATAACAGGTTAACCACCTACAAATGAGCAGCGTGTGTTCTGATTTCATGTCCTTGAAACTCCATTAATCGACAATTATCATCATCTTAATTACATTTAACTCTTCTTCTTCAACAACAGTCCCTGGAAATATCAGAAATGTCAACACAATGTGGCCTTTTCTAAAGAAACTCTAGACAGATACATTCCACATCTGTCCAGCCACATCTACTACTGCAATTACATTGGTGCGGCAGAAATTGTAGTGCTGGTCCTTAACATACTTGTAAATGATCTCCCTAATCAATACACCGGTACATAATAATACAGTGCCCACTCATATATCACCATTACCCCCCTATATTTTGAAACAATAATTTTTGGCCTGTAAGGTATAACAGAAGAACATATTTTGGGGTACTATGGTAATTTTCATATGGTTTATTAGGGTGTCCCCCCACAACACTAGCTTGCTGTTGGGCCCACAGAATCCTTGTCTGATACCCTAATACTTACCACAGTGTGAATAAAACTGGGGTCACATGTGTTACACTCTTTTATTTTCTATAGAATGCTAGATAGCCAAGTATATGGTTCAGCTTATCCAAAGCAGTTCCCGAGATAATAATTCAGGTTATAATTTCAGGTAATAAAAATGCACCGTTAACCCCTACCCAACATGCTCACGGGGGTCGGGTACATGGAAGGGCCTCCTTGGCTGACCCCTCTCCATAGCCGGTAATCTTTGCTGCATTTGCTAACACCGATTCGCAGGTTTTTCTTGTCAATTCAAAAAGATGGCGCATGGGCACATGTCCACCATGACAGCCTGTGTCTTCTAAGACCTGAGCTTGTTCTTAACCCTTAATTTACAATGTGTGATTGTAATGTTATACATATTTAAATGGTAGGGAGTGAAAATGAACATGAAAAAACAAAAAAGGGCCCTGGCCGCTAAGGGGTTAAACCAATGCAATGCCTTGTGCATAAACATAAAAACAATGCAGGAGATTTCATCATATGCTGCTTTGGATTTTCGTATGATGAAACCCTTCCCACCCGCACCTGGTATAAATCAGGAGGCACCAGACAAGCTAGCAAAGCAACCGTCCTTCCTGTGCCCCACTTCATTGCCCCTCCATACCCACTTGACGGGAGGTGGCATAAATTGGAAAATAATCCCCAATGCCTGGTGTGGCTAACGCATGCAATGTATGTCTATGGTGTACGAGTGTGCCGTCCTGATAAAGTCCCCCAATGGGATATACCGTAGAGAGTAGTTTGCCTCTGGTCTCTTTCTCCCCTAATTGGGCTCTTTCTATTCTGCCTACTAAACTCCTATTCACTGCTAAACCATGCATAGATGCAGCTCACAGATGTAGAGCAGTTCCTGTAGAGGACAAAGTAACAAGAGCTACAGACTGAAGAAATGAAGTGTAGGGTGACAGGGGGGATAGACGCTAGTCCCAACCACCCTTAGCTTGGTGAATTAAAGATAAATTATAGGGACGCTGCAAAGAATACGGAATACCGTCATACAATGCCCAGAATAGTATTATTCCTCACGTATACAGATATTGGATCATTGTTTCTTTCAATAGCTTTGTTGAAAGTGAGGTATCTTTTCGTTTTATTAATGCAATTATAGCTTTTCCCTTTGACCTTAAACCCTCAGAGAGAAGGCAGCTAGCTTGTTACATTACCTTACACCCCGGAATTTTTCTAGTTATGTTTTTATTATTTTTCTAAGTCACTCTTCATTGTTAACAGTAGTAAACCAAAGACCTTTCCCATTTCAGCTAAGCCCTATGCAAGCTTAAAAGTGATTTAAAAGTTTATTACTTACCTCGATAGAAACAAAAATATTAACAAAGAGAGCAAAACAGAGCAGATAGCACAAATATTAACAAAGAGAGAAAAACAGTAAAGTGCAATTCAGAATTGATGCATATACTATACAGGGATAACAAAGCGGCTATGGTGCTGCTGGCACGCTCACATTAACTGTGCTGGTGGTTCTAGATGAATGCCAGTGGGGAGAATAGGAACAATGCAATGGAGAAACTGTCCTTAGCTTAGCCATGCTTTATGTGGGCATATTACATTTTTGAATTCCATTATACAGAACCCCCCAAGCCTGACCCTATATTTCAAGTCCCTGCTTTTAAATGCCCCCAGTCTCGGATCTACTAAAAGTCTCTAGCGAGCCTTTGGACACATTACGTTCAGTGAAAATAAATGGAGCAAAGCTTTTAGTCCAGCAAATCACTTCTCAAATCGCTGTGTTAAATTTACTGTCTTCCCTGTAATATGATGGAAAAAAAAACGTAGCTTTTAGCATCAAAGACTGTGCCTTCACCTTCAGAGGGGGCTGCACAGATATGCATTTTGAATTTCTCCTTTCTTACGGGAGTATGTTGATTTTGTTGTCTGGCAGATATTGCCTATTACAAAAAAAAAACTTTCCTTCCCGGAGGACTATGCAGAACATTAATGAAGTGACATCACCTCCATGTAATTTTGTCTGAACCTCACAGATATTGCAGGATCGTTAAATCAGCTGTTCTTTCCTGCATCTCTGCCTCTCTTGCATAAACCTTTCCTTTTTTTTCCCCTCTCACTCTCCTCGCGAACATGCTGCAGGAAAATCAATTCTTGTAGTTGAAAAAAGTCCCTGTATTCTAAGGATTTCTTCCTACCTTCCCAATTAATTTCCACTGATCAAAGCTCCTACAAATGCCCTGAAATGTGGGGAAGGATGAACAACAGCAAATCCTCTTTTTCATTCTAGGAGACAGAAATGAAGGCGGATTGGTGGGTAGTTTTATTGATTCCTACATTTATCGTCATTCAAAGTTTTTTTTACTATGATACTGACATAACATACAGCTGCAACTGGTAGCATAGTCTCCAGAGCCCCAGAACCCAGCTATCCTGGGTTAATTCATTACCTGGCAGCTATAATAAGACATCTGGATAAAGCAATTAATTGACAGTGCTGCTTCACTATTTTCCTTTTATATAATTATATTTTTTAATTATCCACTTGTTGCCATGTCAACGGACATATGTCCGTGGCAACACTGGTTAAAGCCAGTGCCCATATATAGATTGCAGGTTTATTACTCCAAGACTCTTTATATATACATAGATAAGTTTTCATTCAATACCATTTGCCAGAATAAAATAAATAGTATTCAGTTTGCAAATATTTATATATATATATATTTATATATATATATAATATATATATATATATAGATACATATTATTATTGATTTTTTTTTCTAACATAGGGCAGATTAATCAGGCTTGCATCCAATTTTCTGGCTTACAAGCCCGAAAGAGTCCGCAATAATGACCCATTTGGCCACAACAGCGCGTTAAGTGGCTGTTGTGGTGGGTCCATAGTGGTCATCACGGTGGGTTACGTACAAGATAGGCGCTGTAAGGTTTTTTCTAAGTTGAATTTTGTAGGTAAAGTCGGAACTGTATAATTAATAATGTAACCCACCCCAGCCAAAATTTTTTGGTCCCTCGTGACAATTGGATTTTTAAAAATGTTGTGTTGTCATAAGAACCAGGATTACAAAAATCTTCATTGGCAGACACCCTGATACTGTTTTATAGAGCTGTTTATATTGTAGCCTAAGGCTAAATCCCAATAAATTACCAACACCAGAGTCAGTTTGTGACAAGGGTCGTTGTAAGTCGGTTGTTCCTAAGTCGGGGACTGCCTGTAGTTTAGAGTGTTTACTCGCTTCTGTATAGCTATGATCAGGGGATACCATCTGATGCACTAAAAGAAAGGCAGAGTAATCTAAATATCCAACTAGCATAATTTACTATCCTGTTTTCATTCTTTATACTGAGCATTAAAATTGGTGTAAAACTGAACCTATATTCACTATAACCTCGCGAGCCTATAATAAAGCAATATATTTGTTAATTTTTCAATAAAACCATAAACATTCTGGCACAAATGGTCGATAAATGCTTATAAGCTGTCAGATTCAAACCTTGGTTTTGTTGCAATTTGTAATAAAATAAATGTTTTAACACTTCACCTAACTTGGAACTGAAAGCAAACTTAATGTATGGAAAGCAACGCATTTGCTGCATACTGAACCCCCCACCCAGGGTACTGGCACTCTCTAGTAATATGACATCAAATATATTAGTGGATTTGTAGATTTTCAACATTGAAATTAAATCATTTTTTTCCGATTACAGCGAATAGAACCTTGATGGTGTTCTCATCTCTAGTATCATCCATTAATAGAAATATCCGTATATGCCGCGTATAAGACGACTGGGGCGTATAGACGACCCCCAACTGCTGCCTCTGAAAATATAGATTTTGTATATACCACTGTAACGACTCCCCCTCTCCCAATGAAAAAAAGTCTGCTACAACTTTGCAAAACAAACAAGAGAGTCAGAGTGGCTGGTGATCATAACTGTAAGCTGCGATATTACATGAAGATCGACATTCTTCTGTAAGTGCCGCCTGTACCCCCAGCTCTGGTGAACGCCGACCTCTGTGACCGGGCGGCTGGCATAAGCAGACAGCGTGCCGCCCTGTCAGCGCGTAACTAACCTCTCTAATGACTGTGAAGAGTGTCGGACTGCCACGCTGAAAGCGGCTCTCTACGCGCTTACGGTGAAAAAAAACAACCTCCAAAAACAGTGCGGCCCCCATTCCCCGTATATCCAGCGTAAAGACGACCCCCCACTGGTAGCCATTATTTTAAGGGGTTTAAAACGTAGTTCTTTAGCCCCAGTATATACATTTTTTTGTATTTACCTTTTTTTAGTAGATTTTTTTTAGTACATGAAGCTTCGGCTTCAGACCCGGACTATGCGTTCTGCTCATACGCAGACCCCCGCTTCGGCATACGATGGCGCGCAGCTACTAGGAGCTGGTCAGGGTAGGTGGAACACCAAGAGGCTGCTTGGTTGTGGGGTAATCCTTGCCGTGTATAGCCTCTCTCCAGCTACTCCACGCCCCAGTAGCCTCTTTTATAAATTGATATTGAATGGAATTAAAATTTATAAAGTTATGGCTCACATAAGATTGCCTAAAATGGCAATACTACTCTACATTAGAGGAACGTTCCTCCGCATCTACCTTATAGGTAGACCCCGAGGTTGTAGGTTTTCTTTTACAGGCAGATCGTGCATGTTAGTAACCCCATATATCCCTGTCCCCTTTCTGAGCATAGCTAAAATGTATTTGTTAGTTTATATGTATTACCGTACCCCTGGGACCATTTGGGGAATTAGTAATAAATGATTTCCAACAGGGATTGCTTATTTTGGATAATAAACCATCGTTTAGTACGATGAAGGTCCCCTGTGATGATACTGCGTATTCCCATATTACCCTAGAGAAATAAACATCACTAATATGGGAATTGTCTTAATGTATAAACCATTTTTAATTTTCTGTGTTTCGGGTAGCATTAAACATAGTAGAAAATAGCGCAGGGCGCCACTGCCTGTTCTGAAGCACATCTTACAATAGACACGTACAGTTGGAATGTATCACATTTCCTTTCCAGGTACAATTGGCATTCACCTGCAGTAAGAGAACTATACTTATAAAATATAAGATTGACCGACTTTCAGGCTAGTCAACGTAGCGGTTTCTAGGGCACCGAGCAGCTCAAAGGGCCCAATCCACTCCGCATTACAAAAATTAAACTTACGATCTCCCCGGACACAAACAATCTTAGCTGTGGAGTAGGAGATTGTTCCTTCAAAGTCAAAGATGGAGAAACTACACAAATTAACAAGAGTAAAGACCATACAATAAGCTTTTTTCCGAGCTCTATTTTGATACCTGATGGTCCTGATATTTGTTATAGTAAGCATGAGACGACGCTTGTCCACAAGTTTTTCTGTAGGTCTCATATTTACTTTTGGACACCTTATACATAGCACAAAGTGGACTCAAGAATAAAATTCCTTTTTGTCCCCATGCACTGTAACAGGAAAAAAAAAAACCTTCTCAAACGTGGTAAAACATCACGGGCACCAGCGTGGATGTCTTTGCATCAGGACTTTGTGGACTTCATTCTAAGCTTAAGAAAGAAAAATACATCCAACAAATGCTCTTAGAAATAAACTTGGTACTATTTTTCCATCACTTTATCATTATGTTTTTCTTTTTTATATGCGTTGAGGTGAACCCGGTGTTTGTCCCTGTTTTCAGAAAGTGATGTTATTGTTTTGTATAATTTAAAAGTTTTTCCAAAGTCTTTTTGCATCCATCACTTCAACTTTTTCCACTCTAGAATCTGAAATTCCGCGTGTATCACTTCATTATTTCTAAGAGATAAATACAATGGCCTCTCTCGTGACACCTTCACCCATGTCGCTCCGCAATGCTCCGCAGGGGAGAGTTAAGGGGTCCAGTTATTCTATAATATGTATCTGCTTAACCATATGTTACGTGCCTTTAATCTAGTTTTTTTCCAGGCTCTGTATCCTCTGCGGTGTTTTGCTATTTTCTGACCTATTGTGTAACAATGGCTATTCTTCTGCGTACAATGTGTCTACCTTTCCCCATCTTGGTTTTGATGGCAGTTTTTGCTGATTCCTCTGGTTCTCTGTCTGTGTCCTTCTTTGTCTTTTTCACTGTTCTGTGCCTTATTCAACATGTATTACTGTTACCACATTGTTTTAGCACAGGAACCAGCAAGTGGCAGAGAGAGGTCTGGAATAATAGGGCTCACACTTCCATCTTCACATAACAACATTTCTTGTCAGACAACCATTTGAATCAATGACATTTTATATTCGAGTAAATAGATTTACACATCTCAGATGTTGCTTTACAATAACCTACAGTAGGAGAATTATAAAGGGGCGAGATTCATAGAATGTAAGATGTGTCAGAGCTCAGTTCTGTGTTAAAGGGGTATTCCCACGAAGACAAGTTTCCTCCTGTCTCAGGATAACAAGTACACACTCATCCTATACAACTGTTATTAACCAAAACACAAGCATGTCATAGATATAATTCCAAACCGTACAGTTGTGGTGTACACAATTTCAGTACCCCTAGACGTGACACTGTTTTCTGACTAGGGTTGGGTGCTTTATGTGTGCAGATTGGGTGCACGATGAGATTTCTGTCTCTCTCTGCTCTGATCTGTTAGCCACACCCCCTGCAGGAGCTTAGAGACATCACTTGATTCTTTCTGCCAGGAGATTGTGAGCATATAGAGAGGCTGCAAAATACAAACTACAAGGAGATAATGATCCGGGGAAGGGAGATGCAGGCACATATCTGTGTGATGTAGCAAGTGCTCAAAGTGTAACGTGTACACTCTATCATTCCTTTACGCCTGTGAGCCTATTGTGTAATCTCCAACGCCTCTCCGATCTTTCCTCATGCACTATCTACATCCTCTATGTGTCAGTGTGTTAGTACTATGGTTCAGAAGCCCTTGAAAGTGTATATACACTGTACCCTGATAATGTTACGCGAGCAATTGTCCCCAACCCACACAGAACTATGATGATCATAATGTGGTCCTGCTTAGTAGGGCCCCTCTCATCTCCCTGAGATTTTAACTGAGCAGCCTAGTTAGTGATAGGAGCTATACACCAATAAAACTGTGAGTAAAATTGGTAAAGTACGCCGTTATCTTTAAATGATCTTTATTGTGTTAACATCACTGGGGGATTGAAATACTGTGAGAATTTTCTTTTGTTGGGAAAACCCTTTAAAAGCCTACTGCTTATACGCTTGTATAAAGTTGATTGGTAGTTATTTATATGCTGTTAATTTAGCTCATATATTCATTTCACACAGATGGTTCTGCAAATTCAGTTGGCATGGGGGAGCACAACTGGACGGTGGAAACACAGGTAACAGAGGCGCTGCATGAGGAATCGTTGTAATTTCTTTGGTTTATTGAAAATGTGAGAAAATATTTTCCCCAATATACTTGTGTTTTTAAAAAATTATGTTTGCATATCATTTACTTATTCATGAAGCTTTTCAGTCAAAAAGAAAAACGCCAACATCAACATTCTTCATAAAAAGAGACTCAAGGTGAGAAACATACTTTTACTGCAAAGCATGTGGAAAAAAACAGCCTGATGCCACTTCCATTTTACTATTGATGTATGACGAGTCTAAAAACACATGGCCAAACGTTAGCATGCGTTAATGTTTAAAACTTGGCCCCGTATAAGAATTCAGCCGGTTTTAGCAGATTTCTGTATTATTATCCTAACTCACTTAGTCTCATATAAAATATACAAACGTGTTTTCGTAGTAACAAGTAGACATGTACAAATTTGTGTTTGACCGAATTTCCGGCCTAATCGCAGGTGTTATCTTAAAATGTCTCTGTGAGTTTTAATGAAGGAATTTTAAACTCACCTGGCCAGGTCATTCCCTGGTACAATTGGCCAGCAACTGCACGCAAACGCATTTTAAGGAGGGTCATTAGGGGAAACAATCCTCTTCCAAACTGATGCCACCCTCTGATGCGCACAACTGTGGATTTGAATGCCATGTTTTTTTTTTTCCGACATATTTGAAGATTAACATCCGTGAACCAGCAAAGTTTGGTACGACTCAAACTTTGCGGGTCGAGTCCACTCAACACTACCTAAGTGTTGTTATTGTCAATTGTCTTTTGTCAGCATACCAAGACAAAGGCTAGAAAAAATGTATATACTTTATTGGTCCATTCCCAATAATTCACATATAAACCCCAAAAAGATGGTCCAACACAGACAATAGGGGGAACAGGATGTCCCATATGGACAGTGGGACCACCCACAGAGTACCCTACGACCACCCACTCCTCCATATTCCCAAGCAAAGCGTGCCAATTGTAATACTCAAAAGAATGCTATGTCCAGCCATAGACCAAAGTTAGTGGAAGAAGACAATAATGCACAATGAACCAATTGACTAAATTGAACAAACCAGGTTACCCATTCTCGATGTTAAAAGTTCGCAACAATGTCGAGTCATACACTTACCGCACAGGCATGTGCAGGCAGGCAGGGGCGTCAGAGGGGAGCCGGAAGTACACCGACGCAGTGGTGTTTGCACCAAGATGCTTTGTCAGGTGTGACTGTAAATGGCCACTGTGAGTTTCATGGGAATTTTAATCACTTGGCCAGGTGATGCCATACATTGGCCAGCACTGCACGCCACGCATTCTTAAGGAGGTCATACAGGGAATCCACATCCTCCCAAAAAAAAGAATGCCAACCCTCTGATTCGCATAGACCGGGTGGATTTGTGAATGCGCCAATGGTTTTTTTTCCGACCTCATTTGAAGACTTTACTCATCCTGAACCAGCAAAGTTTGGTTACGAACCAAACATTGCGGGTCGAAGTCCACTCAACACTACTTGTTGTTATTGTGCATTATCAACCCTCTACACATCTTTAGATAGGGCATATAGTGTTTTCCACTGCCATGTTACTGGTGTTTGTCTGACCTTACCCCATTCCTGAAGACTTACTGAATCATATCTTGATTATATTTCATGTTTTTAATTATTAATAAGCAATCACTTGGTCATCTTATGGTTAAAGCACAGTTACCTCTCAACACTCTTAATTAGAAAAATCTTTGCAATGGATGGATTTAAACCTTGGTGGGATATTTATTATATGTTTCGGCACACGAACGCCTGCCAGCTGCTTCCTTACGCAGACCGATACATCGGATGCTTCCGTTGGCTTTAGCCTCTAATGTTCCGGGTGGGGAGGGGAGGGGTTGTCCGTCTAGCATTTATTTCTGATGCCATTTCCTGCCCTGGTATAAAATAACATAGCCGGGCTAATTTTTGCATGTGAAATTTACGCGCTACAAGTGAGGTGCAGTCGTGGGGACAATGCTAGCTAACTTACAACAATTGGCACCTCACTCACTACAATCTTCATCATTTCTTTATCCCGTAATGATTGTTATCCTAATCATGAGTCTCTATTGCGTATCAATTATTTTTTAACCCCACAATTTTTCGCCAATTAGTCCTTGTTTTCTATTTGTCTTTTTTTTAATTTTTTTTTGTTATTTTTTTTTATTTTTTGTATCTCTTTTGTTATTTTTATGTCTGGTTCTTTTTTTTTTTTTTTTTTAGGTTTTTATTTTATATACTTTTGCGATTACTTTTCCGTTGTTTTAGACGTCTGACCTGCGCGAGACGGACGAATGCAGGATTCATCGCGAACAGAAAAAAACTGCACCGTCGGGGTTATTTTACGCAGTTGGAAACTAAAGGGACCCCGCCTATAAAGTGCCAGGTTAGGTCTGGCCCTGCTTATAGTGGCTTTTTTTTAGGTGGGCGTTTTATACGTATTATTAGTTTTTTTCGTTGGTATTTTGTATTTTTTTTTTTTTTTGGTTCGGTTGCTGACGAGGAGCATGAAAAAAGGGAGTAGGGGAGTGACGTATGGGCTATCTCTTCGAGCTGTCAGTAAGGGAAAGCATTCCGGTGTGAGTTCGTTAATTAAGGTAATAAGTTATGGCAACCTTTTTCAAGAAAGTGTTCTTGTTTTTTTTTGTCATTCGGTTTGGCGGCGTATTTTTATTTTTTTTTGTTATAAAAAAGGAGCGGGACCAGACGAAATTCCGACGGGTCTTCGATTTTTTTTCTTTCTCTTTCCCCTTTTGGGGGGTTCCCCTTTCTCTCTTTATTTCCTTTTGGAGTTTCCCTCACCCTTCCAGAGTTTATTCCCTTTTTGTTATTATTTTTCTCTACTACTTTCACTTACTTTTTTCTCCGTCCTTTCCTCTTTTTTGCTCACCAGGTAGTGTTGGGTTATTTCAGTCTGTTGAACGGCACATCTGTCTCAGGTCACTGTCTAATTCTGTCACTACTACCTTTTGTAGCATGTCACAAGGATTTCTTCTAGTCATTCATACATTAATCTTGCAAATCATCTTTTCTTTATTATGAAATGAGGCTGGGTCCATGGTCAGAGGCGTGATGTCCCTCCTGTTACCAATACCCCTCCCCCCCTCCCCCTGCTCATGTCTTGTGTAATGTATAGTAAAATCATGGCTAGTTTGTGCTGCAATACGGCTGACATCTCTTCCTCCTAATACAACATGTGAGCGACCCAGACATCAGCTACACGTGTACCTGACATGTTCTGCTATAAACATGGCTTCCTAGAGCTGTTGTATCTCATCTCTCTCTATAACAACACAGGCTGCAGGGGGCATGTCGCCAGCACGCAGGAGCACACGGAAGCATTTAACCAGTATTATCGTACATCTTAGAGATTAGTTTCTTAGGGGCACATGGATCAAATAATGTGTTAAAATGAGATAGACGTCTCATAGTGGCTAATGCAATAATGAATCATTTGTGTATGAGACTGTCAAGTCTAACTGTGCCCACTTATTCCCTATCTTAGTTTATGCAGAAAAGAATGACAATTTTGGAGGACTTTTTGCACAACTAGACCCTATGGGGGGATGTATAATAATTAGGCAGGCTCCTTGGTGTTGCCCTTTATAATCTCCTGAGACTTTATTAAAATACTTTGTATGCATAGTAAAAAAACAATCCAGAAGCACACCCTACGCAGGAAGAATAATTGACATGACATTGCAAAATACTTTTTTTGTAAATTTTTAAAAATAGCTAGTCAGAATTCTGTCTTTGCATGGTGTTGCACTAGCAGTGGTTTCTATGTTTAAGACACAGCCATATTTTGAGTGTCGGAAAGAGCGTCATCGGGAGGAGAGGGGGGGGGGGGGTGTGCATAAGAGGTAACCGAACACCCCTTTGATACAATGAATCCGCAGTATCGAAAAGGGGTGGGGACATTTAAGGAATCGGGGAGGTGGAGCCGGCTTTACTTTTTCATGCAAAAAGTCGTGATAAATAACCTTTTATGTCTTCTTTTGCGAATCTACGACCCAGTTTTTTTCTAATTTGGTGTCATAAACCAATATTCCTGCCATGAAACAGATTCATATATGTGCCTAAGTATGTAACAAAAGTGTTGAGTCCGTCTTGCTATGCATATTTACCTCCACATGTCATACCTCTAGTTCACCGATCCTACTCGTTCCAAGTCAAGGCCAATTTTTATGTCCAAACAAACAATTTGCAGGAAGTCAGATGATTTTTCTCTCGCCCTGTTCTGGCCCCTGGTGTTTATGGTGGCCATGATGGGTATGGCCACACACTCTTGATCAGGCATGTCAACCTCTTTAACATTTATTTCCTGACTGTAGTTCTGACTTTTATTGTTTTTCTTGGATTTTGCCTCATGTTTACATTCTATTGTTATCCTGACATCATTTATCTTCTATGGCCTTTGACCCTTTGACTCACCTTCTTTGTCTTTCCATTTGTTTCTATTCTTGACCAACCTCAATACGATCAACTATGTGTAATTCTCTGTACAATGCCTGACTCTGTAAAATCTCCTACTTTTATTCTATTCATTATTCTAATCCTCCATTCTTCTTACAGTAGTGCCACAGATTTTTGCTTTTTAGAAACTGTTAAAAAACAAACCCCCCCTTTCTGAGGTAGTGGTATAATGAATATAGGCACAGCTGAACACAGATGCACTGTCTCTCCCATCATCACTGCTTCAACATGCTCACACAGCCACTAGTAGTGTTAACGTTAGTGTAGGGGGGTGATAGTGCTTTACTGGTGTACTGCAGTCATCTTCCGCTCCTCCATGACTGGCACATATGAATCATTAAATTTTTTTTTTAGAAAAATGGTGGCTCTATTCCCATCTCTATAGAGACAATCATTGGAACTTGTAGAAAGACATCTCATCTAACATGTCTATCAGTTTGTGTGGGGGATTACCTCTGGTGACACGGTTCTCTTTAAATCAGTTCGTGTCTAAATCATCTTTCGTCCTACACACTGGGTAAACTGAGAGGTAACATGTATACTGAGTATGCCCTAAGTTCAACCTTCTTTAATAATTCCTATGAACTTTTTGCATCTGTAAAAAGTTAATTGTTAGCCTTCCGTTCTAGTGATGGGATCCCCTGAATGCTTTCAGACATATACTGCTCACTAGCAGGTAAAGAGTCAAGAAAAAGTCTGCATTTCTTAATGAAGTTTCTTACTTTGGTTTTTTTTTCTAGATTGCTATTGAGTCCTGCTCTAACTCTCATTTTCTGAAACAAAAAAAATCTTTCAAACAGGTTAGTTAATCTTATTCTTACCAAACCAGATGTCATGTTAACCATGGCAACATGGTAGTAAGAGTTAATGCCTGTAATTATACACTCAGTTGCATGAAGTATAGCTGCACTTTAAATAAACCCGAACATATGTTTCTGTAGCTTGAATCTTTTTTTTTTCTCGGCAATGAATGATTTTTATTTACATAGTTCATACCAGTTCTACACCTCTCGATAGATATATATAATTTTATGCTTCTTAGTGAAAATGTGAAACCGACTATTAAGTTTTTCATGAAGAACCATGCGAAGGCTTTCCAGCTTTTGTGACAATACTGAATTCAGCTAGCCTTTAAGAATTGAACAATGGTAAATTTCTTTGCAAGCACGTCAGGGTATTTATTAAAATCATCCCCATGACTTTTCTCTCCTGCCTTTATAACTACACTGGATTGAAGTTTGACTGGATGTGTTTGAGATGACATGAGTAAAAGGTTTTTATTCTCTTTTACAGAGAGTATGTTACAGTTTATATAACTATATGAAGACAAAGAAAGGCCGCACAAGTGTCCACATAAACTATACAGTTTAGGTACCACTGGGTGGCGAAAGGGGGAAGATCAACAGCGCCAGCTTAAGTAAAAACTCATGTTGTGTTCCTCTCGTGGTTCTGAAACTACTCACTTATTTGACTTTACAATTATGATGTCTCTGAGGTTAAACTTTAAGGAAAAATTAAAGAACAATTCCGTTTCAAAAAAATAATAAACAAATTCTAAAACTGTATTAAATTGGCAGCGCGTTTGGTAAAATATTCATTCATCACATCATGTTATGGTTCTACCTAAACAGCAGGGAGATGATGGAGAAAAAAATGCTCACATTTATTTTTCTAATTAGGCACTTTATAGGAACATTTTTTTTTTTTCATTTTTTTTTTTTGGTAAAATCATTTGTGCTAATGCGCTAGCTAAGTCAGTCACATGTTTTCACAGGGCATACACTGCGAAGATATTCCCCTCCTTAAAACTTGATTACTTCATTTAATGCCCTATGCAATTTTTTAGCTCTTTAAATGCATTAATTTGGTTTTTATAGGACACCTGCTGCTTGATTTCATCTTCATATTATTATTATAAATAAAAACCGTTTTAAAAAATGCTGATTTTGTAGGAATATTCACAGACATACCTTTAAAACAGTCTCACTATAAACTTTCTAACAATGTCCTACTACAATTGTTTATGAAGTTGTCTCTTTATATTACCTATTCATCATAACAAATGTTATGAAGTTACATCTGTTATACATCTGTTACCTATTATAAGTATATGTTATCTAGAACATTCCCACTTATCCTGAAGGGGATTTTCTCGCCACTAATGATAATATCTCCATTAATACAAGAAGATTAATATGTATGGGATGCTAAGTTATCAGACCAGGGTTTAGGTACGTAGTGATGAAGTGACTCCTTAAATGCTTTAAAGCCTCGGTACTGAACAGTTTACTACCCGCACATGGGGTGCAGTGTTTTTAATCATTTAAAATCCACTATGGCCATGCCACATGTGCCGGCACTAACTTGCCACATTGCTGCACATACTGCCATTGTGGGGAGGATCGTCATTCCCTGATGACGTCATTGGAGGAAGCCATCATGGGCATTTACGGTAAGGGTGTTTGTAGCTGAACTGACCTGCACCCGAAAATCTAAGGACAAGTTCTGGGTCGGGGTCTGGGGGAACTACAGGACCCCAAGTTTTGGTAAAAACCCTAACTTTGTGTTTCAGGTCCAGTTCATCACTTTTTATAATGGGGCCTCTAAATGTGATGTGTAATACTCTTGTAAAGGAAATCAACCATCACGTTTACAAATCCCAAATTTAGCAAGCCACTCTCTGTGATCAGGGAACATCATAGACTAGGTCTTGAGTAAAAAAATTTCACACCCGCATTTCCAAAATATCCTTATTACCCAAGAGACAAATATATATAGAGACAGAGTAAACCTTACAGAGAGCAGACAGACTAAGACAGAAAGATACTACACAGAGAGTCACAGCAAAGAGAGACGAGAGAAGAGACATGTCAAAAACATGTTCATACTGAGGACCTTGTGGTTATGGAACCAAATGTGTAATGGTTCCTTTATCTAATCGTTTAAGTGATATTAGGCATACACTCCATTTTAATCAACTGGGCTCTTTAGCATGGATATTTATTCTTTGCTATAGCCAAAAAAACTCCTATGTACATCAGTTATCAGTGTTTGGTGTATACTTTTTGGTAGCTTTTTTTTCAACACAGAACGATACTTCTTTATTAGAAGTAGGTAATAATGTGTACAAATATGGTGGCCAAATGTTAAAATACGTGGACTATAACTTTAAATATCTACTGGTTCTGGTTCTTGTTTCGTAAA
Source organism: Engystomops pustulosus (assembly GCA_019512145.1). Lineage (NCBI taxonomy): Eukaryota > Metazoa > Chordata > Amphibia > Anura > Leptodactylidae > Engystomops > Engystomops pustulosus. The sequence continues at coordinate 59,382,693 of CM033642.1, forward strand.
GGGAGTAAGCTATTCACAGTTCATCTATTTTACGGAAAGGCTGTTACTGTGTTAATAAAGTATTAATGGACACATTAGGAAGCCTGCTTCAGAAACGCACCATAAAACCAATATTCCAGTGTGGTCTCCTACAACAGTTTCCTTTTGTTATTTGTAGACACACTATGCTTTGATAACCACAATTCAATAAAATACATGGTAGAGGAGAGGTATTGATCATCACAGCGCCTGCATTCTGTCAAGTGTGTATTCACATACAGTTATCCTAAGGAGCTTGTGTCTATAGAAAGGTCTGTAGAGAGTCAAACCTCCCTGTCGATCCCCTCTTCCTTTCTATCCAATATTCATCACAAACTAATTGTTTTTGCACAATAAATGTATTAGGTAATAACCCATAAGAGTAAGTCATCAAAAACAGGTAAAGGTAAACTCTAATAGTATTGCAAAATAAAAAGTTGTACAATCAATGGACTAAGCAAGTTGTTTTTTCATAATATATATGATTTGTATGGGCTACAAGCAGAAATAAAAATGATCACAGTGGTGTATGATATCCAAGCCCCTAGGGTGAAACCAATATATCATGCCTCCTGAGGGTCCAATCGGCTTCCACGTGTAATTTTACAAAGGCGTCTTGTGCTGGCATACAATTCTACACAAGCCCTACTGGCAAGGAAATTGATCCTAATACGTGCAACATAGTCGTGTTGTAGACTATATGGAGCGATACCTGGTAGGGGAGTGTCCGGTGGTTGGCCTAGTAAACCTGGGCCCAGACCTGCTTTTAACCCCTAGACACCTACTTGGTGTGGATGTGGCATAAAGGTGGAAAAATAATCTAAATTATAACTGTAGTGCAATAGTAATTGCAATTCTTTCTTCACTGTACACCAGGATACTGACACACAAGGTCCTCATAAATCTCCCCCCTCTAGTCATAATCCGTTTACTGAAACAATGTAATGCTATACTGTAATAGTTGCTCCACAGAACAACACTTGGGGGGGGGCATTCTGACAACAATTTCTGTGGTCGACCTATTTGAAATATATTTCGCCTCCTCCTATTCTTACCAAGTCATGAAAGAAGGATGCTCAACAAACCGCTCATCAGTTCCTCTCTATTGCTATTCCCACCCAGACAACATTCCTGCTATGGTCCAATCAAGTGTGCAATGAGGTCCACGTTCTGTCTATACAAGTCATAAGTAGTAGCTCTTGTTCTTGAAATCGTTGTTATTACAAGTCCTGTTTTCTTACAAAAATGCATTGCCATAAATTTTACTTGGAGCGTCTGTGTCTTACAAGTGTGGTGTTTTCCTTTCTACGCAGCCATGATTGGATAATATGAGATTAGGTAGGGATTCCCCAGGAATAACAGAGGATCAGCAACATAGTGTCTAAGAACGGATGATGGCATCTGAATTGGTTAGAATCATGAGCATAACTGTACCTACTTTCACTAGGCCGAAGTGGAGATAGGTCCTACTTTAACTCAGCATGCATCATATCAGAAAAAATACTTATAACTTTCAACAAATAATCCATGTAATATATTTAATAAAAAGGGCCCCTCTTTGTAACGTCTCTCCATTTTATGTAACGCAAGACCTTTGTGGACTGTTTTTATATTAATTGTAGGCATAAATGCTAAGAAAGTAAAATACTTGGAAATGAAGGTACTGTGTATTTGCCTCCAGAGTGAATTGGAAGCAATCTAATAGTATATGCAAGGAGGACTGAGAAGAATAACTCCTAACATTACATCAGGATGCTGTGGCAACATCATGGATATGAGATTAACTCAGGCTCCAATATCTTAACAGAAAGGAAAAAAAAACATGTTATTGGCTAAAACATTAATACATAAAGACATAAAGGAATACATGTTTTATTTATAGGACCATCAATACTCGCAGTATGAATGTATTAATATATATCTGTAGATTTTGTATCTTTAATTTCATATATAATTGTCTTCAGAGGACGAGTTTTAATTTAAGGAAGAACGTAGCAACTAACATGCATTAATTTGGGAACCTCAAGAGATAATTAGACCCTGTGGGAGTAAGATTACATACACCTATCATAAACGCTTTTTTTCTCTTTCTTCACACTAGAGGTTAAGTGCTTAATACTTAATTGTTGGTAGACTACAAGGCAGAATAACTTGTTTCGTCTAAAAAGTGACTATTTGGTTAGCCAATCTTTTCCACAATTGGCTCTTCTAGAAGTGTCTGCTTGTACTTCAACACCGTGTCTGTTAAAATCATAAAGTATCACGTGGCAATTTAAACTGTACATTCTTTTGTGTTTTACAACATAGAATGTGTTACGTTACAAAACATCGTTAACTGTGAAGATGAGAATTACTTAAGCCAGCTCTGCATCTCAGGCCTTAAATTGGAAAGCAAGTTTGCGGAGGATTGTAATAGACCGTGGAAGTTCCACGGGGACACAAAAGCCTGATCCACTACATCCCAATTTTTCACCACATCTGATTCTCTGCTTTCTCCTTCTCCCAACCCGATACACCATCCCTATTAGATTGTGTGAAAGTTCAAGCAGAGGAAAAATAAGCCAAGTCACTATACAAGGACTGACAAGGGCCATTACTGTAAGATAGGACAAACGGACAAATCTGAACCAGCTTCAAATAATGGGGGATTTATGGTGCGGTTTTTATTTTGTGGAATTCGAAAAAAATACATGATAAACAGTGACCTGCTGGTGAGCCTATACAAAATAAGTAGTAATGGAGCGCGCGGTGAACACCACCATATTTTCCTCAAGATTGTATTGCTTCTCATACGTCACAATGGAGCATGATCGTAAAGGAAAATGGTTCATTTTCAAGGGTTAACCCCAGTGGCATAACTTGAATTTGTCAGGGCCCCTCGAGTGAAAAGTCTGTGCCATGCCTTCGATTGACTATAATTTTAATGTTTATAGTACTAGTCTTTTTCATATGGAAAGTGACACCTCCTTATGGGCCCCTAACCTACCTGTGCTACCAGTTGCAATGCGCACCCCTGGACTCCATTCACGTTTCCCTTGTTAACACCCATGATATGCTGGTACAATAGCTTACTGGGTGGGTGTACCCCACCAAAATTTTTGTTTCTAGAATGTGGCCAAACTTGTGAACTCAAACCTGAACATCTCAAGCTTAGAGTATGTATACGTGTCAGAACTGTCTATTCAAAAGATATCATATGCGTATGCACAGGGACATTTACAACTTAGGAGGACACAATGAAAAATTTGAAAATGTTTGCTCTTAAAGGTTATATTAAGACCAGTCAACACATACAGAGGGGACAGTTCTGGTGGCCTGCTCTATGGCTTCAGCCTGTCGTCAAACAGTGTATATAGTGAAGTCAAGAAGTACCAGCTTGTGTGGTGACCTACAGTAAATAGCTAAGCGGTCTAAACTCTCCCTACTCAAGGACCTGTGGTAAAAAAGTGGTAAGCCATGACCTCCCAGAACTGGAAAACAATGAAATTCTATATGCCCTAGCTCCAATACATCTTGTGCACCGCTGCCTGAGCCAGTTTGGGGAAGATTCTGTCACCTTTCCGTCCATTCATTATCAGAAGGCAATGATCTTCCTCTACACGTTGGCGACCCTGTGTTTTGTCTGGCAATGTCTGCACGCATAGATTTAATGGCACAGGCAAAGTTTCCAGCGGTACACAAGGACTAACGATCCCCCTCGGTGTGTTACTATCTGCAGGTTTGTGAGCCGAACCCACATACGACAGAACTGTGTACTGCATGCTGTTGTTAACAGGTGGTTCACCAAAAATAGACATGGTGTACACTCAGAGAACTCGTGCCGGGGTGCGCGCATATAATTGTGCAGACCATTGCACCAAGTATTCAATACTGCTGGTGTCTACCCTAAACCCTTCGTGAGGAATACTACACATATGGGCACATTACTTAGCCCGGGTTCCTGTCACAATCCCTTCTGTGTGTTCTAGTTCCCCATGATCATGGCTCTGGGCGCAATTCACTAAGATCTTCAAAAACATTCATTTGATCATTTGCGCCCGATATCCTGCTTGTGTCGCTTCTCCCCACTCGTTCCTCTCCAAGTTTTCACCTTCTTTCTTTCCCCGGTGCAATGTATTTTCATTGTCTTGCAACACAATTAAAATGTTAATTCCCCACCTCTCATTTTTGATCTGTTGTATCGTCTCGCCGAGTGGCCTTCCCCCAATTGTTCTGTCCGCATGAAAGCCGACGCGTTGCAGCAAATCCGATTGCATGCTCACATACCCCTTTTAAATTAGGTGCAAATCGGTAATCGTCGGAATTATCCAACTGTTTGTGTGCCGTCCACAGACCCTTAGGAAAGAGCCCCATAGTGCAGTTTGCCTCACTTTTGATAAGTCTGGTGCCCTCTGTGCTGTATATCACCTTGCTTTTATGGTGAAGAACACTGCCATGCTAATTGTACTTGTAATAATGTAGACATTTAAAAAATCATTTGAAATATCATGTGAACAATCTGCATAAATACATTTCCCAGAATCATGCACATCACGTTTTCATATGTAATTTCATTTTCAATTGACTTTCTTTTGCATAGGAATCTAATTTTCCATATGCACTATGAATACTGGGGGGAGGAGAAGAGTATTTTCATCCAGACAGATCAGTCTGTGATCACATAATACTCTTAACCTTATTGGATCCGCCTACATATATAAGTATCACAGTATCTCTGGGAAGTGTAGGTGCTAGCGTAACACGCTGGCGACAAGCTGAGCACCCTTTGTATATAGTGCAGATAATGCAAAGAACCTAGAACCTATGTTAAAGTATAATCCCTATAATTCATAAATATCATTACAATGCCTAATGAGATGACACATATACACCTATATTCAGGCTGCAGAACTGAAGTAGAGAGAGCAAATGTAGCTTTATATTTCCAGTTTATTACATAAGCCTTTTCAGATTATTGTTGCTAGTCTTAATTATTGGTCCATTACAAGGCAAAACCATAACCACGTTATTCACCGATGATTAGTGTCTTTTTGCTCTTTTTTCATATTTTACCAGACAATAATTACTGATGTAAACTGTACCAACAACCTGCACACTGTATATACACATAACTAGTACATTCGAGCCTATAGATCCTTATAATGCTCCCACCATTGATATGAACATTCTACAATGACATTCTAAAATGGGCATTTTATTAAAGACTGGCATATGTTCACTTCACTACCCTATGCAACTTGAGCCATTATATGTTTAGTTTCCGTTTGCATACATTTAGAAAGGTGGAGCCCAATCAAGAGGACTCTTGTTTCGTTGTCCTAGATGTATAGGTCATTTAAAGTCATACCTTGAGTATTTTATATAAAAATATAACCAGTTTGTATATGGAAGGCTGAGGCTGGGTATGATTCTTGGGTCATTACCTAAGGGCCCGTCTGACCGGACTTTCATCAGAATCCTGACGACATTTCCGTTTTGCACCACTGGGACAGGAATTCAAAGGGTTTTTGGGCGCATGCGATGGATTTTGGGCCCATCGAGCTGGCTTAATGTACACAAATCAGGGGGCAGTCTGTCAGCCTATCCGACAGATTCAGACAGACGTGGGATATAATTTAAAAATTTTGTCGCAGCCATGCACTTATATACACTGGGGAGAAGGTGAATCTCACTGTGGACCCTGTCAAGGAAGCACATCTCTCAGGATATCGGCGGTGCACAATCTTCTTATTGACTCTTTGGTCAGGAGTTCCATTCTCTTGCTGACCGTCCGGATCGGGGATCGCGCAGGGACCGGTCCAGTTTGTGCCCCTATGTGTGTTTGAATGGGTGGCTCGGCTTTACATAGAGGGCGGCTCCCGTGCCCCGCTGTAGGAACTGGTTGTCTACTGATGAAGGGTAAGCAGCATGGGCCAGCAGTTCAGCCACATAACCAAATGATTATTCTTTACAAATCTATTCCCATATTTTGTGGATAACAGGTAACAGTGTTTCTTATGAAGTTTCCCTTGCTGCACATGAACCAGCATTTCTAAACACTGAAATGCAAGACGCATAGAAAATGACATATAATATCTCACTGTGAAAACGGGTGGAGGAGAGCTTGACTTTGGTAATCTGCCTTCTCATAGAGTCCCAGTCATCTGAGTTATATCCTCATTATTCGGTCTTTTAACTCAACAATCCTGACATGATCATCTTGGTGGTGTTCTGTTCTTCACATAGCTCTAGTGATAAAATAATATCCTCACCCTGTAAACTACCAATACAACATTTTGATATAAAAGTACCACTTTCTAATGTAAACCAGGAACAGACCAGTATAGTCTGGGCCACATCATTGACGAGGTTTACGACCAGTACAGGATCAAACCTGGGGCTTATAAGGTCGACCCTTCTAAAGGTAACACTATTATAATTAAAGGAAATCTAACCTCAAAATACCAGCAATGGTAAACAGGGCCACATTGAGTCATAGATCCAGGCACTGTGACCTCTAGTAATGTTTCTTTATCAGGACCTTTCTTCTTTCTAAAAACACTTTTAGAATTATGCTTTACTTCTAATGGCTTTGGCTCACCGGTAAAGGAGTTTTCCTCTTTTCAGAAAATAACTGATAATGGTTTGTGTGATCAATGAACACTTTTCTGATCCATCCCACTGTTTTCTTCGCAGACTTGATTGTTTACTTACATGCTGTGACTATAAAACAATGTCCTATCGTGATGCCACACGGGTGGCACGGCTTAATGCCACAGAGATATCATCGCTGTGTGTTTATAATGAGACACATGACATAGTGCACTAGTTTTTATCCACTAGGAATAAACATGAGCTATCCTGTTGAACCGAAATCAAGCAGAGATCTAAAAACCGGGAGGTGCTACTTTACTAGACCACCGTGTGGACAATGTAATACTTTTCATTATCACAAACACTTACACTTGGTAAAGTGGACAACCCCCATCTTTAAGCTTTTTTACTAGTTTGCTAATTGCCAGCAATCCAAAAGCTCAGCTTTATATTTATATACTGCTATGGTAACATTTAAAGTTATGTTTCTCACTTGGTTGCCCTGAGCAACTGCGAACAGTTTTGCTCTCAGACACCTTTGCATAACCTCCCCAATGTGATTAATAAATAACTCATGACTCACCAATCCTCCACTTTCCTCCATTTTTTTCTGCTCATGACAGCCAGTGTACAAGTGGCCAGACAGTTCCAATATGCTGGGGGTAGGGAGCTGTAAATTGACTTGACAGCAACAGTGAGTGAAAGAAGATAAAGTTGTCACACTGGGAGATTTATGAGAAGTATCCCGGAGAGTCAGAACTGTTTTTGTAGTTGCCTTTTTAGAAACAGCGTGGGTAAATGAAAGCTTAGCTGTATTGGTTGCCATTAGGAATACAAATTGACCACCACAGAGTACCTACGACCACCCTCCTCCATATGCCCCAAAATCAAAGCGTGCCAATTGATAATATCAAAAGAATGCTATGTCCAGCCATAGACCAAAGTTTAGGGAAGATAGACAATAATGCACAAGAACCATTGAATAAATTGAAAAACCCGGAGTACCCCTTTCCATGTTAAAGTTCCAACAATGTGAGTCACACACTTACCCCACAGGCATAGTGCAGGCAGGCAGGGGGCAGTCAGAGGGGAGTCCCGGAAGTACCACCGACGCGTGTTTTTGCACAGATGCTTTGTCAGGATGTGACTGTTAAAATGCCACTGGTGATTCAATGAAGGAATTTTATCACCTTGGCCAGGTGCATGCCGTACATTGGCCAGCACTGCACAGCCACGCCATTTTTAAGGAAGGAGTCATCAGCAACACTCCCTCTCCAAAAGAATGCCACCCTCTGAATTCGCATAGACTGTGGATTTGAATGGCCAATGGTTTTTTCCTTTTTCCGACATCATTTGAAGATTTAACATCCCTGAACCACGCAAAGTTTTGGTACGAACCCAACCTTGCGGGTCGATGTCCACTCAACACTACTTGTTGTATTGTCATTATACCATCTACAACATCTTTAGATAGTCATATAGTGTTTTCACCTGCCATGTTACATGGTGTTGTCTAGACCTGACCCATTCCTGAAGACATTACCTGAATCATATGTGATTATATTTTCAGTGTTTAATTATTAATAACAATCTTGGTATACTTATGGTAAAGAACAGTTACTCAACCTCTTACTAGAATCAACTTTTGACAATGGATGATTGACCTTGGTGGATATTTATTAGATGTCGGCACACGAACCCTGCCACGCTCTTATACGCAGACCGTACATCAGGAGGCTTCCGTTGGCTTTACCTCTTAATGTATCCGGGGGGGAGGGGAGGGGTTTTGTCCTGTCTAGCATTATTTCTATGCCATTCCCTGCCTGGTATAAAAATAAACATAGCCGCAAATTTTTGCATGTGAAAATTTACCGGCTACATGAGGTGTGCCTGGGGACAGTGCTACTAACTTACAACAATCATTTGTCCTCATTTCCAGAGTTTTGCTCCACAGGTAGTGTTGGTATTTCAGTCTTAACGGACATCTTTCATCATCACTGTAACATTCTGTCACTACTACCTTTTGGAGCATGTCCACAAGGATTTATCTAGTCAATTCATACATTAATCATTGCAAAATCATCTTTCTTTTATTATGTAAATGAGGCTGGTCACATGGTCAGAGGCAGTGATGTCACTCCTGTTACCCCTCCCCTCTCCTCCCCCTGCTCATGTCTTGTGTGTTGTATAGTAAAGCATGGCTAGTGTGTGTGCTGCATCTGCTGACATGCTCTTCCTCCTAATACACATGTGAGACACAGACATCAGCTACACGTGTACCTGACATGTTCGCTATAACATGGCTGCCTAGAGCTGTTTGTATCTCTCCTATAGACACACAGGCTGCAGGGGCATGTCTGCCAGCACCAGGAAGCACATGGAAGCCATTTAACCATTATATGTACATCTTAAGAGAGATATAGTAGGGGACATGTAGCAAATATTTTATCAAATATGTGTTAAAATGAGATAGACAGTCTCATAGTGGCTAATGCTAAATAATGAATCAGTTGTGGTATGAGACTGTAAAGTCTAACTGTGCTCCACTTATTCACTATCTTAGTTTATGCCAGAAAAAGATGACAGATTTTGGAGACTTTTTGGCACAACTAAGACTATGGGGGAGATGTATAATTAGGCAGGCTCCTGGTGTTGGCCCTTTAATAAATCTATCTGAGATTTTATTAAAATAATTGTATGTATAGTAAAAAAAAAACAATTCCCAAGAGCACATACGCAGGAAGAAAATGGAATGACATTGCAACTTTTTTTGTAAATATTTTAAAAAATAGCTAGTCAGAATTCTGTCTTTGCATGGTGTTGCACTAGCAGTGGTTCTATGTTTAAGCCAATATTTTTGAGTGTCGGGAAAAGGATCTTGCAGAAAGCCCCTTTGACACTTTTTCATGCCAAAAAGTCAGTGATAAATAACCTTTTATGTCTTCTTTTGCGAATCCACAACCAGTTTTTCTAATTGGTGTCTACAACCAGTTATTCCTGCCATAAACAGATTAATATATGTGCCTAAGTATGTAACAAAAGTGTTGAGCACTCTTGCTATGCATATTACCTCGTTCCAAGGCAAGGCCAAATTTTATGTCCAAACAAACAATTTGCAAGGAAGTCAGATATTTTATCTCGCCCTGTTCTGGCCCCTGGTGTTTATGGTGGCCATGTGGGTATGGACCACACACTCTTGATCAAGGCATGTCAACCTCTTTAACATTTATTCCTGACTGTAGTGCTGACTTTTATTGTTTTCTTGGATTTTGCCTCATGTTTACTTCTTTGTTAGCCTTGAACATCATGTTATTCTTCTATGGCCTTTGACCCTTTGACTACAGTTCTTTGCTTCCATTTTGTTCTATGTCTTGACCAAACCTCAATACTATCCTAGTGATAATTCTCTGTACAATGCCTGACTCTGTAAAATCTACTACTTTTATTCTATTCATTAATTCTAATTCTTTCCATTCTTTACAGTAGGCACAGATTTTTGCTTATTTAGAAACTTTAAAAAACACCCCCCTTTCTGAGGTAGTGGTATATGATATAGCACAGCCTGAACACAGATGCACTGTCTGTCCCTCACCTGCTTCAACAGGCTCACACAGCCAATAAGTAGTGTCAACCTTAGTGAGGAGGGTGGGATAGCTTGACTGTGTACTGCAGCTTCCCGCCTCCATGACTGGAACAGAGGAATCAATTAAATTTTTTTTTAGAAAAATGGTGGCTCTATTCCCATCTCTATAGAGACTTCAGTGGAACTTGTAGAAAGACATCTAACATGTCTGTAGTTTGTGGGGGAATTACCTGGTGACAGGTTCTCTTTAATCAGTTTGTCTAAATCATCTTTCTGTCCCTTACACCACTGGCAACTGAGAGTAAAATGAGACTGATAATGTCCCTAAAGACTTTTTAATTCCTAATGAACTTTTTGCATCTGTAAAAAGTTAATTGTTAGCCTTCCTTTCTAGTGGATGGGATCCCTGAATGCTTTCAGATATACTGCTCACTGCAGGTAAAAGAGCAAGAAAAAAGTCTGCTTTTCTTAATGAAGTTTATTACTTTATTAGATTGCTATTTAGCCTGCTCTACTCATTTCTGAAAAAAAAAAAATCTTTCAAAGGTTAGTTAATCTTATTATTACCACAACCAGATGTCAGTGTTACCAATGGCACATGGTAGTAGAGAGTTATGCCTGTATTATACATCTCAGGTGATGAGTATAGCTGCACTTTAAATAAACCCGAACATATGTTTCTGTAGCTTGAATCTTTTTTTTTCTAGCAATGAATGATTTTTTTTATTTAAATATTCATACCATTTTACATCCTCTCTGAATAGAATGATTATATATTTTATGCTTCTTAGTGAAAATGTGAAACAGACTATTAAGTTTTTTAATGATAGAACCATGCTGATGATTTCAGCTTTTTGTGAACAATATGAAATTCAGCTGCCTTTAAGAATTGAACAATGGTAAATTCTTTGCAAGCACGTCAGGTTCTTTATTAAAATTCCCTGACTTCTCTCCTGCCTTTATAACTACACTGGAATTGAAGTTTGAGGATAGTTTGAGATGAAAATGAGTAAAAGGTTTTATTTCTTTTACAGAGAGTATGTTACAGTTTATATACTATGAAGAAAAGAAAGCCCACAGTGTCACATAAACTATTACAGTTTAGTACCATCTGGTGGCAAAAGGGGGAAGATAAACAGCGCCAGCTTAAGTAAAATCCAATTGTTCCTCTGTGGTTCTGAAACTATTATTTGACTTTACAATTTAATGATGTCTCTGAGGTTAAACTTTAAGGAAAATTAAAAGAAACAATTCAACTTTTCAAAAAAATAATAAAAAAAATGTCTAAAAGTTTAAATTGGCAAACTTTGTAAAATATTCATCACATCCATTTATGTTACCTAAACAGCAGGGAGTATGGAGAAAAAATGCTCACATTTATTTTCTAATTAGCACTTTATAAGGAACATTTTTTTTTTCATTTTTTTTTTTTGGTTAAAAATCATTTGTGCTAATGATCTAGCATAAGTCAGTCACAATGTTTTTCACAAGGGCATAAACTGCGAAGATATGTCCCTCCCTTAAAACTGAATTACTTAATTATGCCCTATGCAATTTTTTAGCTCATTTAATGCATTAATTGGTTTTTATAGGACACACTGCTTGATTTCATCTTCATATTATATTAATAAATAAAAACCGTTTATTAAAAAATGCTGATTTTTAGGAAATATTCACAGACATCTTTAAAACATTACTATAAGACATTTTAACAATGTCCTACATACAAATTTTTATGAAGTTGCATTATATTACCTATACATACATACAAATGTTATGAAGTTACATCTTGTTACATCTTGTTACCTATTATAAGTATATGTTATCTAGGAACATCACTTATCCTTGAAGGGATTTTTCCCACTAATGATATATATCTCCAATTAATAAGAAAGTAGATATGTATGTGATTCTAGAGTTATCAAGACCAAGGGTTAGTATGTAGTGATGAGTGGACCCATTAAAATTCTTTAAAGCCTCGGTACTGAACCAGTGACACCCACATGGGTGCAGTGTTAATCATTTAAATCACTATGGCCATGCACATGCCGGCACTAACTTGCCAACATTGCTGCACATCGCCATTGTGGGGAGGATCGTCATTCCTGATGACGTCATTGAGGAGCCATCATGGGCATTTAAGGTAAGGGTGTTTGAGCTGAACCTGGACCTGCACCCGAACATCTAATGAAGTTCTGGGTCGGGTCTGGGGGAACTAGACCCACAAAGTTTGGTAAAAACCTAACTTTGTGGTTCAGGTCCAGTCATCACTTTTTATAAGTGGCCTCTAATATGTGTGTATATCTTGTAAAGGAAAATGCACCATCACGTTTACAATCCCCAAATTTTGCAAAGCCACTCTCTGTGAATCAGGGAACATCATAGACTAGGTCTTGAGTAAAAAAATTTCACCCTGCACTTTCCAAAATATACTTATTACCAGAGACAAATATATAGAGAGACAGAGAAACTGACAGAGAGAGACAGAAACTAAGACAGAAAGATACAGACAGACAGAGAGACAGGCAAAGAGACAGAGAGAGAGACTGTCAAACTGTTCATCTGAGGACTTGTGTATGGAACCAAATGTGTATGGTTCCTTTAGTCTAAGTTTAAGTGAATATTAGGCATTACAATCCATTTTAACCAACTGGGCTCTTTAGCATAGGATATTTATAGATTGCTATAGCCAAACCTATGTACACAGTAAGTGTTTGGAGTACTTTTGTAGCTTTTTTTCAACACAGAACAGTATATTTTTTTAAAGAGGTAAATATGTAGTACAAATATGGCCAAATGTTAAAATACGTGACTAACTTAATATCTACTGTTCTGTTTCTTGATTCGTAAAGGGAGTAAGCTATTCAAAGTTCATCTATTTTAGGAAAGGCTTTACTGTGTTAATAAAGTATAAATGGAACATTAGTAACCTGTATAGAAACCACCATAACCAATATTCCAGTGTGGGTCTCCTAACAACAGTTCATTTTGTTATTTGTAGAACACTATGCTTGAATAACCAAAATTCAATAATAATGTAGAGGAGAGGTATTGACATCACAGCAGCCTGCATTCTGCCTGTGGTGAATTACATACAAGTTATCCTAGAGGAGCATGTGTCTATAGAAAGCTGTAGAGAGTCAAACCTCCCTGTCGATACCCTTCCTTTCTATCCAATATTCATAAAAAACAAAATTGTTTCTGCACAAATAAATGTATTAGGTAATAACCCATAAGAGTAAGTCATCAAAAAAATGTAAAGTAAACTCTAATAGTAGTTTGCAAAATATAAAAGTTGTAATCAATGGACTAAGCAAGTTGTTTTTCATAATAATATAGAATTTTGTTATGGGTCTAGCAAGCCAGATATAAAAATGATCAGCAGTGGTGTATGATGAAGTCCAAGCCCCTATGGTGAAACCAGATATATCAGCCTCCTGAGGGCCAATCGGCTTCCTGATGTATTTAAAAGGCGTCTTGTGCTGGCATACAATTCTACACAAGGCCCTACCTGGCAAGGAATTGATCTAATACGTGCAAACATTAAGTCGTGTTGTAGACTATAGTGAGCGATACCTGGTAGGAGTGTCCTGTGTTGGCCTAGTAAACCGGGGGCCAGACCTGCTTTTAACCCCTAGACACCTACTTGGTGTGGATGTGGCATAAAGGTGGAAAATAATCTAAATTACTGTAAGTTCAATAGTAATTGCAATTATTTCAGCACTTGTACACCAGGATACTGACACACAAGGCCTCATAAATCTCCCCCCTGTAGTCATAAGCCGTTTAAGAAACAATGTAAATGCCTATACTGTAATAGTTGCTCCACAGAACAACACTTGGGGGGGGGGCAATTCTGACAGTTTCTGTGGTCGACTATTTGAAATATATTTCGCCTCCTTCTTACCAAGTCATGGAAAGAAGGAATGGCTCAACAACCGCTCATCAAGTTCTCTCTATTCCCCACCCAGAACACATTCCTGCTTGGTCCAATAAGTGTGCAATGAGGTTCCAAGTACTGTTTATAAGCAAGTCAGAAGTAGTAGCTGTTGCCTGAAAAATCAGTTGTTATGACAAGTCTGTTTTCTTAAAAAATTGCATTGCCATAATATTTTACTTTTGGAGCGTCTGTGTCTTACAAGTTGTGGGTGTTTTCCTTCATACTCAGCAATGATTGGATAATATGAGATTAGGTAGGGAGTATACCCAGGAATAACAGAGGATCAGCAAACATAGATGTCTAAGAAAGGATGATGCAGCAGAATTGTTATATCATGAGCATAATGTACCTACTTTAACTAGCAGAAGTGGAGATAGGTCCTACTTAACTCAGCATGCATCATATCAGAAAAAATAAGCTTATAACTTTCAACAAAATAATCCATGTAATATATTAAATAAAGCCTCTGTGTACAGTCTCTCCAGTTTATGTAACGCAGACCTTTGTGAGACTGTTTTATATTATTGTAGGCAGAAATGCTTAAGAAAAGGAAAATACTTGGAAATGATAGTACTGTAGTATTTGCCTCCCAGAGTGAAATTGGAAGCAATCTAATAGATATGCAAAGGAGGACTGAGAAGAATAACTCCTAACATGACAGTCAGTGATGCTGTGCAAACATAATGGATATGAGATTAACCAGGCTCCAATATCTTAACAGAAGGAAAAAAAAACATGTTATTGAGCTAACACATTAATACATAAAGGACATAAAGGAATACATGGTTTTAGTTATAGGACCAATCCATACTCACAGTATGAATGTATTAATATATATATGTAGATTTTGTATCTTAATTTCTATATTATAATTGGTCTTCAAGAGGAAGAGTTTTAATTAAAGGAAGAACGTAGCAACTAACATGCATTAATTGGGAACCTGCAGAGATAATTAGACCTGTGGGAGTAAGATTACACCTATCATAAACTGCTTTTTTTCTCTTTCTTCACAACTAGAGGTTAAGTGCTTAATACTTTAATTGGTTGTAGAACTACAAGGAAGAATAAACTTGTTCGTCTAAAAAGTGACTATTTGGTTAGACAATCTTTTCCAACAAGTGGCGCTTCTAAGAAGTGTCTGCTTGTACTTCACCGTGCTGTTAAAAATCATAAAGTATAACGGCAATTAAACTTGACATTCTTTGTGTTTAATAGGAATGTGTTACGTTACAAAAAACATCAGTACTGGAAGATGAGATTACTGCCAGGCGCTGCAATCTCAGGCCTTAAATTGGAAAGCAAGTTTTGGAGGATTGTGAATAGACAGTGGAAGTTCCACTGGGACACAAAAAGGCCTGATCCACTACAAATCACAAAGATGTTTCACACATCTGATTATCTGCTTAGTCTCCTTCTGCCCAACCCGATACACATCCCTATTAGATGTGTGAAAGTTCAAGCAGAGGAGAAAATAACCAAGTCACTATACAAGACTGACAAGGCCATTACTGTAAGAGAGGACAAAAAGGACAAATCTGAACCAGCTTCAAATATATGGGGAATTATAGGTGCTGTTTAGTTGTGGAATTCTAAAAAAATACATGATAAAACAGTGACTGCTTGGTGAGCCTATACAAAATAAAGTAGTAAATGACGGCGGTGAACACCACCATTTTCCTAAGATTGTTGCTTCTCAATTACGTCACATGGAGCAATGATCGTAAAGAAAATGGTGTCATTTAAAGGGTTAACACCCAGTGGCATAACTTGAATTTGCAGGGCCCCAGTGAAAAGTCTGTGCCAGGCTGCGTGACTATAATTTATGTTTTATAGTACTAGTCTTTTCATATGGGAAAGTGACACTTTATGGGCCCCTAAACCTCCTGGGCCCAGTTGCAATCGCACCCTCTGGACCTCCTCAAGTTATGCCCTTGTTAACACCCATGATTGCTGGTAGCAATGTTACTGGTGGGTGTACCCAAACCAAAATTTTGCTCTAAATGTGGCCAAACTTGTGAACTCAAACCTGAACATCTCAAGCTTAGAGTATTGTAATGTAAGAACTGTTATTCAAAAGATATCAATATGGTGATGCAACAGGGACATTTACAAGACTTAGGAGGACAACAATGAAAAATTTGAAAATGTTTGCTCTTAAAGGTTATAGTAAGACCAGTCTAACTACATAACAGAGGGGGACAGTTCTGGTGGTCTGCTTATTGGCTTCAGCCTTTCTGTGCATTAACAGTGTATATAGTGAAGTCAAGAAGTACACAGCTTGTGTGGTGACCTACAGTAAATAGGTAAGGGTCCTAAACACCCTATCAAGGACCTGTGTTAAATAAAGTGCTAGAGCCATGAACCTACACGAGTAACTGGAAAAATGAAATTCTATATGCCATAGCCAATACAATCTGTGCACCGCTGCATGCAGCCATTTTGGGGAAGATTGTCACTTCCGATGTCATTATCAGGGAGCAATGATCTTCCTCTACACGTTGGCACCCTGTGTTGCGGGCATGTTGCACTGCATAGATTTAAATGGCAAAGGCAAAGTTTCCAGCGGTACATAAAGAGCTAACATCCTCGGGTGTTACTATCTGGGGTGTTGAGCCGAACCCAAATCGACAGAACTGTACTGCATGCTGTATGTTAAAGGTGCACCAAAAATAGAATGGTGCACACTTCAAGAACAGTGCCGGGGGTCCCAGATAATTGAAGACCTTGCACCAATATTCAATAATCTGGTGTACCCTACACCTTCGTGAGGAATACTACACATATGGGCACATATACTTACCCGGTCCTGTCACAATCCCTGCTGTGTGTTCCCCATTGATCATGGACTCTGGCGCAATTCACTAAGATCTTGCGCCCGATATCCTGCTTGTGTCGCTTCCCCACTCAGGTTCGCCAGAGTTCACCTTCTTCTTCCCGGTGCATGTAATTGCATTGTCTTGCAACACAATTAAAATGTTAAATCCCACCCTCAGTTTGAATCTGTTGTATCGTCCGATGGCCCTCCCCCAATTTCTGTCGCATGAAAGCCGACGCGATTGCAGCAAATCCGATTGCATGCATCACAATACCCTTTTAAATTAGGTGCAAATCGGTAATCTTCGGAATATCCAACGTTTGTGCGGTCCACAGACCCTTAGTAAATGAGCCCCATAGTGCAGTTTGCCTCACTTTTGATAAGTCTGGCCCTATGTGCTGTATATCACCTTGCTTTTATTGGTGAAGAACACTGCCATGCTAATTGATACTTGTAATAATGTAGACATTTTAAAAAATCATTTGAAATATCATGTGGAACAATCTGCATAAATACATTTCTACATCACGTTTTCATATGTAATTTTCATTTTCAATGACATTTCTTTGCAGTGGAATCTTATTTTCCCATATGCACTATGAATACTGAGGATAAGATCTATTTTTCTCCAGACAATGTCTTGTGAGTCACATATACTCTTAACCTTATGGATCTCCTACATATATATATACAGAGCCATGGGAAGTGTTGTGCTAGCGGAACACGCTGCTGGAAGCTGGAGACCTTGATATGAGTGCAGATATGCAAAGAACCATAGAAATATGTTAAAGTATAATCCCTATATTCATAAATAATCATTACAATGCTCTATGAAGATGAAATATACACATTATTCAGGCTTGCAGCAGCTGAAGTAGAGAGAGCAAATGTACTTTATATTCCAGTTTATTACCATAAGCCTTTTTCAGAGTATTGTTGCTGTATTATTATTGTTCACGTTACAGGCAAAACATACCAGTTATTCCACCATATGAATTCTTTTCTTTTTTGCTCATTTTCATTTATTACCAAGTACAATAAATTCCTGAATGTACTGTACACACCTGCACACTGTATATACACATACTGTACATTTACTATAGATCCTATAATGCTCCACCAGGGATATGAACATTCTACAATGAACATTCTAAAATGGGCATTTATTAAGACTGGCATAATGTTCATCACTACCTTATGCCAACTTGAGCCATTATATGTTTAGTTTCCTTGCATAAAATTTAGAAAGGGTGGAGCCCAATCAGAGAGGACATCTTGTTTTCCTGTTTGCCTAGATGTAATAGGTATTTCAAAGTCATAAACTGAGTAGTTTATATTAAAATATAACCAGTTTTTATATGGAAGCTGAGGCTGGGTATGATTCTTTGGGGCTCATTTACTAAGGGCCCCGCGGACCGGACTTTCATCAGACATCCTGACGATTTCCGTTTTGCACCACTGGGACAGGAATTTCAAAGGGGTTTTTGGCGCATGCGATCGGATTTTGGCCCAATCGAGCTGGCTTTAATGTGACACAAATCAGGGGGCAGGCTGTCAGACTATCCGACGGATTCAGACAGACCGTGGGATTTAACTTAAAAATTGTGTCGCAAGCCATGCACTTATATACACTGGGGAGAAGGTGAACTCCTGTGGACCTGATCAAGGAAGCAACATATCCAGGATATCGGGTGCACAATCTTCATGAATCATGGCAGAGTCCATCCTTGTCTGACAGTCCGGATCGGGGATCGCGCAGGGACCGGGTCAGTAAATGTGCCCCTATGTGTGTTGAATTGTGCACGGCTTACATAGAGGGTGCTCCAGTGGCACCCGCTGTAGGAACTGTATGTGTGATGAAGGGGAAGCAGCATGGGAGCAGTTAGCCACATACCAAATGATTATTCTTTAAAAAATCTATTCCCAATTATTGTGGAATAACAGGTAACAGGTGTTCTTATGAATTTTCCTTGCTGACATGAACCAGCATGTCTAAACACTGAATGTCACAAGCATAGAAAAAATGATATGATTCATCACTGTGAAAAAGGGTGGAGGGAGTTGACTTTGGTAATCTGCCTTCTCATGAGCCAGTCTATGCTGGAGTTAATATCACATTATTAGGTCATTTTAGAAAAATCTGACATGATCATACTTGGTGGTGTTCTGTATCTCACATGTCTAGTTGATAAAAAATAATCCTCACTCCTGTAAACTACAAAATACAACATTTTGATATAAAAAGTCAATTTCGATGTAAACCATGATGACCAGTATAGCAGGGACATCATTGGAGAGGTTACAGACAGTACAGTATCAAACCTGGGGCTTATAAGGTGACCCCTTCTAAAGGTAACACATTATAATTAAAGGAAATCTACCATCAAAATCCAGCATGGTAAACAAGGGACACTTAGTCATCGATCCAGGCACTGTGACTCTAGTAATGTTCTTAAATTTGTTATCCAGGACCTTCTTCTTTCTAAAAACAACTTTTAGAATTATGCTATTAATTCTAAGTGGCTTTGGCTTCACAGTTAAAGGAGTTTTCCTCTTTCAGAAAATAACTGATATTGTTTGTGTGATCAATGAACACTTTTCTGTATCCATTCCTCACTGTTTTCCAGATCTTGATTGTTTACTTCATGTGACTATAAAAACAGTCATGTGATGCCACACTGGTGCACGGCTTATGCCACAGAGAGTAATCATCGCTGTGTGTTATAATGAGACACATGACCATAGACTAGTTTTTATCCACAGGAAGTAAACAATGAAGCTTCCTGTTGAATGAAAGCAAGCAGAGATCTAGAAAACCGTGGAGTCTACTTATAGAACACGTGTAGGAAAATTGTAATACTTTTCATTACACAAACACTTACACTTGGTAAAAGTGGACAACCCATTTAAGCTTTTTTACTAGTTGCTAATGGCAAGCAATCCAAGCTCAGCTTTAATTTTATATACTGCTATGGTAAAATATAAGTTATGTTCTCATTGGTTGCCATGAGCAACTGGAACAGTTTTGCTCTCAGACACCTTTGATAAACCTCCCCCAATGTGATTAATAAAATAAATCATGACTAACCAATCCTCCACTTTCTCCATTTTTTTCTGCTCAGTGACAGCCAGTGACAGTGCCAGACAGTTCCAATATGTGGGGAGGGAGCTGTAAAGTTGACTGACAGCAAACAGTGAGTCAGAAAGAAGATAAATTCTGTCACTGGGAGAGATTTATGAGAAGTATCGGAGAGCAGAACTGTTTTAGTTGCCTATTTTATAAACAGCTGTGGGTAAATGAAAGCTGAGCTGTGATTGGTTGCCATGAGCAACTAGAACTCTTCTGCTCTAAGCCACTATCGCCTTGTGTAGATCCCCTTCATAGGCCACGCTAACGGGCCATGTATGCTTCACTGAGAAATTTGAGAAATTTTAGTTTCTTACCAAAAAAACAGGGAAATAACTATCTTATGACTTATTGGGGCAGATGTATTATTGTCTCTGAATTGTTGCGGATCATTTATAATGAGCCAGAAAGTACAGATGTTTCCGACGATCCCTACTCCTCTGTCTTTTTTTGGCGCAATTGGGCATGGCCTAACTTTTCAACATTATCTGTCACATTTATGTGTATTTTGTCATTAATTCTTTCTATTAATAAATGTTTATATTAAGTGTTTTTAACATTTTTTTTTTACTTTTCGCTTGAAAAAGTGATCCTCTGATCTGTTCAAGCTCTTCTTCACCTAATACAGTGTAATACAGATGTATTACACTGTATTATGGGACACGCATCCCTGGAGCACTGGCACATGCCGGGAATGCCAGCGGAGGATCGGGCCCTCCCCCGTATAAGGGGTTAATGCCCGTGATCGGAGGAAATTTCCGATTTTCTCCAATTGCAGGTACTAGAGACGGATGCCAGCCATAACATACAGCTGGCACCCCACGCGCCTGGTACCGGCTCCGTTCAGGAGCCGGGGCCAGAAGCATGACGTAAAAATAGTGCAAAATGCGGGCACGCACCTCCCGCCATGCAGTGAAATTACGGGAAATGTCGGGAAGGGGTTAAAACACCGGGCTGTGCTTTCCGGGGACTGATATCTGATGCCGATAGTAGTGCTTGCGCCAGATTTAGTAAATCCCCCCATTGTTTTACTTTACAGAAATCTACACCTTGCTTTTAAAATGTATTTGGCCAGCATCATAAATAACCAAAAAAACAACATCATTCTTAGGAATTGCCATTTAAGCAAAAAAAGGTCTGCAGCATGACCTTTAGCTGACAAATCTGCCGAGCTGGGAGTATCTGCACTACAGTACTGATGATAAGATTGTGCCATTACTAGTACAGTGCCTTGCAACAGCAATAAAAATAAAGGAAACAGATCTTTAATTAGAGCATTTACAATGAATAGGCAATTACTGAGAATGGTAATGTCAGAGATAATGCTGCAAATTCATTTCCAGTGCCCCTGCAAAAATAACAAAAGCTGGTAGAATGGGAATGGTACAGTCAGAGGGAGACAAAGGGCTGAGGAGCTCATGTGCCACCTCCCTGCGCCGAGGCTTGGTAAATAAATATACAGAGATCAAATACAATGATAACCGGAAATCTCTAATTATACACAAAAGACCTGCTGCCCAGTGCCCACCGAGCCCGGCTGACATTGTGTGCGCTTCACTTTGTAGCGTTCCTGATACCAATAACAAGACGTCATTCAGTGTATTGTAAATTACCTCCAGGGACATAGTTTATAGCTCCGGGGCTGAGCAGAGCCCAGATGTTGGCACCTGGCTTTAACTTGATAAATGCACATGCTTGTATTACCTATAAAACAAATAGCTTGGAAACATTAAACAAAATTGCTTTGCCTGTTTTTGGAGTGTCAGCTTTAGTCTATCAATCTATATCTCCTTAGTACATTCTATTAAGCATATTTGAAATTTTGCTGATAACATTCCTCAAGGGGAAATCTAATGTTTGTATAGGAGCTGAACAAAGCCGCATTGCTCTTTTTCCTTTGTAATTTCATAAATCATCTCTTTGGGACAGTTTTATCTTGTCACACACAGTGAATGGTGTTTGAATAGTATATAAGCAACCTAAGGTGTTTCTCAGTGTGGTTGACAGTGCAGATCTCCGCTCTGCTCACAATAGGCTGCATATAATTACATTGCTCCCTGTTCCCTCTTTCCATGCAGTTTCTTAGATACTTGAATATAAAAGCTGCTATTAAAGTTTCATTAAGGAGAAAATTTAAAAGGGGTAATGTATATGTCTTCAGGATTTAAGAGATGTTAAGTCTCTCCTAGTTAGGTTTTTTAAAAAAACTTGTTTTAAGTTGCATGGTCTTAACTTCCTTCAATTCTCCAAGAGTTTCAAAAGTGCAAA
The DNA here is from genome assembly GCA_019512145.1 of Engystomops pustulosus. NCBI lineage: Eukaryota > Metazoa > Chordata > Amphibia > Anura > Leptodactylidae > Engystomops > Engystomops pustulosus. The sequence continues at coordinate 59,405,017 of CM033642.1, forward strand.
GGAAGACAAAGGAGAATATTACATGCAAGCAGATCAACCAATATAAGAAAAATAGAGAATTGTGTGTATGGAAACATATTCAGATCACCGTAGGCAAGTGTCAATAATGGTGTGGAGAGAGGGTTTGGTGCGGGAGATTTCAAATGCTGGTCTAGACGCCAGGCATAAAGTCCAATAGAAGAAAAAGGTAGGGTGGAATCCAGGATTCCATATAGGTGTGACCCCCCCCCCATAAAACTATATAAAGGCAATATAAAAAGGAGATCATTCAAAAGGTGACTTCTCCAAGGACAAGAAAATACACGAGTAAGGGGGATAAGCAGGTGATGCATGTGCTAGTCCTTACTCATGCCTGATAGTTTACTGTCTCCACACTCCATTTTATACTAAGAAACTCACAGTGGAGAGGTGGGAAAAAGTAGGCGTGTGACATGAAGGCGTGGCCAAAAGTCAGTCACATGACCACACAACGAAACAAACTCAAAAGAAAAAAATGCCATAACTGCTACTGATTGCGCCATTTGTGACTTTGCAGGGGGAAGTTGAGCCGAACCTCTTCTCTACTGATTCTCTTCTTCTCTACACAGTTTCTAATTTAATGCTATAGATTAGTAAATTACATTACAGTACACTGTAAAGGTTGAATTCTGCCATTGCCCCCAGATAATTGGCGATAGCAGAAACCATTTCTTTTCAGCAGTTTTGTGGCACAGCAGGAATGTCCTCAGCAATTACATTCTGTGTGTTCCTGGCCTAAACCTTTTGGTTTCTTTCTCAACTGCATTATTTTGCAGTATAAAAGCTTCTGCTGCAAACGTTTCAGATTTTATTAGTGGCTGCAAGCTATGGAATAGCTTCTTGTAACCAATGCATTGTAAAGTCACAAATCATTGAGTACTAATCAGAAGGTCATATTTAGCCTGTGTGCCACAATCCATGTGTTGGTCACAATTCTTGACCCAACAGTGGTTTATCTCACCTGAAATACAATATCAGAGTGCTCTCTCTCTCTCTCTCTCTCTCTGTATATATATATATATGTTTCAATAAATAAAAGGAGATAGCAAAACAATGGTAAACAATAAACATATCGCCACATATTGTTGCGCACGTCATAAGGCACACCTCTAGTTAAGACGTATCAGTAAAGAACGTACTTGTCCAGCCTCATCAAAGACCTGAAGTCTGGCTTGCTAAGTGATTGATATGTGAGAGGTGGGTGCACACCAAAAAAGTACTTGTATGAAGTATTGTTGAATTCTATTTTACTGAACATGAATATATTACGATCATCAGAGCTTCAACAGGTCTACTGTCTCATTGTCCAATTTTGCAGCTGCAAGTCCAGGTCAGAGGAGCCTGAACCCTTCTCTGAACATAAATCTTTTTTTTATAGCCCAACACACAACCCTATCATTATTAGCATGCTTAAAATTTATTTTTATCAAAGTAATTTTTAAAAAATATTTTAGGGACCTACTCATAAAAATATCAATATTAGACTAAGTTATCAAACTTATATCACTACGCAATGAAATGAGTCATTCAGTCAATAAAACTCGATTATTTCAGCAATGAATTAATACTTTTTGTGGTTTTTAAAAAGTAATTTACAGCATCACACAATTTATATATGTTGCTGTATTTGCTGTAAGTTTAAGTCAGACAAGCCGTGATTCAGGCTGGGAAATATTTTCTGAATATTAACTGTATTCCCAGGCCCCAACAACAAAATAGTCTCATTGTGAAGTATAATAAAAATTGCTCACCTATTTTGGCTAGATAAACCAGCAATGTATATGCAGAAGTGAAGACCTTTGTGTTTGTTGCAGCCTCCCTGGGCAATGTATTGTCATCCAAGGTCTTTTTTAGGCGACGTGCAGCTGTTTACAAAGTCCCTCTATCCAAAGATATTGGCCGCAACAAATACAGTTCCAACATCAAAATGCATAGCCGTTTTACTAATAAGCATTCTGATTATCACTGGAATGGCTACTCACTTTAAACAATTTGAGCCACTGCTAACCCAGACCATGTTGCGTGCCACTATCCCTCTTTTCTTCTCCACCAATATCCTTTTTATCAAATCGTATTTCAAGATACCTTAGTGGCAAACTGTAGGATTTTGTGATGAAACTAAATTCCTAAACATCTTTCACCATGTAATAAAAATAATAAGAGCTCTTTTACTTGTGCATGTGCATGTGCAGCCCGTGTAAATGTGCAGTAAGGTGCCACAATCCCATGGGCTGCGCATGGACGAAAATTGAAAAACTTTATTCTTCTTACATTAAAAGGTGCATATAAAGTGTGATGTAGGCAAAATTTTATTGGATTTGCCACGTATCCTCAATTTCTTGGACTATTTCGGATCACAAAGCCAGCAACATGTGTGCACTCCAAACAAGCTTCCACTACCTCAAAATCGCTTCCAGATACAAGGGTATGTGAGACAATATTCTTTTTTTTCTCTATATATATTATAGTTCCATCACGGCTGTTCTAGCACAGCCTACAGAGGGAATTTCCTTGCATTATATTTCTACATAATCCAGGGACTCCCGTCCCCTGCTTGGCGTGCAGCATGTGGGATCGTGCCACCATACAACACATTTACACGGGCTGCACACGTTTGTGTAAGGGCACATTCACATGGCCGTCTGCGGCCGCATGTATGTCGCCATAAACAGCAATAGCGGTGCAGCGCAGATACGGTGCCATACATGTGTGGCACCGATCCGGGCCGCACACCGCAAAAAGATAGAGCTTGCTCTATCTTTCGACGGATGTGTGGCCGTGCTCCGCTATTCTCTATGGAGGGTGGAGGGGTCACCGCACGGCGGGCACTCCACGTGTGAATGGACCCTAAAAGAGCCCTTATACTGTAAATAAAACTAAATGATTTATTACTGTTTCAGCAACTAATTGATAGTATTCAGGAAATTATTAATGACACCACAATTCACTTATCTGGCTGCTCTCATACCATTGCTTGATTAGACAAACCAAGAAAGGGTTTGAAATGATCTTGTGTGCTCCTTGCCTATTTTATGAGTAGCACCATTGTATATACATATATATTTCTCCAGTTTAATACAGCCTGGACATTTGTAGTCAGTGCGGCAAGCTTCAGGGAGAGAAGGCAATGAACGTAAAATGCTAATGCAATGTCCTCAGACATGACTTGCATGAGATTAGGAGGGATATGTGCTTGTCGTTTACCACCTGGTTGTAAGTTAAGTACCACACAGGCAATGCATACCATAAGTTTAGAAGCTGTGAAATAAAATGTTAATGGCCAGAGAATCTAAAGAGTCATTTGGTATCTGGCACTTGCGTGTGGATTGAGACAGCCTGAGGTGAAACCTTTTTTCAAATTTCAAAGTGTATTTGTAGCAATATGCAATGGATTGGATCCAAAGCAAAGCCCGGGGCTCTGACAGTGAGCTGTGTTTTTATTTTGGACAGCAATGAAGGAACAATTTAATTCTATGGATTTTTCTAAATAAGATTTTATCAGAAAACTTGAGCAATTGTTATGCGATGGGACCTGCACGGTAAAAGCCTGTGGAGGTCCGCTTTGCATATACACCAAGTCCCTGTCTCCAAATTTACTGTTGCATGAAATAACATCATAAACCTCAATGACTCCAAAGGTACAAGCAACTAATTCACAATGAAAGCGATGCATCATTCTGGTGCCACTGCATAAATAGTATTTCCCCAACATAATTTTTGGTAATAAAAATTGCTCTCTGATACAATTATAACCTTCACTCATTCTTGGCAGAAACAATGCTGAATACTGGCAGTTGGATCTGTCGATGTATAAAAAATCAGCATGTGTTTACTTGCAGCGCATTGTGGGTATACACTGACTATTGCAATTTCAGTCTTTGTATTGTGCTGATGCTCCCAGTAAAGAAACTGAAAATTTAAATTGGGTAAAAAGAATTTTATTCCATCCTCCTATGGGTTATAAATGTCCATTGTCTATTCATTTTCTGATGTGCTGTATGTTTCATGCCAATGCATTGTTACATAGTTTGTAAGTTTGTACATCTATGGGTGGCGAATAATAGGTGTACGAAGAAGGAATTTTAGGGAACACAATTCTATATTAGAATATGACCATCAATGTTATAGCATCCAGGTGCCTATTTGCAGTCTCTGGTAGGCTGCTATTTAGATTCATAGTTCATGCATGAAATTTACTGGTTCCCTAAACTGTACCTCATATTCTGAACCAATGCTTTGTAAACTGACAAGAAGACATATTCCTTGCATCATCTCATGATGCCCACCCCTTGCTGTTCACGTCTTGATTTCCCCCGGCCCATGACATGTGAAAAGTGAAAATATTACGAATTGTGTGCATCAGCTCTTTATGCCCGCTTAATTAAAAGTGATATGTGTGGAGAAACCCTGGAATTGCTCATCAATAGCCAAATACAATCCCAACAGTGTAACATGGTGATACCAGCATCATGCAGCCCCTGAGCCCTCCTCATACATCCTTAATGGAATAATAACATGCATGGTTTTCACAATGCATTATAGGGTTAAAAAGAGACTGTATATTGCTACAACTGGGGGTGTCCAAGACTAGATAATGGGGCAGATTTACTTACCCGGTCCTGCCGCGATCCTGCGGTGCATTGTCCGACGTGGATTCGGGTCCGGCACGATTCATTAAGGTTCATGCGTCTAATTTTCTGCAGGTGTCGATGCTGCACCGAGGTCTGCCGAAGTTCACCTTCCTCTTCCTGGTGCACATGAGTGCTTGATCTTGCGACACATTTAGTTTTTTAAATTCCGCTGTTTTTCCTGAATCCGTTGGGTTGTCCCATTGCCACGCCCCCCAATTTGCAAGCCGCAAGCCGGCGCCGATGCATCAAAATCCGATCACATGCACAAAAAACCTACCAGTTTGTCGCAAAACAGAAATATTCGGGAAACCCAATGAAAGTGTGGCATTCGGACCCTTAGTAAATGAGCCCCAATGTGTTAATGCAGTGAGTACAGGTTTTAATGTGGTTGCGCTAAATATTAAATGCTGTTTCAATCCAACAGATTGTAGCCAAACCAACAAATAAACATATAATCTATGATCAATCCAACTATTACCTAGATAAATTGTTTCACTGGATGCAAAAATAGACTGCAAGCATTTGCCTCATGGACTGTAAGCTCTTCTGAGCAGGGCCCTTCACTCCTTTTGTTCCATATGACTGTTAATGCTATGTCATGTTTTATTTTATTTGTATATGTCCCCTATTATTTGTAAAATGCTACAGAATCTGATGGCGCTATATAAATAAAGATTATTATTGTTATTAAAAATTGAAAAATAAATAATTGACTTACGTAGGGTAAAGTACTGTTGCATATATAATAAACTATATATTAAAATAAGATGCAGATGCAAGTACTTATGTAGCACAAAAATAACCAAATAACAGGTAAAAAAGTCTGTCAAAGGCTCTGTAAAAGATAATCATACTTACTGTGCACAAGCTTTATTTATTTCTTGAAATGGCAAACCACATGCTAATATATGCACAAAAGAAAACGTAATTACACAGGTAGACAGAGGTAAATGAATGATTACGATAGCTAAATGAGCATCTAAAGAGATGTAAATTTAAGGAGAAAATCTGAAAAAGACAAATTAAAGGTGCATCGAAAATTCTAACAGGGAATTGTGAATTTGCTTGAACATTTTTGAACTGCTGGTACATACATTTCAACAGTGAAAACATCAAATATCCACAGTTTGGATACAGATAACTATTTCCCACAAGCTTAACATGTGTTTGAGCATATACGTTCTTAATGTTGCTTTTCATCACTATTGGTTTTTGGTTAGGATTATATATATATTGCTCCAACATCTATTATTGCTTTTTTGAGTCTACTCCTGCAATGTAGACCAATGTGTTTCCATGGTTAAGACACCAAACAGATATTTTGAATCTTTTCTTCTCCATACAAGTAGTGGAGACATGGGAGTATGACTGTAGTGTTAGACAATACAAGTTTTAATTGTATAGTAGTGTTTTAACATAGAGGCACATAGATCTGCTTTGGTCCTCTTTTTTTTCTACTTTTAGATTGATTTTTAATGATAAAAGTAAAATTGGCTCGTTATCATTCATTTCTAATTATATCAATTTATCTTTTGGACATCGTACAGTGTTTTTGCTTTTGTTGAGTTATACTATTAACAATACAATATGCAACATAAAAGACTGCAGTATTTGAAGTTTCATTATGTCACCTCAGCGGAGGAAGCGACAGATGCAGGAAATCGGGCACATGAGCGGGGATCGTGACGGGACGGGTAAGTAAATGTGCCCCATTGTCTTGACTGATTTAAAAAGTGATTCGATGACTGAACTCCTATTAAAAATACTTTAATAAAGGCAGCCTGTCACCAGGCAACATATTTGAGCCTCCACAGACAATAAATAGCTCATTTCCCAAACTGTTTTATAAAACTTCTGGCATTAGTGATTAAAACAATAACTTATATTAAAGTTTACCTGGCTCCCTACCAGCTTGTGTCCTGTGTCCCTGGGGAGTGTTCAGCATGAAGCCCCCCTCCTCATATGCTCTTCTGTGAGTTTAAAAAAAACCCTGCTCCTCCCAGTCAACTTATGCCAGCATGTATCCACTGAATTTGCCAGAAGAGAAAGCAGGGGTGGAGACAAGGCGTGAATGGGAGGGGTTATTTTCAAACTCACAGATGAGTATTTGAGGAGGGAGAAGGGGGAACTCTGCTCCACACTGAACACACCCTAGGGACACAGGATACAGGAGAGCCAGGTAAACTTTAATATAAGTTATTGCTTTAACCACTAATGCCAGAAGTTTTATGAAAAAACAGCTTGGGGGTTCGCTATTTATTGTTTGTGGGGACATGGAGGAGGCTCAAAAAGGGTGCCTGGTGACAGCTTTGCTTTAAATGGGTACATTAGTGCAGCAGTTTTCAAAACTAGCCTATAAAAGAATGAAGTTAATGTGACTATGGCATTAGTTGAAAGTTGAAAAACCACAGTTGTTAATACCTTTTATTGGCTAAAAAGGATGATGAAAAGCTTTCGAGACTACTTAGGTCTCTTCATCAGGTATGGTGTAAGACAACATCTGAATAGAACACAAATTTATACAAAAATGGACACAGTAGGGCTCTTGTGGTTTTAGTTGGAATTGAAAGTTGGAAGACTTCTGTTGTGGAGGTATATGGTGGTTGTAGAGTTGATCCTGCACTTATCGGACATAACAATTGTCTAAGTAGAATCATAGATAGCTACCATTGATAGAGCAAGGTTCACATTGGGAATTTTATTTTTTCTGTTATAAAAGAATAACAAGATAGAATTCAAGCTAAGGACATTTTCGTTTTATAATGGACTCCAAATAATCACAACAGATTCATTAGGTTTTTTTTATCGAGATGTCTATAATTTTTTTTAATGGAGAAGGATGCCGTGTGATTCCCTAGATATTATTTGATGGGAATTGCACTGGAGGCACTGGAGAACAAAAACAGCTTGGCTAAGAGAGAAGATCAGAGTGGTCAGGTAATTTTCTATGTGACCCATGAGTTGAGGTAAATTTATGTGTCATACATTTTGTTTCTTAAATGTAGCTCTGCTGCTACATCAAAATCGTGGTTTAAAACCACAGCAAAAATCGATAATGTTTTGCTGCTTTCTGCCACTATCAAGGACATTTCACAATCAACCCAACCCTTGGCCTATGGTAGAAAAAAACTGCATTTATCAGAAAACTAACAACTAATAAACTAAACTATACTTATAAACTAATAACACCAGTTATTAGAAAGCTGCTCCATGCAATTAATATTTTTTGTTCACCATGTGTGAATATTCAGTCCAACCTACTGCGGGCTTAAATTGATCAGTAACTATTAATATATCAGTGTCCATGTGAGTTCTTCAGAGTCAATTGATATGAATCAAGGTTAGAATATTTGTAATTAATTTTCTTTTTTAAAGAGATTTTTTTTCTATAGTTCTGAATGTCTATCTGACTATCTAACATCCTCCCAGATCACAACTATCATAGCTCAGGTCATGTTGACAGTCATTGTCAAAGAACCAGGTCAAAGGTTCTGTACATTCTGCGAATTATGATTCTACTATGAGAAGTTAGCTATTATGTTATATGATATGAGAAAGATTTTTCATAAAAGCGAATGTTTGTAATGAATGTGCAAAGAAAATTTATAAAAAAACACTGATAGTTTACAATGTACGATCAAGACTAACACTTACAACGAAATGTGTCAATCTGTTTATGTATTACACCAAATTTTTATATGAGCTGTATGCTGAAATAGACTTTGGCAATATATCAGGAGGACGTAAAGCAGGATATTTTCTTTCTATGTTTGAAGTTGTACCTCGTTGGATCGGTGCACCCTGCTTCCATTTGGCTACCAGGAACGGTGAGCTGTTTTTTTGTTAATCTTAGACTACAGCTAGAACATGCCCACTACCCACACAACAAAACATAAGGCAGATCCTAAATTGGATGTCATTGCAGCGTAGGCAGTCACCTCATATGGACAACAGCAGGAATAGCTGTGCCCCATTGTTTGTGGCCTGCAAAATATACACAGCCATGGGCCTGAGGCTTAAGTGTGATAAAAATAATAATCTCTCTTTATATCATATATTCCATAGTGCTTTACAAATAATAGGGGACATATACAAATATAATATTACATTACAGACTACAAACATTCGTATGGAACAATAGGAGTGAGGCCCCTCCTCACAAGAGCTTACAGACTATGAGGATGAAATGGTTGACACAAGAGGTCAGGGGCGTAACTATAGTGATAGCAGTTATAGCAACTGCTATTGGGCCCGCAGTCTCAGGGGGCCCAGTCATCTGATCTGACACAGTAAAGAGTATAGGATGTGCACCACATTGTACAGCACAATATGTATATGACATAAATGTATATGCTCTATCTGTGATGTGTATATGCTGTTTGTGTATGCGATGTATGGTATCTGTATCCACTTCATGTGTGTATATATGTTGTATGCTTGTGTATATGCCCTATATGTGTGCGCATGAGTGTATAAATGTGTGAATGTTTAACTTTATGTGTATATATATATATATATATATATATATATATATTTTAAATTATTAATTATTTTTTTATTTTTTTTAAGTGGGAGGGGGCCCCATTCAGAAGCCTGCTATGGGACCCTGCCTCTCCTAGTTACGCCATTGCAAGAGGTATAAGCACTTGTATAATGGTCCAGCCATTCTTCATAATGGAGCAGTATGAAATAATTTCATAAATAAAAATTCAGTTGCTTGATCAGCCACCATCTTATATACAAACCGACCTAATTTTTCTTACATACTACATTTTTTCTAATACACAAGTATACATTATGCTTGTGTGTCACATTCACATTTTACACTCAATAAGCTTGTTGCTCTCTAATGAAATTATAACTATATTTTCAGTAAACATATTACAGAAAAAAATATTTTTGTAACTTTGTTGATTGAAAGAATATAAATGTAATGCTGACTAAACTATGTTCTTGCTGTTGTGTGATTCTTACTTTTTATGAGGAATAACAGGTTTGGAACAGGTATTTATCAACACAAATATAAAGTGCACAGAGATGCAACAAGAACATCTAGGTGATGACAGCAGACCTGAATTACCTATGAGCTGAGCTTGAAGCTGAAATAAAATTCAGCATTTTTCAGGATGTAGAGTGGAATGTGGATGAAGAAATAAATGCAGCTGTAATGGCGACTGGAACTCCACAAGACGGACAGTGAGTCCTAAACTTAGCCCCCAAAACTGATACCTGCCTATTGCCTCATCGTGTCTTTATGACACGGGACATCTAAAAGACAATCCCTCTTTGTGTAGACACAAACAAACAGAAAACACAGCTATGTGGAGTGGACAAACCGGGTCAGCAACTATGAGATCAAACAATGACTGAAGCGATATCCAGAGTGGTAAAAAAAATCTGACTCTGGAAATGTCTCTAAAAATGGGATGAATGATTGCATACTATTAAGGTTTTGTCTTACACCATTCTGTAGATGTTAGATGACAACCCCTGAGGAATCCCCATTTTCCTTTTTCTCTTGGAGTACGAAGACTGGCATTTTTGCTACATTTATCTGTGTTATTAGCTGGTATTGCATTAGTTGTACACATCATTTAATTATAGGGAAGCAAAAAAGTGATCTATATGACTTGCCATACCAGGCACGCATTCCCTGGCACCATTGCTTGTGGATTATATGGTCTCATCCCTGGTTCTTGATGTTTATTTTTTCAATTAGCAATTGGCAAAAGCAAAGAAGAAGCAGTTATTCTAGAAAAAGTCTAGTCTATTCGCCCTCCTGTTTAAATTCATTGGAAATGGCATTGCTACAAGACTCGCACGCATGAAATACTTGCAAACATGAACTTACAGTTCCCTAATTATGCGCAATAGTCACACTTAATTTCTCTTGATTTTATTTTGAACTATTATTAAATCCAAATGAATACACTAAAAGCTACTTACTCCATTAACCTTGTATATTCTCGTCTATTTCCAGGCCTTCCAACAACATCCAGTGCAGGCATTCTGTTGCTTTTACAGCAAATATAAAACATGGCCTCTATCCAATTTTTAATCAGCTGTACAGATGGGTTTGTTTCACAAATGCACTTGGCTGCACAGATGGAAGTTCCTGAATGCCTGACAAGGTGTTAAAACTGTTAGTGAGATTACAAAGGAATGAGCAAAGAAACACAGGAAATTATAAAATAATCAGACTGGACTTAGTCTCCTAAGGGTTTATTAGTTCAGAAGTTGAATTTTGTCCTTGGCAAGTATGAACCCGTCTTTAAAATAGTTTGAGTAAACATACATCAAGTTAAGCATGAAAGCTATTTTGTATATCCCACAAGAACAGATGTGATCTCAGAAGAACCTGGTGCTCTACTGATAAAAAGTCAGTGTTACCAGCTGAGAGCTTCATAGATGTAATCGTCTAAGGGCAGAGCAGACGGTAGTAGCAGCAGATTTAGCACAGACGATCTGCTCGCATTATTTTACAGTTAGAAGCAATCTATGTGAGAAAAGAACATGAGGATTTAAAAGACAATGTAATATTCATCAGAAATGAAGCATGATAAACATGCTAGTATTACCTAAATGAGGAAAATGGGGAGAAATGTTTCATCAACAGCGTCTGGAAATAAGAATGCTATTCTATCAATTTATCTTTTACATAATTTGATTTTACCTAGCCCTGTTTTTTCATGAATGAGAGACTTTGATCTCTGTATAATTTACCTTATACAGGCAGTAGAAAATGCCTTGTTAAAATACCTCAATAGTATACATTGTACATGCAAGCCAATGGGGCTCATTTACTAAGGGTCCGCACACCACATTTCCGTCGGGTTTTCTGACTATTTCCAATTTGCGCCGCATTTAACAGATTTTGGCACAATCGTCTTTCATGCGACACAAATGGGGGGGCAAGCCGTAGGACATCCCGTCTGATTCAGACTAAGCGGGGGATTTAAAATTCAAATTGTGTCACAAGATATGCACTCACATACACCGGGAAGAAGAAGGTGAACTCCGGGGGACCTCAGCAGGGAAGCGACACATGCAGGATATCGGGCAAACAATCTTAGTGAATCGCACTGGACTTCATCCTTGTCAGACAACGCACCTCAGGGATCGTGACAGGACCGGGTAAGTAAATGTGCCCCATAGTGTGACTGCTTGAAAAATTCTATCACCAGGTTTAGGCAGGGTTCACATCTCGGTTTTTGCATACTACTGATGGACACGTTTTTTTATTGAAAAAAAGTATCAAAACATGTGCTACAGCATATCCATTCATGTCAATGGATACGATGGATGCACAAACAGCGTATGTTTATTGTCTGTATCCTTTTTCACTTTGATAGAGAAAAATGTGGGCGTTCTTCATGTCCTTTTAGAAATTGTTTGCAAAACATACAGTATATATTTTTCAACATTGGTGTCTATGGACGATGTAAACATAAAGTGTTACAGCGTACGCATCAATCCAAGGGAGTAACTACAGCGGTAGCAGCCATAGCAGCTGCTATGGAACCCACAGTATGAGGGGGCCCCGTCAACTGACCTGACACACTATAGAGTGGAGGAGGTGCAGTTTTATATACATATTATGCGGCACATTATACAGCACAATATGTAAATGACATATATGTGATGTATATATGCTGTATCTATGATGTGTATATACTGCATATGTAAATACTGTATGTCTGTATATAAGCTCTTTAAGTGTGCATGAGTTTATCAATGTGTGATTGTAACTCGCAGGTGTGAATATGCAAATATGTATATTTCTTATGTGGGAAGAGAGGCCCCATTTAGAAGCCTGCTATTGGACCCTGTCTCTTTTAGCAACGCCCCTGCATCACATCTGTTTCTCTGCCCAAATAAGTGTCTTAAAATTCGCCGTTCTGGAGAAAAATTGTAAAAACTGATGCAAACGTATAAATGGATACTACGTATACGTCAAAACATTTTGACATATCAACAAACCTGCATCCATTTTTGTCAATTGTTAGAGTTATATGTTGCAGCATAAATCTGGGCAGATTCTAAAAAAGGAGATGTTTTTGTTTTGTTTTTGTCTTTTCTTTTCTTTGGAATATTTGATAAGTCCTGTGACTTTGAGGCAGCCCAGTAGCTGCAGAAGTGCTCGTTGCTAACCCAACCAACATCTGTCAGCGTATTACCTTTTCATAAATTTTATTAAAAGCTTATTATAGACCCAAAGTTGATTACAATATTGGGACATGCTACCAAAACCATTTAGAGGCCACAAATGACATGTGTGGCCGCTCTTAGGCACATGAGATCGACATCTCCTGACAAGAAATGACAGTGACAAGAGGAACATTTGTACACAATAATGACCCCATGAAATGTTTTCTTCTTATCAGATGACTAACAGTAAACTCTTATTTGTTGGTGATTAACATTTAGCATGAATGATACAACATTTGTAAACAATTCTAAGAATCAGCGATATCGTTGAATCTTACCCCTTAACGCTTGAAGCCACTTTTCACCTTCCTGACCGGACTCTTTTTTAAAATCTGACAGTGTTTAAGTGGTTAACTTTGGAACGCTTAACATATCCAGTTGATTTTGAGATTGTTTTTTCGTGACACATTGTACTTCATGCTGGTTGAGAAATTTAATAAATATATTTAGTATTTATTTATGAAATAAATGGAAATTGGCAAAAATTTTGAAAAAACAATGTTTCCAAATTCAAAATTTTCTACTTTGGAAGTTGGTCATAGCACTAAATAACTTGATAACTAACATTTTCCATATGTCGCTTAACTGGCGTCATTTTTCAAACATCTTTTACCTTTTTTTAGGATGTTAGGAGGCTTTATAACTTAGGTTGCAATTTTTCAGATTTTTACGAAAATCATCAAAACCTACTTTTGAGGGTCAATTTAGTGAAGTGACTTTATAAGGCCCACATACAGAACCCCCCCACAAATGACACCATTTTAGAAAACTACACCCCAAAAATTCAAAACAACCTTTGGGAAATTGTTAACCTTTGAGCGTTTCATGAGCGTGAAGATAAATGAAGTGAAATTAGAGAAATGTAATTTTATCTTACTATAGATTCATTTAACACTAAAATTTGCACCTTCACAATGGGTTAAAAAGGAAAATGCATTTATACAATGTTGAGGCAATTCCTCCTGAGCATGCCAATACACATTTTGTCACGTACCCTGCTGTACGGGCACAGGGGGGCACTTGGAATGGAAAGAGCGTTGTTTCGTTTTTGCAGGCAAATATGGCTGAAAAAGTTTACATGTGTCAGGATCATTTGGAGAGCCATAATGGACCAAAACAGAGGAAAGCCCCAACATGAGACACCATTTTGGAAAGTACACCCCTTGGAGAGTTTAGCACGTGTAATTTGTGTATTTTCCCCAATAGGTGTTTGATTCAATTAGGCCCCCAAAAGGGAAAAAAGGTGAAAATTTTCTCAAAAAGTCACTTTTACCCCAATTTTTGTAAGCCACAAAGGATAAAAGATGAAACACCCCATAAATGTTTAAAACATTTCTCCTAAGCACAGAACCGCACCACTTTTGCATATAAGTGTTGTATGGGTGCACAGTAGGGCTCAGAAGGGAAAGTGGGCTTTGGCCTTTTAGAAGCCAGATTTGACAATCATCCATTACATGTGTCAGATGCATTTGGAGAGCCCTAGTGGTACCAAAACAGAGGGGAACCCCAACAAGGGTCACCATTTTGGAAAGTGCACCCTTGGAGATTTAGCAAGTGTAATATGTGTATTTTCCCCTACAGTGGTTGGCTTCAATTAGGTCCCTAAAAGGAAAGGTGAACATTTTCTCAAAAAGTCACTTTTACGGCTAATTTTTGTATCCCATAAGGCATTAAGATGAGAACAACCCCAAAAAATGTGTACTAGCATTCTCGCGCATATAATTGCCCCACACATGCAAATAAAATGTTGTATGGGTACCAGTGAAGCTCAGAAGGGAAAGAGGGGCGTTGGCCTTTTAGAAGCCAAATTTGACAGACATCCTTTACATGTGTCAGGATGCATTTAGAGAGCCGTAGTGTACCAAACAGCGGGCCCCAACAAGTGTCACCATTTTGGAAAGCACACCCCTTAGAGAATTTAGCAAGGTGTAATATGTGTATTTGTCCGTAAAGGTTGTTTGATTATTAGGACTTAAATAGATAAAAGGTGAACATTTCTTATAAAGGTCATTTTACTCCTAATTTTATATAGCCACAAGGGATAAAAAATGTAATACCCCCCAAAATGTGTAAACCTATTTCTCTCGAGTGTAGAAGTACCCCACATGTGTATATAAAATGTTGTATGGGCGCACAGTAAAAGGGAAGGGGAATGTTGCCTTTTAGAAGCCAAATTTGACAGAAATGTTGACATGCATTTGGAGAACCCTAGTGGTATAAACAGATAAGAATCCGAAAGTGACCCTAATCTTTGAATGCACACCCCTTAGAGAATTTGCAATGTGTAATATATGTATTTGCCCCTACAGGTGAATGATCCAATTAGGCCCGAATCATTAAAAAGGTGAAATTTTCCTATAAATGTCACTTTACCCCTAATTTATTAAGCCACAAGGGATAATATATTAAATAACCCCAAAAAAGGTGTAAACCTATTTCTCCCGTGTAGAAGTACCCACATGTGCATAAAAATGCTTTATGGGCGCACGTAGAGGAAAGAGGGATGTTTGTCTTTTAGAGGCCAAATTTGTAAGAATCCTTCACATGTGTCAGGATCATTTGGAGAGCCGTAGTGGTACCAAAACAGAGAAACCCCGAAAGTGACCCTAATTGTGAATGTACACCCCTTGGGGAATATAGCAAGTGTAATATGTGGTGTATTGTAGTGTAGTGTAATGAGCATTTGAAACATATAGTGGTTCCAAATATGATGTGCAACGGAGTCCCAGATGGAAATTGCAATTATTTCTGGAAAGTTCAGTGCCCGTTATGTGACGCCCCTTATGAAATAATGGAGGGGTATAGGGAGCACGGGAACTAACAGTTGTTACAATTATCATTTTACCGAAATTAATTCCACAATAGGTTGGGCGTGAATTGTGAATGTGTTGCGTATAAGAGGTAGAATATACCAAGGACCAACTAAACTTTTGTCACTCTGGAGGTGTCGCAGTCTCTTAGTAGTATGTAGTGTCCATCCTTAGTAGTGTAGGTCCATCCTAACCCTCTTTTTGGAACAGACTCTTTATTGAGTCCTACCATAGAAGCAGCAGAATTTCACCGGGAAAATGCTGTCCTGGCAAACCAGGAACATCTAAACCAGAGGTACTGGGGCCCCGTCCTTCTTGTCCCATATTTAGTTTCCTAATACCTTCCTTGAAAACGGAGAAATATACGGCAGGACCTGCACATTGGACACAGCTCGTAGATTGTACAGCGTAATCTGTACAATGTGGCACGGCCAGCGCTTTTGTACCAAATCTTCGTTTTAGTAGGGAAATTATCACCAAGTGGTTCCTTATTCACCCTAGCGATGCCCATTGTGACGAATATTGCTGCTTTTGGCTGGACCAAATCGACCAGCAATAGCGGCAAACATGGACAGGGGGGCAACAACCCCTCTGGACCGCAAGGCAAAATTGGTGGCTGTCAGGAACAGCCGCCACCCTGCCCGATCACCGTGTCTATAGACATGGTGACCGGTATTACTGACGTCATAATAAATTCGCTGCTATCGCTCGTCTGAATTGATGAGCCAGAGCAGCGATAATAAACGGGTGTGTGGGGGGACGTAAACCTCTGGTCCATGGGGCAGGATGGATGGCTGTCAGGAACAACCACCGTCTTACCCCGAGTGAACAGCCGCCGTCTTACCCTGACCGGGTTGGAAAGTCACTACCTGCCGCACCGTTCTATACAACGCTCGTTGGGAATAGGCTATTCAATCTTATTTATTTTTTTAAGCAATTTAGACAATAAGGGCTTATTTTTGCGAGACGAGATGCACTTAAAAAAAACTTAATTTTAGTGGGTTTTTTAGCTTATTGAAGAAATTTTATTAACTTTTTACGTGTGGAGGAAAATAAAATAATCATTTCTTGTTTTGGATTTTTATATTTTTTTGGGGGTTGTTCACTGTAGCATAACAATAATATATTATCTTTATTCACGGATCCACTACGATTACGGCGATACCTCATTTATATAGTTTTATTTTATTTGTCCAATTTTATTGAAGGAAAACTAGAATAGAAAAAATTGCTTTGTTTTAGTATTGCCATTTTTAGCAGCAGATTATAGTATAGCTGGTTGTAAGCTTATTTTTTGCGTGACAAGTTGCTCTTTTTATTGGTATCATTTTGGTGCTTGTAACTTTTTCGGATCACTTTTAGAACATTTTTGTAAAGCCATTTGATAAAAGTTTTAATTTTTGCAATTTTTTTTGTTTTTTTTTTTTACCACGTTCACCGAGCGGGTCCATTTGATTAGGATTGTATGTACAGATTTGTTACGGACGCGGCGATACCAATAAGTGGGGTTTTTCGTGATTTAGTGTTTTTTATACTTTATTACTTGTGTAAAGGGAAATGTGGTGTTTGGGGGACTTTCACTTTCTTTTATTATTTATTTTTACGAAAAACCTTTATTTATTTATTTTTACTTTTTTTAATTTACTGACATCTTTAGCTTGAACAGTGATATTTCTGATCACTGTTCAAGCTATTTTTACAGTTACCACATGCAATACAGATGTATTGCACTGTTGATGTAAGACACTGAGCATGCTGCGCATGCCCAGTGTCTTACAGCCGGGTCCTGCCAGGAGGCAGGGACCCGGCAACCGAGAGGAGGATCGCCAGCCCCGGCACCGCAGTCCCGGCTGCGATCCGGAGGAGCGGACCCCCCCCCGGTAAGCCGCGGGGGGTCCGATTCACATTTAACATAGCTTTAATGCCTCTAACACACGCGCGTCAGCGCGACCGCGGCGTGTTAGGGGTTTAACACCCACCCCCGCGATCGAGAAATCTCCGATCGCGGTGTTAGAGGCGGGTGTCAGCTATAACATATAGCCGACACCGCAGCTTCTGGCCCCGCTCCGTTCAGAGCCGGCCAAAAGCTTGACGTAATAGTCTGCATTTTTGCGGGAACCGCACCTCCCGCGATGCAGTCATTACGTCAAATGTCGGGAAGGGGTTAATGGAGAGGCAAAGATTTCAGAATAGTCAGAATTTATTGGCTCAAACATCAGCCGGTCTAATAGTCATGAAAGTTGCAACTTAACTTATGAGACACTTAACTTATTAGATAACCCCTTTCTCATGAATTATATTAGTATGCCAAGTTTTATTTTTTTTTCCCAGCACAATTGCATTTTATTCATGCATATAATTTATCTGAGGGATAAAGACTATTTCAATTATAAGAGCATGCCCAAATGAATATAAGCTTTGCACATATTCCTGATTTTTAACGCTTAAATAAATAAGCAAGTCATTAGGCTTGTCATATAAGCAATTTGCCTTAACCTTCACCACAATGGATGTCAGAGAAAGAGAACTAATTATTTTGCTTGAGATCACCAAAATCATGATACATCAAGCTTTTCAGGCAAAACTGTTTACAATACACAAGGAGCAAAGCAAAGAAAATACAGCACGTAATAACCTTCATGAACAAGTTTCTAGTAAGCTATAATTTTTTTGTCATGTACCTTTAAATGTGTGGTCATGTCAACATGCTTAGCTTCATTGGAAAAATATTGGGGTTAATGCAGTGAAAAATACATGCAAGCTATGCATACAAAAACACGCCCATTTGTAAAAAATGGATGACGTAAGTATGTGTTTAACATATAATATTGTAACTATGTTTAACCACCTACAACATTTCATGCCGTTCCAATAAGATAGTAAAGCTATGTATAATATCGACAAAAGCAATACATCTACATTTATAGAGAGAGGAAAAAAGAGAGAAAGATATTTTCTTGCTTATCTATAATGATGACTTCTCCATCGCATAGGTCATCAATGTGAAACCAATGCTAGGGCACTGGGGACCCCCATTTGAAAGGTGAAACAACAAATAGAATGGAGGCAGATGACCAGGGAGCTCTCTGAGTGTCCAAAGTGGAACCATAAGTAGAAGAAAGAAATGGCAACATTTGACAAGATTGGTAGAACCCAGTGTAACATTTGTGTCAATGAGCCACTAACTAATAGTCAATTATTGGATGTTTTAGATGCTATCTAGCTTCATTCTGTCACTTTGTCATGGCCATGCTGTTGCCCATAGTTTTGGCATAATGGTGCGATTAAGCAGCCTCAGAGGCATCCATGCATGCTGCCCCTGCTGTTTCCTGTCCATTTCCGTGGTGTTTCCATCCTTTTCTGAGGTTCCCAGGTGTTTGGCCAAGCTTCCCTGTGCAGACCCTTGGTCCCCTTGAAAAATGCTCGAGTCTCCCATTGACTTCAATGGGGTTCGTTATTCGAGACGAGCACTCGAGCATCAGGAAAAGTTCGTCTCGAATAACGAGTACCCGAGCATTTTAGTGCTCGCTCATCTCTACTGCTTACCCCTCACTGTCTTCATATCAAGGATCTCCTTTAATTCATAGATGTCAGAGGAGTCGGCCGCAGGAGCAGGAGGAGACAATTGTCAGCAGAAGTGGTCCAAGATGACAGGCTTCAGCAGGGAGACATAGAAGGAGTTCAGGATGCGCATGGTGGGAGGAAGGCGCAGTTTGTAGGAGACCGGATTGATGTGACTCAGCACCTCGAGGAGACCCAGGAAACGAGGACCAAGCATGTAGCCAGGAATCTTAAGCCAGACATACTTAGAGGACAGCCAGATTTTGTCACCATCTTTTATCGGCCTGAAAACTTGGTTTGAGCTGAAGCCTGCAATAAGGAAAGGCTAATCTGCTCCCAGATGGTGTTCATATCCCGTACCAACTCCTCAACAGCAGGAACATCCGATGACATGGGCAGAGGTAGAGGAGGGCTAGGATGCAGTCCATAATAAACAAAAAATGGGGCGGAGCCCGTGGATGCAGAGTCCAAGGAGTTGTAAGAGAACTCCACCCATGGCAACAGAGTGGACCAATCGTCCTGAGGGGCAGAAACAAAGTGGCGAAGATAGCAGCCCAAGGTCTGATTAACTCTTTCCACCTGCCCATTAGACTGGGGATGATAGGTGGAAGAGAAATCCAATTACACCTGAAGTTGGTTGCAGAGAGAACGCCAGAATTTAGAGACGAACTGAACCCTGCGGTCAGAGACAATGTGCTGGGGAAGTCTATGGAGTCGTAAGATGTGGCGCAAGAACTGGCTGGCAAGACGTGGAGAAGATGACAAACCTGGCAGAGGAACAAAATGGGACATCTTTGAAAATTGTCAGTTACCACCCAGATGATGGTATTACCTGATAAAGGAGGTAGGTTCGTGATGAAGTCCATGACCACATCAGTCCATGGACAGCTGGGTATTGGCAGAGGAAGACCAGCAGGCTTGAGACGTGACGGCTTATTCCGGGCACAGGAAGCACAGGAACCCACAAAGTCCCGAGCATCCTTTGCCAGTTCAGGCCACCAGTAGAATCGGGAAATGAGGGCGATAGAATGCTGCACCCCAGGAGGCCCAGCCACATGAGAGCAATGTCCCCAAGACAGAATCTTCCTCTGTAGCGCATATCGTACATATGTCTTGCCAGGAGGTAGTTGACGAAGATCCACGGGCGCGGCCAGTACCAGTCGGTCAGAAGGAATGACATGCCGAGGAGCTAGTCCCTCCCCAATGACAGATGGAAAGACTTCTCTGTGTCGGGACGCACCAGAACTGGAGCTGAAGCAAACATAGACTTTAAGTTCATGAAAGCCTCCTCAGAGTCGGGGTTTGGCACCCTTCTTGGTAGGCGCCACAATAGGAGACACCAGAGAGGAGAAGTGCGGGATGAAATGCCGGTAGTAATTTGCAAAGTCAAGAAACCGCTGTATAGTGCATAGTCCTACAGGGCAGGGCCACTGAAGAACTGCAGACAGCTTGGCAGGATCCATTCAGAGGCCTCTATCGGAGATGATATGAATATTTTGCTGATGGAATTGACATTTCTCAAGTTTGGTGTAAAGGCGATTGGCCCTTAACCTACTAAGTACTTGCCGTACATGGACTTGGTGGGTCTCAAGGTCCAGAGAGAATACTAGGATATTGCCCAAATAGACCACAACACAGACATAAAGCAAGTCTCTAAAGATGTTGTTAACAAATTCCTGGAAGATGGCTGGTGCGTTACAGAGTCCAAACGGCATCATCAGGTACTCAAAGTGTCCATCACGGGTATTAAAAGCGCTCTTCCATTCATCTCCCTGGCGGAGACAAATGAGGTTGCAAGCCCCTCGAAGATCCAATTTTGGGAAGATCTTGGCTCCACAAAGACGGTCAAACAGCTCAGTGATCAACGGCAACGGATAGCGGTTCTTAACTGTAACCTTGTTAAGACCGCGGTCCAGACTAGAGCTTACCTCCTCATGGAAGCCAATCAGACTAGTCTGACAGGACCGAACTCTTATAAACCCATGCTGATGCTGGGTTATAAGGTTATGTACAGTGAGATACCCCAGGATAACATCTCTAACATACTCCTGAAATATTTCCCCACAAGAGAAGTTAGACTTACAGGTCTGTAGTTTCTGAATAGTTTTTTTGTGATTTTTTGGAAATTGGCACCAGATTTGCTATGCGCCAGTCCTGTGGAACCAAACCATTCCTTAAGAAACCTTCAAATATTAAAAACGATGGTCTGTCTATGACAGACAGGGTCTGTTGGTTAGGATAGGGTCCAGGAGTGCCCCCCACTTGCTAGCTCCAGTATTAGCTGTGACACATATTTGATTTTATTGTTGACAAAAATCTGGTATCTTTGAAAGATCTGTTTTTTTTTCTTCTATTCTTCTTGTTTTCTCCCCTTATCTCAACCCATAAGTACGTCACTTTTTCATTTTCTTCACCAATGTCATATCACAGGACAGGCTTGAGGAAAAATTTCACATATTAACAAACGATAACCCTCCATAGTAACAGACCAATCATAGCTATTGTCCAGTCATTTTTTACTAATAAACCACTACAGCACATTTTCCCTCCAACATTAACCCCTTCCCGCCGAGGCCCTTGTTTTCCGATGTACAGAGCTGCGTGATAGATTTTTTTCTGCGTAACAAATTGCACTTCATAGTGATGGTATTTATTATTCCATGTTGTGACTGGGAAGTGGGAAAAAAAATTCCAAATGCAGTGAAATTGGTGAAAAAACACATTTGCACAAAAACACATTTTCTTGTGGGGTTGAATTTTACGGATTTCACTGTGCGCTCCAAATGACTCTTGGGTCTACTTTTGGGTCGGTAAGATCACGGGGATAACAAATTTGTATAGGTTTTATAATTTTTTCATACATTTACCGGAATTAAAACCTCCTGCACAAAAAAAAAAAACTATTTTGCCATTTCTGCCGCTAATAACTGTTTCATACTTGGGTGTACGGAGCTTTTGGAGATGTCATTTCTTTGCGACTTTTGATGACATTTCAATGCTACCATTTTTAAGACTGTAGGACCTTTTGATCAGTTTTTATTGAATTCTTAATATTTTCAAAATGGCAAAAAAGTGCAATTTTCGACTTTGGGCGCCATTTTCTGTTACAGGGTTAAACGCAGTGAAAAACCGCCATTGTATTTTGATAGATCGGGCATTTTCAGATGTAGCAATACCTAAAGTGCTTATGGTTTTTTACTGTTTATTTATATTTATATCAGGAAAGGGGGTGATTTGAACTTTTAGGGTTTTTTAAATATACATTTTTTTAAACTTTTTTTTTTACTATTTTTCAGACCCCCTAGGTTACTTTAACCCTACGTTGTCTGATTTATCCTACCATATACTGCCATACTACTGGGGATTTTCCTCCTCTTTCATTACAATGTGCTAATCGCACCCGATGTGTGACATGTAGAGATGAGCGAGTATACTCGTCCGAGTATACTGCTCGGTCGAGTATTAGCATACTCGGACCGGCTCGTTACTCGGACGAGTATCTCGCCGGCTCGACATCGAGCAGTAAATTAATAAAATAAATTGAATAAAAGTATTTTAATTGTAAAAAAAATATATTCCACATGTTTCCAGATGTTTTGCTTGTAAGAACACATTGAAATAACACTATTCTTCACTTTCCAGGTGTTCGCGCGTGTCTCCCGCTAGGTTCGGAGATGTTCGAACATCAGGAATGTGAAGAATATTGTTCTTTCAATGTGTTCTGCACTTAAATGCTCCTGTATTTACTGTTTTTAATGTTTTAATTCTATTCTTCACATTGCAGGTGTGCGCGCATGTCTTCCGATAGGTTCGGAGATACGCACGCACACCTGGAATGTGAAGAATAGTGTTATTTCAATGTGTTCTAACAAGTAAAACATCTGCAAACATGTGGAATATTTTTTTTTGCACTGTTCTTTTAATGTTCTGTTTTATTTAAAAAAATGCTCGGGTCTCCCATTGACTTTAATGGGGCTCGTTATTCAAGACGAGCACTCGAGCATCGCTCATCTCTAGTGACATGCTATTACGTCACATGTCGGGAAGTGGTTAATGGGGTTTTCCCATTAAAAAAATCTCAAATCTCAACCTAGTAATGTTTACACAATAAAGATAATTTTAATCCCTTATTTTACAAGGAGCTTGAAAAATTTAAAAATATAGATATAATATAAATTGCAAAAAATATTTTTTGCACTTTTTTGTAACTTTAACTCAAATTTAAATAAAGGGGCAGATTTATAAAGCTGTCTAAATGTAAGAATGTTCTTAGTTGCCAATGGCAACCAATTACAGCTCAGCTTTCATTTTATCAGTGCTCATGAATATTTTAAATGGGAGTTGTGATTGGTTTCCAGAGGCAGCTAGGAACATTCTTACTCTTAGACAATATATCTGCCCCAATGTCCTTATGTCCCTAAACTTTTGTTAAGTTTTATATAGCCCTATTTGTCATGAAAAAAAAAACTCAAACAAAATTTTAGCGCACAAAAAAGCAGTTATGGCCCTTACACTGCTACATATGAAAATAAGTAAAAAATACCCCTTGTAGATTAACCCATCCAAAATAAATACTTCATTGAATACTATGATTCAAAAGCAATGCCCTGAGAAGAGGCATTGAACATATGAATGAGTAGATGGGAGGGGCTGGCTGAGCAGGACACGCCCCCTCTAATGCCAGGTAATATTAGATAAACTTGATTTGAGGGAAAGCATTTTTAGCTAAAAAGATGGTGTCATTTAGTTAAAAGGGATTTTTGTGAATCTGTCCTCAGTTGTATTTGTGAAAATATGGCAACATGTTCCCTTTAAAACTTTATCCCAGCTCAATATTCAGGGGTTTAAAACCAATAAAAATTTGCAGAATTGTAGGGTTTTGGGCAGGTTTTTTTTAGCCTCCAGCTACATTGCGTGGAATTTTTAATGGTATCACTAACAACTACAACTAGTCCGACTCAAAACAAGTTCTCATACTGCTGTGTAAATAGGAAAACTCAAAAGATATGGATTTTGGAAGGCAAGATCGAAAATAGAGATGAGCGAGCACTAAAATGCTCGGGTGCTCGTTACTCGAGACAAACTTTTCCAGATGCTCGAGTGCTCGTCTCGAATAACGAGCCCCATTGAAGTCAATGGGAGACTCGAGTATTTTTCAAGGGGACCATGGTTCGGGAATAAAATGTGTTAATTAACTGAAAAAGAATGTCTTCTGATAAGTTATCAGATGTATACAAACATCTGCAATCTAATCTTCACTGTTCCGCGTGTATATTATCTCCCGACAAGTTAGCAGATGTGAAGAACAGTGAAGAATAGAATAAAAACAGTGAACACAGGATCATTTAAGTGAAAAACACAGTGAAAAACACAGTGAAGAATAGATTACAGATGTTCGCGCGTGTCTCCCGATAGGTTCGGAGATACGCGCGCACAGCTGCAAAGTGAAGAATAGAATTAAAACATTAAAAACAGTGAATACAGGAGCATTTAAGTGCAGAACACATTGAAAGAACACTATTCTTCACATTCCAG
Source organism: Engystomops pustulosus (assembly GCA_019512145.1). Classification (NCBI taxonomy): domain Eukaryota; kingdom Metazoa; phylum Chordata; class Amphibia; order Anura; family Leptodactylidae; genus Engystomops; species Engystomops pustulosus. Next base: position 59,429,780 of record CM033642.1, read on the forward strand.
ATGTTCGTGCACATCTCCTAACTTAGCGGGAGACACGCGCGAACACCTGCAAAGTGAAGAATAGTGTTATTTCAATGTGTTCTTACAAGTAAAACATCTGCAAACATCTGGAATTTTTTTTTGCACTGTTCTTTTACTGTTCAGTTTTATTAAAAAAATGCTCGGGTCTCCCATTGACTTTAATGGGGCTCGTTATTCGAGACGAGCACTCGAGCATCTGGAAAAGTTCGTCTCGAATAACGAGCACCCGAGCATTTTAGTGCTCGCTCATCTCTACTAATGTGCCCTGGAGCTTTAGCTGAATCTAGTCTGATCTCTGATCCTGAGCCTATATCCTGATTCTCTTGTGTGTGTGTACATTTATCTTTCTGTCTCTCTGTTCATCTTACTTCTGTTCTGAGCACATACTCAGAGTGGAGATTTTTGACCAGTAGTCTCTTATCACTAGGATTTGTGAGGCTATAAGGTAGGGAATTGGGGAGGCGGGTGACTTAGAGTTCTGCACCCTTTTCTCTTCCTTGATAGTGGTAGAACACCAGAACCACTCTGAGCATTATGGGGCTAGAAGATGACAGTGCTTTCACTATAATACTTCAAAATATGGCTAGCTGTTATAAAGCATAGAGGGAAACAAATTTGGGAAAAATTTTTTATAGTAGAAATCTGATCAACATTCAGCTAAATCATTAACTTATAAGGCATAATCAGTGAAATATTTAAAACACAAGAAGTATATTCTGATATGTTCCCTAAAAATTATATTAAAAATGATAATGATACCAGGAGAACCTGATAAATTCATAACTTGTATAGATTGTGGTATTGTGAAAAGTTACTTTTAGGTTCCTGCACAAAGTGCCACTGATTGCTGAGGTCTAATTTATATCTTTTTTAATCAACTCATTGTCAAGGGAACTGTCTGACAAAATAAATACTGCATATAGCTAAGAATCGTATTCACCTGAATGCAATAATCAGATCAAAGGTCCTTGTATCCACAGCATTTTCTGTAAAATGTTCAATAGATGTTCGACTAACCTTAGGGACTCAGATCATGTTTGATCAATTATTCTGCTCTATAGCAAAAAAATAAGTATAGAGAAACACACATCCAATAATCATCACCTGACAGGAAACCCCTAAAATGAGAAGCGGTTTTCTAAATTGGATAACCCCTGAAAAGTGATAGGAAAATAATCTCTGTATAAAAAGACTATCAAAATGCTGAAGGAAAGAAAAAAATAGCAACATAATTGTATTCATTAGAGTTCAACAATTAGCATCAACAGAATATAAACAATTGTCTTCATATTTAGTCTTAAAATTAATAGTCCACAAGATTTGTTTTACACCTGCAAAGTGCGCATTCCAAACGCAGCCCAATTATAATGAAAGTAGACAAGAACCATACATAACTAAAGAGAGACAGCAGAAGGAGAGCGCTATCGGAGTGTGTGTCTATTAATAACAGAAAATGCATTTCTAACAAGACATTGCAGGTGTGGCGCACTGCGCACGTTAATCATTAATACACTCAAGACAAAGGTGTTGACGGCGGGTAAAACTAGCTTCTTGTTTTCCTTCCTGTCTATTTCCGAGCTGTCTAATATTATCAGAATAATTTTACATTTCTACCCTGTGGCTCACTTCAGTGTAATGAATATCAGAATATATTATTAGTATCTACAGCAGGGGGAGATTTACCAAACAAAACACTTATATGTTCCTCAAGTCTATAATAAAATTTGGGACCTTTTGAACTTAAAATACTTAGCGTTACTTAGTTCTTAACATTCTCTTTCATTTTCTTAGTGCTTTCCATTAAAAGCTATCAGATTCTTCACTTGAAACAGAAGATACAGATTAAAAGCATTACACATGATTCCTGGGAATTATTGAGGTTTAGACATCACAGATCTTTTATTGAATTCCTTTAATATGGGCACTACATTTATGTGTCTTTACTGATTTTGGGTTCAAATTAAGAACTCCATAGATGTATCACAAAAAGGGATGTTGGTGAGTGCAAGAATAGATATGAGTGTAACTTTTACAATCCATGTTACCTTTTACTTACATACAGGCAGTCCCCTACTTAAGAACACCTGACGTACCCCTAGTTACAGATGGACCTCCCTGCCCACTGCGATCTCTGCTGAAACTCTATGGATACTTTACTTTACTCCCAGGCTGCAATGATCAGCTGTAATATATCTGTAGTGAAGCTTTATTGATAATCTTTGGTCCCATTACAGAAAAAAATATTGAAAATCCAATTGTCAATGGGACAAATAAAAGTGTCTGGAGCTAGAATTGTAAAATATACAGTTCCAACTTACATACAAATTCAATTTAAGTACAAACCCAGGGAACCTATCTTGTGCGTAACCCAGAGACTGCCTGTATTTGATTTAGGTATTGGTTACATGTTACATTTTCCTTTGCAAATTTATCACAAGCCTATTCGGTTTTTAATTGTTCATACAAGAACAGCGTAATTGTGGATAATCTTGTACATTAGTCTCTATATTGGAGAATAACCATCATAGGGTACTAGTTTTCCTTCTCTGCTACACCAATGTAGTTCCTCTCTACTCTGGCTGATAAATACCTAAGCTGTTTGGGTGCATGGTATAACATAGGCACAGTGCAGGAGTGCTGCTTAGTGGCTCACTCTATTGCCAAATGTGGCCCACCTTCATGCCCCTCTGCACCCACTTGGCATAGAGGTGGTGTAAGGGAGGGGGAATAAGCACAATTGTTGCCCATGTTCTGGGTATTTAGCTTCTTTCTGGCATGTAAGCCAAATTTCAGGCAAAAAGCCTTAATAAATGTGGCTCACAGCAGATCAAAAAAAATTTCGGAGAAATTTTGCCCCCTGTAGTATTTGTTACCATGCTTGTGAATTGTTACTTAGGGTAGTCATATACTTAGGTGTTGTAGGAGCAAGTTGGTGGGCCACCTCACGCCTACCAACAATTGTTTATATACAATTTTTTGTATTTTTGTATTTAAGTGCTTATATTATAAGTTTGGGTTTTGGGATTTATAAATTTGGATACAGGCGGTCCCCTACTTAAGGACACCCGACTTACAGACAACCCATAGTTACAGACGGACCCCTCTGCCCACTGTGACCTCTGGTGAAGCTCTCTGGATGCTTTACTATAGTCCCAGACTGCAATGATCAGCTGTAAGATGTCTGTAATGAAGCTTTATTGATAATTCTTGGTCCAATTACACCAAAAATTTTGAAACTCCAATTGTCACTGGGGCAAAAGAAAAAAAATTCTCTAGAACTTTGTCTGTAATGAAGCTTTATTGATAATTCTTGGTCCAATTACACCAAAAATTTTGAAACTCCAATTGTCACTGGGGCAAAAGAAAAAAAATTCTCTAGAACTTCCATTATAAAATATACAGTTTCGACTTACATACAAATTCAACTTAAGAACAAACCTCCAGACCCTATCTTGTATGTAACCCGGGGACTGCCTGTAGTCTGGAGGTTTGTTCTTAAGTTGAATTTGTATGTAAGTCGAAACTGTATATTTTATAATGGAAGTTCTAGAGAATTTTTTTTCTTTTTGCCCCAGTGACAATTGGAGTTTCAAAATTTTGGTGTAATTGGACCAGAATTATCAATAAGCTTCATTACAGACATCTTACAGCTGATCATTGCAGTCTGGGACTATAGTAAAGCATCCAGAGAGCTTCCCCAGAGGTCACAGTGGGCAGAGGGGTCCGTCTGTAACTATGGTTGTCTGTAGTCGGGTGTCCTTAGTAGGGGACCGCCTGTATCCAAATTTATAAATCGCAAAACCCAAACTTATAATATAAGCACTTAATACAAAAATACAAAAATTGTATAAACAATTGTTGGTAGGCGTGAGTTGGCCCACCAACTTGCTCCTACAACCCCTAAGTATATGACTACCCTAAGTACAATTCACAACATGGTAACAAATACTACAGGGGGCAAAATTTCTCCGAATTTTTTTTTGATCTGCTGTGAGCCACATTTATTAAGGCTTTTTTGCCTGAAATTTGGCTTACATGCCAGAAAGAAGCTAAATACCCAGAACATGGGCAACAATTGTGCTTATTCCCCCTCCCTTCCAACCACCTCTAGGCCAGTGGGTGCAGAGGCATGAAGGTGGGCCCACATTTGCAATAGAGTGAGCCACTAAGCAGCACTCCTGCACTGTGCCTATGTTATACCATGCACCCAAACAGCTTAGGTATTTATCAGCCAGAGTAGAAGGAACTACATTGGTGTAGCAGAGAAGGAAAACTAGTACCCTATGAGGTTTTCTCCAATATAGAGACTATGTACAGATTTCCACAATTACGCTGTTCTTGTATGAACAATTAAAAACCGAATAGCTTGTGATAAATTTGCAAAGGAAAAGTAACATGTACCAATACCTAAATCAAATACGGCAGTCTCTGGGTTACGCACAAATAGGTTCCCTGGGTTTGTACTTAATTGAATTTGTATGTAAGTTGGAACTGTATATTTTACAATTCTACTCCAGACACTTTTATTTGTCCCATTGACAATTGGATTTTCAATATTTTTTTCTGTAATGGGACCAAAGATTATCAATAAGCTTCACTACAGATATATTACAGCTGATCATTGCAGCCTGGGAGTAAAGTAAAGTATCCATAGAGTTTCAGCAAGATCGCAGTGGGCAGGGAGGTCCATCTGTAACTAGGGGTACGTCAGTGTTCTTAAGTAGGGACTGCCTGTATGTAAGTAAAAGGTAACATGGATGGTAAAAGTTACACTCATATCTATTCTTGCACTCACCAACATCCCTTTTTGTGATACATCTATGGAGTTCTTAATTTGAACCCAAAATCAGTAAAGACACATAAATGTAGTGCCCTATTAAAGGAATTCAATAAAAGATCTGTGATGTCTAAACCTCAAATTCCCAGGAATCATGTGTAATGCTTTTAATCTGTATCTTCTGTTTAAGTGAAATCTGATAGCTTTTAATGGAAAGCACTAGTAAATGAAAGAATGTTAAGAACTAAGTAACGCTAAGTATTTTAAGTTCAAAAGGTCCCAAATTTTATTATAGACTTGAGGAACATATAAGTGTTTTGTTTGGTAAATCTCCCCCTGCTGTAGATACTAATATATTCTGATATTCATTACACTGAAGTGAGCCACAGGGTAGAAATGTAAAATTATTCTGATAATATTAGACAGCTCGAAAATAGACAGGAAGGAAAACAAGAAGCTAGTTTTCCCGCCGTCAACACACTTTGTCTTGAGTGTATTAATGATTAACGTGCGCAGTGCGCCACACCTGCAATGTCTTGTTAGAAATGCTTTTCTGTTATTAATAGACACACACGCCGTAGCGCTCTCCTTCTGCTGTCTCTCTTTAGTTAGTATGGTTCTTGTCTACTTTCATTATAATTGGGCTGCGTTTGGAATGCCACTTTGCAGGTGTAAAACAAATCTTGGTGGACTATTAATTTTAAGACTAAATATGAAGACAATTGTTTATATTCTGTTGATGCTATTGTTGACTCTTTGAATACAATTATGTTGCTATTTTTTTCTTTCCTTCAGCATTTGATAGTCTTTTTATACGGAGATTATTTTCCTTCACTTTTCAGGGGTTACCAATTTAGAAACCGCTTCTCATTTTAGGGGTTTCCTGTCAGGTGATGATTATTGGATGTGTGTTTCTCTATACTTATTTTTTTGCTATAGAGCAGAATAATTGATCAAACATGATCTGAGTCCCTAAGTTTGTCGAACATCTATTGAACATTTTACGAAAATGCTGTGGATACAAGGACCTTTGATCTGATTATTGCATTCAGGTGAATACGATTCTTAGCTATATGCAGTATTTATTTGTCAGACAGTTCCCTTGACAATGAGTTGATTAAAAAGATATAAATTAGACCTCAGCAATCAGTGGCACTTTGTGCAGGAACCTAAAAGTAACTTTGCACAATACCACAATCTATACAAGTTATGAATTTATCAGGTTCTCCTGGTATCATTATCATTTTTAATATAATTTTTAGGGAACATATCAGAATAACTCTCTGTGTTTTAAATATTTCACTGATTATGCCTTATAAGTTAATGATTTAGCTGAATTTTGATCAGATTTCTACTATAAAAAATTTTTCCCAAATTTGTTTCCCTCTATGCTTTATAACAGCTAGCCATATTTTGAAGTATTATAGTGAAGAACTGTCATCTTCTAGCCCCATAATGCTCAGAGTGTTTTTCTGGGTTCTACCACTATCAAGGAAGAGAAAAGGGTGCAGAACTCTAAGTCACCCGCCTCCCCATTCCCTACCTTAAGCCTCACAAATCCTAGTGATAAGAGACTACTGGTCAAAATCTCCACTCTGAGTATGTCTCAGAACAGAAGTAAGATGAACAGAGAGACAGAAAGATAAATGTACACACACACAAGAGAATCAGGATAGTAGGCTCAGGATCAGAGATCAGACTAGATTCAGCTAAAGCTCCAGGGCACATTAGTAGAGATGAGCGAGCACTAAATGCGCGGTGCTCGTTATTCGACGAACTTTTCCAGATGCTCGAGTGCTCGTCTCGAATAACGAGCCCCATTGAAGTCAATGGGAGACCCGAGCATTTTTTTAATAAACTGAACAGTAAAAGAACAGTGCAAAAAAATTCCAGATGTTTGCAGATGTTTTACTTGTAAAGAACCCATTGAAATAACACTATTCTCACTTTGCAGGTGTTCGCGGCGTGTCTCCCGCTAAGTTAGGGATGCACGAACATCTGGAATGTGAAGAATTGTTTCTTTCAATGTGTTCTGCACTTAAATGCTCCTGTTGTTCACTGTTTTTAATTTTTAATTCTATTCTTCACTTTGCAGGTGTGCGCGCGTATCTCCGATAGGTTCGGAGATACGCGCGCACAGCTGCAAAGTGAAGAATAGAATTAAAACATTAAAAACAGTGAATACAGGAGCATTTAAGTGCAGAACACATTGAAAGAACAATATTCTTCACATTCCAGATGTTCCGACATCTCCGAACCTAGCGGGAGACACCGCGAACACCTGGAAAGTGAAGAATAGTGTTATTTCAATGTGTTCTTACAAGTAAACATCTGCAACATGTGTAATATTTTTTTTTTACAAATAAAAATACTTTTATTCAATTTATTTTATTAATTTACTACTCGATCTCGCAGCCGGCGAGATACTCGTCCGAGTAACGAGCCGGTCCGAGTATGCTAATACTCGCCCGGCAGTATACTCGGACGAGTATACTCGCTCATCTCTACACATTACACTACAAAATGTACTAAAACAAAAAAAATTATGATGACTCTACTTCTGAACATTTAGAGCCTATAGAATCAAATGCTGCATACTATAAAACAACTTAAGAGCGACCCTGTAGATTATCAATGGGTCCCCTTTGTAAACAATTTTAGTTAGTGGCTTATTGACACAAATGTTACACTGGGTTCTACCAATCTTGTCAAATGTTGTCATTTCTTTCTTCTACTTATGGTTCCACTTTGGACACTCAGAGAGCTCCCTGGTCATCTGCCTCCATTCTATTTGTTGTTTCACCTTTCAAATGGGGGTCCCCAGTGCCCTAGCTTTGGTTTCACATTGATGACCTATGCGATGGAGAAGTCATCATTATAGATAGCAAGAAAATATCTTTCTCTCTTTTTTCCTCTCTCTATATATGTACATGTATTGCTTTTGTCGATATTATACATAGCTTTACTATCTTATTGGAACGGCATGAAATGTTGTAGGTGGTTAAACATAGTTACAATATTATATGTTAACACATACTTACGTCATCCATTTTTTACAAATGGGCGTGTTTTTGTATGCATAGCTTGCATGTATTTTTCACTGCAATAACCCCAATATTTTTCCAATGAAGCTAACATGTTGACATGACCACACATTTAAAGGTACATGACAAAAAAAATTATAGCTTACTAGAAACTTGTTCATGAAGGTTATTACGTGCGTATTTTTCTTTTTTGCTTGCTCCTGTGTATTGTAAACAGTTTTGCCTGAAAAGCTTGATGTATCATGTTTTTTGGTGATCTCAAGCAAAATAATTAGTTCTCTTTCCTGACATCCATTGTGTGGAAGGTTAAGGCAAATTGCTTATATGACAAGCCTAATGACTTGCTTATTTATTAAGCGTTAAAATCAGGAATATGTGCAAGCTTATATTCATTTGGGCATGCTCTTATAATTGAATAGTCTTATCCCTCAGATAAATTATATGCATGAATAAAATGCAATTGTGCTGGGAAAAAAAAAATAAAACTTGGCATACTAATATAATTCATGAGAAAGGGGTTATCTAATAAGTTAAGTGTCTTAATTTAAGTTGCAACTTCATGACTATTAGACCGGCTGATGTTTGAGCAAATAAATTCTGACTATTCTGAAATCTTTGCCTCTCCATTAGATTCAACGATATCGCTGATTCTTAGAATTGTTACAAATGTTTATCATTCTGCTAAATGTTAATCACCAACATAAGAGTTTACTGTTAGTCATTGATAAGAGAAAACATTTCATGGGGTCATTATTGTGTTACAAATGTTCCTCTTGTCCATGTCATTTCTTGTCAGGAGATGTCGATCTCATGTGCCTAAGAGCGGCCACACATGTCATTTGTGGCCTCTAAATGGTTTTTCGGTAGCATGTCCAATTTGTAATCAACTTTGGGTCTATAATAAGCTTTTAATAAAATTTATGAAAGGTAATACGCTGCAATGTTGGTTGGGTTAGCAACGAGCACTTCTGCAGCTACTGGGCTGCCTCAAGTCACAGGACTTATCAAATATTCCAAAGAAAAGAAAAGACAAAAACAAAACAAAAACTCTCCTTTTTTAGAATCTTCCAGATTTATGCTGCACATATAACTCTAAAACATTGACAAAAATGGATGCAGGTTTGTTGATATGTCAAAATGTTTTGACGTATACGTAGTATCCTTTATACGTTTGCATCAGTTTTTACAATTTTCTCCAGAACGGCGAATTTAAGACACTTATTTGGGCAGAGAAACAGAGTGATGCAGGGGGGCGTTGCTAAAAGAGACAGGGTCCAATACAGGCTTCTAAATGGGGCCTCTCTTCCCACATAAGAAATATACATATTTGCATATTCAACACCTGCGAGTTACAATCACACATGATAAAACTCATGCACACTTAAAGCTTATATACAGACATACAGTATTTACATATGCAGTATATCACATCATAGATACAGCATATATACATCACATATATGTCATTTACATTTGTGCTGTATAATGTGGCCGCATATATGTATATAAAACTGCACCTCCTCCACTCTATAGTGTGTCGTCAGTTGACGGGGCCCCCTGAAACTGTGGGTTCCATAGCAGCTGCTATGGCTGCTACCACTGTAGTTACTCCCTTGGATTGATGCGTCACGCTGTAACACTTTATGTTTACATCGTCCATAGACACCAATGTTGAAAAATATATACTGTATGTTTTGCAAACAATTTCTAAAAGGACATGAAGAACGCCCACATTTTTCTCTATTAAAGTGAAAAAGGATACAGACAATAAACATACGCTGTTTGTGCATCCATCGTATCCATTGACATGAATGGAATTGCTGTAGCACATGTTTTGATACTTTTTTCAATAAAAAACGTGTCTATCAGTATATGACAAAAACCGAGATGTGAACCCTGCCTAAACCTGGTGATGAATTTTTCAAGCAGTCACACTATGGGGCACATTTACTTACCCGTCCTGTCACGATCCTGAGTGCGTTGTCTGACAAGGATGAAGTCCAGTGCGATTCACTAAATTGTTTCCCGATATCCTGCATGTGTCGCTTCCCTGCTGAGTTCCCCGGAGTTCACCTTCTTCTTCCCGGTGTATGTGAGTGCATATCTTGTGACACATTTGAATTTTAAATCCCCCGCTTAGTCTGAATCAGACTGGATGTCCTCCGGCTTGCCCCCCATTTGTGTCGCTTGAAGACGATTGTGCCAAAATCTGTTAAATGCGGCGAAAAATTGGAAATAGTCAGAAAACTCGACGGAATTTGGTGTGCGGACCCTTAGTAAATGAGCCCCATTGGCTTGCATGTACAATGTATACTATAGAGTATTTTAACGAGGCATTTTCTACTCAAGCCAAAGGTAAATTATACAGAGATCAAGTCTCTCATTCATGAAAAACAGGGCTAGGTAAAATCAAATTATGTAAAAGTAAATTGATAGATAGCATTCTTATTTCCAGACGCTGTTGATGAAACATTCTCCCCATTTTCCTCATTTAGGTATACTAGCATGTTTATCATGCTTCATTTCTGATGAATATTACATTGTCTTTAAATCCTCATGTTCTTTTCTCACATGATTGCTTCTAACTGTAAATATGCGAGCAGATCGTCTGTGCTAATCTGCTGCTACTACCGTCTGCTCTGCCCTTAGACGATTACATCTATGATGCTCTCAGCTGGTAACACTGACTTTTTATCAGTAGAGCACCAGGTTCTTTCTGAGATCACATCTGTTGCTTGTGGGATATACAAAATAGCTTTCATGCTTAACGTGGTATGTTTACTCAACTATTTTAAAGACGGGTTCATACTTGCCAAGGACAAATTCACCTTCTGAACTAATAAACCCTTAGGAGACCAAGTCCAGTCTGATTATTTATAATTTCCTGTGTTTCTTTGCTCATTCCTTGTAAATCTCACTAACAGTTTTAACACTTGTCAGGCATTCAGGAACTTCCATCTGTCAGCCAAGTGCTGTGGAAACAAACCCATCTGTCCAGCTGATTAAAAATTGATAGAGGCCATGTTTTGTATTTGCTGTAAAAGCACAGATGCCTGCACTGGTTGTTGTTGGAAGGCCTGGAAATAGACGAAATGTACAAGGTTAATGGAGTAAGTAGCTTTTAGTGTATTCATTTGGATTTAATTAGTTCAAATAAAATCAAGAGAAATTAAGTGTGACTATTGCGCATAATTGGGAACTGTAAGTTCATGTTTGCAAGTATTTCATCGCGTGCGAGTCTTGTAGCAGTGCCATTTCCAATGAATTTAAACAGGAGGGCGAATAGACTAGACTTTTTCTAAATAACTTGCTTCTTCTTCTTTGCTTTTGCCAATTGCTAATTGAAAAAAAATAACCATCAAGAACCAGGGATGAGACCATATAATCCACAAGCAATGGTGCCAGGGAATGCGTGCCTGGTATGGCAAGTCATATAGATCCTTTTTTGCTTCCCTATTATATTAATGATGTGTACAACTAATGCAAAAACAGCTATAACACAGATAAATGTAGCGAAAATGCCAGTATCCTACTCCAAGAGAAAAAGGAAAATGGGATTCCTCAGGGGTTGTCATCTAACATCTACAGAATGGTGTAAGGCAAAACCTAATAGTATGCAATCATACTCCCCATTTTTAGAGCATTCCAAGTCAGATTTTTTTTACCTCTCTGGATATCGCTTCATTCTGTTTTGATCTCATAGTTACTGACCCGTTTGTCCACTCCACTACGTTGTTTTCTGTTTGTTTTTTGTTTTGTTCTACACAAAAGGCTGGTCTTTTAGATGTCCCGTGTCATAAAGACCACGCTGAGGCAATAGGTAGGTATCAGTTTTGGGGGCTAAGTTTAGGACTCACTGTCCGTCTTCCGGAGTTCCCAGTCGCCATTACAGCTGCATTTACTTCTTCATCCACATTCCACCTACAATCCTGAAAATGCTGAATTTTATTTCAGCTGCAAGCTCAGCTCAATGGTAATTCAGTCTGCTGTCATCACCTAGATGTTCTTGTTGCATCTCTGGGCACTTTAGATTTGTGTTGATAAATACCTGTTCCAAACCTGTTATTCCTCATAAAAGTAAGAATCACAACAGCAAGAACAGAGTTTAGTCAGCATTACATTTATATTCTTTCAATCAACAAAGTTACAAAAAATTTTTTTCTGTAATATGTTTACTGAAAATATGGTTATATTTTCATTAGAGAGCAACAGCTATTGAGTGTAAAATGTGAAGTGACACACAAGCATAATGTATATTGTGTATTAGAAAATGTAGTATGTAAGAAAAATTAGGTCGGTTTGTATAAGATGTGGGATCAAGCAACTGAATTTTATTTATGAAATTATTTCATACTGCTCCTTATGAAGAATGGCTGGACCATTATACAAGTGCTATACCTCTTGCAATGGCGTACTAGGAGGGCAGGGTCCCATAGCAGGCTTCTGAATGGGCCCCTCCCCACTTAAAAAAAATAAAAAAAATAATTATAATTAAAAAAAATAATAATAAATATATATATAATCACACCCACAAAAAAATGCACATTAAACAAACTACACACATTACTCATTAATCACACATGAAACGCATGCGCAACATATAGGGATATACACAAGCATACAACATATATACACACATAAGTAGACAGATACCATACACATACACATATACACATCACAGATAGAGCATATACATTTATGTCATATACATATTATGCTGTACAATGTGGTGCACATCCTATACTCTTTACTGTGTCAGATCATGACTGGCCCCCTGAGACTGCGGGCCACTAGCGGCTGCTATGACTGCTATCACTATAGTTACTCTCCCTGACCTCTGTGTCACCCATTCATCCTCATAGCGTGTAAGCTCTGTGAGGAGGGGCCTCACTCCTATTGTTCCATACGAATTTTGGTTATCTGTAATGTAATATATATTTGTAATATGTCCCCTATTATTTGTAAAGCAGCTACACGGAATAATATAAAGAGAGATTATTATTTTTATCAACACTTAGGCATCAGGCCCATGGCTGTGTATATTTTGCAGGCCACAAACAATGGGGCACAGCTATTCCTGCTGTCTACGCTGCAATGACATCCAGAAGTAGGACCTGCCTTACGTTTTGTTGTGTGGGTGTGGGGATGTTCTAGCTGCAGTCTAAAATTAACAAAAAAACAGCTCACCGTTCCTGTAGCCAATGGAAAGAGGGTGCACCGATCCACGAGGTACAACTTCAACATAGAAAAGAAATTCCTGCTTTACGTCCTCCTGATATATTGCCAAAGTCTATTTCAGCATACAGCTCATAAAAATCTGGTGTAATCATAAACATATTGACACATTCGTTGTAAGTGTTAGTCTTGATCTGCAATGGTACATAGTAAATATCGGTGTTTTTTTTATAAATTTTCTTACACATTCTTACAAACATTCGCTTTCATGAAAATCTTTCTCATATCATATAACATATAGCTAACTTAATTCTATAGTGAATCGTATTCACAGAATGTACAGAACCTTTGACCTGGTTCTTTGACAATGACATTCAGAACTAGGAAAAAAATCTCTTTAAAAAAGAAAATTAATTACAAATATTCTACAACCTTGATTCATATCAATTGACTCTGAAGAACTCACATGGACACTGATATATTAATGGTTACTGATCAATTTAGGCCCGCAGTAGGTTGGACTGAATTTCACACAGTGAACAAAAATATTAATTGCAAGAGCAGCTTTCTAATACGGTGTTATTGTTTATAAGTACAGTTAGTTTATTAGTTGTTAGTTTCTGATAAGATGCAGTTTTTTTTTCTACCATAGGCCAGGGTTTGGTTGATTGTGAAATGTCACTTGATGTGGCAGAAAGCACAACATTATCAATTTTTGCTGTGTTTTTAACCATGATTTTGATGTAGCATCAGATGCTACCTTTAAGAAACAAAATGTATAACAGAATTATATAATTTACCATCAACTCATGGTCACATAGAAAATACCTGACAACTCTGGTCTTCTCTCTTAGCCAACTGTTTTTGTTCTCCAGTGGCCTCCAGTGCAATTTCCACTCAGATAATATCTAGGGAATCACACGGCATCCTTCTCCATTAAAAAAAATTTAGACAATCACTATAAAAAAACCTAATGAACTGTGTGATTTGTGGAGTCCATTAAAAACAAAAATTTCCCCAGTTTGAATTCTCCTATCTTGTTATTCTTTTCGTAACAAAAAAATAAATTCCACTGTGAACCTTTGCTCTATCAACTGGGAGCTATCTATGGTTCTGACTTAACAAATGTTTAAAAAAAAAAAACCAGGAGGCCAATAGACACTAGGACGTGGCGATACGACCGCTCAACGCACTCACAAGGGGAACGCTTAAGAAGCGTGGGCAACGGTGAGCCGTGGGACACGCGAAACGCTCAGCCGTGGGGCGTGCTGCTGGGGGAGCAAGAACGAGGGAGGCGACGAACTGAAAGAACTATGATCCAGAGCAGGAAATCCGCCACGAAGGCGCAGACGGAAACTTGGGCTCGATCTGTGGTCCGAATAAGTGCAGGAATCTCTACAACACACCATATACCTCTATAACAGAAGTTTCCAACTTTCAATTCCAACTAAAACCATGAGCCCTACTGTCCATTTGTATAAATTGTGTCTATTCAGATGTTGTCTACACCATACCTGATGAAGAGACCTACGTAGTCTCGAAAGCTTTTCATCATCCTTTTTAAAGCCAATAAAGGTATTAACACTGTGGTTTTTCAACTTTCAACTAATGCCATAGTCACATTAACTTCATTCTTTTATAGGCTAGTTTTGAAAACTGCTAGTACTAAGGTCCCATTTAAAGCAAAGCGGTCACCAGGCCACCCTTTTGGGACTCCTCCTGACCCCACAACAATAAATAAGCAAATCCCCAGCTGTTTTTATAAAACTTCTGGCATTAGTGGTTTACAGCATAACTTATATTAAAGTTTTACCTGGCTTCCTGTATCCTGTGTCCCTAGTGGTGTTTTTCATTGTGGAGCAGAGTCCCCCTTCTCCCTCCTCCAATACTCATCTTGAGTTTGAAAATAACCCCCATCCCTCCCCATTCACGCCTGTCTCCACCCTGCTTCCTCTTCTGGCAAAATTAAGTGATACATGCCGGCATAAGTTTGACTGGGCGGAGCAGGGTTTTTTTTTAACTCACAGAAGACATATAGGAGGGGGGCTTCATGCTGACACTCCCCGGGACACAGGACACAAGCTGGTAGAGCCAGGTAAACTTTACTAAAGTTATTATTTTAATCACTAATGCCGAAAGTTTGGGAATGAGCTATTTATTTCTGTGAGGTCAAAATGTTTGGCCTGTTGACAGGTTGCCTTATTAAAAGTAATGTGTATAGGAGTTTCAGTCATCGAATCACTTTTTAAATCAGTCAAGACAATGGTGCACATTTTACTTACCCGTCCGTCACGATCCCCGCTGTTGCGTTGTCCTGATGAGATTTGGATCCTTTCCGCGCTTCACATTCTCCGTGTTGCCCGATTTCCTGCATATCCGTCTGCTTCCCCTCCGCTGAGGTACATAATGAACTTCAAATACTGCAGTCTTTTATTTGCATATTGTATGTTAATAGTATACCTCACAAAAGCAAACACTGTATGATTCCAAAAGATAACTTGAGTAGAATTAGAAACGAATGATAAGGAGCCATTTACTTTTATCATTAAAAATCTATCTAAGTAGAAAAAAAGAGACCAAAGCAGATCTAGGGTTGCCTCTATTTACAACACTACTATAATTAAAACTTGTATTGTCTAACACTCAGTCATACTCCATGTCCCTCCACTACTTGTATGGAGAAGAAAAGATTTCAATATCTGTTTGGTTGTCTTAACCATGAAACACATTGGTTCTACATGGCAGGAGTAGACTCAAAAAAAGCAATAATACACGTTGAGGCAATATATATATAATCCTACCCAAAAACCACTAGTGATGTAAAGCAACATTAAAGAACGTATATGCTCACAACAACATGTTTTAGCTTGTGGGAAAGAGTTTATCTTTATCCAAACTATGGAATTTGATGTATTCACTGTTCAAATTTATGAACATCAGTTTTCAAAAATGTCAAGCAAATCCACATCCCCTGTTAGAATTTTCGATGCACCTTTAATTTGTCTTTTCTCCACTTAACTCCAGGTTTTCTTTCTCTCCTTAACTTTACAATCTCTTTAAGATGCCTCTTTAGCCATCGTAATCATTCATTTACCTCTGTCCTAAACCTGTGTAATTACTTTTCTTTGTGCATATATTAGCAATGTGGTTTTTGCCATTTCAAGAAATAAATAAGCTTGTGTCACAGTAATATGATATCTTTTACAGACTTTGACAGACTTTTTTAACCTGTTATTTGGTTATTTTTGTCTACTAATTACTGCACTGCATGCTTATTTTAAATATATTTTAATTATATCTGCAACATTACTTTACCCTACGTAAGTCAATTATTTATTTTTTCAATTTTTTAATAATAATAATAATAATCTTTATTTACATAGCGCCATCAGATCTGTAGCATTTTACAAATAATAGGGGACATAACAAATAAAATAAACTGACATAGCACTACAGTCAATATGGAACAAAAGGATGAAGGGCCTGCTCGAAGAGCTACATTCCATGAGCAAGCTTGCCTGCAATTCTATTTTTGCATCCAGTGAAACAATTTTCTAGTCAATAATTGGATTGATCATAGATTATCTGTTATCTGTTATATTATCTTGGCTTGACTACAATCTGTTGGATTGAAACAGCATTTAATTTTAGGGCGCAACACATTAAACCTTACGTCACTGCATTAACACATTGGGGGGCTCATTTACTAAGGTCCGCAGCCACACTTTTCATTGGTTTCCCGAATATTTCTGTTTTGCGACGAACTGGCAGGTTTTTTTGCGCATGCGATCGGATTTTGGTGCATCGGCGCGGCTTGCCTGCTACAAAAAATTGGGGGGCGGGCCATCGACAATCCACAACGGATTCAGGAAAAAAGGGGATTTAAAAACTTAAATGTGTCACACGATCAAGCACTCACATGCACCAGGCAGAAGAGGTGAACTCGGCGGACCCGGTACAGCATCGCAACCTTCAGGAAATTAGACGCATGGACTTAGTGAATCGTTGCGCGACCCGAATCCCGTCGGACACTGCACCACTGGATCGCGTCAGGACCCGGGGTAGTAAATCTGCCCCATTATCTAGTCTTGGACACCCCCAGTTGTAGCAATTAACAGTCTTTTTTAACCTCTATAAATGCATTATGAAACCATGCATGTTATTATCATTAGGATAATGAGGTGGGTCTAAGGGGGCTTGCATGATGCGGTATCACCATGTTACACTTTGGGATTGTATTTGGCTATTGATGAAGCAGTTCCTGGTTTCTCCACACAATCACTTTAATTAAGCGGGCATAAGAGCTGATGCACACAATTCCGTAATATTTTCACTTTTCACATGTCTGGGCCGGGGGAACTCAAGACGTGACCAGCAAGGGGGGCATCAAGAGATTATGCAATGAAGATGTCTTTTTTGTCATTTTAAAACAAAGCTTGGTTCAAATATGAGGTAACAGTTTAGGGGAACCAGTAAATTTCATGCATGAACTCTCTGAATCTAAATAGCAGCCTACCAGAGACTGCAATAGGCATCTGGATGCGATAACATTGATGTCATATTCTAATATAGAATTGGTTCCCTAAAATTCCTTCTTCGTACCCTATTATTCGCCACCCATAGATGTACAAACTTACATAACTATGTAACAATGTATTGGCATGAAACTACGCACATCAGAAATGAATAGACAATGGACATTTATAACCCATCTGAGGATGGAATAAAATTCGTTTACCCAATTTGTGAATTTAAATTTTAGTTTTTCTTTACTGGGATCAGCAGCACAATACAAAGACGAAATTGCATCAGTCAGTGTATACCCACAATGCGCTGCAAGTAAACACATGCTTGATTTTTATACATCGACAGATCAACTGCCAGTATCAGCATGTTTCTGCCAAGAATGAGTGAGGTTATAATTGTATCAGAAGAGCAATTTTTTTTACCAAAAATTATGTTGGGGAAACACTATTTTATCTCAGTGGCACCAGAATGATGCATCGCTTTCATGGTGAATTAAGTTGCTTGTACCTTTGAGTCATTTTGGGTTTATGATGTTAATTTTCATGCACAGTAAATTGGAATACAGGGACTTGGTGTATATCGCAAAGCGAGCTCCACAGGCTTTTTAAACCGTGGCGGTCCCATCCATACATTGCTCAAGTTTTCTGATAAAATCTTATTAGAAAAATCCATAGAATTAGTGTTCCTTCATTGCTGTCCAAAATAAAAACACAGCGCACTGTCAGAGCCCCGGGCTTTGCCTTTGGATCCAATCCATTGCATATTGCTACAATCACTTTTGAAATTTGAAAAAAGGTTCAACCTCAGGCTCTCAATCCACCGCAGTGCCATTACCAATTAAAAAAAACTCTTTAGATTCTCTGGCCATTAACATTTTTTTACAGCTTCGTAAACTTATGGTATGACATTGCCTGTGTGGTACTTACTTACAACCAGTTGTTAAACGCAAGCACATACCTCCTAATCTCATGCAAGTCATGTCTGAGGACATGGCATTAGCATTTTACGTTTCATTGCCTCTCTCCTCTCTCCTGAGCTTGCCGCACTGACTACAATGTCCAGGCTGTATTAAACTGGAGAAATATAATATGTATATACAAATGGTGCTACTACTCATAAATAGGCAAGAGCACACAAGATCATTCAAAACCCTTCTTGGTTGTCTAATCAAGCAATGGTATGAGAAGCAGCCAGATAAGTGAATTGTGGTGTCATTAATAATTTCCTTATCTATCAATTAGTATGCTGAAAACAGTGAATAAATCATTTAGTTATTCCAGTAATAAGGGCTCTTTTAGGTCCATTCACACGTGGAGTCCCGCCTTCTGTGACCCCTCCACCCTCCATGAGAATAAGCGGAGCACGGCGCCACATCCTCAAAAGATAGAGCAAGCTCTATCTTTTTTGCGGTGTCGGCCCGATCGGTGCCACACATGTATGGCACCGTATCTGCGCTGCACCGCTATTGGCTGTTTATGGCGACAATCCATGCGGCCGCAGACGGCCCTGTGAATGTGCCCTTCCACAAACGTGTGCACCCGTGTAAATGTGTTTGTATGGTGGCACGATCCCACATGCTGCTGCCGCCAGCAGGGGACGGAGTCTGGGATTAATGTAGACATATATGCAAGGAATTCCCTCTGTAGCTGTGCTAGAAAACAGCCGTGAATGGAACTATACTAATATAGAGAACAAAAGATATTTGGTCTCACTACCCTTGTATCTGGAAGCGATTTGAGGTAGTGGAAGCTGTTTGGGGAGTGCCCATTTTGCTGGCTTTGTGATCCGAAATAGTCCAAGAATTGAGTATACGTGGCAAATCCAATAAATTTTGCCTACATCACACTTTATAGGCACCTTTTAATGTGAGGCCCCTTCCCACTAGCGAGTGGGATGCATGCACCGCATTCATCACTCGCACGCAAGCTGCCCGGGAACGCACGGTCCCGAACGCTGCAACCGCGGGAGTGAACTCAGCATGTTCAGCTTCACTCCTGCTGTGGCAGCGGGTCTTGCGCGTGCGTTCCCGGCAAAGCTTTGCGTTGCGAGTGTGATGCGAGTTCATCGGCATCACACTCTCTAGTGTGGAAGGGGCCTAAGAGAATAAAGTTTTCATTTTCGTCCATGCCAGCCATGGGATTGTGGCAGGGCACTTACTGTCACATTTTACCGGGCGCACATAGCACATGCACAAGTAAAAGAGCTCTTATTATTTATTACTGGTGAAAGATGTTTAGGAATTTAGTTTCATCACAATCCTACAGTTTTGCCACTAAGGTATCTTGAAATACGCATTTTATAAAAAAAAGGATATTGGTGGATAGAAAAGAGGGATAGTGCACGCAACATTGTCTGGGTTAGCAGTGGCTCCAATTGTTTTAAAGTGAGTAGCCATCCCGTGATAATCATAATGCTTATTATTAAAACGGCTATGCATTTGATGTTGTAACTGTAATTTGTTGCGGCATTTCTTTGGATAGATGGCTTTGTAAACAGCTGACGTCGCCTAAAAAGACCGTGATGACAATACACACATCGCCAGGTAGGCTGCACCAACACAAAGGTCTTCACTTCTGCAATACATTGCTGGTTTTCTAGCCAAAATAGGTGTAGCAATTTTTATTAATCTTCACAATGAGACTATTTTGTTGTTGGGGGGCCTGGAATAACAGTTAATATTCGAAAATATTTCCCGCCTGACCCCGGCTTGTCGTGACTTCAACTTACAGCCAATACAGCAACATATATAAATTGTGTGATGCTGTAAATTACTTTTTAAAAACCACAAAAAGTATTAATTCATTGCTGAACTAATCGAGTTTTATTGACGGACGGACTCATTTATTGCGTATTGATATAAGTTTGATAACTTAGTCTTAATATTGATATTTTTTGAGTCAGGTCCCTAAAATAATATTTTTTAAAAATTACTTTGATAAATATCAATTTTAAGAGGCTAATATGATAGGGTTGTGTGTTGGGCTATAAAAAAAGATTATGTTCAGAGAATGGGTTAAGGCTCCTCTGACCTGACTTTGCAGCCTGCAAAAATGACAATGAGACGTAGACCTGTTTAAAGCTCTGCCTATCTTGTATGTAACCCGGGGACTGCCTGTAATTAATGAAGACAAATTATTTACATTACCTGGCTTTTCACACGTCTTTATTCTCCTTTTTGTATGAAACACCAGCACAGACATGTGATGATTTCATAATTAATATTGTTCATAATGTAGCATTGTGTACTATACATTGGGGGTCATTTACTAAGGGCCCGATTCGCACTTTCCCAACGTGTTACCCGAATATTTCCAATTTGCACCGATTTTCCCTGTATTGCCCCGGCTTTTTGGTGCACGCGATCGGATTGTGGCGCATCGGCGCCGGCATGCACGCGGCAGAAATCGGGGGGCGTGGCCGTAAAAAAACCCAACGGATTCGGAAAAAATGCTGCATTTAAAAAAAATAAAAGTGTCGATGGACTCGCACTTACCTTCACTCGTCCGGCTTGGTGAAGATCAGTGCATTCCGGGGAACTTCAGCCCAGAAGCGACACCTGGTGAACGTTGGAGGAACTGCCTTAGTGAATCCCGGCCGGACCCGAATCCACCACAGAGAACGCGCCACTGGATCGCGAATGGACCAGGTAAGTAAATTTGCCCCGTTGTATTTGTAGAGGCAGAGTCTTATGGGCAAAAACTAAGCACAGAACTTCGGGCCTTCATCGGGGTCTCTGGCAAAGCAAAGTGCCATTGGACGCATTTACATGGGTCACTTGGTTTGACTGCACTACCCATAGAGTTAACAATGATGCCCCGGCCTAAATTGCAGAGGAAACACCCCAGGATTCTGGGGTCAATCCTGCGTGGCCCTCTTATGTCCTAATTGAATGATTTTCACTTTGTAACTCACATATGTGTTTCCTAATTATATAAGCAACACTAAGGCCCCATGCACATGACCATAGTGGGGGACGTATGTATGGCCCGTGCACTGTGCATTGCTATGCTATGCATTGCTCTCCATGGCGTCTAACGTATGCCCACCCAGCTAAGGCCCGGCATGCAGCAAAGGTCAACATGCTGTGTGGGTTCATGCCTTATATTTTATTCAGCTTCAGTTTAGCAGCAGTGCATCATGTTGCGTTCTGCATTACATCACATCTTTAAAAGCAGAACATTTTTCAAGGAAAATATGATTTTTGTCTGGACTATAACAACTGTGCTCCCATAATTGCTGTTCACATGTGACAAAGCCCATATAATCTGCTGTATTACATATGTAAATATACAGTACATCAAGTGGCAAAACAAATCATCACTTCAACCATGAATGGAGAAAAAGGCACTGAAAATGCCATAGAGTATCAAAGCAATTATATTTTTGGAATTCAGCCCATAATGATACTGCCTAAATTGGAAAACATGAGGATTTTTTTAATGAATTCAAAAACCTACTAGAAGTATTTTTTGTTTAAAAATCCTGAGGTAGGATATCAAAAAGATGAATATTATATGTAAACTACAGAGCTTTGTAAGCAGAACCTGTACAGAGGAATTGAGCTGTTATGGCTGCATTGCGGGGGCTGTAGGCAACCTCTGTACTGTATACTGTAAAGTAAGATACCATGTTTGCAGATATTCTTTCACAGAAGCAATAATGAGGAAAGTAGACTTTCACAGAGTATAACCTCTTGTTGTCTCCACATAACAGTACATCTGGGTTCCATAAATCTCCCTGAGTGACACAACCTAGAGATTGTTACAAACTCTTAGAGCCGAAGAAAGCAAACATTCTGATTTGAGTTATTAGATTTATTGACACTATTCTAATCTGTTGTGAAAAAACTGAGAACAGGTTTTTAAACTGACACTCTTGATTTAGCTTCTCAGCAATTGGTAATTGCTACAAATAATTGTTTATTGAACCTTATGAACTAGAAAGCAAGTAATACACCTATGTAACCATGGTGTACCTCAGGTACCAAGACCCATTAAAAACTATCTCAAGGTATAGTATGAAGATGGCCACTAAAACCTAACTTTTACTTAGAACCGTCAAAATCTAGTTGGTACCTGTCCAGCAACCGCGCAACCAGAACCAGGCTTGGCGCTAGCAGTCAGACTAGGTAAGTGGTGTTGAACTCTGAGACCTCCCTGTGGGCTAAGGCCCTGCCTAAAGCAGATAAACTGCAATCACAAGGGTAAACCCACTCTCTGGAACCTGAGTTACCCTACAAGATAACAGGAAAACTCTCTTCGTCTAACAGCTGCTGGATGGTGGAGCGGACAGGTAACCGGAATACAGATATAGGTCAGTGTTCACACTGGTAACAGAAACCTACACAAGACAGACAGGAAGGTGGGGTCACACTAGGAGATACACGATACTGAGGGACAAACAATAGATACCGACATACAAGTGGCGTCAAACAAACGGGTGAAAACCAAAATGGCGGCTAAGGTACAGATTCGTATAGCGAATAGAATGGTCAGTAGGCAAAGCAGAAGTCAATACACAGAAAAGCAAACAATAGTGCTCTAGTGCAAGAGCACTAG